>OX457037.1:55331318-55931318 GCA_949752735.1 Lumbricus terrestris | reverse complement strand
TTTCACACATAGGCTATGATGTTTGTTGATACCTAACATGCTCCGAGGACCTGGAAGAGGTGTTAAAATAAACAAATCAAGTGCAGAAAACGGTAACATGTTAGGTTGGAAAGTTCGTTATCGTGCACGTGAAATGAGCTTCATACAAAAGCAAAGGAAGCAGGGCAGCTCTACTACATGTTTGGAATCGTTAAAATGGAGGAGATCGCATCGCAGAAGGGGAAGGCCATTGTGCTTGTTGGTGGATACAGATATCGAAGTTGTTACTTTTCATCAAATTTCTATTTTTAACTTTGCGTCAAATTCCTAGTTTTTAACAACTTTTCAACTTCTCATTAAATTGCTTGTTGATATCTGTCAAATAATTCTTACCTTCTAAATCTCGTTAAGCATTAAAGTCATAATTATAATTATGCAGTGGTGGATCACTTATCTTATTCAAATCATTTATTTCATCCGCGATATCTTTGGCGGTATTATTTCTTTTAAGAGCGCCGCCCTTCTGTCGGGCGCCCTTTTGTCGGCGCCCTTTAGTCGTACGCCCTTTTGACGGGTCACCAAAGAAGGTAACGTACACATGAACATAAGCCACCAAATAATTTTAGAAATGCTACCAAGTAGGCCTACGGATATTTTTCATGAGCTAGAAAATTATAGTATGGAACTAAAACGTCTTCATCGCCCTCTGACTCTGATGTACTTTGTTCTTCTGAAGGCGATCGATTTCTATCCGGAACAGTGGGTACCGGAAGCTCAGGACTGTGTGGCACTGGGAGCCATGGATGAAGGAAGGTCGGGGGATGTATGATAGGAGCTGCATTCTTTCCAGTTCGACGTTTGGAAGGATCCACCATGCAAAAGTAGCAATTGCTTGAGTGGTCAGTGGGTTCTCGCCAGATTCTTGGTATTGCAAACTTTATGGCTCTCTTTTCCCCTCTGTACCATCCTCCGCAAGAAAGTACAAACATAGCAGAATGCGTCAGCCGGATACTTGCAGCCTCTTGATGCCATATGAGTTGTGTCTACAGGTTATGCACCTAGTCAGACGTACAACTAAACTGAAGTGCATGGTGGGCTCAAGGCATCTTTGTTTATGGATGGATCCGATTTGACCAGGGTCTATGACAACAGAGGCCGTTACCCTGGACATAAATTTGCTCGGCATTTTACAGCACTTAAGAGCATGGTAGTATACTGTACCATTTTTCTTTATTCTTTATTTACACTACTAACTGTAGCTATTTATAGGTGTGGAAGGTTCTCGCACATTCTAGAATATTCCTGGAAGTTCACAAAAGCTGTATAGCTACTCAGAGTTAACACATGAATTTCAATGTACCAAAGAAGCAGTAACATTTCAGAATAATCAATCTCCTGGCCTGAAAAGCAAAGTCTCTGGGGTATAATGGTCATTTTCTATACTTTTGAGGCAGAAGCAATTAGGAAATAACATTTAATACCCAGGAACAAACAAAAAGTAAAATTTTGTTACGTAGTGTTATAGGTTAACGTATTCCCGTCACTTATTTATTTATTTTAGCATGTCCATTATATTTATCTATTATTAGGCCGGCACAATTATAGCCACTTCAGTTCTTCACTCCTAACTCGCGTTGGCCTACTGTCATTTCATTTTCTATATCACCGAATCTTCCCGATTAAAACACCTGTAAACAGTCGATAGCGCACTGCAGCACGAAGCATAATGACTACCACGTAGGTATCGTAGCACCACACGGCTTAGTGGAACGGTTTGAGAGCGTATAGGTCTACATGTAGTATTTAACGACGCTGTTATATGCGCGGTGTGCTGGTATGAGACCTGATGTCTGCTGCAAGCCGTTGTTAAAGAAACGAATATTTATAATAAAGAACAACACTGCTGCATACTGCAGATATTCTCTTTGTTTCAATCGTAACGAACGCGTTAGAAACTTTTCAAATTCGTTTAAAAGTCATGATCCCTGCTAATCGTTTATATTCATATCGATGTGCAGTGATCTTGATGAGAGGACCCTCTGTTTTGCCGTCATCGGAGAGGTCTCTCTTCTCTCACCTAAAAAAACACAAAGATTGAAAGAGAAAACCAGTTTTAAAGTCTTTAACTATGAGAAATCTTCCAATTTTAGGTAGATGAAAACAGTGATAATGTCTCCCAGTCGGTCTCCTCTATGTAGTCAAGCTGGGGCAAATAAGGATCGGTTATTTTATGATGTCGTAATTCAGTCCAAATCATGGCGGAGTTTGGTTTCCGCTCTTGGACGGCTAAAGCCGTCTTGGGGGGCTAAGCCCGAGAAAAGATACATTTACACGGTAAAAAATTAATCTGGGTCTTCTTGGGGGTGGGGCTTAGCCCCCCAGCCCCTGATAAACTCCGCCCGTGGTCCAAATAATAAAGTAGGCTAGATGTGTCATAGACTTGATTTTGAATTCACTTCTCATTTATGTTATTAATCGATGAATTATTCGTTCGTTCATACAAGGAGCTATTTAGCATTTATCTGTAGCATCAAATGTAGGATGTCAAAAGCACTAATTATGATTGCATGCCTACACGTAGTTAGATTACTTACACTCTCAAGTGCGTCCAGATAATGTCAAATAGCTGTGTCATTGATTTGACTAATCAAACCATTTTGTCATTGATTTCACTAATCGATGAATTATTTAGGCCTATTCGTACATGCAGAGCCGTTTTAGAGAATTTATAAGTATCACAAAGTGCAAGATGATAAAAGCACTGGAGACTAGTACAATAGTAACTAACTCCGCCACTGGTCGCACTCTGCCAGTGCCAGTCTCAAGCCTGGATAAAGGAGGAGGGCGACAGCAATCATCTTTGATTTAGCAACCACTGCTATAATAGCTAGCCTCCACGAAAGGCCTACTTGAATTTCTGCCTCATGCACTTCTCCATCCTATCTATCCTATTATCCTTTCCATCATCGATTCTGTTAACAGTAGCCTACAAGTCTGTCTAATTTTATTTCTCTCTGAATGTGTCTTACTCTCTGTCCTTGCCTCTCTGTCTTTGTCTGTCTACCTCTCTCTTTTTATCAATATCGATCCCTCTCTCCGTCTCTCTAAGCTGGTAAACCATTCTAGAACAATTCTCCTTATCTTGTATACTAAACCGTTATACCATCTCATATAATCCTTAGCTGCTGACAATAACCCCTCCAATAAATACCCTGAACAATATTATTACCCCCGAACGATAACCCCCACGAAAAATACTTTCCATGCCAAATACCCCAACGACATTTCCCTCCCCCAACGTTAACTCCTGATGCAGTACATACAGTAATAATGCACCTATAATTATATGAAAGAATGACCAAACAACAACTAGATCTACGTGAGACATGAAAGACTTGCAACCCATCAAAATCTAATTAAAAAAATATTAGACAGTTATTAAATAATTAGGCCCACAGTTTAAATTGAATTTATTCAAAGTGAACAGGCGCTACAAGTTCACTGCAGCGAATTTCTGACTGATCATTTATAATAACCTGCAAAGGGCAAGTATGCTGACTCCAACGCATGGATTATGGTCGTCTTTAGCAATAATTAAAATGAGCGCAATGTTTCTTTCAGTAACACTCTGCCTCGAATCCGAAGCTATCTCCCTCCTCACTGACACTAATTTTCTGTTCCCCTGCCAATATTGCCACTCACCCATCGCCGTCTGCTTTAGTCTCATTCATATACAACCTTGCAGACTTTTAACTTAAAATTAAAGTTTCACGTCTTTTCCACTCAGTTTCCAAGCCCTACAATCTCTCTCGACTTGAAGACAACTCATCTTAGCCATATGTCTGGTCTATCGAGGAATTTGACTTATCATCCTATCGACCGAAGAATCTGCAGATAAATGATCTAACACAGCGCTTATCAATTGGCTTATCAAACAGAGAGAGGTAAACAGACAGAGACAGAGAGGCAAAGACAGAGACAGAGAGGCAAAGACAGAGAGTAAGACACATTCAGAGAGAAAGAAAATTAGACAGACTTGTACTGTTAACGGAATCGATCGATGATGGAAAGGATAATGGGATAGATAAGATGGAGAAGTGCATGAGGCAGAATTTCAAGTAGGCCCTTCGTGTAGGCTAGCTATTATAGTAGTAATAGTAGCTCTATAGAGGACTGGTGTGATGACTCACTACAAAAGCTGTTCCGCGTTAGCCCAGGACAGAGGCGTTTAGAAGAAGAAGACGAAGTTGACATTGGACACCTACGAGCATAAAATTATGGCTCATGGTGAATGATGATGATGATGATGATGATGATGATGATGATGATGATGATGATGACGATGATGATGATAATGATGATGATGATGATGATGATGATGATGAGTAGATCTGTGGCGTTGCTAGAAATTTAAACTGTACAGCAAAATCAACTTTTACCTTTATGGAAAGCATTAATAGTAAGGATATTTAAAGGCCGTAGTTGTGGTTGGGCCAGTCGTCGTAGGTGCTGAACAGGTGCACCTGCAAAAATAAAATTAGCCGTAAATTTTGTGTTTTTAGTTGAGGAACGGCTACGAGACTGAACAAATTCAGAGCAATAATGAGTCACAATATATCGATGGATGATGAACCACAGGAGCATGTTTTTTGCAAATTATTATAGTTCATAATAATGTGCATATAATTATATAGGCCTACACACATAGGTCTATATGTAGGCCTATATCAATAATAGCAATATGATCTGTAATCATTTACATTAGATTCAAGCACTTGTGTAATCTTAAATGAAAAAGCATTTTAACTGAATTATTCTTTAATACTTGAATGCAGGTCTCAAATTCCGTTCCTGAGTATTCTCCCTAAAAAGCATTGCATAAACTTACGCTATGCCAACCTCAAACCATTGCAAAAGCTACCCAGAGGTATGTGAACATTTTGATCATTGCAAAGAATAATGTGGACCATACATTGGGATTTCGTTCAATATTGCCTTTTAATTAAGGCTGTTGATTAATCGCCGTTAACGCGAGCGATTAACGCGTTAAAAAAATTTGCGATTAATTTTTTTAACGCCTTAATCGCGCGCGTTAATGTAATACCATTATAATGACCATTGCACGCCACAGTATCTCTAATATCGTATTTATGCGCCAATTGAACAGGTTGATTAATACTTTAATAGTAAAACTCAGACCAACGTGCTGACCTTCAGCACACAGCAGAAGTAGTGAAGAACCATGCACCCAAGAGAAAAATAATGCGGCTGCATGAACCGTCATCCGACTCTGAAGATTATAAGCACGAAATCACTGCAAATCAGTTGTTGAACGGTACAGGCTTGTTCGACAAATTGAGAAAGATCTGGATCCATTGCAGTGGTGGAAGTTACAGGAGGACAAATACCCAGCCCTAGCTAAGTTAGCTAGGAAATACCTAGGCTCCCCGACCACCACGGTCCCATGTGAACGTCTCTGAACGTCGTTTCTGTATCTGGCTATATATGTTGTGAATAAAAAAGAGCCTCACTTGAACCAGCCAACGTACACTAACTTGTTTGCTAAAGCAATTGGCAAAATCAGTAATTTAATAATCGGATTTTTTCTAGCGGCTGTCTTATGGCCTCGACCCTGAGGGTAAGATCCTTCACCACCGCTCGCCCGTTTGAATGGACGCCACGCCATATTATTTTAGGTCCCCGTGGACGGACCGCGTTAGCCCGAGATTTTGACTCTCTGAAATAGCCACGTTCGGGATTCGAACCGCGGCCCGCACGCTCTCTTCCACGGACGCGCGGCCGCCAGCTCTCTTACCGTAGCTAACGCAGACTACGTTAATGTGTGTTAGTTTCACCTTTAGCCTATGTGTTAGTTGAACCCTTAGTTTCGCTTTATGGAAGTTGATGTCGTTGTAAAGGTAGGCCTAGCTGAGGCTAAAAGAGAGTATAGGCCTACATATAGACAACTTTTTGGCAGCACTGTCTGATTTGAATTGTTTGCTGTTTAGTGTTTAATCGATTATTTCTATTACACAGAACTGTTCTGAAATAGAAGAATAACAACTAACAATCATTATTAATCAAGAATTCACTAATTTACTTTTAGGCTTATGGTTAATTGAGCTGTTTTATAATAAGCTTAGCAAGCAAACAGATATAGGCCTATATCAAGCAATGTGAAAAAATTAATGTCGATTAATATGCATTAATTGAGTTAATATGCGTTAACTTCGATTTAAAATTTTAATCGTGCGATTAATCGCGATTAAATTTTCTAATCGAACACCAGCTCCAATTTTAATGTGTCTGATGTGGCTAAGATCTAAGAAATTTCTCACACAAAAGCTGAATCAAAAGACCATTTGATTGGTGCAAATGCTTTACCTGTAGACAGGTACTTCAGAGCATGGTCCGTTGTCGATATGGCTCGTGCCATTCGCTATGACACCAACAGAAAAGTTGAAGTCTGTAACAGGCACTTGCACCCCAGGACAACCCGAACACAGGTTGCTGAAGTACACTGTTCCAGTCGTTGAGTTTGTATACTGGATTCTTGAGACGTCTCCCAATCCACCAACTACAGTACTGCACTACAGTACAAAAAAATTAACAAAGATTCCACACTCATTGTTCGATTGAATTAAATATCGGCAGTAGTAGCAGTTCTGAAATTATTCAATCTAGTAGGCTTAGGCCTATATTCCAAAACGTGTGACAACCTTTTGGAGGAGAAGTCGGCTGAAGGTACTGCTAATCCCAAACAGAGTAGGCCTGATGACTATCAAACATTCGAAAACGCTTCAGAAGGTTTTAGGAAATATTTAAATGACCCATGATTAAAATATTTCAAAATACACAGTTCGTTCGAAGCGTCAGCCAGAATCAGCAGATCTTTAATCGTAATCGTAATCTCGAAACTTCGACAGCGCCCACAAAAGCCAAGTCGCGGGAACCAGCTTATTCACAGGCGCTCAATCAAAACAAAATCGATAGGCAGCGGGTCAAGTCCGGAGAGTCAGGCAGGCAGATAGATGGACGGCTAAGGTGGGTAATGTTTAGAATTGAAATGACGAGGGATGTGATGAGAAGAGAAGGAATCAGGATAGGATTTGTGAAAGAGCAATGTTTTCAGTTTTGAGTGAAAGACCTGTGGGGAGATAGCGAGAGGTGGAGTTTTGGTGAGTTCGTATGATGGGTCGGAAGTTTGCCGAAGTGCTGGCGGAAGTTTGTTCCAGAGAGGTGGAACGGCAATGGCTATGGAGCGGTTTGCAAATTTCAGTGATGAAGTGATGGGAGGGCGAAGCAGTGTAATGGATGATGAGGAGCGTGTTGAACGAGGTGGCTGGATGGTGAACAACTGACGAAGGTAGAACGGCTGGGATGATTGAAGTGTATTGTAAGTGAGTGAGAGGACTTTGTATTCGAGTCCTCTCACTCACTTACTCACTTTATAAAGTCGTCCAAGGCCGTAGGCGCGCGGCATTCGTCCGCCCCTACTGCAACATTATAACTGCATTTAAAGTTAAACGCCTAATAGGCCTATTACGCATCCACATTATTTATAACAAAGTTGTGGAAAATTTATCCAAGGTTAAATCAGAGTGTTAGTGACAGATCCCGCTCCAAATCTTTGCAAACGATAATAGCCAGGCCTACGGGAAATGTTCCAATGTTCTTTTTGGCAGGTGGCGAAATGGGTATTAAAGTCAAGGCATTAATTTAAATGATTAGGTCTATCCATCGCTTATAAAACAGCATTTCGTCGCCTGAGAATTATCCTCGAGTATCTACACTTTTGTGAATTCAGAGATAATCGAGGTTAAAGTTTTGGTAAAATTTTACGGAAAAAAATAATTTAGGCCAATAAACATCAGGCACAAACATCACATTAAAATATTAACATCAAGGACAGTCGAGCCAGTGAAAATATTAACTTTTGAAATTCTTTTTAAACATTTGTGAATTTTTTTATTAAATGGATTCAAATCAATTGCAGGTCATCCCGACGAGAGAAAAATATGAAATGATAAAAGAATGCAATACACAATCGTGTGCGAGTTTGTTCGTTTCAATTTTCGCGATTTCAATACCCTTTTTAATGAAAGAGCGTTTTTATTCCATGGGCATACGACACTATGATACAACGAAGTGGGAAGTGTATTGATGTCGTATCTCCTCACCGCCCAATCAACGACGAGCTTTCTCTGGACATAGCCTATGCAATGCACTTCTAAACCGTGAATTGGTGCTGGAGATACGGCAAAAATAAATTGGAGATACGACAAACAAATCCTGAAAATGGACATACGACAGATAGTTTTCGTTGAATATCATTAATACGACTTATCGTATATCTCCTAACGATTAAAAGTGATGGAAGATAAACAAATATTTGCTACAAATGAAGTCTAAACTCGATTTTGAAAAAAAATGGAGATACGCGAAGATAATTCTGAGGCGACAATTTGCTGATGAGCTTCCCTTGTTCCCTCGAATGTTTGTTGAAAGTAAACTGTAGTTGAAATGATTTTGACACAAATAAGACCTATTTGATTATTTGGTGGCGTTTTGTAAAGGTGTATCATCGCCACAGAAGTCCACCCTACATCTTGTATCAATCTGAATGATGACATCTCATGATATTTATTCAGTAAGCAGAAAAGCTCCGTGATTTGAACAATGGGTCTCTATCAAGTGTGACCCGTTCATTCAGGTGTGCACTTGTTCCCAGAGTAAACTTTTATTATTTTTCTTTCTCTCCATTTCTATAGCGCCCCTTCAAACTCTGTACTCGGAGTAGCTCCTACTACAACGCGGACACTACATCGGTGTTTCAAGCCGAAGCGTACTCGTGAGCAATTGTGAGTGAAGGACTTGCTCAAGGCCCCTACGCGGTGGGTGGTTTCGAACGTGGAACCCTCCGGCTCCAAGGCATCGAACACCGACACTACACCACCGGGCCCCACAAACTGCTTTATGACTTTTGGTATTTAATCATTTCTTTGTTATATTATTTCTTCAAGTACCGTTTTGTTACTTACTGATTTTTTAAATAATTTCTTCAATAAACTAATTGAATTGAACAAAAAATATTCTGACAAATGTAGACCTCTTTAATACCTCAGAATGCTGAGCACAGTCAGCCTCGGCGAATTTGCAAATTTAGACTGATGATACAATTAGGCCAATAATTAAATTCAAATTTTCACCGTCTTTCCAGTCAAAATATTAATACAATTGCTGGGTGATGAAGATCATAAAAATAATGTAACGTTCACAGTGTTGAAATTTGGGCCTGATTTATTAAATCTATAGGCATTAGTTACTGAATAAATTAGTTAAGTTGTGTCTTTGAGACCTAGCCAAAATCTAATTAGCCTACTAATCTAACGGAACGACTCACAGTGCATGACTTCAGTGCAGTGGCTGCATTTGCCACGCCACGCCACGCGATAACCTTCGGGTCGTAACGGACTGCCCATGTGGAGTTCATCTTTATGGCTCTCATGACTGCTTCACATCTCAAATTGTCCGACGTCTGAGCATAGCCTTCCCACTTCAATGTAAGACAGAAGCAGGCGAATAATTGGAAGTAGTAACCAAACATTGTCATGCGGTTTGCCGTCGCTCTAGGAAGATCTTCAGATGATGACTGACTGGTCGTTGCTATCATTGGTGCCTTATATCAACTCTACCCTTAAGCGGTTCTCAATTGAGGAATACCTGATGCAGTAAAAAAATCAATGACTTGAGTCTTTGTTGCAAATGCAGCAACTCCAGATGTTATTCCTCTTGTTATCTTTAATGAGCGTAATTCACTTTTCAACATCGAATCTAAGGGTCTAATTCTCTGAGTCGGCGCCAATCAGTCGTTTTCAACTACCAAACCTACCTGAGACATTTGAACATCAAAAGACGCACGTCTTCCTTAATGATGGCATGATGCAGGTGTTTCTTTCATATGGGCGATGGTCGGTGACATTAAAGGAAATTCGCAAACAATTGAATGCATCACAATCTTCGCATTAAACCCTTTTAATTTCCTGTCTTCAATTCAACAGATATCATAATTCACAGATCAGATTGATTTTTAATACATCATTAAACCATTTTAGGATAATAGACAAAATCTTGCCAATGTGGATCTCTTTATGTGTAAGCCTATGGTAGGCCTATACCAGGGATGCATCTAGAAGAAATTATGACAAGCAACAAGTCGGCCTGCTATAATAGATTATCTGTATGATTTTATGATGGCGCATGACCAGAGAATAAGGTTTGTGATGGAAGATGACTTCAGATGCCCAGCTATAGAATCTCTATGAAAAGTCATTCTTTCTGGATAGCAGACGTTAGTCAGAAGATTCTCCAGTTTTACCGTCCTTGCTCCGTGCTTCTTGTAGTCTACGTATGGCGCCTTAATGGCTGAGATCGCATTGTCATCGGAAAACATTAAATCATACATTGTCTTCTATATTAGCCTACCACCCAGGCTACCATTTTTTTTATATTATTGCTCTAGATTGTTTGAATCACGAACGCATACATGGTTTAAAAGTGAATAAAGAGGCATGATTAAATGTTTAACAGTTGAAATTATTAGTCCGAAGTAAGCTCTCGGTCTACAGGGTGCGCCAAAAAAAGGAATCCCCTACGGTTTTTAGCCCATATCTTGGTCAAACACACGAATTTTTAAATGAAACTTTACAGTCTTAAAGGCAATTCATATTTACGTACAGTGGCCAAATTACAGAAAAATACTTCAAACAGAACAAAGTTATATCACTTTTAGTGAGGATACCCACCGTTTTTTCACGATTCAAAAACGCGACGCAACAAAAAGTGACAAAAAACCAATCTAATTATTTTGGCCAATATCTTGGCTAAAAGTAAGAATATCGAAATGAAATTTTGCAGGCTTAAAGACAATTCATATCTGCACATGGTGGTTAGATTTCATCAAAATATTTTGAACAGAACAGAAGCTATACCACTTTTAGAGAGGTCACCCACCGTTTTTTTGACGATTCAAAAACGAAACGCAACAAAAAAGTTTAAAAAACCAGATTTTTTCTCATCTCAAATAATTTGGTATCAAATAGCCTTGATATTGCCAGATGATCATTATTATTACTATTTAAAAGATAAACAGGGTACCAGCGTAGCTGCGCGTCACTGAGAAGTCACTTAGCAAGATGACATTCAAATTGGTAAATAAGGAATCTATCAGATTAATCAACAGGTCCATCAAGAACTTTGCAAAGAGACTCAAAAGAAGTTTTGGCACGGGTGGTGGGCACATTGAACACAAGTTGTAAAGCACTTCCAGGTTCATTTGACAACAGATATTTGAGATGAGACTTAATAGAATCGTGTTTTGTTACTTTTTGTTGCGTTTCGTTTTTCAATCGTCAAAATCGGTGGGTGGCCTCATTAAAAGTGGTATAGCTTTTGATCTGTTTTAAATATTTTGGTGAAATCTGAGCATCTTGTGTAAATATAAATTGTCTTTGAGCATGTAAAATTTAATTTCGAAATTCTTGTTTCTGACCAAGATATGGGCTAAAAACCGCAGGGGATTACTTTTTTGGCGCACCCTGTATATTGCCTAAGAATCATAATTAGCCATACAACAATAAGACGAGATTTAGATTTGAACTTTGATCTTCGATCGTGAGTTTGCGTTCCGTTATGGTTTCAATTAAACGGATGCTCAATAACCGAGTGATGGAAAATAGAGTGTAATGAAAGCAGTGATTCCGTTAGTGTGTGTCCGTGCGTCCGGGAAGCACAAATTTTGACGCCGGACGCACAAAAATAAAGGTGGTGCGTCCATGGACGCACCGAAGCTGTGGATGGACGCACAAATAAATTAACGATGCATCCATGTGACTCCAATAAAAAATACCGTGGGGTCCGTATTTGTGTCACTGTCTAAGTTTATACATTGCGTATTTGCCTATGCATTGAAGTATAAAGAACACACACACTGACTGGCTGTGAACACTTTATGCAGGGCTGAAAGTGGTTTGGAAAAGTTGCCGGGTCTGACTTTTAGCCGGAAAGCGCCGAAGGCGCGTTGCTGCGAGTGTCGAAGGCACGAAGCCCATACCGACTAGGGGGTCTGGGGAGCGTCGTAAGCTCCCCCAGCGGGGTCTGGGGCGGAGCCCCAGCGACCAACGCATTTTTAGCTGTGTTGACCTCAACTAGAGTCCATTTTAGGCTCGTATTTGCCAGCTATTTTATGAACGATAAAGTCATGAAAACTTCAAGAAGAAGTCTTTTTGCAGAGTACCGGTAGCAGATTATCAGGATAGCAAATTCAATGTTTTATATTCCAAAAGAAATGGGTTTCGTCTTTACCATGATCACAAAAGTTACAAGTTTAGGCCTATAACAAGTTTAAGTTTACAGCTGTCATATGGGTACCGTATAGGAAAACCCTTTATGGGTTTTACCCGCTCAACCCACTCAAAATGTGTAATTTGAATTCCAATTTTTTAAAAGCTAATTCTAATTCTATTAAGCTGATTCTATGTATTTTTGCAACCATTGCCTAGTGTTGAGCCACTAGAACTATAGCCTCAAGTCACTTCACTATGGTTGAAAATCCCAGAGCAAAAACAAGCCTCTCTGGACCGGGAATTGGAGGGTGGAGAATCAGACGAGACAGGGTAAGAGTTCTTGAGAAGGAGTGTCCTAAGTTTCGAATGAAAAGCCCGAGGTGTGATGGATGGAGGAGCCTGAGGAAGGTGATGGTGTGAGATCAGTAATCATGGTGGAGAAACTGAAAAATATCGGAATTCAGGAGGCAGATCATTCCAAAGGCGTGGTGCTGAGATTGATATGGCTCGGTTGGAGAACTTGAGATGACTTGTGACCAGCGGTCGAGAAAGAAAGACAGGCCGATGATCGAATAGAGCTGATTGGCTGGATGGTGAACAGTTCGCGAACATATCTGGAATGGGAGGAGTTGTAGGTTAAGGAGAGAACTTAATTGCATAATTATCATAATCCACACTGCAGTGGCATCATTTTAAGCTGTCATGTCAACAAATTTCTCATAATTATTTCATTGCTGAACGAAAATTTATTGGCTTAAGTGTTCAATGAAAGTCTCCACCACCGTCACCACGTCGTAGGCCTATGAATTTTTGAATTTCCACACTGCAGAGGTAGAATTTTTTGCTCTGGTCGTAACAAAATTGCTCATTATGGATAAACAGTGGATAACACTCTAGAAATTTATAGAGTCTAATGATATTTCTGAAATATTGGGGATATCAGCATCTCCATCCCCAACCGCCAATTTCGGGATCCGCCCTCTGGCCCCCTAAGTCTCCGCCTATGAATGCTGCTGCTAGTTTAACACCCCGTTTCCTAAAGTAGTTGTACAGGACTACCGGCGTAGTCCCTCCCAGGAAGCCGGCGGGCCGCCCAGTAAGGTTATGATGCACATAACCTCATCACGGGTCGGTGGCATGTTTAACATATCTGCGGTGTATTCATTGGCATAAGCATCTACGCTAGTCATTTGCCGAAAATGCTAAAAAAAATCAACCGTTTTAACCTAGTTTTTGGCGAATGACGATCATTTTTTAGTCATTCACAACTGATTTTTGGTAAACAAGCGACCCGGCTGAGACCCGGCAACAGCAGGTCTCGAAAAGCCATGCCGGGTCGCAGACCCGGACCGACCCGGCTCACTTTCAGCCCTGACTTTATGCAATGACCTATTTGTAAATATTTCATTTCTTTGTTAGTGAGTGAGTCAGAGTGACGTACGTATAGCCTACATGTAGGCCTAAACATGTCAGGTTTTTGCGTTACCACGAGCGTTCCCGACTTAAAAAGTAATGACCGTCGTCGGATATAATCTTAAAATCAAGAAAAGAAAAAGAAAAATGATAAAATATTTTTAAAGTCTAAATCATCGTCGAGAAGATTGGTAGCCTACTGGTTATAGGCTAGTGTCCAAAAATAACCCTGTTTATATTGAAATCGATGTCCTTGTAAGCGACAATCGCATTTTAACTTTCTCAGGGTCTCTATTCATTCATTCATTTCAAGAGGTTAGGCCTATAGCTTATAGCACTGCACGACAGGCACGTGCTCATAGCGCCTCTTCAAGAAGTCCTCTAAGTCTTCTAAGAGGCGCTCTTCAGTCAACATTAATGCAATGTGATGCAATCTAACAACAGTTTTTGCTTCTAGAAGGCTGTTACTTTGTTCTCAAAATTTAAAAACTAGAAACTTCTAATGAACGTCGGCTTAGGCTATAAAAAGGGGGGGGGTAGAACTGGATACTAATTTGTAACTACGCATGTGAGAGATCGCAAAATGTGGGAGTTGTAACAGGATGATATTGTCAAAATGCGATTTATTTACGTATCTACGCAGCCTAATAGCCTAATAATTACTGGTTTCTTTTTCGCCTATAATATAAAACGTTCGAAATTTGTACATTTAGCCTACTATGGCCCGATGGGACTCCAAAAATGGATGGGTGTGGAGTCCATGACTCTTGTCCATTTGACATGGATCCAATTTTTTTATATGATGCGCCCATGATTCCAAGAATTTAGACCTTAACCCTCGAGTGCCCAAGAGGGGGTCCGACCGGACCCCAGGCCCGTTTTTTCCGGATAACTTTTTAACGGCTATAGATATGCAAAAATGCTTTTAGGTATTCCTAGAGCAACCATTTGGGCATCGAATGGTATATTTTGCGTGAGTATTGTCCAACCCTGTACCCCACAACCACATCGTATACTAAGGGTACCGCAAGATTTGCTGCTATTCCTTCGGTAAATGACGCAAGCAAGCATTATACTGTGTATCATGAGATTTTTACACTATTATTTTGCACCAGGTGGTGCTATTGTGATATAAAATACATCAGTCGACTGAAAATTCATTTTGGGTTACATAGAACTAAATTCTGTTATAATATTCCAATCCCTTCTCATGATTTTAGCATGAAAACGATAGACTTCCTTCGGTAGGCCTAAATGACGCAAGCAAACATAAAATGTGTATCAAGAGATTTTACACTATTATTTTACACCAGGTGGTGTTATTGTGGTATAAGATACATCAATCGATTGCAAATTCATCTGGGAATACGTAGAACTAAATTCTGTAACGATATTCCAATCCCTTCTCAAGATATTACCATGAAAACGCTGGGGTCCGCGCGGACCCTCCGTTGGGCCTTCGTGTACCAAAAAATACCTTGGGCACTCGAGTGTTAATGGAATCACTGAATGAAATTGATCAGCATTTAGATTTCATGGTGCAGCGGAATAAGTTCCCTATTGATAGGCCAAAAACCAATTCGGCTGCACTAGAGTGAAACCCAGTTCTACTTCAATGAAGGTTCTTTTATATTTTTAATAATTATTTTAACCTATTCATCATAAGCATATTAACAAAACCGATTAAGCAACAAATTTTGAAGATTAAAACTGTTTATCAGCGCTAACTTGTTAGTATTCGTGCAAAAATAAATATCGTGCATCATTATGTTCATGTCAACCTGAGCCTACAAGCAATTTTGTAGTCTACATGTAGGCTACATACATAAAACCATGCCTACTCACATAATTATTATTGTCTGCCTATACATGGTGGGCCAAAAAAGTAATTTCCACACGTTTTCTTGCCAATATTTTGTTTAAAACTAATTTTCAAATGAAGTTTTACGAGCTTAAACCTAGAGGTAATTCATATCTAACTACAACAGCCAAATTTCATCGAGCAAAACAGAGCAAAGTTATATCTCGTTTAGTGAGCACACCCACTGTTTTTTACGATCCAGGAATTTTAGGAAGGTGATTGTGTACAATTAACATTGATGCTGGACAAGGGCGGATACAGGAATTTTCGAAGAGGGGGCCAAAATGTTTGGTCTTGTGAGACAGGAGAAAAATTTTTTTAGTCATCGACCAAATTTTCCGGAAAAAAGTACCATTTCATCCGCCAAAAAAACTGATGACTTTTTTTTTTTTTTTAGTCATCGACCAATTTTTCGAGAAACATCCGCCGCAGAATCGACGGGGGGGCCAAGTCCCGTGCGATTTTGTAATAGGGGGGGCCTGATGTCCTGTTTTTCTCTCCCACTACATTTATTTAATGGCTTGTTGAAACCAAATGGGAGGGGCCACGTCCCATGCAATTTTTAAATGGGGGGGCCATGGCCGGATTGGCCCCCCTGGATCCGCCCCTGATGCTGGAGGATCCGTTAATGAGCGGCGGCATTCACGATGCAAACCAATCCAAAGGCGTGGTGCTGTGTTGGACATACGCTCGGTTGGAGAGTTTGAGAATCTCAAACTCTCCAACCGAGCGTATGTCCAAGGAATCGAAATGAGTCGGATGTCGGACAATTACATTGCTAGGAAAACAGCAAAATATGATCAGAAGTCGATTTTTACTCATTTTCAGATTTTAATGTAAATTGACAGAAAAATATGTTATTTACATTTCGGATATCTAACATTTTATTAAATTCGTTCTTTTAACGCGTATTTTGGTTATTTTTAAAAGGTTACTGTCTCGATTCTCGCGGTTTCGTATCAAAATCAGCCTATTTTTCGCATAAGATTTCCACGCTAATCCTAGCGCTAGCCTTTCGCGCTTGGTATCGTTAGAAAGATCTAAGCTTATTCTTTATCTAGCTCGCTGGTTTTCAACCGAGAACCGGCCGTTCAAACATTAACCAATAGAATCATTTGAAAACAGGCTACATGCATAAACATTTTCCGACCTGCCAGTTGACGAACTTTAAACGCGTTTTTCTCGAATTATTACTTTTGCAAGAGTGGACACATAATTGTTCATAACTTTGTTAAAAAGTAAGGGAGAGCCAAAATTTTGGTGTCATTTTAAAGCTAAGAATGTGCTCTTAAAATATATGTAAAATACTCATAATCCGAAATTTTCGACATGTGAACCGTTTTGATCCCTTGGGTCACTTGACCGTCGGTTACAAGTCATCAGACAGTTACTGTCTGATGACTTGTAACCGACGGCCAAGTGAGAGTGAAACAGTTGGATGGTCGAGTGGAGCGGGTTGGCTGTATGTTTGTTTGCCAGCATTAGAACAAACGCATCGAGATCTATACCTTATAATTATAGAGTGGCAGTTACTTTACGGTAGCTTTGATCACCAAATACGAATGTACCATCACCTCTTCCATCTTCTGTATAAGGTCTACCTGTGCACATGATAATGACCACCATGCATGGATGGACGCACCCGCGATGGGTTGATAGAGGACATTTGCCCATCTGGATTTTGAATCAAGTCATGTTAAAATATGATAATGAATATCATTAAATTTTAGTGACTAAAATAGTTCATAATTATACAGCGCAGTTTAGTAGTTTGGGTAGGGCAATAGGTCTATCATTTTTCATCTAGCGCAGGTTCTTACTGTTCAACTTCTGAAGAGGTAAATCCGCCGTTACCATGGTCGATACCACGCCATTTTTAAGGAAACTAAATCAATAAAGAACAACACATATCTGCATGCCGCCGAAATTCCTTTATTTTGAGTATCATGGGAACCTTAGATATTTTGTCAATTTCATTCAAAAGTCAATTCAAGTAAACAATTAGTTTTGGATTGTTGTGCAGTCGAAGATAAGAGGATTTTCAGCTTCGCCATCGTCGCTGTGGTCTTTCATCTCTGTTAAAACCAAACACAACCGTTATTTCACGTTTACACAAAAGAATACGAATTTTAAAAATGCACTCTGAGAAATGTTTCCTCTCATTGACTGGGATCTCAGGTAGGTAACTCTAGTCTATCATCTCTGTACTCGCCGGAGTCCGATTAGGATAGGTAGGCGCCGCTACTGTTTGCACAACATAACGAACTGACAGTCTGAATAATTAAATTTTCATCAGGGAATAAATGGACCTACTGCAGCTTCTAAACCACCAAAATATGTCTTTTCCAATGCGAGCAATAATATGGCCCTAAATCTGTGGTCATGTCAGCATCCAGCACACCAAAGACCATTAAAACTCGGAGCACATTCTGGACTTCTTCGCATGCAGCAATTTGCAGCATTCCTATAAGTTCTTAATGAAAGCACTAACCGAAATAAAAGCTGGATTGACGGAAAAACCGATTAAATCCGACTTCTATTTAAAATTGATTTATTTTCATCGACGCAGCTTATATTTAGCAACGCGATCATTTCGTGAATGCATCTTCAACTTTACGAGCATTATTTTCATCAATGATAATTATTCGGTTTCCTTAAAGAAACGTTCATTTCATCGGTCTATTTTTGCAACGAGGGTTTCATCAATCTGTTTTCGCTTTATAGCGAGTTCTTTTCATCAATCCAACTTCTCTTTCAGCGGCAACAACCATCGACTAAAAAATTATCAGAGAACTTTTTCTCGTGCACCATTAATTTTGTCGGTGGACCAATTGTCGTGGACCAGTTGTCGTGGACCAGTTGTTGTGTAGGCCTATAGGCTACCAGTTGTCGTGTGCGTGTTGTCTGTAGACCAGTTGTCGTTGGACCAGTTGTCTGTGGACTAGTGTTGTCGTGACACCCTTTCAACTCTAGCAAAATTGCTTGGACATCCGTTCGACTGAAAAACTCTTGACAACCCTCTAATTCTCCAACTTGACCCAGCATTCGTCGATAAGTGAACGCTCTGCGATATTTTATAAATGTTTAGTGTGAGCTGATTAGCTCGTCAATAGGTTTAATATTGTACCTTTACGGGTATGGATCTATATACTGTGTCACCATCATACGTGGCATAGCGGCAGGGCTGGATGTCGTAGGTTCTGGACAACTGCTGCATCTATAATACAAACTTAACCGTAAACTTATAACAATTCCGACCCTTTATAAGAAGATCTTTATAGAAACAAATGAACACATTGCACATTCAAACAACAGGCGGAAAATTAGGATTCGCCTCATCGTTGCATGTCATGTGTGAACCCCAGAATTTTCTGAAACAATTGCAGCATTAGAATAAATTATAGCCTACACGTTTTTGACCAGTTCCGATGACACTAGCTAATATATCAATCAAACGCAGTGTGCCAGTGACCATTAGAGTTTCAAGACAGGGCTGTCAAACCAGCTAACAAACCTGCAAAACCAGGTCATGTCATACCGAGAGCGTCTATCTAATTAGATTGATTTTTCAAACGTGAACATAGAACACTATAATAATTATTATAGCGCAACTGTAGGGCCTCGATTTGACGAATAAAGTCGCGGTAGATGTTGATATGATGAACCTTATTTATCAGACACGTATGTGGATCAATTTAGTTCTAGAAAGTAGAATGATACGGTAGCTAAAGTGTTAGCATAATAATTATTATGATTGCTATCTCGTCATGTTCAGCTTTCACTCATCATGTTCTAATATTATTTTGATCGGTGTAGGCATGGGCGGAGACCTAGGGGGACAGGGGGGACGGTCCCCCCCCAATGAAAGTGTTGGGGGGGACGGCCCATGCATTTGTCCCCCCCCAATGTTTGAGCGTCAAGACTTTTTGGGGCGGCGAAAATAGAGATATTTCGGCGAGATTTGGCCCGGATGACTAAAAAAAAAAAAAGTCATCAACTTTTTGGCGGCGAAAATAGAAATATTTCCGCGAGATTTGGCCCGGATGACTAAAAAAAAAAAGGTCATCAACTATTTTGGCGGCGAAAAATTTTTTTTCCCAGATTTCGCCGGTCGTCGGAAATTTTTCGAAAATCTCGCATCTTTCCGTCCCCCCCCAATTCTCGGCCCAGGTCTCCGCCTATGGGTGTAGGACTGTAGTGCTGTGGGCCTAGAAACGTTACCTATAGACAGGTACTTCAGAGCAAGGTCCAGTATCTGTAGAACTCTTGCCGTTTGCCCAAACACCTACAGTAAAGTTGAAATCTGCAACCGCCACTTGCAGACCAGGACAATTCAAGCAGAGGTTTTTGGAGTGCACTGCTCCAGTCGCTGGGTTAGTGTACTGGATTCTAGAGACGTCTCCCAATCCATTAACATTTTTCGGATTGCACTACAATAGAAAAAAATACCAAAAAGACTTCACTTGTTGTCCGATTAAAAATTAAATGCAGACTTGGATGCACGCACAGCAGTTCTGATACTATTCAACCTCATAGTGTATCCAAAATGCATGCTATGACAGTATTTTGGCAAGAAAGTAAAGCTAACTATCCTAAACGAAGTAATGAGTTACAAACATTTGAAACCGTTTTGGTTGAACTGACTGACATCTGATTCAAAATATGTAAAATTTCACAGTGCCAACGTTGCAACTAAACTATATTTTCGCTTTTACACCGTACACTCGTACAGTAGCAATTCGTAAAAAGAATGAGTGTAGGCCTATGTCCATAACGTATTGTGTAGGTCTACACAATGAAATGACGACATTTGAGTTCCCGTCAAGGGAGGCAGTGTTTACATAAGATAAAAGTAGGTCAAATGAGCATTATGACCGATTTTCAGACGCATTTGCCAATTTGCCAACTTTGACTGTCATCCACACATGTTCAACAGTCGTGTAGCCTACATTAAAAATTTTAAATCCTATAAAAAGGGCGATTTCGAAAGGGCGACCATCAAAAGGGCGACCACAAAAGGGCGCCTATCATAAAGGCGACTGTTCGAAAGAGCGTTGATCAAAAGGGCGACCAAACAAAGGGCGACAATCAAAAGGGCGAACATAGAACGTTCTAAATTAAAACGGTCGGCCTACATAAAAGAGAAATACGCAAACAAGCTTATGCAGGCTATGCCTATGCTTTGTGTGGACCCATAGTTTTATTCGCGCAGTGCAGTTATATGAAAGTAATTTGAATTTGGCGGGTAAAACTGAGAGTGGCTGTAAAATTTATAAAGCACAAAAAGGGTCGAGATATGTTACTGGTTGATGGCTGTACGTTCAGACTGGAAAAAATAAAAACGGAAAGAAACTGGATTTATTCGATTTATTAGAAGATATCAACCTGCTAATCACCGCTGCACATTTCAGCAGACACTTTTGTTCTATTGACTATTGACTCTAATTACTTTCATTGAAAATATTGCAAAGTTGGATTTATTGGAAGATTTCAAACTGCTAATCGTCGTTGCATAGGCCTATTTGAGAAGGGACTTTAGTTCTATTGACTCATATTAGTTGGATTGTAAATGGTAGGCCTATAAAGTTTTATTTTTTTTAGCAGATTTCAACCTGCTCATCTCCGTTATTGTCGTTAGTTAATTCATAAATGACATTTACATTCATGGTTCCAAATAACTATTATAAAGTTCGATGTTGCAAGACTTCAGCATGTAGGTCGCCCTTGTGATTGTCGCCGTTTTGTTTGATCGGCCTTTTCATCGGCGCTCTTTCGAACAGTCGCCTTTATGGTCGGCGCCCTTTTGAGGTCGCCCTTTTGATGGTCGCCCTTTCGAAGTCACCCTTTTGATAGTGAATCAAAAATTTTAACAATTACAAATAAGTGCATTTAAATGTTTTCTTTCGCATTTGTGGGAAATGTGGGACCTCTGTTCGGCCGAACTACACTTAGTAGTTAAGTAGGCTTTCTGTTCTATGTTTCTAATTCATTTAGGCCTAATGACTCAACAGTGCTGAATTTTTCAGTTCCATTTTACTTATTTCCTTAGTCTTGGCGTATGAATATGTCACATGCTTCCTTTTACTTTGTCTTTTTTTCTTTTCCCACTCTATGCGTTGCTTGTCTATGGTAGAGTTTAGTTGAGTCATCGCATAATATGTGGTGACCTCAACTAAACATTACGATTGAATTTACGATATTATCATAAATTTCATCGAATATTTCACGTCCTTAGTTAGCGAGATTTCTTTTATTCCTTTATGACTTCATTTTTTGTAAAAGGTTAGGCCTTCAATGATAGGCTATGTGATTAACCTGACTGCTTAATTTGGTTACAAAATAAAACAATTTGATTGATTGATTGGTTGATTGATTTCTTGACAGATTGACTGATATCTTGATTGATGTTGATTGTTGAACATGTCTTAATCCAACCATGCCTACAAGCAAGGCAATAATTTCGATGATTGGGTCGGTCAGATATGAAACAGGCATTTACTAGTGAGTTTATTTCGTTGGCACGGATGTTTGTTGAAATTAAACTGTAGCTGAAATGATTGAGCGCAAATACAAGATATGCTGTTGACAAGTTACTTTTCGATTCTATCTTTCCGTTTCTTGAGCCAATTTTGAAGGAGAATTTTCTTTTCTAAACTGTAGCTTAAGAAACATATTGATCTTTAAAACAACGATCATAATTATTAATTATCAACTGCATCAACTACCGTGCTCACTGTTGCCCGTTCGCTTGCTCCTTCTGCTGCTGCTACCATTGCCCATTCTTTCGTTACCAACAGACTTGACTGCTCGCTCTATGCAGGCCTACCAATTGCCCGTCTGAGTTGCCCTGATCGCGTCCTGCGTTCTGCTGCCCGCCTTTTGGCCGCATGCCCAAATTCAGCCACATCTCGAGCGTCACGCATATTATGCACTGTTTCAGCACTGTTGAGTCATTAGACCTAAATGAACGTCACGCATATTATGCGTGACGTTCTCCACTGACTCCCTCTCAAGCTGTGAATTGAGTATATGATCTCTACTCTAGTCTGGCGCTGCATGTTAGGTCATGCTCCTGCCTACCTTCGTGAGCTCTCTTAGTGCTCGCCATTTCCACTCCCTTCGTTCGACTGAGCAAAATCTGCTCTCAGTCCTTATTGCTCATACTTCCAATATGCTGAACCGTGCTTCCTCGGTGGTGGGACCTTAGCCTGGGATGGTCAAATCAAATCAAATCAAATCAAATCATTTTATTTTGTAACCAATCACTTTTACAGCCAACAAAATTGCATGTAACATATTCAAATGGGAATGGCCACAAGGATAGGCCCTGAAGGGATCACTGACCCCGCTAATAGGGACACCTACGTACTTGTGAAACAAAAGATGGAACGGCCGACAATTGCTATTAATTCCTCTGACACTCCGCGCTTTCTCTAAAAATGCTTCTCAGACTTTCCTCTCTCATCTTAATAGTTTTATTTGAACGCGCTGAAGTTGAGAGCACCTCTGAGTAGCCCGCTGAAGAGGCGCTATACAAATAAGTTCAATGAATTTTCTGCGGTCGACGATGGGACATGAACGACTATCTTCCCTGCGCTGTTTTCAATTGAAACGGAGTTAGAGCCTACTAATGTGATATTCTGATGTGAATAGCTATAAAGTTCGCATGACGTGCGCACAGCTATCGCGTTTTGACTTCATGTTGACATCTTTTAGATTAGCTGTAGGCTATCTATGGGCAGAGTTTATCAGGGGCTAGGAGGGGAGGCTAAGCCCCCAAGAAGACCCAGATTCATTTTATTACCGTGTGAATGGTATCTTTTCCCGGGCTTAGCCCCCAGGAAGGCGCAGACTCATAAATTTGTTCTGGGAAAATGGTTCTGTTCACGAACGTGAAACTTCCGAATGATTAAAAAAGGTCATCAACCGTTTTGTCCGGGAAAATTTGTATTTTTCGGCGAGATTCCAGCTCGAGGACTTAGAAAAGAAAGGTCATCAACTTTTTGCGTCCGGAAAATATGTATTTTTCGGCGAGATTTCAGCCCGAGCACTAAAAGAAGGTTATCAACTTTGCGTGAATGAATCGTGTCTCGCCTACTATCCGATCTGCTTTAATATGTTCTGTAAAGTGGTCTCATCTAGACTGGTCGGAATATGCTTAAACTTGTAACTGAATAAATATTGCTTCATCTGGTATCCGACTTGCTTTAATAAATCGGAAGCTGTGACACCTAGGCCCATATTCTGATAGGAATAGCCTACGAGTACCAAACAAACTTTCTTATTGCTTCACATGATGTAGGCTTAAGTTGCCTATTATCTGTTAATTTCCAATGTATTTAAATGTTTTATATTTATCATCGGATCGTCCGATTCCGAAGATGTAGCAGTCAGGGCCTACTACGCCATGGGGGGATGGAAGCAGACTGCTTCCAATTTGGGCCAGGGGGGGGAAAGGTTTCCCCCCCTAATGATAAAGTTGAGTATAGAATATTTACTCCTGAACATTTCCCCCGATATCCCCAGCATCTGCCATGGACTTCCTCCTGGTAAATCCCCCCCAAACCCCCTCCCTGTCATAACACAGGGTAACTCTTCATTTAATTTGACTTTTGCCTAACACTCACATAAATTTGTCTTTGCGCTTCCATCAAATTCGCACCCATCAGGGCTTGCCAAGTGGGAGGGGGAGTAAGTAGTCTGATGCCCTAATCCAACTTGTGCCAGAGGGAAATCCCCCCCTATTGATAGATGGGCATAAGAGATTTTCTTCTGGACATAACCCCCGGCATCTCCCTCTGTACCATCCCTCCCCGCACCAACGGTAGATTCCCCTTGAACGTTCATCCCGCCATCTCAAGGGTATATATTCATTTAGTATGACCTTTGCTTTGCAGTCACTTACATTTGTCCCTGCACGTATATGGCACTCGCTTTCACAACTCATAATTAATTACATTAACTGTTTAAAAAAATTAAAGTATATTTATATCTACTGACACTGCATTTGTTATATACAAGAAGTTGATATTTTACTGAATGCTGGACTTTCCAAACTTCACAGGACTACTAGTGTAACGCACTGTTAACCCATAATGAGAAATTTTAGAATGTTACCATTATATTGTGCAAAATAAAAAAAATAATAAATAGAGTCTAATGGGGAGGCGACATTTTACGATATCCTACACCACGTTTCTGAGCATTGAATTCACGAGCAATTTTGTGAAGATGGCAGCTTTAAAAGGTACAATTACAGCGTGCAAATCCAAAAAAGTGAAATTTTCATGACTTTGTCGTTCATAAACAGCTAGCAAACAAGAGCCTAAAACATGCGCTCTAGTCGATGCCAACAGCTAAAAATGCGTTGATTTCTGGCGCTCCGCCCCAGACCCCGCTGGGGGAGCTTACGACGCTCCCCCAGACCCCTAGTCGCTATGGGCTTCGTGCCTTCGGCACTCGCAGCTGCAGCTTCGCGCCTTCGGCGCTTGCAATATAGGCAAAAAGTTTCTGTTAGGGGGGGAATTGCTTCCACCTTCCAGGGGGGGATAGTAGGCCCTGGTAGCAGTTGTATATAGCACCTATATATGGTCTTTATTCACCGGCACATTCACTGAAAAACCTCAACTGATATCGTTATCGAAAATTCTGAATATTGCGATAGCGCCATTCACACGCAAGAGCAAAGCGCAGCAATTCCACGAGCGTCAGATAATTTATGATGTCAATCACGTCTATTCGAATGATGACATCTCATAAATCAATTAGCAGAAAGCTCCATAAACAAAATTTATTCCATAAAATGTAGGCGTCTTCAAGACCTCAGAACGCTGAGCTCTTGGCAATGGTAAATTTACAAATTCAGACAATTTTCACGAGCATCTCTACATTAAAAATGTCACCCTCTTTCCCGTCCAAACATAAAAGAAGATGATGCAGGAGGACGATAATAAAACGTCGACTATATAAAAAAGACAATCATAAACCTACGTAAAGTTAGGAGTTTTGGAATAATTAGGCCTAGGCCCGGCATTCAGTAACTGAATAGCCTAAATCCATAATTATTTAGTTGTGTTTTGAGACCTAAATAGAATCCGAGAACTAATGCAACGAAGCAACTCACAGCGCATGTTTTCAGCACAGTGGATGCAGTTGCCATGCCAACCCATTTGATGTCCTTCCGGTCATAATTGACTGACCATGTGGAGTTCAGCTTTATGGCTCTCACAACTGCTCCACATCTCTCGCTGTCCGACGCCTCAACAATTCCTTCCCACTTCAATGCGAAGCACAAGCAGGCGAATAATTGGAAGTAGAACTTTGCCATGTCGTCTGTCGTCGCTTTAGGAAGATCTTCAGCTGATGACTGACTGGTCGTTGCTGTCAATGCTGCTTATATCTATAGGCCTACACAAACCACGAGTAGCTCTCTATTGAAGAACACCTGTTGCTGTCAAAAAATCAATCACTTGAATCTTTATTACAAATAGTGGGCTACGATATAAAGTTTTCATTAATATCCCAGTCAGAGTCAAAACTTGGACACCAATTGACTTACGATTTCCTTAATAATATAATGCAGGTGTTTATTTCGTATTCGCAATTATTGGTGACAAATGCAAAAAACGAAAACTGTCAAATTAATCCGCCCTTTAATTAAACCATTTCATTTCCTGCATACCATTCAAAATATTTCAAAAGTCGTAGGAGAAATCGATTTGTAATACTTCGTATAACTAGTTAAGATTAAAGGCAAAATTCAGCCATTGTGGATGCATACAGTGATACATGTGTTGTATTGTAGTGAAACAATGGACGCCTTCTGAAGAAATATGACGAACATCAAGACAGACTGCTACATGTCATGTATTTCTGTATGTCGCTTTTATCATCGCGCATATCCAGGAAGGTTTGTGACAGCTGATAGCAAGGACTTCTATAGCCTACATAGCCTATGAAGGACGGGCGCAACTTGAACCCACCGAAAAACAGAGGGGGTAGGCCTATCAGAAATGAGCCAAAACTCACGTCGAGTGGGCGAAGGCCGGTCCGGGAGGGTAGTGTTAAATGTAGGCATCTCCAGGTGGAAACTTCCTCCAGAAATTACTCCCCATCCAGTAATTGTTGACAAATGGATGATGGCTTTAGTTTCTAATGACATTTTTGCATTTAATTTACTTGTTATAATTTACCCTGTAAAATGCTATATGATTATAATAATATTATTTGCTATTTTAACCCTCGGAGGCTAACCTGGGGTGTTTTTTTCACCCCACTGTCAGTATTTGCCCTGAATTTTTTTACTGCTTTGAAATTTTGCCATGCGCTTTTGTGTATCTGTTCATAGATGATTTTTGCTTAATTCCACATTTTTTCATATTTTTATATTGAATGCATGGTCACGTGACTGATGTCATATAATGGCAATTGTTATTAATCATTTATTTCTGTTGAAGAGGCTTCGTCGGTTATCTGCAGCCAGTGCAGCTAATCTTATACCAGAATTGATATCAATGTATTGAAAATGATGATAGTGATGATGATAATGAAGAGTTTGTTGAATGTAATGATGTCTCGGAGCTAGATAAAATGTTGAAATCGATGATGTCATAGACTTAGCCTAGTGTTGCAACTTTGTATGTGGAAAGCATGCAACAAAGCGTTACTTGTGTAGCCTATAGATGACCGTAGACTCGATGATTAGGCCTATGCTAATATTTTATCTTAGTTAGGTTTAATAGTTTGCCAATTCCATGCTGAACTTGAATAAAGTGTCATTTTTGATCAAAAAAGTCTAATTTTATGTCATAGGCCACAAATGATGTGGGGTAAAAAATATACCCCAGGTTATCCAATATGTGATTTTTTCATAGGTTAGCCTCCGAGGGTTAATAAATGATACTGTCATGTTATAATGATCACAATTATTTTATTGTTAATAGGCCTACTTGCACAAATACCGTTTTGCAGACAATGAGAAGATCTCCTTCGTCAACGGCATAATTTCCTAACTCTCGATTTATAATTTTATAATTTATAATATTATTTGCTATTTTAATAAATGATACTGTCATGTTATAATGATCACAATTATTTTATTGTTAATAGGCCTACTTGCACAAATACCGTTTTGCAGACAATGAGAAGATCTCCTTCGTCAACCGCATAATTTCCTAACTCTCGATTTAACCGTTGTAATGTGTATTTAATAGAAATTTATAGTAATGGGAGTAATGAAATAGGGGTGATTTCAGATAAAGTGAACCAATTTTCACGTTTAACCACTTTGCTGCCTTCAGAAGAGTCGTACAAAAAATGTAAAAAATCATTTGAAAGAGCAGAGATTGCTCTAAAAGACTATGTAGTTAAACTGAACCGGTGTTGAGGTTGAGTGGGTCATATACCAATTCAAAGTTTTAATGTCCAGTGGTTCTCTTTACCTGAATGTTAAGATATAGTGAATCAGTTTTTTTTTATAAAGTGAACCAGATCTTACCTGTATAAAACTACAATGTCTAAGGGGTGAACCAAATGCAAAAAGCCCAAATAGTCTATATAAATCACAGCAGAATGTGAACATTTGCACCAATTTTAATAAGTGACAACCCAAATTGAACTTAGAAGTTAATCATGAGATCATGCACAATGCTTTGAGACTAGATCAATTATGGATCACCCTGGTAATGCTGAGATTGCTCAAGAGATGGCCACATCTAGTATTCATTGACCAATGACTTAGACCAGTGACTTAGCCATAGCTATGCAACTTTCAAATCAGCACCCTTTACAGATCTTTACAGTATTCAAAGATGGTTAAGAGTAGATTCTCTACAATTTATGATACCGTGAGAGGCCTTATGTTAGTTCTGCGAGTCAAAAGTTCTTGCATCGTATGATTCGTATTGTAGATTGCATAATATATTTTTGCTGAACATACATGTAGGAACTAAGATAGAAACTTTTACTCACAAAACTAACATAACAGTAGCTAACATGACTAACATTAACTCATAGTACGCCTATCATAAATTGTAGAGAATCAACCCTTAACCATCACTGAATAGCATACTTGTTATATGCTTGACTGCATTCTTCGATATCTTGAATCCTCAAATTCCATTGTGGCTGCACTGGTCATCTCAAACTTTGGAGGTTTGCTGTATTATGCTTTTTGCCTATTGTCACTCTCTGTGTGGCACCAAAATCAGATCTGCAAAGAATAGCCCTGACATGAAAGTTGCATTCTGCATAGCCATGAATAAGTCACTGGTCAAGTCATTGGTCAAATGAATGCTAGATGTGGCCAGCTCCTGAGCAAAATCAGCATTACCAGGGTGACCCATATAATAGTTGATCTAGTCTCAATGATGATACATGAACGAGACCAAGAACTAAGGCATTGTCAAAGTTGCTTGATAGAGTTGGATTAGGCAGTTTTGCATGAATCTCAACATCACTAATTTAAACTTGACTCAGACACTTTTTATAGTCTCACAACTGGATGCCATATTTAAGTAATAGGCATACAATGTTTCAATGTTGCTTGGTGAAACTGAATCAGACACTGGCCAAGTCTCAACATAGTTAGCTGCCCCGCCTAACTGATGAAACTTTTAGGTCTGTTTTGCAAAAGCATGAAGTCCTTCAAAATTTCAATGTCCTTTCCATACAACCTGGGTCCCACGTAGGCCTATTAATTTTTATGTATTTCTCGGTTGCCATCAACTCACAGAAAGAGTCAAATTTTGCTGGTCTTTCATTCTCCTTCTTTTCCTATGTCTTGTTCCGTGATGGTGGAGTTTTCCCATTGTGGTGCAAATAAATGCATAGCTTAAACTTCAAAAACCAATTTTCATTAAATTTCAAAAAAATTATTAGGCCCTACTAGCATTTATTTGCTTACAATGTGGGCTTATTTTCTATTGCTGTCATAAGTTGTATCTAATTTAGGCATATCTGTATTCATTAAACAGGCTATCAGATAAAGTGAACCGCTGGTTCACTTTAGTTGGACTTTTGTGGTTCACTTTACCAATGCATGCAAGCAAAGTGGACCGCATGATTAAACTCGCACAAACGGCTCGCGGAATCGTTCAATCAGACATTTGACTGCTTTTTTTATTCAATCCCATGCCCAAATTCATACTGAGAAAAATTCCCTGCATAGGTCAATGTATTTAGCCGTCAAACCGACTTTTGCTATACTCCCTTTACAAAGTTGTACACTTCAATTTTGGGAAGTTTCGTTGGCACCCGACATTTCTCTGTCGACCACGACATGAAATTGCTATTTACAGTTCAAATAACCAGCTGACTTGATAGCCAAGAGGCAGTACAATCTAAAAATAGCCTCCGCGGGAATTTGACGTTAATAGTTTGATGCACAGACAATTTCTAGCAGTATTGGTTCACTCAACCTGATGGTTCACTTTATCTGAAATCACCCTATAGTTGTACTGGCGTATAAACATAATTGTGTCATGGTCTACGCAGACTCGTTTAAAATTTATTATCTTTGTAATAAAATGTGAAATTTATAAAAGATAACTGCATAACCTATTTAATTGGAAATTGCATTTTTTTAAACTCTCGTACTGCACTCTTTCTGTCCCCCCAAGTTATGCCTGAGTCTTATTTAAGTGGCGCTGCTAAGCGACAAGCACGAGAAGAACAGGTAAAGAAGACCGCCAAAATGCAAACAAATCCGCATTTATAATGCCTGCGAAGAGCGAGCTTGCACCGATGACTACATCAGACATGGGGGCAGAAACGAATTCCGGTTTGATCAGTGCAGAGATGGTGGTTGACATGGATATTGACACTGAACCGAGTAGGCCTCGAACTTCAGAGGCTACGGTAGCAGTTACATCAGTGGCGTAGCAAGGTCTTGGGGGGGGGCCCTGTGCAGAGCTTAGGTGGTGGGCCCTTAAATGCTTGAAACTCCATTCGATTTCAAACAACAAAGCTGTGCAAAACGCCTGTTTCCTTTGCGAAATTTGCATATTTAACACCAAAGCTAAATGAAAATAAACCTGCCACATTTTTCTATTATTTTAACAAATTTATCTAATGAAACATATTCTTCTTCATATCAGCAGAGAAAAATTGAACTAGAATACCAAACAAAAATAATCACAAAATTGCTTCATCTCCTGAAGTACCGGTAGGCCTACATGTATTAATCATCAATCACTCATAGGCCCTACTTAAATTCTTCAAGCTGTTTGGTTTGTAACCGTTTGTTGACTAAAAGAGCGGGAAAATGCAACGATTTTGGCAAGTGTGAAATGACTCAATCAAGTCTACGGCTAACCTACTATACGAGGGGGTCTAAATCCGAAATGCCAAAATGCTCGTTTGCGCGTCTTCTCTTGTGCAAATATCCACCACTTTTGAGGTGTCAAGCCTGAATCCATTGGTGATGTAACTCAGTGGCGTAGCAATAGGGCGTGCAACCTGTGCAGTGCACGAGGGCCCACGGCTGTCAGGGGCCCCCGGAGTCCGAGTCAATTTTTTTACCTTAGGGATATTCAGAATGTATTAAAACCTACATCTACAGCGTACACACCCAGTAATTTTTTGGGTTTCAGCCGGAATGTCCGTGATTACGCTACCTTATTACAAACATCTTTACTCTTTGCAGTGTTTGGCAGGAAGTATAGTTGTACTGGCGTATAGCCTAAACATAATTGTGTCATGGTCTACGCAGACTCGTTTAAAATTTATTATCTTTGTTTGTATGTGCACTTGCTCGCCCTTTCAAGCACTCCACTCAGAGGCGCTCCGACTGCAGAGCGGAAACTGCATCGGAGTTTCACGCCGAAGCGCTGAGCAATTGCGAGTGAAGGACTTGCCCAAGGTCCCTACGCTGCGATTTGAGGTGGATTCGAACTTCGAACCTTCCGGCTTCAAGGCAAAGTACGACGCTACCACTACACCATCGCGCCCCACAGGAGGTGAGGTGAGTATACGCTGTATTCCAGCGTAGGCTATACCCTGGTTTTCTGAGGTGAGAACACAATGCCGTTTATCCCGGAGGCGAGAACTCGCTGCATAGGCTACCCGCATATACCCTAGTGTACAGCCTTGACTGTAATGCCAGTCTCATACCTGGAGAAAAGAGGAGGGCGACGATGGCCATATTCGCAATGACACAGTGTTGCTAACTTTCTTCCTGATAAAAACTTTGGCTTTAAGTAAACACAAAACGTCAGGCATGGGCGGAGTTTGGTTTCAGTTCTTGGAAGGGCTAAATTTGTTGGAGCTGAGACTCGGTCCAGAGAACGAGAAATATTTCCCCATTTTCCCGGCTCAAAAAAGTTGATGACTTTTTTTAGTCATTTGTATGTTTCGCGTGTGGGGGGCTAGACCCGGGATATGGTACCATTTACACGGTAAAAAATGACTATGGGTCTTCTTGGGGGCTTAGCCCCCCCCCTAGTCCCTGATAAACTCCGCCCATGACGTCAGGCCTCACTGCGCTCACGGTGTAAGCTGCGGTTTTCATTTTCTGGTGCTAACTTCCGGATATGGTATATGTGAGCTTAGGCCGTACTCCCTCACGCCTTTCCAGTCTCTTCAAATGTTCAGCGTTGTCTAAGCCTATCCTAAATTAACTTTAGCCTATTTTGGTAGGTAATGGCTAGTAACTGTTATACGTATCTACAGTTATTTAACTTTTCTACACAAATCAACGACACGTTTTTCGTATTTATGTTCTTCAATATCCAGCAGTAGCAAACATACACAGTTACCTTTAACGTCTATTTTACGTGTATCAAAACAACTCAACGTTAAAACTCCTACGCATTCTTTCATCACTCTTTTTCACTCTACACTTCAAAAACCAGGCATTTTCCACAATAGGCTTCGCTTCTTCTACAAAAGCCTATCCCCGTCCTAGCGTACATGTACATCCAACATCCAACCTGCAATCGCTCAGTCCCTCTCTCTATCTGTCTGTCTGTCTGTCTGTCTGTCTGTCTGTCTGTCTGTCTGTCTGTCTCTCTCTCTCTCTCTCTCTCTCTCTCTCTCTCTCTCTCTCTCTCTCTCTCTCTCTCTCTCTCTCTCTCTCTCTCTCTCTCTAATCCTCAGGTACGCCTAGCGCTTTCCCGCCTTAACTTAGCAGGGGCTCTAAGCATACAAATGTCTGCGACAACATTCAACGATCGTTATACAACTTCAATACAAAATCAGCTCACAATATATGATATATCCAATGATATTGGAATGGTGTTATTCTGACCGTTCACGGAATGTTTGCGCTGTACCTCATGCAATTTGCTGAGTTGCGATTTCTTATTTGTTGACTTTATTGCTTTTGGTTTGAATTCCAGTTGCTAACGGGACATTTACAGCTTCTATTGAACCACCGGAAATGGTCATAGCACTATCGCAACACAGCAATCGTGTTTGCACATCAATATCGGGGACAACGGCCTCGTTGGTGACTGTAGATATTAGTGGTAACTGCTGCACGGATAGTAGGGTGGTCGCATCTCTAATGGCAAATTTTCAACTTCAGTTTTTAAATGAACCTCGCAAACCGCCCCAAACCGTTCACTTCTAGCCAGTCTCTGAGATGTGTAGGCTCCAGGCAGTGCACAGCTACAGCACGTATGCAAGACTAGTGACTGCGACCATTCTTTCGAGTGATAGCCGAGTTCTAGTTATAAGGATTAGCAAAAAACAACCGATAAGAGACCCAGGGCCGACGAATGGGGATGTCTTGGCTCTTTCTGATAAAACGAATATGGGCTCATAGCTCTTTAGACCAAGATTCTGGCTTCGAGGATTTTTTAACGAAAGCCAGAGCAGGAGGATGGAATTCGTCCCAGTCATAAAGTGGATCTTAACCCGAAAAATTGACAGCTCGACGTAATGAAGAGCTGAGCTGGCCAAACTGTGTATGGGCAACGAAACTGAGTGCAAGGCTGGGATAAACGCCATCCTTGCACATTTTGTTGCTCAGCTATTGTGAAGCATGACAATCACGGTTTGTGTAATTCACATGCTGTTGTTCATTTTTGCTATTCCTGTGGGACTTGTCGAACTCTACCATAAACTGCTCAAGACTTTCCTCTTTGGCTATTCCTGGGTCGGGAGCATCTTTGATTAGTTATCTTTAACCGGCGCAAATAAATTTCATATGCAACTAGCCAGATTGATAGATAGACTTGAATAATCCCGTATTAAATTTCAAAACTTGTTTCAGTGTTAATATAATAATTTATCAATAAATTTTAGCCACTGCTTTTGAGTTTTCTTTTGCGGCCCTCGGATTCAAGAATCTTGCTTTTGCGGTCCATGGGTCCAAAAAGGTTGGACAGCACTGCTTTAGACCGTCATGATCTTCTTGTACCACGATCTCGGACTACCACAGCCCAACATCGCGCCTTTGCCTCTGTCTGCCCTTTACTGTGGAATGGCGTTCCTACTATTATTCGTGCTCAGATTTTATCTGGAGGCTTTACTTTTTTGCCTGTTGTCTTAAGACTTTTCTTTTTTCAGTTCTTCGCACTGGGAGCGCCTCTGATTAGGTTGTACTGTGAGAGGCGCTTTATAAATCCCAAAATATAATAGAATATAATAATAGCAAGTTTATGCGTGGTTCATACAGTTATGCAGAAAGAATTTTTAAAACTGAAATTAAGGTTTGTGAACCAGTACATTAATCAAATTAATAACAGTCACAGGAGATAGTGACGTAATGAGTAATTGGAAACAACAGGCCTACCAAAGGGACAAAGTAGCCTACCGGTAAAAGGGTCCTATTAATATTTGGGGGTAAAATTGAAGATGTCTGAAGCTTTAAGTGAGCAAAATATAAGGGAACACCAACTTTAGTTTGACAACCAGTAAGTAGGCCTAATAGAAAACACAAAAATTAATGACAAACTTAGGCCTAACGAACTTAATTAACAACTATAATACGTGTTCAAGTATGCATGCTCGACACATACGCGCGAGCCATGAGAAGCCAGTAAAGATACGAATAATTATACAGTTCTGTTCCATAGCAAGTGAATAGAAATTATTCTATCAAATGCCAGCCTCTCTATAAGACCTCAGAATGCTGAGCGCTTCGCAAATGGCAAACTTAGAAATTTAGCCTATACAAACGTCGCGAGCGGCACAATAGGATGTTCAATTTTTCGCCCTCTTTCCAGTCCAAACATTAATAAAATTTTGCATGCTGAAGATTACAAAACGTCGATTATAACAAGTCGATTATTATTTATTAACAAAAGTAAAGTTCAGAGTGTGGACAAATTAGATCTTGGGATTTAATATTAGGCAAATTAGATCTGATTATTTAATATTAGGCATTCAATTGCCGAATGAATGATTCCACCTGTCTCTTTGAAGCATACGCAAAATCTAAGGACTAGTATAGGCTAACGGAATGACTCACATAGCATAGTTTAGCGCAGCATAGCGAATCCAAGTGATAACCTTCTTGTCCAAATTGGCTGACCAGGTGGAGTTCGACTTTATGCCTTCCTTGACTGCTTCACATAGCCTACCTGATTCTCCGACGCCCGAACATTTCCTTCCCACTTCAATACGAAGCAGAAGCAGGCGACTAGTTGGAAGTAGTAATCAAACCTGACCATGTCGTCTGTCGTCGCTCTAGGAAGATCTGCAGCTGATGACTGTAAACGCTCTATATCCACTCTACCCTTGAGTGGTTCTCAACAGTGGCGTAGCAAGGTCTTGGGGGGGGGGCCCTGTGCAGAGCTTAGGTGGTGGGCCCTTAAATGCTTGAAACTCCATTCGATTTCAAACAACAAAGCTGTGCAAAACGCCTGTTTCCTTTGCGAAATTTGCATATTTAACACCAAAGCTAAATGAAAATAAACCTGCCACATTTTTTTTATTATTTTAACAAATTTATCTAATGAAACATATTCTTCTCCATATCAGCAGAGAAAAATTGAACTAGAATACCAAACAAAAATAATCACAAAATTGCTTCATCTCCTGAAGTACCGGTAGGCCTACATGTATTAATCATCAATCACTCATAGGCCCTACTTAAATTCTTCAAGCTGTTTGGTTTGTAACCGTTTGTTGACTAAAAGAGCGGGAAAATGTAACGATTTTGGCAAGTGTGAAATGACTCAATCAAGTCTACGGCTAACCTACTACGAGGGGGTCTAAATCCGAAATGCCAAAATGCTCGTTTGCGCGTCTTCTATTGTGCAAATATCCACCACTTTTGAGGTGTCAAGCCTGAATCCATTGGTGATGTAACTGGTATACCGTAGCCTCTGAAGTTCGAGGCCTACTCGGTTCAGTGTCAATATCCATGTCAACCACCATCTCTGCACTGATCAAACCGGAATTCGTTTCTGCCCCCATGTCTGATGTAGTCATCGGTGCAAGCTCGCTCTTCGCAGGCATTATAAATGCGGATTTGTTTGCATTTTGGCGGTCTTCTTTACCTGTTCTTCTCGTGCTTGTCGCTTAGCAGCGCCACTTAAATAAGACTCAGGCATAACTTGGGGGGACAGAAAGAGTGCAGTACGAGAGTTTAAAAAAAAGCAATTTCCAATTAAATAGGCTATGCAGTTATCTTTTATAAATTTCACATTGTATTACAAAGATAATAAATTTTAAACGAGTCTGCGTAGACCATGACACAATTATGTTTATACGCCAGTACAACTATGCTTCCTGCCAAACACTGCAAAGAGTAAAGATGTTTGTAATAAGGTAGCGTAATCACGGACATTCCGGCTTAAACCCAAAAAATTACTGGGTGTGTACGCTGTAGATGTAGGTTTTAATACATTCTGAATATCCCTGAGGTAAAAAAATTGACTCGGACTCCGGGGGGCCCCTGACAGCCGTGGGCCCTCGTGCACTGCACAGGTTGCACGCCCTATTGCTACGACACTGGTTCTCAATATAGGATCATCTGTTGGCTGTCAAAAATCCAATAATGAGTCTTTCTTACAAATATTGAGCTACGAGATAAACTTTTCATTAGTATTCTCACAATTGAAACTTCGACACCAAAAGACGAATGATTTCCGTAATAATGCAGGTGCTGGTTTCATATTAGCAATGGTCGGAGACAATGAAATATTGAAAACCGTGAAATTGATCTCAGTCTTCTAATCAAACTGTTTAATTTCCTGTATGCCATTCTAAAGACTTCACAAGTTTTAAGACAAATCAATTTTTAATGATTCATTTAACCAGTTCGAATAAAGGCAAAATTCGGCCATTGTGATAGGCCTACCATACAATTATATGTACGGCATTGTGGACGACTCCTGAAGAAATACGGCAAGGCATATTGATATTTCTGTTGCGCTTTACCATTGCGGATATCCAGGGAAGAAGGTGTGTGACGGCTGGTGACTAAGGCTTCAATCCGTGTACAGGGCGGGCGCAACTTGAGCCCATGCAGAGAAGAACACGGCAATGAGAAATAAGCCAAATCTCACATCGGGAGTGAAATGTCGCCACCGGATGACAGTGTTATATAAACAGGACATCTCTAGATGAGAAGTTGCACCCAGAAATTACCTTCCCAAAATATTTGACACAAAAGCTTTTAGTTGCTAATTACATTTTATTTATTGCAATTAATGAACATTTTATAATATTCCATGTTGAAATTCACTATTATATGACAACAAAATGGCTGCTCCCTAATCTGTCTCCGAATCTTTTGCCGAAAGACTCGAATGAGTAATACATTGACTAATATTAACTAACTGCGTTGAACCGATAATTTTAGTTTCTCGCACCTACTCCTTGGGGCATCCAGCGTTCGCCGCTAAATTTCGGGCTTTCGCCCCCACTCCGATCCCATCCTGCTCCCGGACACACCCTTCTCCTCGCCCCACCCTGTCCCTCCCGCACCAACACACCTTACACCACAACCCGCCTCGCATCCACCTTGCCATTACACATATTGTGCATAGGGCGCTTGCCGGTAGATTTAAGCTTTTCGCCCATACCCAGCATCCCGTCCCTACCCCAGATCCCACCGTATCCTCCCTAACCACGTCCTCACCCCGACCGAACCTGCCATAATTCACACTCCGGGCATCTCGTAAAAAAGCCTGGTCAAAATAGCTTCGTCAAACCAACCCCGTCATAATCGCCCACCGACAAAACAACGCCATCATAATCGATCACCGACACAATAGCTATTTCGACGGGGCTATTTTGTCGGGGAGCGTTTCTTGCGGGGTTGTTTTGTCGGTGGGCGATTATGACCGGACTATTTTGACGGGTCACCCACACTCCGCCCGCAAATCACCACACCCCGGCCACCCGAACCCGTTTTCTCCCGCCATCATTCCTCTAGGGAATCAGGCTCTACACAATAAATATAGGTTGTCGCCCCTACTCTGCACCACCATTAACCCCACCCCGAACCCATCCTACCTTTTCTCCCTACCCCCGCCCAGACAAATCCCGGCCCCGGCCATAATCCACATAGAGCTCTCAACTAGCCATCACCCACACTAAGTGTTTTCCTGCGTTTTTCGGAAAATTCAATTGCGGTTTTCGCACCCAACCGCCCCACACTCTCCGTCATATCCCAAATGATTGTTATCACATAAACTTTACATTTCTAGATGATAATTGCTTTGTCATTAAACGAATCTAATATATATTTTGGTAAGTCTGTGTATTTGTTTGTGGCTTTGTTAGCTATTGTAATTGTAATTGTAATCGTACATTTATATAGCGCCCCTTCAAGAGAACTCCTCAGGGGCGCTCAAGGTCACAGTTTTGAAGCAATCGACCCCAATCCAAATTAAAGGGGATCGGGGTCGACCCGGAAGCATGTAAACATTATCTAGGCGATTTCATATCATAGGCGACATATCATTCGTCGGTTCCAAATTAATGAATATTCATGAGAGCGACGTACGCACTTTTGCGCCCATGCTGTTGATGAATATTCATATTGTTGTCGTACGAGAAAAGAATGGCGGATTATGGTGATTTTCACGGCTTGTCGTTTCATTGCGAAGTCATCGGAAATTACGGAGATAAAATTTTAATTAGAGTTAAAATCAAATGCGAGGATGATGATGTCGCGTGGTTGCGTGCATACCAGCGAATGTCGGGGACAAGCTGGAATGTTACGAAAACATCCCAGGCTTCAAAGTTTGCGGAACAGAAAAGATTATGCCTGCCATCATTCTGCATTCCAGAAGGTAAATATTTGTTGACCAATTGTGCGTCATTTCCTTAATTCGCCGAGCAGGTCAATGGAGGTCGGCGACTCTCTGCCACCATAGGGTCAGGGTGGGGGCTATGACAACAGTGGCCGTTCCCCCCGACAGATTGGCATATTACAGCACGTTTCGTTCGGGTCACATACGCATAAAAGCAGCGGTTTAAACCGTTTTATAGGTGTTTAAGGCAAGCGCCTTTGCCAGTCCGGCTTCAGTATAGCTTAGTACGTTATTTCGCCATAAATTTCTGGTAAGTCTTAGGGGTGGGGGAAGAACTTTTTCACGAAAACCAATTGGCGTACCGGTGGGAAGTCGGAGTGTGATGGGGGTATCGTGGGGGTGTAGTGGGGACGGGGGAGAGAGGGAGGGACGGAGGGAGGGAGATTGGAAGGGAGGGAGGGATGGAGGGAGGGATGGAGGGAAGGAGGGACGGAGGGACGGAGGGAGGGAGGCAGTGGCGTAGCCACGCCCGGGCAATTACGGTCAATGCTGGGCGTGGCAATGCCCGGGGTTCCATGCTGAATTGCTGACAGCTATGGCTGTCCATATCCAATCTTATGCTGTTGACCTGCAGGACTACGTCCAAGGAGCACGGGATCCAGGCACGCAGCTATTGCGTTCAACCAGTACACTGCAGTATCTAGCAAATTTTGGAGAGACAGGCACGCTATAGAGCAAGATGCAGCATTAGTAGAGAAGTACTTGTTACGTGTCTGGGCAGAGCCAAGGTCAATTACAACCTGTGAAACGTTCGAACAGATTAAATTAGACAACTACATGTATATCACATGCACGTCGGGAATTGATGCACTCCGTCCTACAAGCAGTGGGATCAGAGGCCACATACAGCTAGGCGCCCTCCTGGTGCACCATGCCAACCACTTGCAACACACAATGAACATGAAGCAAAACTATAGAGCCATTAAATCGAGGATGGAAGGAACATTTCGGTGCACTGCTTCCATCACAATGTCTGCATCCTTTGTTACGAATTCTGCTCACAATATGCAATTGTGCAGGCAAGTGTGACAATCGACGCTGTGGCTGCCACGCTGCTGCGAATTTCTACGTCATATTTTGTGATGGGAAGACAAAAACTCATCCTGCAAAAACGTATGACGCAAACTTGCTTGCACACATCCAAAACAATCTTAGTGGTTATATATTGAAGACAACCTTTATTGATGCACTAAAATATGGCATAAAGCAGCATTGACTTTTTAAATGTCATAATAAGCTAACTAAATTTGTCCAATTAAAGTTATAACACCTGTTTTTATGCTGCATTCATTCATTCAAGTATTAATCGACATCATTGATGCGGCAAAATGACCTTGACCATGAACTCATAACGTTCAGATGACCCCGGATAAAAAACAATGTCAGAAATTAATTCTACACACCCGAATCAGAAACATTAGAGGTATTACACAAGTCAGGTATATGCTGTAATAAATGAAAAATATGAAACTTAGTGACTTTGACCTTGACCTCTATAACCTTAGGATGACCCTGATGACAAAAACAATATCAGAAATGAATTCTACATACCCGAATCAGTAACATTAGAGGTATTACTCGTGCACAAGCTGTATATAAACGAGAAATATGAAACTCAGTGTCCTTGACCTTGACCTCTATAACCTTAAAATGACCTCTGATGACAAAAACAATATCAGAAATGAATTCTACATACATGAATTAGTACAATTAGAGTTATTACACGTGCATAAGCTGAACGAAATGGAAAATGAAAGAAAAAGATGAAAAATTACCTTGACCATGACCTTGTGACCACAAGATGACCCCTGATGACAAAAACAATATCAGAAATGAATTCTATACACCTGAGTCAGTACCATTAGAGGTATTACACGCCCATATACTGCAATAAATAAAGAAGATGAATTTTCCAATATGGCCGGCGGCGGCCATATTGGATTTGTCATTTATGTAATTCGTGACGTCATGGCAGACAAGCACCTCGGTGATTTTTCATGTCCAGGGACCCACTGACCGATTGGAAGTGAGAAATTCCCTCATGGCACATAATGGACTACTTTGGTAAACAGCGAATGCAGATAAATTAAGAATTGGTCTACATCGAGAGCTAAGAAATATGCCGTTGATGAAAGAAGATCATCTTAATGTCAATTGTGCTGAGGAGTGGGACTACTGGTGATAATTATGAGCACAGTCCGTCTGCCTGTATGTGTGCGTGTGTCTATGTAAAGTGTCTTTGTCTGTGTGCGTATGTTTCTGTGTGTTTGTCCACCTCTATGCCTGTGTAGGAGTCATCACTCAATTAATATTCATAGCCCCACTCTTAGCTCCGCCCTCCTGTCTTGCCACGCTCACTCACTCACTCACCACGCCTTCCCGTGCTTCTGGCCTATTATAAAAGAAGGAGCACACGTAAGACGTCACTGGCTCGCTTGGCTACATGGGTAAGGTCGATGGCCGCGCGTCTGTACGCTACTCTGTGAAAGAGAGCGTGCGGGCCGCGGTTCGATTCCCGAAGGTGGCTATTTCAGAGATTCAAATCTCGGGCTAGCATGGTCCGTCCACGGGGACCTAAATGGCATGGCGAAACTAATCATCTTCGATATTGCAATGTCGTTAAACATGTAACAACGCCGCGTTGAGTTAGAAGGGTTGTCCTGACAGAGACCAGCGAAGCAACACACAAGTCGACGTCAGAGAGTGTCAGTGTCAGAGAGTCTTCAAGTCAGTCGGTCGGTCGGTCGGTCGGTCGGTTGGTCAGTCAGTCAATCAATCAGTCAGTCAGCCAGCCAGCCAGTCAGTCAGTCAGTCAGTCAGTCAGTCAGTCAGTCAGTCAGTCAGTCAGTCAGTCAGTCAGTCAGTCAGTCAGTCAGTCAGTCAGTCAGTCAGTCAGTCAGTACGGAAGCATTGGAAGGACACACGAAGAGACACAGAAGTTGAGAGGATCTTTCCACGCCGGCTGCAAAGAGAAGAAGTTCCTCGTTGTCGCCCGTGTCTTCGTGGGGCGTCAGTGCATTCGGCAGCGCCGCCGGTGTCATCAGTTCGGTTCAGTGTTCGGAACCAGATCACATCCTTACTCGGAAGCAGTGAAGAACATACGCAGGAGAATAAAAGAATGAAACAAAAAATTCAGACAAGTTTATATCTTCTGCACATATACATGTAATTATGTGGGGCCATTATGCTTTATTTTATTCAGCGTCAATAGCTCTTTCCAAAGGTATAGAGCTTGTTGGCTAATTATGTTGCACTAAAAGATATCATAAGAAAACTTGCAATTTTCTTTAAAAAATGCAATTTCTCATAACTTTGTCCCTCTGGAAGCAGCGTAATACATTAAAACAGGTCAAAACTTTTGACATTTCTTGACCCCACACCAATGCGCTTGTTTGCTCTTCATATTACTGCATTTCTTCGTATCTTTCAATTCAGCAGTTGTCTGTAATTAAATCACAGCTTAGAAAGTAATCGCTCGATTTTCATGCCGTTTGATATATAGGATACAGGATATTTTATTGACCAGCCAAATTTCAGATGAATCAAGTAAGGGTTACTAAGGACTTTCATGACACAAATGTCCCAAAACTTTGAAGCCGATTTTCTCAATTGTAAGAATTTAGCAATTTGCAGATTCAAAAGCATATAACTTCAGTTAGAAAAAAGATATTTTTATTCTGTAAAAAGTATTTTGAAGCAGATTAACTGTAGAATATGGCTGAATAAAAAAAGTCAAAATCATCATACGACGGGTTTCGAGGCCTTACGTCAAATATGCACTTTCGCAAAAGAAGTAAAAATTTAGAAAATATCTTTATCGCATCAATATCTCGAACACTGAAACATTAGTCTACTGCTATGGAAGGTTCACAAGATGTCGCTGTATGCAGTTAGACAACTAAAACACGAATATGTATCTTTTCATCCGTTCTAAAGAGGGTGTGTAATGTGCATATTACTCGACCTGAGAATCTTGTAGCACTCTTCCCTATGTATGGATAAATTACGTGATAAATTTTAAATAATCTGTCAATTGTTTAAAAACTTTTATCTGCAATACTTTTGAGTCCATAACTCCTCACTAATGATGACATGATGTCACTATGTCGAAGTCGGTACCGATAATCAGGACTTGTCAGCCGTTTCTTCGAAATCAGATAAACGGGACAAATTCGTGCGAACTCGAATGAAAAACAGGGTTTTAAATGTGACAGTTTGCTCTTGCAAACAATGCAAAATGTGTCAATGCGAGCTTCAATGGCGGCTGAGAATCAGAATCGACAGTCGTTTTCAACCGACTGTAAGCACCCTGTGTGTTTCGTTATGATTAATGTCTGTCCTGAAAATGTCCTTTCACTCAGGTAAACAACGCGAAAGTGTGGCTGGATGTCGGCAGCTTTGACATCGAACGAGGCGTATTCCTTCTCTATCACAAACCAGAACTCTTTCAAAAATTTTCAGCAAAATTAATTATAGGCCTGTATATATATATATATATATATATATATATATGTATACCCCATGTGTATATAATATCTATGTGCCTGTGTATGTATGTTATGTGCAAAACAAGAGTTTCAATCTAAGAACACCTCTGTTTGTGATTGGAATATTTCAGCTATATGCAAAACGTTTATCTCACCAAAATATTTATAGGCTACCGTATTCCCGTCACTTATTTATTTATTTTAGCATGTCCATTATATTTATCTAATATTAGGCCGGCACAATAGCCACTTCAGTTCTCCACTCCTAACTCGCGTTGGCCTAGTAACTGTCATTTCATTTTCTACATCACCGAATCTTCTCGATTAAAACACCTGTAAACAGTCGATAGCGCACTGCAGCACGAAGCATAATGACTACCACGTAGGTAACGTAGCACCACACGGCTGTTAGTGGAATGGTTTGAGAGCGTATAGGTCTACATGTAGTAGGCCTATTTAACGACGCTGTTATGTGCGCGGTGTGCTGGTATGAGACCTGATGTCTGTTGCAAACCGTTGTTAAAGAAACGAATATTTATAATAAAGAACAACACTGCTGCATACTGCAGATATTCTCTTTGTTTCAATCGTAACGAACGCATTAGAAACGTTTCAAATTCGTTTAAAAGTCATGATCCCTGCTAATCGTTTATATTCATATCGATGTGCAGTGAACTTGATGAGAGGACCCTCTTTCTGCCAGCGGATGAGCTCTCTCTTCTCTCACCTAACAAAACACAAAGATTGAAAGTGAAAACCAGTTTTAAAGTCTTTAGCTATATGAGAAATCTTCCATTTAGGTGGATGAAAGCAGTGATGATGTCTCCCAGTCAGTCTCATCTCTGTAATCAACCTGCCGAAAATAATGATCGACTATTTTATGATGTCGTAATTCCGTCCACATAATAAAGTATTCTGCTGTGTCATAGACTTGATTTTCAATTCACTTCTCATTGACTTTAAATATTGATCGATGAATCATTCGTTCGTTCATTCAAAGTGCTATAATAGCTAGCCTACATGTAGGTCCTACTTGATTTTCTGCTTATGCTATACTCCATGCACTTCTCCATTCTATCTGTCCCATTATCCTTTCCATTATCGATTTTGTCAGCGGTACAAGTCTGTCTAATTTTTTTCTCTCTGAATGCGTCTTACTCTCTGTCCTTGTCTCTCCGTCTCGATCTGTCTACCTCTCTCTGTTTATCTATCGATCACTCTCTCCGTCTCTCTAAACTGGCAAACTATTCTGGATCAATTCTCCTTATATTGTATAGGCCTAATACTGAACTGTTATACCGTTATACCATCTAATATAATACTTAGCTGCTGGTAGGTAATCGGACAATAGCCTCTCGAACAATTACCCTGGACAATATTATTACCCCCGAACAATAACCCCACGGACAATGCTCCCCATGCCAACTAGATTACCCAACGACATTCCCCACCACCGTTAACTCCCGATGCAGTACTTACAGTAATAATAGGCCTAGAGTTGAAAGAATGGCCAAACAGCAACTAAGTGTGAGACATGAAAGACTTGCAACCCAACAAAATCTAATTTTTTAAATAAACAAAAAATTATCAGACAGCTATTAAATAATTGGATACAGAGTATAAATTGAATTTACTCAAAGTGAACAAGCGCTAAAAGTTCACTGCAGCCAATTTCTGACTGACCAGTGACCACTTATAATAACTTTCAGGGAGCATGGGCGGAGACTTAGGGGGACAAGGGGACGGCCCCTCAATGGATGTGGTGGGGGACGGCCCATGCATCTGTCCCCCCCCAAAGTGTTGTTAGGTGATCATGTACAGTGTACACTGTACACACTTCACGAAACACGGCGAACAAGAATCGAGACGAGGTGATGAAAAAGGTCATCAACTTTTTGGCAGACAAAAGAGGTTTTTTTCATCGACATTTCGGACGGATGACTGGAAAAAAGGTCGTCAGAAATTTTTGCCGGCAAGAAGATGGAAAATTTTCGTCGGCGACTCAGCCAAAATCTTCGGCCGCCTTTTCGTCCCGCGCAAGTCTCCGCCCATGTCTCGCCCATGGCAGGGAGGAAGTATGTATTATCAACTACAATGAGCTCAATGACCTTGAATATCTACGTGAATTTGCATACAGCTATGGGCGGAGTTTATCAGGGCTAGGAGGGGGGAAATTGTATATTTTCTTATTTTATATCTATTTTCGTGAGATATCAAACCGAAGGACTTAAAAGGGTCATCAGCTTTTTTGGGCCGGGAAAAAATGGTATGGACTATGTATCCGTGTCCCGAAACCCAAGTTATTTTTAACCCCTCCAAGAACTGAAGCCAAACACCACCCATGCATACAGCCTTTCTTTTCAAGTTGAATAAATTTACCATCACTACTAAACCATCATTTTTTGTAACATCATACCGTGGCACTGCAGGTTCTGTACGAATATTATTAGACTATGTCTAGTAAATTAATATAGGCCTAATTATAAGCTGTGTGAATAATATACAGTATTATAATATTTATATGCTTGATATATCGGTATGGGGTTAATGCTCGGGTATTTGTTGTCATGTGGTAATTCCGGGGGGTATTGTCCGGGGATAATTGTCCTAGAACCTAGAACCGTGCTGACCACCATCTTTAGGCTATAGGAACGACACAGACTCTGCATGCCTAACTTTCTCTTCCTTACATCTTAACACGCCACTTCTTTCAACTTCTCGTATCTCCGACTGAAAATCGAATAGCTAATCAAAGTCTCATTGCAAACCTTTCTGCATTCCAAGTTCAGACATCTTCGCAAACGTGTCTCCATCCAACCACCCTCACATTACACAATCACCCTCTTGTATTTCTCGACCCTTTCGCCAAAAAACAGTCACACTCCGCCTTGACGCTGGAGCGATCTCCCTCCCTAAGTTCACTATTCTTTTTCTGCTCCTCTGCCAACATTGTCTGAACTGTTCAGAGGCGCTGCCTCTACGTGCTCGCACACAGTTCAAGATCCTCACTCTGATCCTATTGGTCCTATGGTGTTAAGGGCCTCCCCTTATCCTGGTTTCAGTCGTACCTTTCTGAAAGAACCCAAATGATTATATCTGGTGACTCTCGAACCCAATGGGTTCATGTTAATCTGGGTGTTCCTCAAGGTTCAGTTCTTGGGCCTATCCTATTTATTCTTTACAAGGCTGACATCTCTTCTCTTTTTCCGATCTGTAGTGCTGCTGGCCATCTATTTGCTGATGATGTCCAGGCATTAATTTTGTCCATGGTCCCCCCCTCTTCCCAGCTGCTTCTAGTTGGGCTTATTGAATCTCTCACTAATCATCTCCACTCATGGATGTCTTCTAATCGCCTTTCGCTTAATACTTCAAAGACTCAATTTATCTGGTTAGGTACTCCTCAGCAGCTCCATAAGCTTGAGCTTATTCTTCTCTCTGAAAAATTCTCATTGTTTTCCTTTTCTTCAAGTGTGCGTGATCTGGGTGTAGTACTTGATAGCTCTCTTACCTTTACCGAGCATATTTCCAATCTGACACGCTCGTCATATTTTCATTTAAGACGTATCTCTGTCTCCTCCTCCATCTTCACTACCTTAGTTCATGCTTTTATATGTTCTCGAATTGACTATTGCAATTCTCTTCTCATTTGTTTTCCTAAAGTTCGTCTTTCACCGATTCAGTCAGTTCTCAACTCAGCTGCTAGATTGATTGCCCGCCTTCCCAAGTACTCTCACATCTCTACCTTTATGTTTGATAAACTTCATTGGCTTCCTCTACGTGCTCGCACACAGTTCAAGATCCTCACTCTGATCCTAAAGTTTCAACGGGGTCTTGCTCCAAAATATCTGACTAATGCTTTACTTCGTCCTCACTCAGCTTCCTCCCATCGTCCACTTCGTTCATCCAACAGACTTGACCTATTGGTTCCTCGGTCTAGAACTGCTATGGCTCAGTCTCGATCTTTTGTCTCTATTGGTCCTTCTCTCTGGAATGCTCCTTCTCCTTCTGTTCGCTCTACACTTCTTTCTGTCAGTCTCTCCTCTGCTCTGTCTCTTCTCAAAACCTGCATCTTCTCGCGGGGCCTTGCGCACTGGGAGCGCCTCTGAACGGTTCACCCTACTAGAGGCGCTTTATAAATGTTTAAATACAATACAATTGTCACTCACCCACCACCATCTGCATTTGTCTCCGTCATATATGTGACACAGGGGCTCAAAACCGTCACATGTCCGATTTCGACCTTTTGATTTAGTCATATGCTACAATGACCATGCTCTAAAATGCTTTTAACACAATGAAATTATCTTTTTTCTAACAAAAGTTATACTCGTTTGATTATTTCATTAGTTTATAGTAAAAAAATAAAATAAAAAGTTACTGAATATTCGTGTCATCCAAGTCTACTGAATCCACTAAGTTATTATCCTGAAATTTGTCTGGGCATTAGAGGCATATATTCTGGATCAGATAACCCAAACGGCATCAAAATCGGTTCACTACATCGCAAATTAGGGCGAATTCACAGTCATATACTGAATTGAAGAATAAACTGCGTTCTTTACCCCTCTCGCCTATTTCGACGTCTAGCGCAATATCTAGGAAGTAACAAACGACGGGTTTCGAGCCCCTGCGTCACATATAACCTTGCAGATTTTCGAAGTCTCATGTCTTTTCCACACTGTTTCACCTCAGTTTCCGCTCTACCATCTCTCTCGACCTGAAGGAAACTCATCTTATCAGCATCATCTCTCAGGTCTCTCTAGAAATTTGACTTGTCATCCTATCGACCGACAACAGTTTACTCTGCAGATAAAACTCCTCTCACCTATCACAGCGCCTATCAACTGGCTAGTGATCTGTGTTGTTGCTAGAAATTTGAACTTGTACCTCTATGGAAAGCATTAATAGTAAGGAGCTTTATAGCCCTCGGTTGTCGTCAAAGGAGGAGTAGTGGATGCTGAACAGCTGCATCTACAAAAAAATAGACTTAGTCGTAAATTGTATGTTTTTAGTGGAGGAAAGACTTCGAGGCTGAACAAATTCAGAGAAATGATGAGTCACTATAATATATATATCGATATTGTATCGGTATAATATAATTATATCGATATATTATATCGATGCATCATGAACCCTATAGGAGCATGTTTAATGCCAATTATTACAGTTCATATAATTTATATATATATATATATATAATTAATTATATGCGCTAGTTTTATTTGTATATATCTACAGCAATATGATCTGTGATCATTTACATAAAATTGAAACAATTGTGTTATCTTTAATGAAATATATATCCTAGCTTAGTATTATTCTGTAATACTTGAATAAAGGACCTAAACTCCGTTCCTAAACGCTCCCTTTAAAATGCATTGCATAAAGTTATACCAATTTCAAGCCATTGCAAAAAGTACCAAGAGGTCTGTGAACATATTGAACATTTCAAAGAACATGTAGACCATACATTGGTATTTCGCTCAATATTGCATTTTAGTTTGCCTTATGTGGCTAAGGCCTTAGAAATCTCTCACACAAAAGTCGAATCAAAAGACCATTTGATCGGTGCAAATACTTTACCTGTAGACAGATACTTCAGAACACGGTCCGTTGTCGATATGGCTCGTGCCATTCGCAGTGACACCAACAGAAAAGTCTGTAACAGGCACTTGCACCCCAGGACAACCAGAACACAGGTTGTTGAAGTACACTGTTCCAGTCGTTGAGTTTGTATACTGGATTCTTGAGACGTCTCCCAATCCACCAACTACAGTACTGCACTACAGTACAAAAAATTAACAAAGATTCAACACTCATTGTTCGATTGAATTAAATATCGGCAGTAGTAGCAGTTCTGAAATTATTCAACCTATAGTAGGCCTATATTCCAAAACGTGTGACAACCTTTTGGAGGAGAAGTCGGCTGAAGGTACGGCTAACCCCAAACAGAGTAGGCCTGATGATTATCAAACATTCGAAAACGCTTCAGAAGGTTTTATGAAATATTAAAATGACCCATGATTAAAATATTTAAAAATACACAGTTCGTTCGAAGCGTCAGCCAGAATCAGCAGACCTTTATAAGGTCGTCCAAGGCCTTAGGCGCGTTGCATTCGTCCGCCCCTACTGCAACATTATAACTGCATTTAAAGTTAAATGCCTAATAGGCCTATTACGCATCCACATTATTTATGACAAAGTTGTGAAAAATTTATCCAAGGTTAAATCAGAGTGTTAGTGACAGATCCCGCTCCAAATCTTTGCAAACGATAATAGCCAGGATTACAGGAAATGTTCCAATGTTCTTTTTGGCAGGTGGCGAAATGGGTATTAAAGTCAAGTCATTAATTTAAATGATTAGGTCTATCCATCGCATATAAAACAGCATTTCGTCGCCTGAGAATTATCTTCGAGTATCTAAACTCTTGTGAATTCAGAGATATTCGAGGTTAAAGTTTTGGTAAAATTTTACGGAAAAAAATTATTTAGGCCAATAAACATCAGGCACAAACATCACATTAAAATATTAACATCAGGGACAGTCGAGCCAGTGAATTGTAAACAATATTATTCATTTAAAAATATTAACTTTTGAAATTCTTTTTGAAACATTTGTGAATTTTTTTATAAAATGGATTTAAATCAATTGCAGGTCATCCCGACGAGAAAAAAATATGAAATGATAAAAGAAAGCAATACACAATCGTGTGCGAGTTTGTTCGTTTCAATTTTCGCGATTTCAATACCCTTTTTAATGAAAGAGCGTTTTTATTCCATGGGCATACGACACTATGATACAACGAAGTGGGCAGTGTATTGATCTCGTATCTCCTCATCGCCCAATCAACGACGAGCTTTCTCTGGACATATGCAATGCACTTCTAAACCATGAATTGGTGCTGGAGATACGGCAAAAATAAATTGGAGATACGACAAAAAATCCTGAAAATGGACATACGACAGGTAGTTTTCGTTGAATATCATTAATACGACTTGTTGTATCTCCTAACGATTAAAAGTGATGGAAGATAAACAAATATTTTCTACAAATGAAGTCTAAACTCGATTTTGAAAAAAATGGAGATACGCGAAGATAATTCTGAGGCGACAATTTGCTAGTGAGTTTCCCTTGTTCCCTCGAATGTTTGTTGAAAGTAAACTGTAGTTGAAATGATTTGTTACGTGTGTCACAAGTTACCTTGGACTGCTCGTTCACCACATTAGAAGCTCTCTGTCTGAGCATTGCCACTCCTCGTGGTCCTGTCACTCTCCTCACCGTCTACAGACCCGGCTCCACTTCTCCCCCTGGACAATTCTTCGAAGAACTTTCCTCAATTCTGGAGATCCTCATAACGCGTAACAGCCAGCTCATCATTCTTGGTGACTTCAACGTTCACCTAGAAGATCCTACTCTTCCCACTTCAGTTCGATTCCTTGACCTCCTGTCTCAGTTCGGTCTTCGCCAACACATCAATCAACCTACCCACCTATTTGGTGGTCATCTTGATCTTGTCATAACCAGTGATGACGAACAAGTTGATGATCTCAAGGTTACCCCTCCAACACTCTCGGATCATTCCGTCATCCAGTTCATCCTTCCTTCCATCCATCTTCAACCAATTCATTCCATTCGCATGCAAAGAGGATGGAAATCGTTCGACTCTCAAGCCTTCAGCAACGCTCTTCGTGAAACTCTTCTCTCTTCACCGTCTCCTTCTCTCGACAAGTTCACGGTCGCCCAATTATTTGACTTCTATACCTCCACCGTCACGAATCTCCTGGATAATATGATTCCACGTCGAAAGGTATGGACACGTCTTCGTCCATTGGCAGTTTGGATTGATGCTGACTGCCATAGACTTCGTCGTCAAACACGATGCCTGGAGCGACGGTATCGCCGAACCAATTATTCCAGTGATCGACTGACATGGATTACCCAGTTGCGCGCTCTACACAGTCTCTACCACCACAAAGAGGCTGCGTATTGGGAAAAGCTGGTTTCACGCAACGCCAAAAATAATCCCAGGCGTCTGTGGTCGTCGATCTCGGGACTTCTTGGCAAGACATCTCGCTCCAGTGAAACACCTGCATTCTCTGCAAATGAATTCCCTGATGCACTATCAACAAAGATAGATCGCCTTCGTGCCTCAACTGCTGACGCACCTCCTCCAACATTTACCTCTACATCTACAGTCTTCGATGACTTTCGACCTGTTACTGAATCGGACCTTCGGCTAGTTTTTGCTACTGCAAATTTAAACTCATGTGAACTAGATCCTTTACCCCCATTTATTATTAATGACATTTTGGATGACCTTGGCCCCTTCTTGGTCTACCTGTTTAATAGGTCCCTCTCTGAAGGTTGCATCCCTCCCTCACAGAAACGGGCCCTTGTCTTTCCTTCCCTCAAAAAGCCTAACCTTGACACCAACCTCTGCCAAAATTATCGGCCTATCTCCAATCTCTCCTTTCTTTCTAAGACACTTGAACGTCTTGTCTCTCTGCAGTTTCTACCCTACCTTGAGCAATCTGGTCTCTTTCCTCCAAATCAGTCTGGTTTTAGGGCCCACCATTCCACTGAGACTGCTCTCCTTTCTCTATTATCTGAAATCTATTCTGCTGTTGATAGGTCTGAGCTCACCCTTTTGGCTCTCTATGATGTCTCTTCAGCCTTTGATATGGTTGATCATAATATCCTTCTCAAGCGTCTTGAGACCTCCTATGGTGTTAAGGGCCTCCCATTATCTTGGTTTCAGTCGTACCTTTCTGCAAGAACCCAAATGATTATATCTGGTGACTCTCGAACCCAATGGGTTCATGTTAATCTGGGTGTTCCTCAAGGTTCAGTTCTTGGGCCTATCCTATTTATTCTTTACAAGGCTGACATCTCTTCTCTTTTTCCGATCTGTAGTGCTGCTGGCCATCTCTTTGCTGACGATGTCCAGGCATTTGTCCATGGTCCCCCCCTCTTCCCAGCTGCTTCTAGTTGGGCTTATTGAATCTCTCACTAATCATCTCCACTCATGGATGTCTTCTAATCGCCTTTCTCTTAATACTTCAAAGACTCAATTTATCTGGTTAGGTACTCCTCAGCAGCTCCATAAGCTTGATCTTATTCTTCTCTCTGCAAAATTCCCATTGTTTTCCTTCTCTTCAAGTGTGCGGGATCTGGGTGTAGTACTTGATAGCTCACTTACCTTTACTGAGCATATTTCCAATCTGACACGCTCATCATATTTTCACTTAAGACGCCTCAGAGTTATTCGTCGCTCTGTCTCCTCCTCCATCTTCACTACCTTAGTTCATGCTTTCATATGTTCTCGTATTGACTATTGCAATTCTCTTCTCATTGGTCTTCCTAAAGTTCGTCTTTCACCAATTCAGTCAGTTCTCAACTCAGCTGCTAGATTAATTGCCCGCCTTCCCAAGTACTCTCACATCTCTACCTTTATGTTTGATGAACTTCATTGGCTTCCTCTACGTGCTCGCACACAGTTCAAGATCCTCACTCTGATCCTAAAGTCTCAACGGGGTCTTGCCCCAAAATATCTGACTAAAACCTTACTTCGTCCTCACTCAGCTTCCTCCCACCGTCCACTTCGCTCATCCAACAGACTTGACCTATTGGTTCCCCGGTCTAGAACTGCTATGGCTCAGTCTCGATCTTTTGTCTCAATTGGTCCTTCTCTCTGGAATTCTCTGTCTCCTTCTGTTCGCTCAACTCTTCTGTCTGTCAGTCTCTCCTCTGCTCTGTCTCTTCTCAAAACCTGCTTCTTCTCACGGGGCCTTGCGCACTGGGAGCGCCTCTGAACGGTTTACCCTACTAGAGGCGCTTTATAAATGTTTAAATACAATACAATACAATACACAAATAAGGCCTATTAGATTATGTGGTGGCGTTTTGTAAAGGTGTAGGGCCTATCTTGGCCACAGAAGCAGTGGCGTAGCAAGGTTTTGAGGGGCCCTTGTGCAGGGCTTTCGTGGTGGGCCCCTTCAATACTTGAACTCCAAGATTTCAACAATAAGGCTGTGCAAAAACGCCTGGCTTTTGCGATAGACTATTTGCATAGGCCTAGCTCACACTCGAAATTAAATTTTAAAATTAATTTATTTAAACTTTTATTATTTTCTCTTGTTTGGCTCTATAAAATATTTTCCATTTCTTCAGGCTGACACAGTACTGAACAAAATGTAGGCCTATCAATGAACATCGTTTCATCCGCATGAATTATAACCATCCACAATGAAATTCTATCAAACAGTTGGGTTGACTAAAAAAGAAACCATTTATTATTAATTTGGTATAATGTGAAGCGACTCAAGTGTGGGTTACTACGGTAGGCCTATGTCTTAAAGAAGAATTTTAAAAAATCGGAAATTTATGCTGAAATGTTTGCTTGGGCGAATACCTATGGGCGAATTCCCTTGCGCAAAAATAATTGAGATGCCTTCGTTTCAGAAATCTTTTGTAAAGTAGGCTAACTGGCATGCCACCATAGTTTTCGAAGTGCCTCTCTGCTCGATGTCGATATCCAAAACCACCATCACCTCAGCATTGATCAAACTGTATTTATGTCACCAGGACCAGCCTAGGCTTGATGAGGTCATCGGGGTCTTGTGCTGTCTGCAGAGTCTGCACAAGCCATTTCTGTGCCACCGTTGCAGGCCTATATGTGGATTTGGTCATTTGATCATTCTGAATATTCATAAAGTAAACATTGACTGTGACTGGGGGCCCCTCTACAACCGGGGCCGCTGTGCACTGTGCAGGCTGCGCGACCTATTGCTACTCCACTGTCCCGGCCCCATGCATGTCTGATTTAGTCATCGGTGCAAGCTCGCTCTCCGCAGGCATCATAAATGCGGAATTTTTTGGCATTTTGGTGGGCTTCTTTACACGTTCTTCTCGTGCTTGACGCTTAGCAGCGAAACTTGAATAAGACTTAGGCATAACTTGGGGGACAGAAAGAGAGTGCCGTACGATAATTAAAAAATAAACAATTTCTAAGTAAAAAGGCTATGAAGTTATCTTTTACAAATTTTATATTTTACTACAAAGATAATAAATTTTAGACACGCCTGCGTAGACCATGACACAATTATGTTTATACGTCAACACAACTAGGCCTACTTCCGGCCAAAGTCTGCAAAGATTAAAGATAATTTGTAATTAGCTAATATTAACAAATCGTAAACCGGTTGTTTGGACATTCTGGCTCAAACCCCCAAAATTATTGAGTGTGTAAAAAATTGACTCGGACCCCGGGGGCCCTTGACAGCCGGGGGCCCTTGTGCACTGCACAAGCTGCACAACCTATTGCTACGCCACTGCACAGAAGTCCACCCTGCATCTTGTATCAATCTGAATGATGACATCTCATAATATTTATTCAGTAAGCAGAAAAACTCCGTGATATTGAACAATGGGTCTCTATCAAGTGTGACCCGTTCATTCAGGTGTGCACTTGTTCCCATAGTAAACCTTTATTATTTTTCTTTCTCTCCATTTCTATAGCGCCCCTTCAAACTCTGTACTCGGAGGAGCTCCTGACTACAACGCGGACACTACATCGGTGTTTCAAGCCTAAGCGTACGAGCAATTGCGAGTGAAGGACTTGCCCAAGGTCCCTACGCGGTGGGTGGCTTCGAACGTGGAACCCTCCGTCTCCAAGGCATCGAACACCGACACTACACCACCGGGCCCCACAAACTGCTTTATGACTTTTGGCATTTAATCATTTCTTTGTTATATTATTTCTTCAAGTACCGTTTTGTTACTGACTGATTTTTTAAATAATTTCTTCAATAAACAAATTGAATTGAAAAAAAATATTCTGACAAATGTGGCCTCTTTAATACCTCAGAATGCTGAGCACAGTCAGACTCGGCGAATTTGCAAATTTAGACTGATGGCAGTGATGATACAAGTAGGCCTAGGCACTATAATTAAATTCAAATTTTCACCGTCTTTCCAGTCAAAATATTAATAAAATTGCTGCGTGATGAAGATCATAATAATGTCATAATAATGTAACGTTCACAGTGTTGAAATTTGGGCCTGATTTATTAAACCGATAGGCATTAGTTACTGAATAAATTAGTTAGGTTGTGTCTTTGAGACCTAGTCAAAATCTAAATACTAATCTAACGGAACGACTCACAGTGCATGATTTCAGTACAGTGGCTGCATTTGCCGCGCTACGCCACGAGATAACCTTCGGGTCGTAACGGACTGCCCATGTGAAGTTCATCTTTATGGCTCTCATGACTGCTCCACATCTCACACGGTCCGACGCCTCAACATTTCCTTCCCACTTCAATATAAGACAGAAGCAGGCGAATAATTGGAAGTAGTAACCAAACATTGTCATGTCGTTTGTCGTCGCTCTAGGAAGATCTTCAGCTGATGACTGACTGGTCGTTGCTATCATTGGTGCCTTATATCCACTCTACCCTTAAGCGGCTCTCAATTGAGGAATACCTGATGCAGTTAAATAAATCAATGACTTGAGTCTTTGTTGCAAATGCAGCAACTCCAGATGTTATCCCTGTTGTTATCCTTAAAGAGCGTAATTCACTTTTCAACATCGAATCTGAGGGTCTAATTCTCTGAGTCGGCGCCAATCAGTCGTTTTCAATTACCAAACCTACCTGAGACATTAATTTTGAACATCAAAAGACGCACGACTTCCTTAATGATGGCATGACGCAGGTGTTTCTTTCATATGAGCGATGGTCGGTGACATTAAAGGAAATTCGCAAACAATTGAATGCATCACAATCTTCGCATTAAACCCTTTTAATTTCCTGTCTTCAATTCAATAGATATCATAATTCACAGATCAGATTGATTTTTAATACATCATTAAACCATTTCAGGATAATAGACAAAACCTTGCCAATGTGGATCTCTTTATGTGCAGGCCTGTGGTGTACCAGGGAAAAAAGGGATGCATCTTAAAGAAATATGACGAGCAACAAGTCAACCTGCTATAATAGATTATCTGTATGATTTTATGATGGCGCATGACCAGAGAATAAGGTTTGTGATGGAAAATGACTACAGATGCCCAGCTATAGAATCTCTATGAAAAGTCATTCTTTCTGGATAGCAGACGTTAGTCAGAAGATTTTCCAGTTTACCGGCCCTGCTCCTTGCTCCTTGTATAGTCTACGTATGGCGCCTTAATGGCTGAGATCGCATTGTCATCGGAGAACATTAAATCATACATTGTCTTCTATATTAGTCTACCACCCAGGCTACCATTTTTTTTATTTATTATTGCTCTAGAGTCTAGATTGTTTGAATCACGAACGCATACATGGTTTAAAAGTGAATAAAGAGGCATGATTAAATGTTTAATAATTATTAGTCCGGAGTAAGCTCTCGGTCTATATTGCTTTAAAATTAAGAATCATAATTAGGTATAGGCCTACAACAATAAGACGAGATTTAGATTTGAACTTTGATCTTTGATCGTGAGTTTGCGTTCCGTTATGGTTTCAATTAAACGGATGTTCAATAACCGAGTGATGGAAAATAGAGTGTAATGAAAGCAGTGACTCCGTTAGTGTGTGTCCGTGCGTCCGGGAAGCACAAATTTTGACACCGGACGCACAAAAATAAAGGTGGTGCGTCCATGGACGCACCGAAGCTGTGGATGGACGCACAAATAAATTAACGATGCATCCATAGGACTCCAATAAATAATACCGTGGGTTCCGTATTTGTGTCACTGTCTAAGTTTAGGCTATACATTGCGTATTTGCCTATACATTGAACTATAAAGAACACACACACACACACTGACTGGTGGTGAACACTTTATGCAATGACCTATTTATAAATATTTCATTTCTTTGTTAGTGAATGAGTCAGAGTAGCCTACATGTAAGCCTAAACATGTCAGGCTTTTGCGTTACCACTAGCGTTCCCGACTTAAACAGTAATGACCGTCGTCGGATAGATCTCAAAATCAAGAAAATTAAAAGAAAAATGACAAAATATTTTCCTTGAAAAGTCTAAATCATCGTCGGGAAGATTGGTACTGGTCATAGGCTAGTGTCCAAAAATATCCCTGTTCATATTGAAATCGATGTCCTTGTTGGCGACAATCGCATTTTAACTCTCTCAGGGTCTCTATTCATTCATTAATTTCAAGAAGTTGGGCCTATAGCTTGTAGCACGGCACGACAGGCACGTGCTCATAGCGCCTCTTCAAGAAGTCCTCTAAGTCTTCTAAGAGGCGCTCTCCAGTCAACATTAATGCAATGTGATGCAATCTAACAACAGCTTTTGCTTCTAGATGGCTGTTGCTTTGTTCTCGAAATTTAAAAATAAAAACTTCTACTGAACGTTGGCTTAGGCTATAAAACGGGGGGGGGGTAGAACTAGATACTAATTTGTAAGTGCGCATGTGAGAGATCGCAAAATGTAAGAGTTGCAACAGGATGATATTGTCAAAATGCGATTTATTTACGTATCTACGTAGACTAATAATAACTGGTTCCTTTTTCGCCTATAGTCTAATGTAAAACGTTCGAAATTTGTAGATTTAGCCTACTATGGCCCGATGGGACTCCAAAAATGGATGGATGTGGAGTCCATGACTCTTGTCCATTTGGCAAATAGGCCTACTCCAATTTTTTTATGATGCGTCCATGACTCCAAGAATTTAGACCTTAACGGAATCACTGAATGAAAGTTATCAGCATTTAGATTTCATGGTGCAGCGGAATAAGTTCCCTATTGATAGGCCAAAAATCAATTCGGCTGCACTAGAGTGAAACCCAGTTCTACTTCAACGAAAGTTCTTTTATATTTTTAATAATTATTTTAACTTATTCATCATAGGCATATTAACAAAACCGATTAAGCAACAAATTTTGAAGATTAAAACTGTTTAACAATGTTAACTTGTTAGTATTCGTGCATAATAAATATCGTGCATCATTATGTTCATGTCAACTTGAGCCTACAAGCAATTTTGTAGTCTACATGTAGGCTACACACATAAAACCATGCCTACTCACATAAATATTTTTGTCTGCCTATACATGGTGGGCCAAAAAAGTAATTTCCCCACGTTTTCTTGCCAATATTTTTTTGAAAAGAATTTTCAAATGAAGTTTTACGAGCTTAAACTTAGAGGTAATTCATATCTGACTACAACAGCCAAATTTCACCGAGCAAAACAGAGCAAAGTTATATCTCGTTTAGTGAACCCACCCACTGTTTTTTTACGATCCAGAAATTTTAGGAAGGTGATTGTGTACAATTAGCATTGATGTTGGAGTATCCGCTAATGAGCGCAATTCACGAGGCAGACCAATCCAAAGGCGTGGTGCTGTGTTGGATATACGCTCGGTTGGAGAATTTGAGATGACATGCATGTAACCGGCGGTCGAGTGAGAGTGAGACAGTTGGATGGTCGGGTGAAGCGGGTTGGCTGCATGTCTGTTAGCCAGCATTAGAACAAAGGCTTCAAGGTCTACCTTATAATTATAGAGTGGTAGTTACTATACGGTACTTTGATAACCAAATACGAATGTACTATCGCCCCTTCCATCTTCTACATAAGGTCTACCTGTGCACATGATAATGACCATCATGATGGACGTACGCACGATTGGCTGACAGAGGGCACTTGCCCATCTGGATTTTGAGTCAAGTTATGTAAAAAAATATGATAGGCCTAATGAATATAATTAAATTTTAGTGACTAAAATAGTTCATAATTATATAGCGCGGTTTTATAAAACCGCGCTTTATATTTATGAAAAATAATAGTCCTGCCCAAACAACTATAGTTGTTTGGGCAGGACTATTATTTTTTATCTAGCGCAGGTTCTAACTGTTCAACTTCTGAAGAGGTAGGCCTAAATCCGCTGTTACCATGGTCGATACCACGCCATTTTTAAGGAAACTAGATCAATAAAGAACAATAAATAACTGCATGCCGCCGAAATTCCTTTATTTCGAGTATCACGGAAACCTTAGATATTTTGTCAATTTCATTCAAAAGTCAATTCAAGTAAACAATTAGTTTTGGATTGTTGTGCAGTCGAAGATGAGAGGATTTTCAGCTTCGCCATCGTCGCTGTGGTCTTTCATCTCTGTTAAAGCCAAACACAACCGTTATTTCACGTTTACACAAAAGAATACGAATTTTAAAAATGCACTTTAAGAAATGTTTCCTCTCATTGAATGGGATCTCAGGTAGGTAACTCTAGTCTATCATCTCTGTACTCGCCGGAGTCCAATTAGGATAGGTAGGCGCCGCTACTGTTTGCACAACATAACGAACTGACAGTCTGAATAATTAAATTTTCATCAGGGAATAAATGGGCCTACTGCAGCTTCTAAACCACCAAAATATCTTTTCCAATGCGAGCAATAATATGGCCCTAAATCTCTGGTCATGCCAGCATTCAGCACACCGAAGACCATTAAAACCCGGAGCACATTCTGGACTTCTTCGCATGCAGCAATTTGCAGCATTCCTATAAGTTCTTAATGAAAGCACTAACCGAAATAGAACTGAATTGACGAAAAAACCGCTTAAATCCGACTTCTGTTTCAAATCAATTTATTTTCATCGACGCAGCTTATATTCTGCGACGCGATCATTTCGTGAATGCATCTTCAACTTTACGAGCATTATTTTCATCAATAATAATTATTCGGCTTCAATAAAGAGAAGTTCATTTCATCGGTCTATTTTTGCATCGAGGGTTTCATCAATCTGTTTTCGCTTTATGTAGAGTTCTTTTCCTCACTCCATCTTCTCTTTCAACGGCAACAACCATCGACTAAAAAATTATCAGAGAACTTTTTCTCGTGCACCATTAATTTTGTTGGTGGACCAATTGTCGTGGACCAGTTGTCGTGGACCAGTTGTCGTGTAGGCCTATACCAGTTGTCGTGTGCGTGTTCTCTGTAGACCAGTTGTCGTTGGACCAGTTATCTGTGGACCAGTTGTCGTGACACCCTTTCAACTCTAGCAAAATTGCAAAATTGCTTGGACATCCGTTCGACTGAAAACAACCCTTGACAACCCTCTGACTCTCTAACTTGACACAACACTCGTCGATAAGTGAACGCTCTGCGATATTTTATAAATGTTTAGTGTGAGCTAATTATCTCATCAATAGGTTTAGTATTGTACCTTTACGGGCGGGTTGTATGGATCTATATACTGTGTCACGAACATACGTAGTATAGCGGCAGGTCTCGATGTCGTAGGTTCTGGACAACTGCTGCACCTATAACACAAACTTAACCGTAAACTTATAACAATTCCGACCCTTCACAAGAAGATCTTTATAGAAACAAATGAACACATTGCACATTCAAATAACAGACGGCAAATTAGGATTTGTCTCATCGTTGCATGTCATGTGTGAACCCCAGAATTTTCTGACACAATTACAGTATTAGAATAAATTATAGCCTACACGTTTTTGACCAATTCCGATGACATTGGCTAATAATATGAGGTAAAATAGCACTTTAGCGTCGGAAATTATTTTAAGCGTGCTACTCATTCAGCAAGTAAAATAGGAGCTGAAGACCTTTTACAGGTGAAATGGAGGCTGGATTGATGAAAAAACGCAAGAGAATTGGAATCTGGATGAAGGTTCTTCTGCAGGTGAAATAGAAGCTGGATTGACGAAAATAACGCATGAGAAATAGAAGCTGGATGAAGGTTCTTCTGCAGGTGAAATAGAAGTTGGATTGACGAAAATAACGCATGAGAAATAGAAGCTGGATGAAGGTATTTCTAGATATGAAATAGAAGCTGGATTGATGTAGAAACGCTTAATAAATGGAGGCTGGATGAAAAACCCACACTTTTCGCCCATCCAATAGGCTACTCCGCACTATCGATTTATGGAATTTTATAATTTACGACCGCCGTTCCCAGGATTACCCTTCTTAGTCACTTTGGGTGACAACTACGCATAAGATGCACGTTTTCTATATTGTTCCTATATTATAGCTTCAGTTTCTATGTTAATACAGCGTAAAATAATTTCCGACGCTAAAGTGCTATTTTACCTAATATGAATCAAACGCAGTGTGCCAGTGACCATTAGAGTTTCAAGTGCTGTCCAACACGCTAACAAACCTGCAAAACCAGGTCATGTCACGCCGAGAGCGTCTGTAGAATTAGGTTGATTTTTCAAACGTGAACATAGAACACTATAATAATTATTATAGCGCAATTGTTGGGCCTCGATTTGACAAATAAAGTCGCGATAGATGTTGATATGATGAACCTTATTTATCAGACCCGGATGTGGATCAATTTAGTTCTAAAAAAGTAGAATGATACAGTAGCTAAAGTGTCAGCATAATAATTATTATGATTGCTATCTCGTCATGTTCAGCTTTCACTCATCATGTTCTAATATTATTCTGATTGGTGTAGGTCTAGAAACGTTACCTATAGACAGGCACTTCAGAGCATGGTCCAGTATCCGTAGAGCTCTGGCCGTTTGCCCAAACACCCACAGTATAGTTGAAATCTGTAACTGCCACTTGCAGACCAGGACAATTCAAACACAAGTTTCTGGAGTACACTGCACCAGTCGTTGGGTTAGTATACTGGATTCTTGAGACGTCTCCCAATCCATTAACATTTTTCGGATTGCACTATAATAGAAAAAAATACCAAAAAGGCTTCAATCGTTGTCCGATTAAATATTAAATGCAGGCTTGGGTCTACAGCAGTTCTGAAACTATTCAACCCCGTAGTGTAGGCCTATCCAAAATGCAAGCTATGACAGCATTTTGGTAAGAAAGTAAAGCTAAATATCACAAACGAAGTAACGAGTTACAAACATTTTAAACCGTTTTGGTTGATTCAAATAATGTAAAAAATTAACAGTGCCAGCGTTGCAAACTAAACTATATTTTCGCTTTTATGGTTTTCAACATTTTTCTAGTGACGGAACCTTTCTCAAGCACTCATTTGCTCGCGGAACCCTCCGTATTTCACCTCTCCAGTGTACCAAGAAATGCATGCAGTTGTCACTTGTAATGTTTGTATAATATTTTGTTTCAAACCGGTTAAAACTTTTTATATACGTAATTTGCACTGCTGGTGCACTACGTAATGGTAGATTGCAAATGCGTGCCTTAGAATTCTATGGATGCTATGTATAAGTCAAGTGCACAAAGCACTGTCAGAGAATAGCTGCATTTCTGCTGTAGCCCTATTTCGCTAACTATCAAATGGATAAAATGTCGAAAATGGAAATACAACGCTTTCTAGATCAGTGCTATGACCAGTTTGTGCTATGTTATAAAGAATACTTCTTCAAGGTTATTGCGAAATAATTATGTGCCTGATAGTTTATAGCGGGGCAGAAGGACTTCAGCATACATGAGAGTTTCAGTTTCGCTTGAAGCGAGTCCCATGTCGAAGGCTGTATGGTTGCATGCATGCCTAACCTGAAATCGTGTCTCTGTCACAATAAATCGATTCTTGTTTGACACATTTTGTGTGATTTTCGAAGGGTATACATGTAGGCCTACAGCGGGTAAGCCTAGGGGAGAGTTGCTATGAATGGACCACTTTGGACAAACCCAAGTGTCCTGAACAAATGTTACCAAATTTCTAAAAGGAAACGATGCCATATGATGGATTAATATGTCAAGTATGCTCACAATCGGCAAAGTACAGAGAATTTTGATGGATTTATGAGAAATAATCAAACAAAACTGGAGCTCGAAACGGTCCAGTCAAGGCAACCTGTTTCCAAGAATGGACCACATGATGTCCTTGACTGGACCAGTTGCCCTGAATGGAACACTGTATTTCAAAGACTTTTAAAAGGTAATTCTGCTATTAAAAAACCACTGGAAACGTTTAGGAACACTTACCGCCTAAAACCACGCAATTAAACGCGTTTAAAACTGTCAAAATACTACAAAGTAGTAGAAATCAACATAAACATATGACAAGCCCGGGCATTGACAGTTAAACATTTGTCAGAATCGCTAGTTAAATGACTAACTACATTACTACTTAAATAGTTAAGCCTTTATTCTATAATAGGCCCTGGACTATACCTACTTAATATTGATTCAGTTAAAAACTTAACACTTAATAGTTATATGAATCAAACACAGTGAGTAGGCAACATAGGATGTGCTGCATAATAGCACTGATTATTATACATAGAAGCACCATGTAACACTGCAATAGCCGGTGCCCTTAAATGGACCATGCCAAAATTATTGGTCCAATTCAGGAAACTTTTGGTGGTCCATTTCAGGCAACACGGACTACTTCTATTTAGACTGCGATAGTTCAGCAAGCGTCAGTTCGAAAGTAAAATTACTTATTGTTGCTCAAACATGAAACCTTCTTCTAATTAAAGGAAAGTTAATTGCATTTTTAAACCTTAACTCAAATGTCTACCCTCATTGTTAGGAACGGCTAGAATTACATCGAAACTACACGAAATTGATTTTCAACTGCAATTTATTAAATATTCAGCCTACTGCAAAACCGACTTCAACGATACGACTAATATTGAGTTGCTCAAGAATACAGCAGTTGTAACCGTGGTTAAATTGACATCTAGGGTGTGAAACGGCTGTGGTTCAATCAAGGCAACGGTCCGTTTACGGCAACTCTCCCCTATTGGTTAAAAATAATTTTGCCAGACAGGCTTAGGTTTTAGTTTCTACAATTCCAAAACTTGGTAAATCCGCCACCTCTGAATAAAAAATTAACCACTAGGCTACTTGTATCTCTTCCAGTGGCGTCTACCAATGGAGGGGTTGGGAGAACGTTCTCCCACGCGGTTTCTGAAAGTGGGGGGTTGACGTTTTTCGGGTGTAAATTGGGGGGGGGGGTGAATTTCTATTAAATAAAGGCCTGGAATACGAAAATTATTATTTGTGCATCATTTATATATCGAAAAACATTATTACCTTGGACTAACGAACCCACGGTTCGCATGATGTCACTTATATTTGGTAGGGAGCAGGACGTACAACTCATAGACATTAGTGTCAGTCAGGTCCCTGGCATACAAGGGTGGAACACACCCATTCGGAATTGACCTCTTATCGCTAATCACGTTTAGACCTACCAAGCCGAAGCCCCACCCTTGGCAGGTGATGAAGGCAACAAAATTAATGATTGCGACGGTCGCGCAGCAAGAATCAAACGACCCGTTTGACACTTGCTGTGCACGTGTAACCTACCCCAGTCTTCGGACAGTGGTCCCTTTTGTAAAAGTAGCCTAAGCCTAATGAAGCTAATAACAGATGTTTCGTATTAGATTCCCAGCCAGCATATCGCTGAAATGGATAAGAGCAGCTCTGATGTAAAGCAGAGTCTTTCCATGCTATAGAGATGCAGCCATAAGTGCAGGAAGCTAGATGGTAGTCATTAAACATGTAGGTCTACCATAGACAACTGAATTTGACTGTTTCTGTGTTATAAGTTTTTCTTATTTCGCGAAGAGTTGCATCGACATCAGCAGGAATTCTCAACAGCTAAAGGTCTGTCTACACAGAGAGTTTCTGTGGAGAATTCGAATTATTAGCTTTCAGCTTCTAAGCGCATGGACGGAGATTTAAAGGAGTGGCGGAGATGCCTATATCGCCCCAATGTTTCAGAAATATTTCATAAATATCATTATAATTTACTATTTTACTGCAGTGCTATTCATTGAGCTTATTTATCTATAATGAAAATTCGTCTAAGATGGCAACTTAAAAGCCGCCATCACAGTCTGCAAATTAAAAAAATTAAGCATTGGGAGCGACATTTATTGAAGTCTTGAACCACATCTCTGAGCACTGAGATCATGACAGCTTAAAATGCTACGTACGGCAGCAATGTGCAAATCCGAAAATTGTATGCAATTGGGAGGCAACACTCTAAGGTCTCAAACCATGGCTAGGCTAGTATCAGTATGGAAAAATGAGTACCGTTAATTTTATTAAGACGACTCCTTAAAATGCTGCCATTGCAAAGTGCAAATTCAAAAAGTTTCTGATGGGGAGGGGCGCATCCCCTTCCCATACCTCTGCCCCTCACAGTGCAACGCGCATCACGAGCGTCCTTCGGGCGCTCAATTGTCTTTCACCCCCCCCTAGAAACCTCAAGTCCCCCTCCGAGGAGACTAAATTAAACACTGTGCGTACGTAACATATGAACAAATTCCCATACAATTGTTTTAAGTCGGCGAAATAGACAGGGGCCACACCCGCGAGACAGCGCCAAACCAAGGAAGATATCCGGTAAGTGACCCTTTGTGAGAAAGGGAGCCAATGCAAGACATCCCGCATATAGTCGGTGACATGGCCGAATCTTGGGATGCGACCAACAACGCGTGCAGCAGAGCGCAAGACCCGATCCAAGCACCCAACCCGAGTCACCGGAAGACCCACATAGAGGGCGCTGCAGTAGTCCAGACGAGAGACGACAAAAGAGTGGATTAGCGTTAAGGCAGCATTGAAGAGTCAGTCAGTCAGTCAGTCAGTCAGTCAGTCAGTCAGTCAGTCAGTCAGTCAGTCAGTCAGTCAGTCAGTCAGTCAGTCAGTCAGTCAGTCAGTAGCACCTAATTCTACCCCAATTTTTCATGTTTGCTTGCCAGGGCACTGTTTCAAGGGAAGCTTTTTTATTTCGCAACTTAGTCTTTGAAGATCTCGAGCGGTAGACTAGGCTGTTTTTTCGACAAATTCGATTCTAGATTTTTTAAGATCCTATTAGCAATATTTACTCTTATTCCGTGCTTATGTTGTGCTGTGCGCAAATGAGTTACATTCAATGGTCATTCTAATACTCGAATGATCGATTTTTTCCTGTTGCACGATCAATTGATCAATGATCAATTTTTTCCTGTTTTGCGCATTTTCCTGCGCGCATTTGTCTGCGCGTTTTTGTCCTGCGCGCTTTTGACCGCACACCTCATGATGTAGGCTTAAGTAGCCTGTTATCTGCTAATCTCCAATTTCTTTGAATATTCTATATTTACATCGGATCGTCCGAATCCGAAGATGTAGCACCTATGGTCTTTAACCACAGGCACATTGACTGAAAAACCGCAACTGATATCGTTATCAAAAATTCTGAATATTGCAATAGCGCCATCAACATGCTAACATGCTAGACCCAAGCACAGCAATTCCACGATTTATCATGTCAATCGCGTTTATTCGAATGATGACAATCATGTCATAATTCAATTAGCAGAAAGCTCCATAAACAGAATTAATTCTATAAAATGTAGGCGTCTTCAAGACCGCAGAACGCTGAGCTCTTGGCAAATGGTAGATTTACAAATTCAGACAATTTTCACGAGCACCAATAGCCTACATTAAAAATGTCACCATCTTTCCCCTCTAAACATAAAAGAAGTTGATGCAGGAAGATGACAATAAAACGTCGACTATGAAAAAGACAATAATAAACCTACGTAAAGTTACGAGTTTTGGAATAATTAGGCCTAGTAAATTAAGACCAGGCATTCAGTAACTGAATAGCCTACATCAATAATTATTCACTTGGGTTTTGAGATCTAAATAGAATCCGAGAAATAATGCAACGAAGCAACTCACAGCGCATGTTTTCATCACAGTGGATGCAGTTGCCATGCCAACCCATTTGATGTCCTTCCGGTCATAACTGACTGCCCATGTGGAGTTCAACTTTATGGCTCTCACAACTGTTTCACATCTCTCGCTGTCCGACGCCTCAACATTTCCTTCCCACTTCAATGCGAAGCAGAAGCAGGCGAATAATTGGAAGTAGAACTTTGCCATGTCGTCTGTCGTCGCTCCAGGAAGATCTTCAGCTGATGACTGACTGGTCGTTGCTGTCAACGCTGCACTTATATCTACCATACCGTTGAGTGGCTCTCAATAGAGGACCATATGTTGCTGTCAAAAATCCAATAATGAGTGTTTCCTACACATATTGAGCGACGAGATAAACTTTTCATTAGTATTCTCACAATTGAAACTTTGACACCAAAAGACGAATGATTTCCGTAATAATGCAGGCGATGATTTATATTAGCAATATTCGGAGACGATACAAAATCGAAAACAGTGAAATTGATCTCAGTCCTCTAATTAAAACTTTTCATTTCCTGTATGCCATTCAAATGTATCAAATGTTTAGGCAAATTGATTTTTTTATTATTTATTAAAACCGTTAGTATAGGCCTACTAACAGGCAAAATGTTGCCACTGTGAAATCTGGCTACTTTTAGTTATAGCCTACAATGTTTGTAGGGCATTGTCATACAAAGAACGCCTACTGAAGCAATATGACGAGAAACAAGACAGACAACAAGTTCTGTGTTTAATTTTATCGTTATGCATGTCCAAGGAAGAAAGTTTGTGACGGAGATGACTCTAGATGCCAAGCTATCGATTCATATGCGAGAAGTAATTCTATCTTGTAGCAAAAGATAGTCACAAGATTCTCCAGTTTTACTGAGATGTGCCTTGCGCCCTAGTCTACATGTAAGACAGAAGCAGGCGAATAGTTAGAAGTAGAACTTTGCCATGTCGTCTGTCGTCGCTCTGGGAAGATCTTCAGCTGATGACTGACTGGTCGTTACTATCAATGCTGCTTATATCTATAGGCATACACAAACCATGAGTAGCTCTCTATCGAGGAACACCTGTTGCTGTCAAAAAATCAATCACTTGAATCTTTATTACAAATAGTGGGCTACGAAATAAACTTTTCACTAGTATCTCAGTCAGAGCTAAAACTTGGACACATTATTGACTTACGACTTCCTTGATAATATAATGCAGGTGTTTATATCGCATTCGCAATTATTGGTGACAAATGCAAAAACGAAAACTGTCAAATTATTAATCTGTTCATTAATTAAACCATTTCATTTCCTGCATACCATTCAAAATATTTCAAAAGTCGTAGGAAAAGTCGATTTGTAATACTTCGTATTACCTGGTCACCTGGTGCCGTCAGCTTCTGGAGCTCTGGCGACAGTTATGATGTATCCTCTCCAGTGTCTCCTCTCTCTTGTCGCCGCTCTTGGCTCCTCCAGGCTCCTGCCAGACTTTTCCTGTATTTCATCCAATCATACTTCGAATAACTGGTTAAAATTAAACGCAAAATTCAGCCATTGTAGATGCATACCGTGATACATGTGTTGTATTGTAGTGAAACAATGGACGCCTTCTGAAGAAATATGACAAACAACAAGACAGACTGCTACATGTCAGGTATTTCTGTATTTCGCTTTTATCATCGCGCATATCCAGGAGGGTTTGTGACGGCTGATAGCAAGGACTTCTATACATAGCCTATGAAGGACGGGCGCAACTTGAGCCCACCGAAAAACAGGGAGGTAGGCCTATCAGAAATGAACCAAAACTCACGTCGAGTGGGCGAAGGCCGGTGTAAAGGTTTCAAATTACCCCCTCTTAAACATTACCCCCTGCAAACTGTAATTTGCAATAATCATCGCATTTATTGCACTAAAAATATCAGACAAATCATCCCGCTTCTTGTTTGGTCTGAAGATTTTCATCCGTCATCCCACTTCGTGGTTTGTTATAAATATTTTCATCTGTAACTAAAATACTAATCGCCGCTGAAGTTACAATGGAGAAGTGACTTCGAGGCTATTATTTTTCTTTCGATCAAAAAGTTGATCTTCAGACCAAAACAAGAAGCGGGATGATTTTTCTGATTTTTAGTGATTGAGGCAAATCTAGTTTCCAAAGGGAGGGGTAATCTGAAACCGATTTCAAGCTACCGGAGCTTACCGGAATGTTTAGGAGGGGTAATTTGAAACCTTTACACCGGTCCAGGAGGGTAGTGTCAAATGTAGGCATCTCCAGGTGGAAATTTTCCTCCAAAAATTACTCCCCCTCCAGTAAATGTTGACAAATTGATGATGGCTTTAGTTTCTAATGACATTATTGCATTTAATTTACTTGTTATAATTTACCCTATATGATTATAATAATATTATTTGCTATTTTAATAAATGATACTGTCATGTTATAATGATCATAATTTATTGTTAATAGGCCTACTTGCACAAATACCGTTTTTGCAGAAAATGAGAAGATCTCCTTCGTCAACGGCATAATTTCCTAACTTCGATTTAACTCTTTACAATTTATCGGCTCTGGCGGTTTATCAGGGTAAACGGTGATAATAGCCCTACATGTAGCTCCAGGACATGGGCGCCCGCACATAAGGGCAAGAGGGGGCATTAGTCCCCTGAAAATCAACACCTATTTTTGTTGCTACTACTTTTGACTAGTTTTTAGCAAATTTATTCGCATTAGAGAATTTTATACGCTTACTGTCCAAAAACTGTTAGGAAGAATTCATACCACTATACTCATCTGATCATCAGATCCTCCACCTTCTAATTTCAAGTGACACCCACCATCAGCGTTGCCAATCTAAAAAATGAAAAAACCCAAGTTGGAGGGTGAAAAAACCCAAGAAAACCCAAGTTCAGCAAATCTTTCGAAAATGTCCTGAATTTTCTGAATTTCTCGTCCGAAAATCTCAAATCTTTCGAAAATGTTCGCAATTTTCCGTCCGAAATTTTTGATGACCTTTTTTCTTTTTAGTCATCCGGCAGAAATCGTTCTAAAATGTCCAAAATTTCCCCGAAATGTCCAAAATATCCCAAAAATGTCCAAAATTTCTCGAAAATATCCAAACTTTCCGGATTCTTCCGTCGAAAATAGCCCAAGCAAAAAAAAAACCAAGTTCTTCCCGAAAAACCGCATTCCCAAGTTCGGATCGAAAACAAAAGATCTTGTGGGAAAAAACCAAGGAGTGGCAACGCTGCCAACCATAACAGCTACTCTGCTCCTAAAGAGCAACCGGAGTCGGATCTTCTTTTGACTATCCTTTGAACAGCCCTCTGACTCGATGCAGCGCTCGTTAGGCTAATAGCCCTAATCTGGTGTCTCCGGTTGACTTTCGAGTGCTGCCTTAGAAGTTTAAAAATTGCGATTAAAACACAGAAGTGGCCTAACTAGATTGAGCACTTGCCCCGAAAATGACACCTATTTTAATTCTGTTAGGCCTATCCATTCATTCATTCTATGGACTTATTACGCCACTCAAGAGCCTGCTTTTACCTACCACTTTTTGATTTTTTAAACAAATTTTTCGTCTTAGAAACTTCACATTAAAAATTGCAAAAAGGTGAAACTGAGAAATTGACATCAAGAAACCTCTATGAAAAAAACCTATGCATGTTATTAATTTCCTTCTTTACATTTTCAACCTCTTGCTATAGACCTGCAACAATTTAACCGGACCATCGTCTGTTGCTTCCTCCTGCAAAAATTTCTGCCGGCGCCCATGCTCCAGGACATTGCTCATGATGTGTTTGAATAGACCAAAGCATTTCTTTCTGTCATTGTCAACCTGTGCATTTTATTTTTCCTGTATATATGTAGGCCTAGGCTATCCCAGCGAGCGCCTCTGAGAGGCTATCTGAAGATGCGCTGTATAAATTCCCAGAATAAATTAATGAACACGCGCTGAACCAAAGGTTGTAAGAGTTTCCAATAATTGTAGGTGAAGTAGGCCTATGATCTCTAAACTTTCAGAAGATTAACTCAGCCGATGCCCATTGCCCAGCCTGATCTAATGTATCCTAAAATCAGGACTGTAGGCCTACTGGCAAATTTTGAGGTGAGTAGGCCTACACGCCGCTCGACAAAATTTGAATTTTTAGGGACAAAGTTATTCTGACAACCTGTTTTCAGTGGCGGCGCCAGTATTTCAGTTTCGGGGGGGCTGAGCCCCGCGGCCGGCCACCAAAATTTTTGAGGACCTTTTTTTTTAGTCATCGACCGAAATCTCATGAAAATTTTCCATTTTCGCCGCCAAAATTTCTGACAACCTTTTTTTTAGTCATCGACCGAAATCTCATGAAATTTTTTTTGTCGTCAGCCGAAAATCGTGGATATTTTAATGTAAACAAATTCGGATTACCCTTTTTTAGGGGGGGGCTGAACCTCTAGTAGGGGGCTTAGCCCCCAGCCCCCCTAGCGCCGCCACTGCTTTTTTTAGTCATCGAAATTGCTAACGACCTTTTATTTTAGTCATCACCTAGTTTTCTTGTTACTTGTAGTCCACGACGACAGTCCAAAACCCACTACTTTTTCGCGATTTTCGCCTATTTTCTCCTCGCAATTTCATTTCTCGCACATTTGTACACGTCGAATTCTTTGTTTGTTTGTTTGTATGTGCAATTGTTATAGCGCCCCTTCAAGCACGCTACTCAGACTGCAGAGCGGAAACTGCATCGGAGTTTCACGCCGAAGCGCTGAGCAATTGCGAGTGAAGGACTTGCCCAAGGTCCCTACGCGGCGACTTGAGGTGGATTCGAACTTCGAACCTTCCTGCTTCAGGGCAACGACGCCACCACTACAGCCCCGCGCCCCACAAGAGGTGTGAGGGGAGTAATGAGTATACGCTGTATTCTCGCGTAGGCTATATACCCTGGTTTTTGGAGGTGACTACACAATGCTGTTTATCCCGAAGGTGAGTACTCGCTGTAATGCCAGTCTCAAACCTGAAGAAAAGAGGAAGGCGACGATGGTCAAATTAGCAATGACACAGCGTTGTCAACTTTCTTCCTTTAAAACTTTGGCATTAAGTAAACACAAAACGTCAGGCCTCACTGCGCTCACGGTGTAAGCTGCGGTTTTCATTTTCTGGTGTTAACTTCCGGATATGGTAGCCTATATGTGAGCTTAGGCCTACTCCCTCACGCCATCCCAGTATCTTCAAATGTTCAGCGTTGTCTAAGCCTATCCTAAATTAACTTTACTTTGGTAGCTAATGGCTAGTTATAGGCTAAGTATTTACAGTTCTTTAACTTTTCTAAACAAATCAACGACTCGTTTTTCGTATTTTTGTTCTTCAATATCCAGCAGTAGCAAACGTCCACAAAGTTACCTTAAACGACTAATTTTACGTGTATCAAAACAACTCAACGTTAAAACTGCTACGCATTCTTTCATCAATCTTTTACTCTACACTCTTCAAAAAACAGGCCTACATCTACACACGATTATCGGATTATCCACACTAGGCTCTCTCTCTCTCTCTCTCTCTCTCTCTCTCTCTCTCTCTCTCTCTCTCTCTCTCTCTCTCTCTCTCTCTCTCTCTCTCTCTCTCTCTCTCTCTCTCTCTCGCCCTCACTTACGCTCCGGGTTGAAAGTGGTTTGAGAAAGTTGCCGGGTTGAAAGTGGTTTGAGAAAGTTGCCAGTTCTGTTGAAGGGTCAGAAGGCGTTAGCTATTGATATTTACTCTAGTGCCCAAAATGAATGCCGGTTCTCAGACCCGGCTCACTTTCAGTCCTGCTTACACCTAGCGCTTTCCCGCTTTAACTTAACAGGTGCACTAAGCATACAAATGTCTGCGACAGCTATCGTCGCACATTCAAGGATCGTTATACACAACTGCGATACAAAATCAGCTCACAGTATATGATATTTCCAATGATATTGGAATGGTGTTATTCTGACCGATCACAGAATGTTTGCGCTGTTCCTCATGCGATTTACTGCGTTGTGATTTCTTATTTTGTTGACCTTATTGCTTTTGGTTGCAATTCCAGTTGCTAACGTGACATTTACGGCTTCTATTGAACCACCGGAAATGGTCATAGCACAATCGCAAAACACCAATCGTGTTTGCACATCAATATCGGGGACAACGGCTTCGTTGGTGACTGTATATAAATTGCTAACTGCTGCAGTGCTGCACGGATACATTGATCAACTGTGAAATCCCTCGGTATTGAAAGGATCGACGTGGGCACGTACCATAATCCACTAAGATATTTCCACCATGGTCGCCAGCGCGTGGTGTCAAGAGGAAACTTTCTAATCTGCATTCTGAATCTATATTTATATAAAATTAAAAATATAATTTGCTAAAAATTATTAAAATAGGCCCTTAGGAGGTGATACAAACCCATCAGCGACGGGGACTGCAGTTCAATAAAGCGGAGGCATGGGACAAACGTGCATAGAGACGGTCAGAGAATACACTAAATGTAACGGATTAGATAGACACTCAGAGCGTGAACATTTTGAGCACAGTCCGGGCAATGTTCTATGAATCTACTTGTCAAAGATAGTCGAGAAAATTGATGTTAGGTCTACCAGTGTTCAGTTTTTATTCGCCGTTGAAATAAAACTCAGATTTTATTATTCTTCGTTGTGGACGATTTGTTAAACGTGTCCTGTTTTCATTCACCGTTGTAATGCGTATTTAATATAAATTTATAGTAATGGGAGTAATGAAAAACAACAGCCAATATTTATGATGCTATATCTTCCCTCCTAATAAAAAACTTCCCCAATAGGCAATCACAGTGACAGTGATGATTGTCAACATAATGATTATCACGTGGTACCAACGGTATCGGGACAATTCGGAGCAGGACAATTCGAAACCGGACAATTCGGAGACGGACAATTCAGAGACGGACAATTCTGACCGGTCAATTCGGAGAGTGACATATGGGAGCGGACAATTCGGAACAGTGTCACAGGTTTTTGGCGGCGCAATTTTGAGAGTGCAGTTTCTAACTGCGCTGTTAAGTGCATGAGGAGTTGAAATTATAACAACTGTTGTCGGTCTCTAGTCGATGTTAAGGGAATGAATAAGCTATCTAATATACATGTAGAACAACACATCTGCATGCTGCAGAAATTCTGTTTACTTCAAATGTAACAGACGTTTAAACACTTTATAATTATTCCTTAAAATTCATTCTGGGAATTATTTAAATTAAGAGAAATGTGCCGAGAACTTGATGGCCGGATTTTCAGCGTCGTCATCATTTTCTGTCCCCTATAAAAAAGAAAACAACGATTGAAAGAGCAAGCGAATTTAAAGTCTGAAACTATGCGAAATCTTTCAGTCCGATCAATGGAAACAGTGGTCTGCAATTCCAGCCAAGTGTCTCTCTAATCAACTTAGCTAAATTATGATGAGAGATAGGCCTAGTTTAATTAGGCTATTTATGTCTTAATTCTGTCCATTTAACAGATATGCTCCCTGATGTGTCGTGCTTTTAGTCAGTAGCCAATTTGAAATGTAAGTCGATTGTCGTCAATTCTCTGTAATTTTAAATGTATAAAGTCATAAATCATAAGCTTTGTAGGAAATACAGGTTATATCACGACCTAGCCCTGGCTCATGAAAGTCGCCGGGTCCTTGGCCCCATTTCCCCTCTCGCTCCCTCTAGGCGGTCATGCCCTCTGGTCACTATGGAAAATGACTTGGACATAATTTCGACCGACATCTTTGAACAAACCTTCACACTCGACTAAGCTTTCGAGAAAATTATGCTCTATGTTGTTGTAAAAATTTTAAGTTTAGAACAGGCTTAACATTTTAACTCTACCCCATATACCTAGGATAACAGGAAGCCACCAATTGTTCGGTTACTTCGGTATAACTGAGGAAGCAGTGGTTAGCCTAGGGGCAACGTCGGAGCTGCACAGCTGCACCTGTAAAATAAACAATTAAACATAGCCGTGAATTCAGCGTTTTTGAAAGAAGAATGTTCAAAGAATATTCCGGCGCTAAACAAATTAAGAACTATTATTTGGTGTGATGTAGGGCCTATCTATGGACAGTGAATTTTTGAATATCACCTATCAACAATGCATTCTTAATGGCTGAATGGGCCTAAAAGTGCCGCAACTCTGTAGAATTTCGTCTAAGACAATAACTGCGTACGCTTATACTAAGCCTAAACCTTAAAAGGAAGGGGAAAACTGAGAGGTCTAACCATTGGAAGATGTATGTATGTACATGTATGTGCACTTGTTATAGCGCCCCTTGAAGCTCTCTACTCAGAGGCGCTCCCGAATGCAGAGCGGACACTGCATCGAAGTTTCACGCCGAAGCGCTGAGCAATTGCGAATGAAGGACTTGCCCAAGGTCCTTACGCGGCGAGGTGGATTCGAACCCCGAACCTTCCGGCTTCAAGGCGACGACGCCACCACTGCACCACCGCGCCCCACAATTATGTGATGAATCAAGAGGTCATCAAACTTAATGAACAGTCCAGACAATATGCACTCTACAGCTTGTAAGTGCCTCATTCTTGCAATCAAATTATCATCAAAAAGCTTTTAAATAGCACTTCTTCAAGGGTGTCTGCTCATAAGCCATTCCAGTCAAATCGAAAAGAACATAATATCGGTGTGACCTCTGGGCGCCAGGTGGAGTGCAACAAGGTTTGTTTCAGGTTCTAGGCGATCCATCGAGAAAGAGCGCAGCTGAATTATAAGAGACCGCGAGCGAGAGATAATATATCCACTCCACCCTTGAATGCTTCTCAATAGAGGATCATCTGTTGCTGTCAAAAATCCAATAATGAGTCTTTCTTACAAATATTGAGCGACGAGATAAACTTTTTATTAGTATTCTCACAATTGAAACTTTGACACCAAAAGACGAATGACTTCCGTAATAATGCAGGCTTTGATTAATGTTAGCAATGGTCGGACACAATGCGAAATCGACAACGGGAAATCAATCTTAGTCCTCTTAATTAAACCCTTTCATTTCCTGTACGCCATTCTAAATGTATCAAAAGCTTTAGCACAAATCGATTTTTAATTATTCATTAAAACCGTTAGAATTGCAGTCAAATTGTTGCCATTGAGCATATGTAGGGCATTGTCGTGCATACAAAGAACACCTACTGAAGCAATATGACGAGCAACACGACAGACAACCAGTTATTTCTGCGTTTCATTATAACGCTGTGCATGTCCAAGGAAGAAAGTTTGCGACGGAGGATGACTCAGATGTCAAGCTATCGATTCAGCTGCGAGAAGTCATTCTATCTGGTAGCAAAAGATAGTAAGAAGATTCTCCAGTTTTACTGAGATAGGCCTATGCCTTGCTCCCTAGTGTACGTGTAACGCCTAATTTGAGATCACACTGTCAACAGAGAATAATGATGAAATTGCACAATTTCTTCCATGAAAACCTACTGTAGGCCTACTACACAGGCAGGGGCGGATCCAGGGGAGACAATCCGGCCATGGCCCCCATTTAGAAATATCTTTATTTTTGACCAGCTATTCTGACTCGGAAAGTTGACGTGGTGGCCCCCATGAGTAATTCCGTAGGTTCTCCCCACGAAGTCCACAGACGAGACCTGTGTACGACCGCACACGAGACCCGTAGCCTACGACAAAAGGAGACAAATGACTAAAAATTGTCATCCGATTTTTCAACGACCAAGACGAAAATTTTTCCCTTCCCGAAGACCCTACATTTTTACCCCCCTTGGAAAATTCCTGTATCCGCCTTTGTACACAGGGTCGCAATCATAATTGTTCCAGGATGTTTAATTCACAAAGCAGGACCGAATAATAAGGTAATGAAGACTTATGCTTAGAAGATGAATATTACTGCAACAGGATTGACTTTTCATTGAAATCGTTCCATTATGTAGTTCAGAATGTACCTACCATCCAGGCGACATCTTTAAAGTTGAAGACGATGAAAGTTATCAACCGTATCAACCGAGTTGTGATTTTTGGCCTAACTTAAGCCAACGATGCAGTTAAGTGCTTGTGCCCATTGGACTTCCTACTGCACACCATATGATTGTTAACCAAACAAAATTCTCATGTTAGCTCATACGTCCGAAAATTATACGCTGGACAACATCTTTTCGTCTATTGGCAAATGAAAAACCTGCCTTTCTGTATGTCTTGACATCAGTGCAGCTTTCGATATCGTATTATTATTATAAGCCATCAACTACTTCTTTCAAGATTCACTAAAAGCTGTGCTGTCTCTGGTACAGCCTTTAGCTGCCTTATCTGGGTGACTGGAGTCAGCAGGTAGGCATCGTATCGCTCGGTCTGAGACCACTGCTTGCACTGCTGGGGTTCCACAGAGATCTGTCCTTGGTCCTTTGAGCTCCATAGGTTGTGTATCTTTACATCCCGAATTAGTCACATAGCTAATTACTTTGGTGTCCAATTACAGCAATATGCGGACGATACTCAGCTCCATATTGCTCTCTCACACACTGATCAATCTGATAAACTTAAACTTGAGGAGCGCTTTTAAGTTTTGTATGCCTGATTCTGTTTTAATGGTTTGGCTATATATACCCAGACAAGTCGGAAGCAATTGTGTTCGGGTCACGCCAACGCCTGCGTTCTTTTCCGGAGTCGACATCGCAGGTTCTGCGGTGCAATATCAGGTACTGTCGAAACACTTGGGTTACCTTGAACAGTATGCTCACTTTTCGGACAAACCTTTGTAGATCTTGTTTTTACCACATCAGGGCAGTTATAGGCCACATTAGGTCGGTTCTGACTAAGGATATATCGAAGACTTTAGCCTGTCTCCTTGTCTCCTCTCGCCTTGATTATGCTAATGCGTTTTTGGCATTTCAGACTTTGAACTCCATAGGTTGCAACGCATCCAAAACTTGTCCTTAGCTCGGGTTGTGCTGCACGTACCACTAAGATTATAGTAACTGTAGAACACTTAAGAACACTTACAGTCACTTAATTAATTCGAGTTGCCTTGCTCCGAACATTGCTTAGGACACTTAACAATTAGTCACTTTAGAACAGGGGTCTCAAACACGCGGCCCGCGGGCCGCATGCGGCCCGTGGACCCGATTAATGCGGCCCGCGACAGCCCCTGGATTTTGGTCTTGTTAGGAAAAAATTCGGCAGTTTTTACGATTTGAACCAGTCAAACTATCGGTATAGTTTCTATACTTCTTTTGCTGTGGACATTGAATCTTCAGCAGCAGGTATTGAGAGGAAGTTAGTGGACCTTCAATGGATATCATGCTGCACAAGAAGTAAGCTTAGCCTATGATAGGCTACAACGATGTTGTGATTATTCCGGAATTCCGCACATTTCTACCACAAGACAAATTCTCTAATCTGCGCTTGGCTGCATCACGCATGGTGACAATGTTTGGCAGTACCTACACAATTATGTGATCAAATAATAAATTTCAAAGAAGGGCACGCCTTACGGGTAGTATACAGGCTGTAAGGACCTATACACCGATTGATCGCATCTCAGAAGATAAAACCTAGCATTAATGCTCTCGTAGTTGACAAACGTCAGTTGAGTAGCGCTAATCACACTTGTGCAACACTTCTGAGACGATACTTATTATAATGCCTTGTTATACCGTATACCGGTACTCTTACTAAAGGTTCTTTCGATGCACTTCATATCATTGTGGCTCTGATATGTAGCACCATAATAGTTACACTGAAAATATAATAGGCCTATTATGTAAATTTGACAGGATTATAGACTATCATTATTGTGTTTGCTGTAATTATATACGACACCTACAGGCTAATTTCTATAGGGGGTCTATGAATAGTTTCACGTGCATGACATATTTGTATGTTGCGGCCCGCCAGCCATTGTAAATCACCAAATGTGGCCCACATGATGACTTGAGTTTGAGACCACTGCTTTAGAATTTGATTGAGGCATAAATTTATCAATTAGGCCTATACGCATTTGTTCCAAAAAATATACGCTGGGGTATAGAACCTACTGATCGGACCGGTTGAAGCTGGGCAACATGATGCGAGACAGACTCAGACAGAGAGTGGTGTCGGACTCCTACGGGCATTGAGCCTAAGGATATCGATGATGACGATGATGATAGAATGGTTTATCCTTCCGGATACTCAATGTCTGGTATTAATTCATTCCAGAAAGCTTTAAGGAGATAGAATGTCCCCAGATCAGGCCCGCATTAGGGTGGGTGCTAAGGGTGCTGCAGGCTATCCGGGTACGAAGTTTTGAGGGGCTCGCACAGAGTCGGATTAACAAATGTGGTGGATGACCCTGTTCCGAGTAACTGTAGGTCCAGCCCACAGAATCACAAAAACTTGAAACGCATTTCGACGCCATTGTGCTGTTGACATCTAAATGTGGCGAGTAGTGTAGAATGGCGTCTAGTAACCTCAGCCGTGACGTCACACGGGCCAACTCCGGCGTACTGATCGTCTACTGTTAGGACTTGGCCCACACCCGGACCTGGCCCACTACTCTATTGTAAGGACCTGGCCCATCACAGGACCTGGCCCATCACCGAACTTGGCCCATCACCGGACCTGGCCCACGCCCTGACTTGGGCCACTTGGCCCATAATCCCACATACATGATGACTAAGCACTTTTTGACAAGGTCATACGCAATATCAATCGTCGTAATTTCCAAGCTATTTTTAGACTCATAACCCCAAAACAGACTATTTTACGCATCTCCCACTCCTATTCATCAGCTCTATAAAGCGTATTTCAATGCCAAAAGGCATTATAAGAGGCACGCAATTACCACACCCCCAACAAAACCACAGATATCATAAGTTTTTATGCCCTACCCCACCTCAAACTCTTAGACAGGGATTGTGTGCATTTTATGGCAGACAGAAAGTTTTTGATTTCAGATGCAGACAGTAGGCTATTCCAACACAACTTGAATTTTATTACTCCATGCCTGTGACAAACTCAGAGTGCAAAGGCTTAGACAGATTTTGTGAGCTGTATTTGCACACCTTTGATGGCGAGCATGCATCTTTTGATTCCAGTGGCACGCAGTATTCCAACACAACTTCAATTTTATAGCGCCATGCGTATGACAAACTCAGCGGATAAAGACTTAGACTTTGGATTTCTGAAATCAAAGGATGCATGCTCGCCATCAAAGGTGTGTAAATAGAGCTCACAAAATCTGACTAAGTCTTTACCCTCTGAGTTTGTCATAAGCATGGCGTTATAAAATTGAAGTTCTGTTGAAATCCTGCGTGCCGTTGAAATCAAAAGATGCATGCTCGCCATCAAAGGTCTGTAAATACAGCTCACAAAATCTATTCGTGACACTTGGACTTAGCCGCACAAGAAAGTTAGTTTGTCTTCGATATTCGGGCTATAAAGTTGTTCTCTTTTGCGACATTTGGCCTTAGCGTGCGAGAAAGAAAGATTGGGCAACACCTTTGGCAAGAAAGTTGTGTGTGTGTGTGTGTGTATGCATGAATTTTGGTCTTATGTGTGCAAGAAATGTTGCATGTGCACCTACTTAGGACCAGAAGTTTGAATGATTTTTGTCGCGACAGCTTGAAGGTGGAAATCATTCGCGCTCGTTGTGCACAACAGCTATCTCCTATGCAATGAAATGTTTCAGTTTCGCGCTACAACGCAAAGTCCTATGCAGCTTTTAGTGTGCAGAGGTGCTAGTACATAGTATTTAGTGGCGCTTGGTAAGCTATATTTACAAATAGATGCAAAACAGCTCTCGCTGCAGGATCGGGTGAGCGCCTTCTCTCACGCGAAATTCTAGCGAAGCGTCGCCATAGGGAAACAGAAATAAAGTTTACATGTCATTGCAATGAAGTTGGGCGCTATAAATAATACGCGTTGTATTGAAATGCTGCGTGCTGCTGAAATCCAAAGATGCCAGCCTGCTCTCAAAGTCACATACATGGCACTCACAAAATCTGTCTAAGCCTTTGCACTCTGAGTTTGTCATAAGTATGGCGTTATAAAATTGAAGTTGTGTCGGAATACTGTCTGCATCTGAAATCAAAACATTTCTGTCTGCCATTAAAGCATTACAATGCACAAAATCACTGTCTAAGAGTTTGGGGTGGGGTAGGGCATAAAATCCTATAATATATGAGGTTTTGTCGTGGGGTGGGGTAAATGCGTATATCTTATAATGCCTTTTGACATTAAAATACGCTTAATAGAGCTGATGGATAGGGGTGGGAGATGCATAAAATAGTCTGTTATAGGGTTGTGAGTCTAAAAATAACTTGGAAATTACGACGATTCATATTGCGTATGACCTTGTCAAAAAGTGCTTAGTCATCATGTATATGGGCCAAGTCCGGGTGTGGGCCAAGTCCGGTGATGGGCCAGGTCCTGTGATGGACCAGGTTCTAACAATAAAGTAGTGGGCCAAGTCCGGATGTGGGCCATGTCCTAACAATAGAGGATGAGTACTGTGAGTAGTCCGGAGTTGGCACGTATGACTGAGGTTACTAGACGCCATTCTACACTACTGTGGCGACATCTCTTTGTTCTAGAACACTTCTTTTACATCAATAATTTTATTGGCCATAATAACGGCACCGGTGTACAGTATCAATTTGCTCCATGAACTTCTACTCCTTGTATGCAATTTTGGTGCGCCACCAACGTCGTCATGGGCAAGTTGCTGCTATGGCAATAGTTCGATCTGATATGACAATCTTGGTCTATACAGCACAATTTTTAGGGTATACTCCACTAACAATGTACAGCGTTGGCCTACTCCATTGCTAATTATAATGACTAATTCCGTATTATGATGTCCATCCTTTTCCTACAAGCACTTTGTTACCTCATTAGCTTTGTTCGCAAAATATGTTGTTTATAGGCCACTTGCTGTAAGGACGATGTCTTTGTTACATATGCATTTTGTTAATTATTGTTATTTGCTTCATAAAAATATATAAAGCGGAAAATGACCTGCGAGTCGTGTCTTGCCACTTACCGCTGCACAATGTGCACAATAAAATTGCGTCATTTTATAATGCGTCACATAGCACTTAGTCTTCAGTTCCGGTCGGGTGAAGTAAGCTAGAAAGTGTTAAAACAAGCAAGACAAAATAAGTCTCACTAAAATTTTCGGCTGATTTAGAGATGAATCTGCCTGATAATTAAAATCCAAGGGGCCCGCACATGTTCGGAAGTTGTGTTTTGAAATGCTAAAAAGATGTGGCATCAAATAACTTGTTTTGAATTTCTCGCGCTTTTTACGATTAGAAATTTAAAAAATTGCAGTAATAGCATATTGAAATTAGCTTCTCTGCATGAGTCTGTCGCGGGCTCTGTTCGGCCGAACATGTTGAACATGCCTTATTCATGGGTCAGCTGTAATAAATACTTGCGTGGTGGTCTGGTGGACCAATGATTTCTCAGAAGTGACCCATTGGTAGCATTGGCGTAGGGGATATTTCAGCAGTGGGGGTGGCAAAAATTTTACTTTTGCCCGAAAAATAAACACAGAATAATTGACGTCGTGCACACATAGCCACCTCTTTTCTTGCATCCACATCCGGGGACAAGGGGCAGAGGGGCAAATACCCTGGGGTTAGGCCATATTATAGAGACCAGGCTGGGTAATTTTAGGCATATATGCAAATTTGTGATGTAGCCTATGTAAGCTTACATGTATAATATTCCTGACACTTAACCAGTTCAAACTTCACACGAGCAACTGGTTAAATTCATAATTATTGTATTTTGTTTTGTATTGTATCGTATTTAATCATCAACAAAGCGCCTCAGTAGGGTGAACCGTTCAGAGGCGCTCCTTGCGCGCAAGACCACGCCAGAAGAGGCAGGTTTTAAGACGAGAGAAGGAAGAAGAGATGCTGCATGCCAAAGAAAGTGTAAATAGAGCGAACGCAAGGTGAAAGCTCATTACAAAAGGGAAGGATCAATTGAGACAAATGACCAAGATTGAGCCATAGCAATCCTAGGAGGAGGAAGCAAGGATCAATTGAGTATGTTGGATGAACGAAGTGGACGGTTGGAGGAAGCTGAGTGAGGTCTTGGTATAACGTCGGTCAGATATTTGGGGCAAAACCCCGCTGAGCCTTGAAGATCGAGTGAGGAATTTAGATTGCATGTGAGCACGGGGCCAGGCCAATGAGTGGAGACAGAACGGCAAAAGATCCTGAGACACCTTAAATGAAAATAAGAGGAACATGAACTTTTGGAAATGTGCCCATGGTATACCCGTAATTTAAGAGAGCTATCAAGTGCAGCACCTTGATCCCGCACACGTACTTGACAAGAAGGAAAAGATTGGAATTTCTTCAGAGAGCAGACCAATATCTGCGCGTTCAATGTTGATGATCGCAAGATTATCGTGTCTATTTTGCCTCATGACCAGGTATAGAAATTTCGATGTCATTCACTGACATTCAGGCAGTGAATTCCGTGTTCTGTTGCGTCTAGTTTGGATGCTATGAATTTCCCCTAATGCCACGAAAAGTCGCAATTTTCGGGCAAATTTTGGCTCTTGAATTTATTGCGATTCTCGCCATTATATAAAAAATGCTACCGTGAATTCAGAATTTTTCGGGAATTTCTGCTATCCATGGTTGTTGTGAGCTAATATCTAACTCGATTCGGGCAAGATGGAACTGGGAGATAATGTGGTATACTAATTAATGAACGTTGAATTTCAAGAGTTTGGTTAATATTTTCCCGGGTCTCATCATCATCATCATCATCATCATCATCATCATCATCATCATCATCATCATCATCATCATCATCATCATCATCATCAAAATCCTTGGGCTATGCCCGTAAGTGTCCGACGCCACTCTCTGTCTGAGTCTGTCTCGCGTCATGATGCCCAGGTTCAACCAGTCCGGTCAGCAGGTCTGCTCCATACCATTAACATCTTGGAGCAGCTCGACCACCTTGTCTGATTGAAAAGAATATTTGGAGGGAGGCACGAAGGACAACCTGGGTCAATGCCCGTATGTGTCCCACGCTCTCTCCCCCCGACTCTCTCCACTGGTCTGTACTGACCGGCCTGTGCATGTCAGCTCCACATCATGACACCTTGAAGCATCTGGGTCGCTATGTCACTTGTGCCGTGGGTTTTGGGGATTTCTGTGGTCTTGGTCTTTTACTGCCAGTGTATCTCCACCCATCTGGCAAACCTTCCTCATTTTATCCGGGCTTAGGACCGGCACAGGGAATTTGTTGGTTCCCTGTGGCAGAGGATGGATGCAGTTTAACGTCGTGCCCAGGACATGGGTCTACCTGCCCGAAAAAACAGACTTGTCCGAAATTGGGGGGGGGAGGCCAGACTAGTCACCCTTCAAAAATATGCAATCCGTTTTATAGCTAATATTTCTCGCCGAGCCCACGCCGCTCTGTATTTCAAGGAATTTTGATTATTTAAAGATCGATCAAATTAGGCACTTGCAAATAGGAGAGTTTATGTACCGCTATAACCATGGCCTTTTATCACTTGTATTTAATGATTTCTTTAACCTTACCTCTGATCGCCACTCTTATTCAACTAGAAAATTAACTGTTTATGACCTTCCCTACGCACATAGGCCTACTAACACTCGGCGATTCTCTATACAATGTACTGGTTTCCAATGTTGGAACTCTCTCCCTACACATCCTCATTCCCAACCTAACAAAAGATTATTTAAGCATAAACTTCGCCTTTATCTACTTAAAACACTTCCTAATATGTAATGGTTATGGTTTCTGCTCAGTGGTTTCGCCAAGCCTTTAGTTAAGTCTTTAGTTAAGTAATTAGCTAAGAGTTGTTTTTCTCGTTGTAGGCCTACTCTATTTGTTGATTGGGTAATAATTTTTTCTCTCTCCTTCATATTTTCATAACCTTTTTATTCCTACAATTGAATGTTCTGTCATGTTTTTCTTTTATATTTTACATGAATTATGGGTGGCCCTATTAGCGGGAATTTCCATCCCTTCTGGGTATCCCCTTCTTCACCAAATTATGTTAATGTATAATTCATTGCCATAAGTGCATCAAACTGTATCATGTTTGTTTGTTGTTTTGGTGGAGGAAATAAATAAATGAATAAAAAATAAATTATTATTATTATTATTATTATTATTATTATTATTATTATTATTATAATTATTATCATTATCATTATTGTTATTATTATTTTTTAATTACCCGAGGTATCTACAATCTCTCAGGTGTCAGATATAAATATGCAAATTTAGCCCTGGAGTGGGAATCCGAGTCAAGATCAGGGTCAACAAAAGTGCAGTGAAAGACAGCAGCATTGAAGCGCTGAAAAATCATTACTATTATTACTACTATTAGTATTATTTGTCGCATTCCGTGTTATAGGGTACATTTGTCACTGGTGATTTATGGCGAGCACGAGAGTGCCATAATTAAAGGCCTGTGTAATCCCGTACTACCGAGCACGCGACTTGCCCTCTGCGGCCTGGTTACTTGCATGACTCCCGGCTGTGCCCTGCTTACAAACAGTGTCTGGAGACTGGTGCCGCCAATGGATGTTGAGAGCGCAGCTTTTAACGGCTGCTATGGTCGTGCGGTGTTGATGTGCGATCTGTTTGCTGTCCCAAGTCATTGATAAGGAAATGAATGTAACAAAGAACACAAATCGGTATGCTGTAGAAATTCTGTTTATTTCAACTGTAACAGATGTTTTTGAAACATTGTACATTTGTTGAAAGTCATCCTAGTAATAATTTAGATTAAGATAAATGTGCTGAAAACTCGATGAGAGTATCTTCAGTTTCGCCATTATAGGACAGGACCTGGTGTCTCTTCACTGTAAGAACAAAAACACAACGATTGAAGGAGAATGCGAATTCAAAACCTTGGCTATGAGAAATATTCCAGTTTTATCGATGGAAACACTGAATGAAAATTCCGGTGACACCTCTGTAGGCCTAATCAACATACAACTAATAATAACCTAGTAAATATTTATCGGTAATTCATTAATGTCTTAATTCCGTCCAATTAGGCCAAAAATAGCTTAGTTCTTGACTTGATTAATCAAAATCAGCAATGCATTTTGTGGTTGATATAATGAATCATTTATTCGTTCATACAGACTAGTTAGCATTTATAATAATACTAATTTTCATTTATTCAACAATCCGGTTGACAGACCGCAATCGGCTACAGTGCACAATTATTCAGTTAACCCTCATAGGGTCACGATTTTTCCCAACCGATTTTGGTCACCGGGGGGTAAAAAAATACCCCCACTGTGATTCGCATGATTCCTATGATAAACTCCGATTTTCAAGTATAAAATTAAAAGAAGTTATTTATAGAAGGTTCGCGGAATGCGCTGGTACCAAAGTAACATAATTATGCAGCACTGCAGGAAAATCAAAATGGCGGACAAAATGGCGGCCAGAATCTTAAATGGCTATAAGTGAAGTTATGTATGCAATGGAAACATGATTTCAGAGTCTAAATCAACATTTTCGAGGTCAAGGAATGCAATGGAACCAATGTCACATATGTGGCACTGCACAAAAATCAAAATGGCGGACAAAATGGCGGCCAGAATATTAAAATGGCTATTAGTGAAGTCATTTGTGCAATGGAAACATGATCTCAGGGTCTAAATCAGCATTTTCGAGGTTAAGGAATGCGATGGAACCAAAGGGCTTGATGCTACACTTGTTAACTTCGCGTGATTTGCTGTAGTAGACAATGTCATTTATTCATCCTAAATTTATGAAACCAAAACGATTTCTATTATAATTTCCAGATACTGATAAGGAGACAATTTAACAGCAATACACTCATGTGTAAAGCATGCATAATGCTATGTTTAAACATTCCTCAGTAAAATAGCTAGGAGGTGGTACATTTTCGTACTTTATAGCTGATTTGGGTGCATGAATAACTAATGAAACTGGATGCATTCTGTGCATGAAACATATTTAGGAAAAGTCATAGAAGCGATTTCTTCAACTATTTTCAGGGATTAAAATTTTCGTTAAAAACCGAGATGGGGGTATTTTTTTACCCCCCGGTGACCCTATAAGGGTTAAAACAGTTTACAGAAACTCAGATTACGGAATACATAAATCTCAACTCCTAACACTGACAGAACATACAGCCTGCAATAATTAGCGCTAATAGCAGCCTACAAAGCGTGGCCGCCCTACACGGGGCTCGAACTCGTTACCTTTTACTCTCCATGCCAGCGTGTTACCCATTGCACTAGCACCGGCAAATAGATGCTAAAAGCACTAAGCAATGTAAGCATCATACATGTACTAAAAGTATTAACATTTCTACTTATGCCAAACTATCTGCAATCTTCTTCTTCCTCACCTCTTCCCATCATCGTTCCTGTTAACGGTAGGCTACCCGTCTCTCTCCTTTACTTTCTCTCTGCCTCTGCATCTGTCTCTCTGTATCTGCCTCTCCCTCTCTCCTCTCCATCGGCAGGTAACGGGGTTAATTCTCCTTATCTTGTATGCAAAACCCCCAAGCCACCTTATAATTTTAATTCTTATCTAGGCTACTGCTTTTCATCTTTACGCAGATGACTCTCGACTCTGCATATTCTTCTTTTATCCCGTTACACTTTCACCCAGCTTTTCGTAACTCTGCTTGAGACTCGAAATTATCAAATCCTCTTTTTAAAGTCTCATCGAAAAACTACCGTCGAGTATCTCAATCCTTTCCAAACGTATCACCATTCCAACCACCCTCCCACTACTCAGTCACCCTCTTATGGTATCCCGTCAAAATCGCGCAGGACAAAAGAGCGCCGACAAAAGGGCGCCGACATAAGCGCGCCGACAAAGCGCGCACGGGTCAAATACGCGCCGACAGAAGCGCGCGGCGTGGACCAAAGGCTGTACTTTCACTTCGCCTAACATAAGTTAAAGCAGTACCCACCTATACTTCTCACCTACATGTGGCCAATTATATTCAAAGCCTTTCATCAAGGCAATGATTCAACCACTTATTTTTGATGAAAGTTGTTTGTCCACAAATAAGAAATTAAATTTACCACTGCTTTGTAATTTTAATTGCCGATTGACGAGACTTCAAAGGAAACCGTATGATTCAAGAAGATTCCCTACCTACTGGTTGCATATTTGATCAGCGTAAACTCCGGCACATAACGCAAAGCAAAACGACTGCATAACGCCGATTGGCAAGACTTCTAAGGTAACCGAAAGATTCTATGAGGTTCGCTACTTACTGGTTGCTAATTTGCAAGACAATTACAAATGAGTTTGTTGGTGAGTTTTTCATTTTTTGTCTGTGTATGTTAGTCTACAATGTATCTTGTTGACTGCGCGCTTATGGCGGCGCACATATAATTTTGTCCAGCGCGCTTTTGACGGGTCGCGCTTATGTCGGCGCGCATTTGTCGGCGCGCTTTTGTCCTGCGCGCTTTTTACGGGGTACCCCTCTTGTTCTTCGCAACCCCATGCCATCGAACAATCAATGGCACTTCGTATTGACCCTGGACGGAGTTTATAAGGGGCTGGAGGGCTAAGCCCCCACAAGGGCCAGATTCAGTTTTTTTACCGTGGAAATGGTATCTTTTCACGAGCTTAACCGCCCCCCCCCATAAGACCCAGACTCATAATTTTTTGGGGGGGAAATGGCTCTTTTCACGGAATTTCAATCGAATGACTAAAAAAGGTCATCAACTTTTTTGACCGAGAAAATATTGTCGGCACCGCTCGTTTCTGGACCAAGTCTCCGCCCAAACAAAGCCCAATTTATTTTTTAGCCCTCCCCAAGAACGGAAACCAAACTCCGCCCATGGTCTTGACTCATGAACGATCTTCTTCCTGAATTTGACAAAGTTTTGACCATAACATCACCTTGCAAGCATTGAGCTCACATTTAAAGCTTCATTTCTCCTCCAGCCTGTCCACCATACCATTCCCTTGCAAAATCTGTCGACCTGAAGGAAACTCATCCTAGAAGCCTCACCTTTTTGAGAAAACGACTTTGACATTTTACTGGCCGACAACTCTGTATAACCCTTTTGACCTAACACATCGCTCATCAAGACTATAGTGTTTTTTGGTGTTGTAGAAATTTAAATTGTACAATGAGTTCAATATTTAACCTCTAAGGCGCGGGTGCTAGAGCTGGAGCTGGAGCTGGAGCTGGCGCTGGAGTTGGAGCTGGAGCTGGAGCTGGCGCTGGAGTTGGAGCTGGAGCTGGAGCTGGCGCTGGAGTTGGAGCTGGAGTTGGAGCTGGAGCTGGAGCTGGAGTTGGAGCTGGAGCTGGCGCTGGAGCTGGAGCTGGAGTTGGAGCTGGAGCTGGCGCTGGAGCTGGAGCTGGAGCTGGAGCTGGAGCTGGAGCTGGCGCTGGAGCTGGAGCTGGAGCTGGAGGAGGGGCAGCATCATGTTTGCGTGACGTCACAGGTGGCGTGGTTTGCATGGGCGCGGAGCAGCTGCACCTGCAAAATAAACTTTGCCGTAAATTCTGTGTTTTAGTAGAAAAACGCTCCTAAACATAACAAATTCAGAGAAATAATGATCCACGATGTATCGACGGATCATGATATACTGGAGCACGTCTTATGCCAATCAGTAGCTCATATAATGTGTGTGTGGGGGAGGGTGCGAATGGGTGTAGGCCTACAGGGTGTACATGGTGAGTCAAAAACAAAGAAGTGTTTGGCCAAAAGCATGATGTTTATTGGAAGATTACCAGGTTCAAAAGCAATAATTCACATTACAGAGAAGTTGCGAAGTACCATCAAGCCAATTTCACGACAACTATTTTATATGTGACTTTATTAGCACCCAAATCGATTTAAAAAACTTCTGTTGCGTTATATTTTTGATCAAAACGGTGCGTGGACTCACTAAAAGCGATATAACTATGTTTTGTCTGAAATATATTGGTAAAATTTGGCCATGGTACAATGTAGGCCCAACGGACATATGATTATTGTCTGTGAACCTGTAAAACGTAATTTTATAATTCAGACTTTTCACCAAGACATTAGCAAAAAAGCATTTGGTGGGCACTTTTATTTGGTTAACCCTGTATAATCAATGGCAATATGGGCCTAATCAGTATTCAATTAAATGAAATTAAACCAATTGTATAATTTATCCAATGAAAATTATAACCTAACTAAATAAATTTCAATAGTTGAATAAAGATTGCGCTTAAAAACAGCATTGCGTAAACTTATACCAACCTCAAATCATTGCAGGAAATCCGAGAGAGGTCTGTGGACATTTCAAACAATAAGTAGGCCATAAACTGATATTCGGCTCATTGCATTGTAAACTGCGTAGGCTAATGTAGTAGGCCCTGGCCCAGTGATTTTCAACCGGGGTTCCGCGGAACCGAAGGGTTCCTCGGGCGTCTGCTAGGGGTTCCGCCTCAATTTGAAATAAAATTTCCAAACATGAATTGCAGTCGCATAAGTAAATGCATAGCCTATAGATGACCTTGCGAACGAGTCTAATCATTAGTCATGACTTGTTCTTTGGACGAGACGTAGGCCTACATCAATCTGTATGACTGAATTCGTTCCAAATGCTGACCAGACAAAGTACCAGGAAATTTTCCCATTGATTTTACCTACTTTAATAACAGTTGACTAGTTTCCAATAATACATGTATAGGCCTATGTTGAGCAGTAGCCCTAGGACTGAGATAGAGCCCCAATTGTAATAAATAATTTTTCAATTCTTCTCTGAGTCAGATCAATCTGAAAACGGAGGATGAACTCGTTGAATCCCTACTGATGGAAAGTTCAAGCTGAAGAATGCAGAGCTGAACTTGGATGTTGGCCATAAAAGTTTTTGAACTCTAATGCAGTTTTCGACAGTTTGCTTTGCGAGTTCGAATTTTTTTCGGCTATGACTATAGATCACTAGAAATTCGAATTTTTTCGGCTATGACTATAGATCACTAGAAACAAGGCTACTAGAGAAAAAAAAACAGAAAGCAAGAAAGACTACCGTGGGCATATTTGTCTGTTGGTGGTAATAATTATTTATTACGCTTGTGTCTTTGCAAACCGTGCGGAAATTAATTGACCTAAATTGAATAATAGGCTATGAGGTCTATGCCTACCTGATAAATATGAAGGCTAGCGCTTCTGTAGGCTAACGCTGTTCCAGAATATTTTGAAAAACATTCTATCCATCTGTTAGAAATTATGACTGCATAATACACTAAAATTGTGCCTACATCAAAAGTGAATATGTCTTAAGAGTCAAAGTTAAAAATTCCAAAATCTAGCCTATACGAATTGCATACCAAGTTACCAACATAAGAAGTTATTATTATTATTATTATTTTTTTTTTTTTAGGGCCCGAGGTATATATGATCCCTCAGGCTTTAAAAGCAATAAATACTAAAAACTGTGTTCTGGAGTCAACGATCGTCGTCACCGGTCGATTGTGCAAAGGTAGAGCGAAAAGAAACAGCGTTAAAGCGTTGGGTACAAACAGAAAGACGCTGAAAGAGGTGTGCTGTCTCCTGCGGGTCTCCTGACACCATGGTCAGCCGCCGCCCTAGTTCTGATAAGAACTCCCGACCCTGTGCATTGATGGGACCCAGGGTCTCAAGTGCGATTGGAATGACATCGTGTGTACTGGGGATTCCTGCATATTTTGCCATCTTCTTGGTGGATGCCATTTCAGCTGCTGCTCCAGGTGTTACGGAGGTCAGATGAATATACGAGTTAGCACACGTATGAACACTCGTAGCATCCCATGTCATGTACTTCCCTCTTGACCACGGGATCAACGTTGCCCCATCCGGTCTTTTGCCATCAGTACGGAGCAGGCCTGCTGGTTCCTTGGTGCTCGGGACATCTGCTCGCTGAAGGGCTCTCCAGATGATATCGTTTATCGTGAAATGCCTGCTTGCTCGCCCTCCAGAAAGTCAACAGACCAGTCCATGATGTCCACCCTGGTCAGTCACCAAACCGCACTGGCACTGGTGTGGCTCGCAGAGATCCAGGCCTAGGCGAAGGCCTATGGCCACTCTGACGGCCTCATCGCTAAGACATAATCCACAGGAGGCCATTGGAAAAACCGCCATCCAATCCCCTGCATGGGCGGATGTTACTGCCCGCAGCCTCGCCATGCTGAGTGGATCTGTCGCCGAGGACCACACCAACGATATGTCCTTCTCGACCAGTGGTCGGTCCCAAGCTCTTTGGGCAGTGATGGTCTCCACCTGTCCGCTCGGGAGCGTCGCACTGCGCTCAATGAGGATGTCGTTCTTGAATGGATCTTGCCAGTCCTCCGAGTATTATTATTATTATTATTATTATTATTATTATTATTATTATTATTATCATTATCATTATTATTACAATAACTGAAAAATTAGACGGATGAAACGCGTTGGGTTCTGTGAGCAAAAAAAGTCTGTGTAGGGTTCCATCATTACAAAAGGCCGAAAACCACTGCCCTTGCCCATTGATCTGAGAAGTCTCTTACTCAAAAGCCGAATCAGAAGATCAGTTAGATTAGTTGCTTCCTATGAAATCAAATACGAAAGAACCGCGCCTTGGCCAGGCTCGATGCGATTTAGGCCTACAGCTTTATCGTTTCGTGTTTGAAATAATGCTTTTGTGCATAATTATTATTTTAGAGTAGCCAGTAATCAATGAAAGGTTCAAAAAATATTTTAGAGCGGTCTAGCGGTCAGTATGGTTTGAAACAAAAATCTTATATTATCGTAAACCAGCTAATGTCGGAAAAATAATTCAATATAAAAACATTGTGCATTTTTCTGGTATCCTAGCAAATGGACGATTTCGCAAGGGTGACCATCAAATAGGCGAGTTGAAAAGAGCGTCGCTTATAAAGGCGCTTGTTTGAAAGGGCGCCGATCAAGTCATTTTGTTTATTAATGCTTAATTTGTTATTCATCTGCACCACAGCTTCAAACATAATCTCAACAGTGGCGGCGCAAGGGTTATATGGGGGCTTAGCCCCCCAAATGCGACTCAGTCCCTCCAAAACAAAAAGAGGACAATCTCTACAACTGCTTAGACCCTACTTCGTAATAAAAAAGCTAGACATTGGCCAACAGCAACTAAATCAACTATTATCATCATATTATAGCGTAGAGTGCTTATCCTGATAATAGCCTACCCCACAGATATTAATGTCAAACATGCCGCCGACCATGACATTATATACACCATGTGCGGCCACCTGCTGAAGGGCTACGCCGGTAGTAATATACAATTACATTGGGAAATGGAGTTTTCAATTAGCAGCATAGCAGCACTCATAGGCGAAGACTTAGAGGCCAGAACGGTCCCAAAGTTTGTGGTCAAGCTCGGCCCATATGGTGTGCGGGGCCAAAGGCAGCACGCTATTCTCTAACAAGGGTTCTCAAACCTAACACTTGCGAAGTTGAATTCCTGCCAATAGGGTATTGGTAAAACCATATGTAGCCTAAGCATCTTAAAATAATGCTTGGTCGCTATAAAATTGATAAGTGAACACAAGTGCAGATCTAGCTCTTAACACTGGCATTTACTATGAAAGCAGCGTTACGTTTAACTTAGTTGTTTAAATATCTGACAACTAAAGAAGGAGATAGTAACTAGTCTTTCTAATTCTAAGGACCCCACAGTGCAGTCTTCACTGCATACCTGAACTCCACAAAAATCAATGTGACATCTTTTTGGTAGCATATCCCGTCAATTAAAATAATAAATTAATAGAAAATTTAAAGAAAATGAGACGTTTCAGTCAAATTGGTGATGGTTTTCAATCTTGCTCAAGCATCCATCAGATTCACTCAACCATGAGAAACTAGGGTCTAGTGCGCTTTAATAACAGACACACATTTAGTAAGCGGGTTCTTTGAGAACAAAAATATACGGGACTTTTAAGGTTTCTTAATCTCTTGGCAGTCATTCTGCCGAGTGAAAGTGCTTGGGTATTTGGGAAAGACTCCAAAAAGAGCGATTTTGGAAATAAAGCGTGTCACAACTACAGTAACTGGTGTAGCCTACATGTAGGGCTGCATTCCTGACGGTAGAATTCGAGTTTTCTGTAATATAATATTCTTATAGTATACAGTGCCTATAGCCTACACTCAATAGGCTATTATTGTTCAAAAACTAAATTCACATGTAAAATGAGTCATGATCCGGTACTGGGTTCATGCAATTAGGCTGCATGCCTACTACTACTACTACAGTAACTTCAGTCTCTTCAGAATCTCAAATTAAAGCTCGTGGTTTGATGTGACACGCGATCGAAGTCTTTCAGCATGGTTACTTGACTTTTAGTTAAAAACTGCCAATTATTATCATTACAGCAACAAAAATTAAGGCGAGTAGCGCGGGGCCCTGAAAGCGTGGGGCCCAAGACGGCTGCAGAGTCGTTCGCCTTGCTCTAATGCTGGGCATGTTTGCGGTTGTGGGACGGAGTGACGTCGGAGTCTCAGAGATGCTAAATTGCTTATGTAGGCCTACACAAATATTTCATAAATTTTTCAGATATATCATTATAGATTTCTAGAGTGTCGACCATTGTTTATCCATTATGAGCAATTTTGTTAAGACGACATCTTAAAATGCTACCCTGGCAGTGTGGAAATTCACAAATTTAAACGTGGAGGAGAATTTTTTGAACTCTTAAACCATGTCTTTCAGCAATAAAATTAGGGGGAAAAATTGAGATTCCAGCTTAAAATGTTGCCATTACAGTGTGGAGATCAAAAAATTAAACAGCAGGAGGGACACTTTTGAAGTCACAAACCATGACTAATGACTATCAGCACTGAAGTGGTGAGCCATTTAGTTTAGATGATAGCCTTAAAATGCTACTATTGCAAATTGGAAATTCATAAGATTTGAACAACGGGGAGGAGAAATAAATTGATTGAACTCCTATACGGTGGCTTTCAGCAATTAAATTATGAGGAATTTTGCTGAGATGACAGCTTAAAATAATACCATTACAGTTAGGAAATTTGACAAATTTAAACAATAGCAATGGACGCTGCTGTAGTTGTAAACCACGACTATCAGCACTGAGATGAGGAGCATTTTCGCTATAATTACAATCTAAAATGCTACCATTGCAGCGTGGAAATTCAAAAACATTTGGATAATGGTGAAGGTCATATATTGTAATTGTAATTGAATATTTATAAAGCGGCGCTCACAGATTCAGTAGCGCTCCCGCCCCAAATTAGCGCTCCCGCTAACAAATGGTATGGTCTTCAGGCGTTTACGAAACAGTGGAAGAGAAAGACCAAGGAGTTCAAGACGTAGCTTGCGAGGAAGACGATTCCAACAAGAAGGGCCAACAACATAGGCGAAGCTTCTAGACTGAGCCGTAGCTCCACGCACGCGAGGAACAATAAGAAGGCCATTGGCAGCCGAGCGAAGGGCAGAGCGACCAGGAAGAGTGGAAACCAGATTACACAATGCCCGAAGATATGAAGGGGCGACCCCAAGAAGAGAGTTGCGCATAAGTGTCAGAATCTTGAACTCATTGCGCTGAGGTACAGGAAGCCAATGAAGGGTGTTCCGAATGAAATCAGATATGTGAGAGAATTTGGGAAGACCAGCAATTAGGCGGGCAACAGCATTGAGTATTGACTGAAGTTTAGAGAGGTTAAGAGAGGAGAGGCCAGCATGTGCAGAGTTTCCGAAGTCAACCCTAGAGCAAATCACTGCATGGACAAGCGCCTTGAGCGCTTGAAGAGAGTGAGTGGCGGATAGTACGCAATTGTCGCAGGTGGTAGGCTAGAAGTATGTTCGAGATACTCGGTTAACATGGTCAGAAAGAGAAAAGACTGGATCCAGAGTAAATCCAAAATCTGGAACAGTTGGAGAAAAATGGATATCTGGTAATAAGGTGCAAAGGAGTGCCATGTCAATTTTGGCAAGCTGGGCTCTACCACCAAGCCAGATGAATTGGGTCTTATCAGAGTTAAGGCGGAGACGGTTAGAAGACATCCATTGGTCCAGTGCCATAGTGGCGTCAAGGATAGTTGCAACCAGTGAAGAGGCTGCACTGGGTGAACCATGAACAAATGCTTGCGTATCATCAGCGTATTGATGAGCAGAGGCACCCTTGTGGGATAGTAGGTCCAATAGATTCGCAGTATAAAGGATGTATAGAAGAGGCGCCAGGACCAAGCCTTGGGGCAGACCGTACGGGACACAGGTCCAGGAGGAGCGTGTTGCCCCAAAGATCACGGATACAGAGCGATCAGAGAGGAAAGAACTAAGCCAGAGGAGGGCAGCGTCACCAATGCCAAAGGATTTGGACAGACGCTCGAGTAGAATAGTATGGTCGACAGTGTCGAACGCCGCACTGACGTCAAACAGGGCAAGCAAGGTAATGTCAGATTGATCAAGAGCAGCAAAGCCATCAGCAAGTAAGCGACTGATGAGAGATTCGGTAGAATGGTATTTCCTAAAGCCAGATTGAAGCGGGGGCATTAGTGAATTGATTTCAAGGTAGTGAACTGGCTGACCCATCCCTCAGTTCAGCGGCTCAAAATTAAGCATTGGTCGCCAAATACACAAGTATAGGCTAAGTTTTCCTTTGGGCGGGTTGAGCCCGTAAAACCCCCTAAATATGACATGCCCTAGGTTTTCCTATGCGGTACCCATAATGACAGAATACTTGTTATAGGCCTAACTGTGATTATGGTAAAGAAGAAACCCATTTCATTCACAATAAAACTTTGACATTGTTATCCTGGTAGTCTGCGACTCTGCAAAACGACTTTTCTTGAAGTTTTCATGACTTTATCGTTCATGTATAATAGCGGGGGCAAACAAGAGCCTTAAAAGGGCTGCAGTGGAGGACAGCACATCAAAATATGCGTTGGTTCCTGGGACTCCGCTGGGGTAGCTTACGACGCTCCCCCAGACCCCGTAGTCGGTATGGGCTTCATGCCTTCGGCATTCGCAGATTCGCGCCTTCGGCGCTTGCAATAATTATGAGCATCCTCAAAAAAATGTTCTAGTTGCGCCCCTGGGAGGGAGGAAGGGCTTGGGACTTCAGCCCCCGAAACCTGAAATCCTGGCGCCGCCACTGGATCGCAATGTTCATTATTAACAGGTAATTAATCAATGAGTAATGTATTCAGAAGAGCTTATAGGATTGACTATTTACATTTACCCTATAACCACATGAGACTTCTCTTGTTAAGGCGTTAAGTCCGAGTAATATTATTTATCTACACGCGAAAAAATAGCCAATTTACGAAATGCTGTTGGATACGGACTTTTAAGGCCTACCTATTAGTTCACAAACACTGTCTAAATTTCAGACATGGAGCTATTAATATGGGACGGGCATAGCCAAAACGTACAAAGGAAAACTAGGGTAGGCCTACAAGGCTATTCCAGTTAAGCTCGACTGCTGAGGACATATTCCATGTCACGCCGATAAGGATAATAAATAGGCTATTTTTTCGAAAAAGTGAACATAGATTCATGATATATAATTCTCGGGACCACGATTTGGCGAAAAAAGACGCGATTGATGTTCATGTGCTGAGTCTCATTTATCATACACGGATCCGGAATAATTTAATTCTAGAAAAATAGATTGATACAGTGACCAAAATTTCATCTATATCATTGCTATCTCCTCACGCTGAACTTTCCATCATCACGTCTTGATAATATTTGATTGGTGTAGGCCTAAATACATTACCTGAAGACTTCTACTTCAGAGCATGGTCCGTTTTTGTTATAGGTCTTGCCATTTGTCCAAACACCCACAGTAAAGTTGAAACCTGTAACGGGCACTTCCGCATTAGGACACAAACACAGGTTTTTGGAGTAGGTCATTGCCGGCAATAGGCCTAGGAATGATTGCCTTTTTGCAGGTTTCGAGTCACTATACATGATTCTAGAGACGTCTCCCAATTCATCAACGTTTTTAGGATTGCACTGCAATAGAAAAGCAAGACAAACAGCTTCGATCGCTGCCGATTAAAATAAATGCAGGCTTGGTTATACAGCAGTTATGAAATTATTCAACCTCCTAATATATCAAGGTCACCATAAGTGCTCAGATAAAAAAAGAGAACACACAAGATGTTCATCCGGTTACCACACCGTAGCACTACCTAGTGCCACGCCAATGTTAAGTGTTTTACAAAAAAGCAACGTTAAACTACACAATTTTTTTCTTATTGTAGGCCTACATGGTTCCAATTTAACTTCACTGACTGAGTGTTCAGTACTCCAGTACTTCAGTAGGTTACACATTACATTGCTGAATTTGCTGTCACTGACTGTACACAGACACAAAACAGTGACAGATTCGTCGGTTTCCGAGCCCAGTGTTACTAAAAAACGTTTGCTTTGGTATATGAAATTCCCCGAACACTCTTAACATGCTTCGGCGTTTCGACGTGCGCCTTTAAATCCAGTGCATTCTTATTGGCAACTGACATTACAAGTTCCACTACCGCATGTAAAACATTTAGCTTCCCAGCAATAACGACCTGCACTAAAACACTTACGTTTCGGCATTTTTTATATCAATTTTTCGTTAAATTGATAAATTAATTATTTTATTTAGATCTACAATTATCACTACGTAGATCTAACTCGCGTTATATTTATGCGCTTGGTTTAAAAAAACCGCTTCAGGAACCGGAAACCCAATAGTAACCATACCATTGGGGTAAAAATATTGCAGGAACGCGTGTTTAGTTCACGGAACGGAATAGTATATAACACGTAAAAGTAAGAAAGATCGATCGATCGTGGACGGACGGGAAAAACCCGGATAAAAGCCATAAGCTTATTTCTGAAAAGCCGCCCGGAAGCCCGGACAGGGGCCTAAAAAGAGGACATGTCCGGGGAAACCCGGACGTATGGTAACCCTAACTATATCCAAAACGCAGCCTATGACAGTTATATTGGCAAAACGTATACCTAGATATCCCAAACGAGGAACTGATTTTCAAACATTCGAATTCATTTCAGAATGTTTAAAGAAATAGCCTACTGGATTGACATCTATTCCAAATATTTCAAAATACACAGTTTATTCCGAGCGTGAGCCTAATTAAGTCGTCTTGTGGTGTCCAATAGGCATTTTCATTCTTCGGACCCATCTACGATATTTGCATTGCAAACTTAACGCATAATTGCGCGTTCACATCATTCATGAAAAAGGTTTAGATAGAACTGATCTAAGCCTATATAATATAATTAGAGAAACTTGTGATACATTCCCCACCCAGACTTTATGTGCGATAATAGCCAGATCAACAGGGTGAACAAAAAATGACCGTTAAGGTTTTTCGAAAATATCTTGGCCAGAAGAAAGAATTTCGAAATGAAATTTTGCAGGCTTATTTACACATCATGGTCAGATTTTATCAAAATATTTCAAATAGAGCAAAAGTTATATCACTTTTAGTGAGACCACCCACCGTTTTTTGACGATTCAAAAACGTAACGCAGCAAAATGTAGTAATTTTTTTTATTATGTCTCATCTCAAATAATAATTGTTAGGCTATCAAATAGCCTTGATATTGCCAGATGATCATTAGTAGTCTAGTATAGGCTATTACCATTTTAAAGTGAAACATGATACCAGCGTAGCTGCACGTCACTGTGAAGTCACTAATCAAGATGACAATCGAGTTGGTGAATAAGGAATCTAATTAATGTTAGATGACTAAATTTGTTTCAGAGGAACGTTCTTTGCCCATCGAATGTGTAATAATATCGAACTTCAAAAAATGCGCAAACAAGCGCGGTTATGCACAGCTTTGTGCGCTAGGTTTTATGCATTAGGTATTGACAGCAAACCCGAAACAATACATGAAAATTTTGGATTTTCATCTTGACTGATCTTTGTCAAGCACTGAATGTTTCCTAAAACCGGGGTCGGATAAATAAATGTGGTGACCATGTTCAGCAAAGCTGGTGAAGGCTCCAGCTCCACAAAATCACGACAAGACGTGCTATATATTCAACGACAGGATTTTATTTTACATGTAAGCAATGCCAACAGATTGTAAAGATATTGACTTTTATAAGTCAGCCATAAGAGTCTTAAGAGAAGGCCTTTCGGTACGAAAGAAGAGTCGCTCGGCAACAAGCTTTATAGTTTGTCGAAATTATATTATCCCACTGCGCCAAGAACAGTGATATTTTAGATAGGCCTAGAATGTTTCAGGATGTCAAAATGGGAACGATAATAACGATTGTATGCATACATGCATAGGCGGAGACTTGTGGATAATGGGGCTGTCCCCAATAATTAAAAAAAATAATCAGAAATATATAGTATCGTAAATTTGTAGGCTACAGTGCAAGGAGAGTTTCATGGAAAAACAGAAGTTGATGACTAAAAAAGTCATCAGCTATTTTGACAGAAAAAGGCATGATTTTCATGAAATTTCGACCAAACGACTTTAAAACGGTCGTCAGAAATTTTGGCGGATGAAAGGCGAAACATTTCGTCGGCGACTCAGCCGTCCGCCCCAAAATGGTCGCGTCTCGGTGATCGCCTTCAGCCCTCGTTCGTCCCCCTCAACTTCCAGACCAAGTCTCCCCCTATGCGTAGCCTACTTGTTATAGCGCACCTTCACGCTCACTACTCAAAGGCGCTTCCCAATACAGTGCGGACAACGCATTGAAGTTTCACGGCGAAGCGCTGAGAAATTGCGAGTGAAGGACTTGCTCAAGGTCCCCACACGGCGGTTTGAGGTATGTTCGAACCTGCAAGGCGACGAACATACCCACTAAACCACATAAAAGCATAACGTTGTTATCGTTGTGCTAGCAAACTGAGTAGGCTATACAAATCAAATGAAATCAAATCAAATTATTGTTCCCAACCATGTACAAGATGTAACCGTATAACTCTCGCTACCTTTGTGATTTTATTAGGAAACCTTTCTCAACTACCGCTGGACATCCTCTCCGCTCTTTAGACCAATGCTGTCTAATATGCGGCCTGCGAGGCGATTTCAAGTGGCCCGCACGAGCTGACTAAATTTTGGCACTTTTCGTAAAGCGAAGTAAATGATAAAGTCACTGATCAACCTGAGCGTTTATTGTTGTTAATCATGTTGTGACAGTTGCCGATTTGGAATGCTACCTGGAAGACCAATCCGAAAACTAAATCTCTTCTTTCTTTCCTGGGGTTAGGTTTCAGTAGTCTATCTTGAGATTGAGAATCAACTTCTGGTTTTAACAACTCTTATTACTGAACTCAACTAAACTAACCTCGCAAACCGCCCCAAACCGTTCACTTCTAGCCAGTCTCTGAGATGTGTAGGCTGCAGACAGTGCAGTTACAGCACGTGCAGTTACAGCACGTCTGCAAGACTAGTGACTGCGATCATTCTTTCGAGTGATAGCCGAGTTCTAGTTATAAGGATTAGCAAAAAAAACAACCGATAAGAGACCCAGGGCCGAAGAATGGTGATAATTATCTTGGCTCTTTCTGATAAAACGAATATTACTGCTCTTTAGACCAAGATTCTGGCTTCGACGAGTGTTTTATGAAAGCCAGAGCAAAAGAATGAAATTCGCCCCAGTCATAAAGTGGATCGTAACCCGAAAAATTGACAGCTCGACGTAATGAAGAGCTGAGCTGGCCAAACTGTGTTTGGGTAAAGAAACTGAGTGCAAGGCAGGGATAAACGCCACTATGCACATTTTGGTGCTCAACTATTGTGAAGCATGACAATCGTGATTTGTGTAGTCCACATACTTTTATTCAGTTTTGCTATTCCTGTGGGACTTGTCGAACTCTACCATAAACTGCTTAAGACTTTCCTCTCTGGCTATTCCTGGGTCGGGAGCATCTCTGATGAGTTATCTTTAACCAGCGGAAAATAAATTTCATATGCAACTAGCTAGATTGATAGATAGATTTGAATCATTCCGTGTTAAATTTCAATACTTGTTTCAATGTTAATGTAATAATTTATATTATCAATAAATTTTAGCCACTGCTTTTGAGTTTTCTTTTGCGGCCCTCGGCTTCAAGAATCTTGCTTTTGCGGCCCGTGGTACCAAAAAGGTTGGACAGCGGTGCTTTGGACTGTCATGATCTTCTTGTACCACGATCTCGGACTGCCACAGCCCAACATCGCGCCTTTGCCTCTGTCTGCCCTTTACTGGGGAATGGCGTTCCTACTATTATTCGTGCTCAGATTTTATCTGGAGGCTTTACTTTTTCTGCCCATTGTCTTAAGACTTTTCTTTTTCCAGGAGTTCATCGCACTGGGAGCGCCTCTGATTAGATTGTACTGTGAGAGGCGCTTTATAAATCCCAAAATATAATAGAATATAATAATAATAGCAAGTTTATGCGTGGTTCATTCAGTTATACAGAAAGAATTTCGTAAACTGGAATTAAGGTTTGTGAACCAGTACATTACAGGAGATAGTGACGTAATGAGTAATTGGAAACAACAGGCCTACCAAAAAGGGACAAAGTCCCGGTAAAAGGGTCCTATTAATCTTTGGGGGTAAGATTGAAGATGGCAGGAACTTTAAGTGGGCAAAATATAAGGGAACACCAACTTTAGTTTGACAACCAGTAAGTAATAGAAAACACAAAAATTAATGACAAACTTAGACCTAGCTAACTTAATTAACAACTATAATACGTGCTCAAGTATGCATGCTCAATACATACGCTTGAGTCATGAGAAGCCAGTAAAGATGCGGATATACCGTACAGAGGTATAGGCTGTTCCATAGCAAGTGAATAGAAATTATTCTATCAAATGCAGGCCTCTCTGTAAGACCTCAGAATGATGAGCTCTTCGCAAATGGCAAACTTAGAAATTTAGCATATACAAACGTCGCGAACAGCACTAGGATAAAAATCAATTTTTGCAGCCTCTTTCCAGTCCAAACAATAAAAAAGTTTGGCATGCCGAAGATTACAAAACGTCGATTATAACAAGTCGATTGTTATTTATTAAAACACGTAAAGTTCAGAGGTGGACAAATTAGATCTGATTATTTAATTTTAGGCATTCAATTGCAGAATGAATGATTTCACCTGTGTTTTTGAGTCAAACGCAAAATCTAAGGACTATAATTATAGTATAGGCTAGCGGAATGACTCACATAGCATGGTTTTAGCGCAGCATAGCGAACCCAAGTGATAGCCTTCTTGTCCAAATTGGCTGACCATGTGGAGTTCGACTTTATGCCTTCCTTGACTGCTTCACATATCTGATGCTCCGACGCCCGAACATTTCCTTCCCACTTCAATACGAAGCAGAAGCAGGCGAATAGTTGGAAGTAGTAATCAAACCTGGCCATGTCGTCTGTCGTCGCTCCAGGAAGATCTTCAGCTGATGACTGACTGGTCGTTGCTGTCAACGCTGCACTTATATCTACCATACCGTTGAGTGGTCCTCTATCGAGAATCGCCTGTTGCTGTCTAAAATAACAATAACGAGTCTTTCTTACACATATTCAGCGACGAGATAAACTATTCATTAGTATTCTCACAATTACAACTCTGACACCAAAAGACGAATGATTTCCGCAATAATGCAGGCGTTGAATTCACAACTGCACTGGTCGGAGACAATGCAAAATCGAAATCATCGAATTTGATCTCAGTCCACTAATTGAACTCTTTCATTTCCTGCAGGCCATTCTAAAGATGTCAAAAGTTTTAAGACAAATCGACTTTTAATGATTCATTTTACCAGTTAGAATAAAGGCAAAATTCGGCCATTGTGATACCATACAATTATATGTACGCATTGTGGACGCTTCCTGGAGAAATACGGCAAAGCAGATTGATATTTCTGTTGAGCTTTTACCATTGCGGATATCCAGGGAAGACGGTTTGTGACTAAGGCTTCAGTCCGAATACACTATACAGGGCGGGCGCAACTTGAGCCCAGAGAAGAACACGACAATCAGAAATGAGCCAAATCTCACATCGGGAGTGAAAAGTCGCCACCGGATGACAGTGTTCTATAAACAGGACATCTCTAGATGAGAAGTTGTACCCAAAAATTGCCCACCCAAAATGTTTGACACAATGGTGATAGCTTTTAGTTGCTAATAATTTTATTTATTGGAATTAATGAACATTTTATAATAATCCATGTTGAAATTCACTATTATTATGACAACAAAATGGCTGCTCCCTAATCTGTCTCCGAATCGTTTGCCGAAAGACTCGAATGAGTAATACATTGACTAATATTAACTAACTGTGGTACCCGGCGTTGAACCGATAATTTTACTTTCTCGCACCTACTCCTTGGGGCATCCAGAGTTCGCCGCTAAATTTCGGGCTTTCGCCTCCACTCCCTTCCCATCCTGCTCCCGGACCCACCCTTCTCCTCGCCCCACCCAGCCCCTCCCGCACCAACACAACCGGCTCTACACAATAAATTTAGCTTTCATAATAGATCACCGACACAAGAGCCCCGTCAAAATCGCTATTTCGACGGGGCTGTTAATTTTTGTCAGGGACCGTTTCTTTCGGGTTGTTTTGTTGGCCATAGATTATGACGGGGTTGTTTTGTCTTTGGGCGATTATGACGGGGCTGTTTTGACGGAGCTGCTTTGACCGGGCTATTTTGACGGGTCACCAACACTCCGCCTGAAAATCACCCCACTCCGCCCACCCGATCCCGCCTTCACCCCGCCATCATTCCTCTAGAGAATCAGGCTCTACACAATAAATTTAGCTTTTCGCCCCTACTCTGCAACACCATCAACCCCACCCCGGACCCATCCTACCTTTTCTCCCTACCCCCGCCCAGACAAACCCGGCCCCGGCCATAATCCACATCAAGCTCTCAAATAACCCTCACCCAGCCCACCCCAAGTGTATCCCTGCGTTTTTTTCCGGAAAATTCAATTGCGGTTTTCGCACCCCACCGCCACACACTCTCCGTCATATCCCAAATGATTGTTATCACATAAACTTTACATTTCTAGATGATAATTTGTTTTCATTAAACGAATCTAATATATATATTTTTTGTTAAGTCTGTGGATTTGTTTGTGGCTTTGTTAGCTATGCATTATGCAAGGTCACAGTTTTGAAGCTTTCGACCCAATCCTTCATAGAGGGATCGGGGTCGACCCGGAGGCATGTAAACATTATCTAGGCGATTTCATATAATAGGCGCCGTATCATTCGGCGGTTCTAAATTAATGCATATTCAATTATTCATGAGAACGACGTACGCACTTTTGCGCCCTAGTTGTTGATGAATATTCATATTGTTGTCGTACGAGAAAAGAATGGCGGATTGTGGTGATTTTCACGGCTTACCGTTTCATTGCGAAGTCATCGGAGATTACGGAGATAAAAAATTTAATTAGAGCTAAAATAAAAATAATGTGAGGATGATGCTGTCGCGTGGTTGCGTGCATACCAGCGAATGTCGGGGACAAGCTGGAATGTTACGAAAACATATCCCAGGCTTCAAAAGTTGCAGTACAGAAAAGATTATGCCTGCCATCATTCTGCATTCCAGAAGGTAAATATTTGCTGACCAATTGTGCGTCATTTCCTTAATTCGCCGAGCAGGTCAATCAATGGGGGTCGGCGACTCTCTGCCACCATGGGGCCAGGGTGGAGGTTATGACGTTACAGTGGCCGTTTCCCTCGACAGATTGGCGTATTACAGCACTTTTCCTTCGGGTCACATACGCATAAAAGCAGCGGTTGAAAAACGTTTTAGAGGTGTTTAAGGCCAGCGCTCTTGCCAGTCCGGCTTCAGTATAGCTTAGTACGTTATTTCACCACAAATTTCTGGTAAGTCTGTGTGTGTCTGTGGCTTTGTTGGCTATGCAGTATGCACCTCGCCTCCACTAAACACACACCTCGGCCCGAGGTGTGTTTGGTGGGAGGGGGTTTGGGGGAAGAGAAAGGTTTTCCCTAAAACTCAAATTTCACGCGTGGGGTGCCGGTGGATTTCGGAGTGTGGTGGGGTGTCGAGGGGTGTGGTGTGGGTGTGGTGGGGGTGGGGGTGGGGGTGGGGGTGGGGATGGGGTGGGAAGAAAAACTTTTCCCGAAAACCAAAATTTCACGGGTGGCGTACCGGTGGAGGTCGGAATGTGGTGGGGTATCGAGGGGTGTAGTGGGTGGCGGGGGAGAGAGGGAGGGACGGAGGGAGACTGGAGGGGAGGGTGGAATGGTGAGAGGGAAGAAAGGAGGGAGGGAGTGGCGTAGCCACGCCCGGGCAATTACGGGCAATGCCCGGGGTTCCATGCTGACAGCTATGGCTGTCCATATCCAATCTTATGCTGTTGACCTGCAGGACTACGTCCAAGGAGCACGGGATCCAGACACGCAGCTATTGCGTGCAATCCAGTACACTGCAGTATCTAACACATTTTGGAGAGACAGACACGCTATAGAGCAAGATGCAGCATTAGTAGAGAAGTACTTGTTACATGTCTGGGCAGAGCCAAGGTCAATTACAACCTGTGAAACGTTCGAACAGATTAAATTAGACAACTGTATCACATGCACGTCCGGAATTGATACACTCCGTCCTACAAGCAGTGGGATCAGAGGCCACATACAACTAGGGGCCCTCCTGGTGCACCATGCCAACCACTTGCAACACACAATGAACATGAAGTAAAACTATACAGGGTGGCTAAAAAAAATGTACCACCGGGGAAAATGCGATATCTTCGCAGCCGATTGAACTTTTTTCTGCGAAAATTTCCCACTTTGTAGAAGAATGAATTTCCAACAATCCCTGAAAGTTTCATTTGAAACTTTTCATTTTTGCAAAAGTTACAGTTGTTCATACTTAAAATTTCGTTTGTTCAAATATCCGCTGAAAATTGACGTCACTTGTAGATTTCCATGTCAAATGATATCACTTTTCACTACGACCTCAGCATTCCGTTTTGCAGTTTATTGTAAGGTATAATGAGAGTGTCCACTCCCTGCCTTAACACAAGCTCAAATTCTTTTTGTGAAGCTCAGTATGGCCTTGTTGGTCGGGTCCTGCGGCAACTGACCCCACATTAGCAGCAAGACTTGCTTCAGCTGGCCAATGTTCTCCAACTTGGGATTAAATGTCTTGCAGCGTTCCAGAATAGCTCCCCAGACGTGATAAGCAAGAGGGCTAAGGTCTGGCGAGTTTGTTAGTCATCTTTGCCAATGCATTTACTTCAGTTGATGGCAATAAGGTAGCGCCATCATAATCAGCCTTGCCGTGCGAACAAGCAGGCGCACCGTCCTGCTGGAAAATAAAACCAGATGTTACAGCATAGCCTATCTGGTCTGCATTGAGTCTGGGTAAGAGAGTTCAACGATGAGTTTGACATCTAACCAACTGAATGGGATTGAATGCAGTCTTTTCTTGCAACCATAGCACACGCCAGCATATCTGATGTCGAAACCATGATGTGCTTTGCACTTGACCGATTACCAAGCGAATTTCGTGAAAATCGCGTTTTTTCCGTCAGACCAAACGACCACTTCTTGCTTCTCTTCCGACATTTGATCTTCGTTACATAAAGACGTTTACAGATAGCCTTCAATGTGCTAGGTTCCACTTTTCACAGGGTATTGTGCTATGATTACGCGATGTCCCAGTCTCTGTTCACGCAACGTCCGAGCTCCCACTTTATCTTCCACAAAAACTTTGCCCGTGACGTTCAGAAATGGATTCACGAATTGTGACCTTAATCTATAAAATATCACCAAATACCAACAGTTTGCTTCATAAACAGGTTCTTTACAGCTCATAGTGAGGTCGTATGACATCATCATCCATTTCTGTGTTGTAATTTGTAAAAAAATCTTAATGAAATCACATGTATTGGAGCATGATTCTCCGAATAATTGAAAAAACGAAATTGAAAGTTTAAACAGCTGTAACTTTTGCAAACATGAGAAGTTTCAAATGAAACTTTCAGGGATTGTTGGAAATTCATTCCCCTGCAAATTGTGAAATTTTCGCAGAAATAGCTCAATCGGCTGCGAAGATATCGCATTTTCCCCGGTGGTACATTTTTTTTAGCCACCCTGTAGAACCATTAAATCGAGGATGGAAGGAACACTTCGGTGCACTGCTTCCATCACAATGTCTGCATCCTTTGTCACAAACTCTGCTCACAATATGCAACTGTGCAGGCAAGTGTGACAATCGACGCTGTGGCTGCCACGCTGCTGCGAATTTCTACGTCATATTTTGTGATGGGAAGACAAAAACTCATCCTGCAAAAACGTACGACAAAATCTTGCTTGCACACATCCAAAACAATCTTAATGGTTATAATATTATATTGAAGACAACCTTTATTGATGCACTGAAATATGACATAAAGCAGCATTGACTTTTAAAGTGTCATAATAAGCTAACTAAATTTGTCCTATTAAAGTTATAACACCTGTTTTTATGCTGCATTCATTCATTCAAGTTATAATCGACATCAATGATGCGGCAAAATGACCTTGACCATGAACTCATAACGTCCAGATTAGGCTACCCCGGATGAAAAAACAATGTCAGAAATGAATTCTACACACCCGAATCAGAAACATTATAGGTAGCCTATTACACAAGTCAGGTATATGCTGTGATAAATGAAAAATAGAAAACTCGGTGACCTTGACCTTGACCTCTATAACCTTAAGATGACCCTGATGACAAAAACAATATCAGAAATGAATTCTACATACATGAATTAGTACAATTAGAGGTATTACACGTGCATAAGCTGAACGAAATGGAAAACACATTATGTGGGACCATTATAAAAAAGTTTGACTTTATTCAGCGTTAATAGGTCTTTCCAACGGTAGGCTATATTGCTTGTTGGTTAATTATGTTGCACTAAAAGATATCATAAGAAAACTTGCAATTTTCTTTCGAAAATGCAATTTCTCATAACTTTGTCCCTTTGGGGGCAGCGTAATACATTAAAACAGTTCAAAACTTTTGACATTTCTTGACCCCATACCAATAGGCCTAAGCAAATTTGGTTGTCATTAAATTTCGGATTTCTAATTTTAGGTTTATTCACACCACCCAGTGATGCATAATACAATGGAATTTAAAGGCATACTTTTGGCCAAGAAATTGGCAAAAGAACCTTAGGGGTACTCTGCATAGACCCACCCTTTACATTGCATTGCTTTGTACTGCATTTTTACTGTATCTATAAATTTATATGTCTCCTCTCGAAGAGAACAGTACTGTAGGTTTCGTAATCGTAATCGTAAACTCGAAATTTCTAAAGCGCCACTCGAAAGCCAAGCGCGGGGCACCAGCTCATTCACGAGCGCTGCGTTGAGTTAGAAGGGTTGCCCGTGAGAGTAGTCCGTGGTGGTCCGGGTCGAGTTACCATAGGATCAGAGGGGTAGAACAGCTATTAAGACGGGTGTCGTCTGGGCCGGGAATTGGAGGGTGGAGGATGAGATGAGACAGGGTGAGAGTACCTGACTGAAAAGGAGTATCTTAAGTTTCGAATGAAAAGTCCGAGGTGTGATGGATAGAGGAGCCTGTGGAAGGTGGTGGTGTGCGATTAGTAATGATGATGGAGGGACTGAAAAGGATCGGAACTCAGCAGGCAGATCATTCGATCCAAAGGCGTGGTGCTGAGTTGGATATGGCTCGGTTGGAGAACTTGAGATGACTTGTGACCGGCGGTCGTGAGAGTGAAGGGTGGCGGATATTTATTCAATCGGTAGCAGTATACACTATACGGTAATGCTGATATCCTAATTAACCTCAATCTTAACTACTAGCAGAACAGACAGCCTGCGACACAACGGCGCTAATAATATTTCAGGTCTACTAAACTCATCTGCGCTATAATTGAGGCTTCGGGTAGAGCTGTGCGCCGACTTGAGAGTGTCGGCGGGCGGCGCGCCGGTCATTATTGGTCGGCGGCGGCGGCACGCCGACAGACAAAAATCGGTGGCGGCGCCGACCTCAAAATGTCGGCGGCCCGGCGCGGCGCCATAGAATTAATACTCCAGCGTCGAATACTTATTGAAATAATTTTTACGAAAGCAATCTATGTCATAAAGATGTGCGTGCTCAGCAATAATACTTATTTCTGGCAATTATCTGGTCTTATATTAATATTCATGAGAGACAATTATTCTCAGAATAGACGTTCAATTACAAAATCCTACAAAGACTTGATTTGCAACCACGTGACAACGTTACGTAACCTACTAATAGAAGTTAATACATACATGCATAGTAGCATACATACATATATAGTTTAAGAGCATACATACATATATACTAGGGTGGTCGCATCGCCTATAGAAAATTTTCAACTTAAGATGTCATATTTCTCCAACCCGCCATTCCGTGCCACTTGGTCTAAAACCTATATAGCCCAAAAATTATCAGGATGCGACAATATTTAGGACTTGCACAACGTCGTCGAAGTTTAGGATTTTACAGATAATTGTCGTAATTTCGAGTAAGAGTGTTACTGACTTCACATTTTGGGACCTTTGATTTTCTGACACAGATACTTAGTACGTTTTACTTAGAAACAACTGAAAAGTAAATTTTACAATGTATCTGTCATCAGTTTATTTTTATTAGCATTTTAGTGGTTATTGACAGGTGAGTTTCTGTGAACGATGATGAATTCATCCAATGTTACGATCTTTCGTTAGTTCCAACCAAAATCTTCTCTACACATAGTCTAACAAACATTAGACCTAATTTATATTATGCTGTGTAGTATCTCATACATCAAGCATTTATGTATTACACTTTTTACAAGTGCAAAGTTCCATCTAAAATGTATGTGTTCCAAACAACGATATCCTTTAGTGTTCCGGTTGTGAATACTGCTCTTCCTTCCTATTGCATCAGCTTGCATGCATGTGCTTTATCTTCACCATTTGAACATGCTGTGCTGTTCATTGGTCCAATTATTTCCAACAGCACCATACATTATTGTTATAATACATTGTACAACATCAAAGGTACAATATCTAAATGTCTGCATCTAATATTGCGATGGCGATGCCGACTACAGTAGAGTTAATACTCGATCAGCAGCGGTGATATGGCAAGCTAGGGAACGGAAGAGCACTTCGAAGGTTCCAAGCTCCCATCTCGTGGAGACCTGCATGCGAACTTATCAGAGTACCGTTCGATCATCATAAGCGCGAAAAACACGGCCTCGAGTGTCACTCTGACTACTGAGCACCTTCTTCTCATTTGGGGCAAAGTCAAACCTTTGACGAAAGCTCCAGCTCAGGTGGCTGAGCATGTTTGGAGGCTGCAAACTGTCAATGTTTAAAGAAGCTAATTAATCGCACATCGGCTGCAGATCGGCCTCTAAACCGTAGAAAATTTGCAGAAATCCTAAATGGGTGACGACATCAATTTACTGTTTGAAGATGTTGCTATTTCAAGTCGAGTAGGCTGTCGGTTACAGCAACGTTTGGAGTCATCGTGTCGATCATGTTGCTGCGAACATAGGCTATGTGGGAACATATTTTGATAACGTTAGTCTCTTTGCGACATGCATCTATTATGACCGGTACTGGTTTCAAAACCCATCAGAAACTACTCCTCCTAGGTACGATCTAGCACTGCATTGCTTTTCTCTTTGCATCCACAGATTGAAGACAACTGATAATGCAGCACTGACACTCTTTTGGCGCAATCTCTGGTATTTATTCAAGCTGCTGGTAGACTTGAGTTTCTATGACAATGACGCGTCAGTTTAAGAGAAGAAGTTGATCGTAACAGCCCTAATGGACAAGAAAGTTTCTGAGGAACCCCAAAACACATAGGCCTACCACAACTCTTCTCCCATTCTCCCAACCATCCACAAAAAAACTAGGCCGACATGATTTCGTAACTAAATCAATTCGTGTCATGTTCCACAACTTGAAACTGCTAGATGCATTTATGCAACACGATCCAAGTGGTCTGATAAATCCTGATGACTAAACGAAGAGCAAGACAAGCTGCAGATCCATAAGGGACATTAGTGATCTAGCTGAACGAGGTGTTGCCCGTATTCAGCACCTCGGTGCCTCAATTACAAGGACACGGTGTGGGGCGCGGTGGTGTAGTTGTGGCGTCGTTGCCTTGAAGCCGGAAGGTTCGAGGTTCGAATCCACCACAAGTCGCCGCGTAGGTACCTTGGGCAAGTCCTTCACTCGCAATTGCTCAGCGCTTCGGCGTGAAACTCCGATGCAGTGTCCGCGCTGTAGTCGGGAGCGCCTCTGAGTAGACAACTTGAAGAGGCGCTGTAGAGATGGGTAAATATATAAATAAAGGAATGAAGGACCAAACAATTAATTTATATCACAAGTTATAGAAAAGGATCACAACTAGTTCTCGTCACGAGGAAAGGAGAGTGCCGTAAAGCCTTCAAGATCACATTGACATTGATTAGGTGCTTCGGCATCAATAATAATGATTGCAATGTTAATCATCAAACAGTGTAATCATTAGAAATCAGGCATGCAATAATATAGTTGCATTGTATTGACTTCTGGTGTGAACACACGTGGTTGACTACAGTTATTATGCTTACTTTTCGAGTTTTCGCTTCTTTGATACATGGTAAAACTTTGATGGTGTTGTGCAAGTCCTAAATATTACTATTTTCTCATGCAACTTTTTGTGTGATGTTTCTGGATGGAATGGCACCAAATGGAAACTTGGAGAACAGTAGATTCGCACTTTCATTTTTAACGACCACCCTAATATATACATACATACATACATACATACATACATACATACATACATACATACATACATACATACATACATACATACATATATACATACATACATACATACATACATACATACATACATACATACATACACACATACATACATACATACATACATACATACATACATAAATGCATACATGCATACATACATACACATAATATACATACATAAATACATACATACAATACATTTCTGTGTTTGAGTAGAAATGTAGAAATGTTTGTCTGTTACAACGTGGGAGCTATGGTGAATGAATACAAAGTCATGCAATCTTGTCAACAGATGAGGGTATTTGCAGTTTTTGTAATTTTGCTTTGTCAAAGCATATTGAGTTGTAAAATTGATCGGCATTCACCAACTTTCCTGATTTATCGTCCAATAATCAGACTTCCACGCGAAACTCTTAGCATCTTCTTTAAACCTAATTGCTACGCACAAGTCTTTCTATCACAATAAGTTACACTGTTATGAGGAAAGTGTTTCTCTTATTCTAATGAATCTAATCTGATACCATTTGTGAGATGTTACAGCGTAGGAGTTTGATACTGGTGAGAAAAATAGGAATTAGGTAGTAACTGGCTGGCAATAGAGAATCAGAAGCCTGCAGACACGTCCAAATCGCCTACATAAAATTGCAGAGCGCCACCTCTTTGCAACATAGTAGTAACGTGTATCCTAATACTAGAGGGCAGACAGTTCTCTTCCATCTTAGCATACGGTCGGACTATCAGGGAAGATCGCACACACGGCGTAGCAATTCACTTAGTCCGAAATGGAGTTCTTTCTGCCTTCGTTGCTGCCATAATCCATTTCGAATCACAAAATCCACAAACTTTAAACGTTAAGAGCACTGTTCCAAAAGTCAGAACGAATAGGTATCATCATAGGTTTCACAGCATTGACGGAAAAACGGTGCTGCCATGAATAATCGAAAAAGATCAGAAAAAGATAATATTTTGCACTGGAGCAGCACTTTTTGACGAAATCATGCAAGAGATGAAAAATGCAACAAAAAGAAATGCACGCATGAAGGTGGCATCGGCGGCGCGCCGACAAATTTTCGGCGGCGACGGTGCGCCGACCCAAGAAAATTGGCGGCGGCGGCGCCCACGAAATGTCGGCGGCGGCGACGCGGCGCGGCCGGCGCAGAGCTATGGCTTTGGGAATTGAATTCATCTACTCTACATGTCAATGTGTTATCCAAAGCCAGGCCCGGCCTTAGGGCAAGGCGAGCGAGGTAGTCGCTTCAGGGCTTCGCGCTGCTGGCCATAATATTTCTGTTGCTTTGTCGAGATTGACAATGGTTAGATACGTCACATAACAATTATGCTGGCAGTCTGGCAGTCAATTTGCCACGTGAATGTTATAGGGTTATTTTGAAAGAATTGGACTTCGATAAAGCGAGTCACAGCAACTGCGATGTTGTAGCCTAGGCCTACAGGTAGAAGTTTCTCCAGAAAACAGCAATTAACTCATTTTACTTCAAATTTGCCCATGGATGTCTGCAGACATTTTTTACATTAGATGACAACGCACAATGGTAGCGGTGACATCCTGGGAAAGGTTATCCTCAGGACGTTTCCCATCCGGCCACCGGGGAAAGGCAGGATCGGATCTGAAGCTGTTTGTTATTACCTTTCTTTGAAAATTGACCAGTCCTAAACCTCCTCTATTAAAGGTCAATCTTGGTAGAGTCAGAAACAAACACTCTATGTTGGAAGGTTACAGGACAATTGCCCCGGACTACTGCCCTGACAATTACCTCCAGACAATAACCCCTTATGCCGAGTTGGGGTGGGTGGAGTCGAACGGTTGGAATATGGGGTTAGGTGAGCCGAGTGGGCGAAGTGGGGAGGAGAGTTGGACGAAAAACCGAAATTTACTCTGGCAGTTGGGCTGTATTGGGGGCGGTGTAGGGTAGCGGGGTTGGGGTGGTTTGAAGTGTGGTAAGGGCGGTTGAAAAATGGGGTTGTAGTGTTCCGGGTGGGGTGAAAGTTGGAAGGAAGGGTCAAGGTGATAACAAAGTGGAACGCCATTTTTTCATGAATTTATATTGAGCATTTTACGGGGGTGGGGCGGAGTGGAGGGGTGAGAATGAGGTGGAGTGTGACGGAGTTGGTTGCAGGTGGGCTAGGGTTGGACGTTTGGGGTATGGGGTTGAAATGGGCCGGGTGTGTTCGAAGTGAGAAGGAGGGTTGACCGAGATACCAAAACATTACTCCAGACAGGTTGGTCTGTGTGGGGCGAATTGAGGAACATTGGTCGAGTTGGGCGGGTTGAGGACTGAGCTGGTTTTTGGGAGGATGCGGTCAGGGCAGTGGTGCGGTGGAACCGGTATGAAAACAAATTGAAACATTATTTTTCATACACTTCATAATATTTCGAGCATTTTGCAGCGTGGGGTGGGGTGGGATGGAAGGGTGGGGCGGGGTGGAAAGGTGGGTATGAAGTGGGGTGGGCGAAATTTGGAGTGGAGATGGGTATCAACCTTTGTGATTCACAGCTTTTGCAAAATTGCATATTGTCTGCATCATTTGTAAAAGTTATATTTTTACTAATGCATGTTGCTTGTATTAGTCAAAGTGACCCAACGTTCCACTTTGGCAACATACGCATAATTCTTATAATTATGAAATGAATTTTTTGCACTGATTGTCTCTATAAAGAGGGTAAACTGTTTCATGCCGAAATTCAGAATTGATAGAATGACTATTTCAGTATCTGAGATGATAAAGGTTAATAATCAGTCTTTGATATGCGGCAAGTCTTTTATGTCCAACACTTAGTTGTTATTTGGTCATTCTTTAGGAATGGGTGCTTATTGTCCGGGGGTAATTGTCCGGGGTTATTTCCTAGAACCATGTTGGAAGTAGACAAGCTTGGGACTCGGGTGGCTCCGTGCGATACGGATAGTGGGCTGGAGTCGAGGCCGGCCCGCGAACTGAGAGGTATGCACTATACAGTATACAGCGTTCGGGGCAGCCGTCACCACATTTTTGGACGTGCACCACTTAAGGAAACGAATGGCATAAAGAACAACACATCATTAGGTCTATGATGGAGAAATTATGTTTATTTCAACTAAAACAGACAATTTGCGAAACTTTTGAAATTTGTTCAAAGTCATCCTGGCAATAATTTAGAAAGAGAAATGTGCTGAGAACTTGATGAGAGTATCTTCAGTTTCGCCATCATCGGAGAAAGATCCCTAGATCTTCTCTGTCGGAACAAAACACAACGATTGACAGAGAATGCGAATTTAAAATCTTGGCTACGAGAAATCTTCCAGTCTTATCGATTGAAACAGTAGAATAATGGATCGTTTCAGTGAATCACCTCTGTAATCAACCTATAGCCAAGATCTACCTAATAAAGATTGACAATTTAATCTAGCCTACGTTTTATTTCCGTCCAAAAAATCAAAACAAATACCTTAATAATTGACTTTAGTAATCAATGCATCTTGTCGTTGAAATAATTAATCGAAGAATCAATCAATCGTTTTGAAAGACTAGTTAGCATTTATAGTAAATATTACTAATTTTTGTTTATTCAACAATCTGGTTGACAGACCGCAGCCGGTTACAGTGTAGGTCTACAATTGAGCAGTTGAAACAGTTTACATGAACTCAGATTACATAACACATAAATCTCAGCTACTACCGTAACAGAACAAACAGCCTGCAAAGTTAACCGCCGCTAATCGCAGCGCTGCCTACAAAGCACACCCTCTCCACTGTAACACGAGGCACGATCTCATTACCTCTTGCTCTCCAAGTCTCCATGCCAGCGTGTTACCCATTGCTCTATCACCGGTTAAGAGATGCTAAAAGCACTAAGCATCATACATGTACGTGTTTGCACTGGCCTACAAGTATTAACATTTCTACTTATGCCAAACTATCTGCACTCTTCTTCTAGCTCACCTGTTCCCATCATCGTTTCTATTAACGATAGGCTACCCGTCTCTCTCCATTACTCTCTCTCTCTCTGCTTCTGTCTCTTTCTTTATGTTTCAGATAGGGAGACTCTCTCTCAGCTCGCAACCGGGTCATTTCTCCTTATCTTGTATCAGTTGTATGCAAAACCACCAAGCCGTCTCATAATTCTTATCAAGGGCTATTCTAGGCTACTGCTTTTCATCTTTGCGCAGATGACTCTCCAGTCTCCACTCTGCATATTCTTCTTTTATCCCGTTCCACTTTCACACAGCCCTTCGCAACTCTGCTTGAAACACAAAATTATCTAATCCTATTTAAAGTCTCATCGAAAAACTACCGTCGAGTATCTCAGTTCTTTCCAAACGTATCCAGGGTGAGAATTGCCGGAGGGGTTGGGGGTTTCAACCCCCCCAGTCTTTCTTAGAGCCCCATAGTAAAACCTGTTTTTCACACCCAAATTTCAAGTGGATAATGGTCCAACCCCCCAGTTATTTTTCCACAATTCTTACACTGAACGTATCACCATTCCAACCTCCCTCGCACTACTCAATCACCCTCTTGTTCTTCCCAATCCCATGCCATCGAACATTCAGTAGCACTTCGTCTCGACTCAGCAACGATCTCCTTCCTAAATTTGATAAAGTTTTCACCATCGCATCACCTTGCAAGCATTGCACTCAAATTTAAAGCTTCATTTCTCCCAGCCTGTCCCACCATACCATTCCTTTACAATCTCTGCCGACTTGAGCAACCTCACCTTTTTGAGAAAACAACTTCGACATTTTACTGACCGACAACTCTGTATAACAACCACTTGACTTGACACATCGCTCATTAAGACGCTAGAGTTTTGTGGTGTTGCAGAAATTTAAGTTGTACAATGAATTCAACACTGACCTGTATGGACAGTCTTATAGAGTTATAGGAGAATCCGGATAAGCATTGATTCCTTCAACAGCGGGTTTGCGTGACGTCACACGTGGCGTGGTTGGCATGGGAGCGGAGCAGCTGCACCTGCAAAAAATAAACTTTGCGTAAATTCTGTGTTTTAAGTAGAAAAAACATTCCTAAACATAACACATTCAGAGAAATAATGGGCCACGATATATCGATGGACGATGAACTACACGTGTTATGCCAATCATCATAGATGTAAAAAAACGATGGAAGCGGAATAAAAAACGGAAAAACGTGTTTTTTTCGAAAAAATAAAAAACGACAAAAAAACTATAAAAAACAAAAACGGTAAATAATTTGACTTTGCTACATCTAAAACCGAATTTTAACCTTGAAAACATTGATTAGAAACCTACTAAACGCAGGCTATCTCTTAAATGATGATGTTAAACGATGAAATAATGACTTTAGTTAGCAGAATCCTTGAGAGTTGGCGAAAAACATAAGGAATATCAGAAAAAATTAAAATTATGGAAAATAATAACAGAAAGTAAATGAATAAATAAAGTTAAAGAAAAAATAACCGATAAAAAACGATGGAAAAAATAAAAAACAAAAAACTACGTTTTTTGGTAGAATAAAAAACGGGGAAAAAGTTTTTACAACTATGCCAATCATTAGTTCATATAGTGTGTGTATGTATGTTTGTGTGTGTGTGCGCGCGCGTGTGTGTGCGTGTATGTGTGAAGGGGTGTACAGGGTGATTCACAGGTATTTGTTTGGCTAAAAGCATGATTTTATATAAATATTACCAGGTTCAAAAGCAATTAGGACATTGCAGACAAGTTGCGAAGTACCATCAAGTCAATTTCACAACAATTATTTTATGTGTGACTTTATTAGCACCTAAATAGATTTTTTAAAACTTCTGTTGCGCTATAGTTTTGGATCGTCAAAAAACGGTGCGTGGACTGGCTAAAAGCGATATAACTTTTTTTGTTTGCAATATATTGGTAAAATTTGTCCATTGTACGTAAATATGATCATTGTCTGTAAACCTGTAAAACGTAATTTAATCATTCAGACTTTTTCACCAAGACATTAGCAAAAAGGCATTTGGTGGGCACTTTTATTTCCCTAACCCTGTGTAATCAGTGGCAATATGGGCCTAATCAGTATTCAATTAAATGAAATTAAACCAATTGTGTAATTTATCTAATGAAAATTATAACCTAACTAAATCAATTTTAATAGTTGAATAAAGGTTGTGCTTAAAAACAGCATTGCGTAAACTTATACCAACCTCAAGCCATTGCAGGAAATCCGAGAGAGGTTTGTGAACATAGGCTATTGTACATTTCAAACAATAAGTAGGCCACACACTGATATTTGGCTCATTGTTGCATTATAAACTGCGTAGGCTAATACAGTATGCCCATTGATCTCAGAAGTCTCTCACACAAAAGCCGAATCAGTAGATCAGTTAGAACAGCTGCCTCTTTTGAAATCAAATCCGAAAAAAACCATGATTTGGACAGTTCCGATGCCATTTAGGCCTACAGCTTTATCGCTTCGTGTTGGAAATAATTTATAGGCTTTTGTGCATTTTATAATCAGTAATAATTGATAGGTTCAATAAGGTTATGCGCATATTTTAGAGTGGTCTCGCGGCCAGTAGCCTCTGGTTTAAAACAAAAATCTTATATCGTAAACCAGCTAATGTCGGAAAAATAATTCAATATAAAAACATTGTGCATTTTTGTGGTATCCTATCAAATGGACGATTTCGCAAGAGTGACCATCAAATAGGCGGGTTGCAAAGAGCGTCGCTTATAAAGGCGTCTGTGATCAAGTCACTTTGTTTATTAATGCTAAATTTGTTATTCATCTGCACCACAGTTTCAAAATAGATCTCAGCATTATTGACTAATAATGAATGACTCACGTGTTCAGAAGAGCTTCTGGGATTGGATATTAGACATTGCACCCTATAATAATATCCCAGGAGACGTCGTCTTGTCTTGCGCGGCGTTAAGTCCGGGTAATATAATATTATGCAGAAGTGAAAAATTTGTCAATTTACGAAATACTATTGGATTAGGACTTGTAGGCCTATAGGCACACTGCTTTAGTTCTTAAACACTGTCTCAATTCAAGACACAACTGCTAGGCGAGATGGCACTGGCACTAGCAAAACGCACTAAGGAAAGCGTCTCCTGTTAAGCTCGACTACAGTAGCCTACTGATGATACATCATACATCCCATGTTACGCTGATAACGGATAAAAATTATGTCGATTTTAGTAAATGGAAACATAGAACCTGGGAATTAAATTAAAAGGTCGCGATTTGGCGAATAAAGACGCGATAGATGTTGAAACGTTGAATCTATACTACGAGGTAGGCCTAATTGTCATGTACGGAATATTACGGATCCAGATTTATTTAGTTTTAGAGAAGTAGAAAGATGACTAAAATGTCAACATAGTCATTGCTGCCTCGTCACCGAGAACTTTCACTTAACACGTTATGATATTTTATCAGTGTACCGTTACCTGTAGACAGGCACTTCAGGACATGGTCCGTTATCTCTGTAGCTTTCACCATTCCCTGTAACGATAACAGAAAAGTTGAAATCTGGAAAAGGCACATGCAAACCAGGACAACCCAAGCACAGGTTGTTGGAGTACACTGCTCCAATCGTTGAGTCTAGATAATTGATTGTTGCAACATCTCCCGGTTCTGGGTTACACTACAATAGAAAAAATACAAAAGACTTCAGTTGTTGTCAGATTAAATTAAATGCATGTACACTTGCGTAACAATTCTGAAAGTATTCAACATAACACACGTAGTATAGGCTATCCAAGAAGGCAGTCTATCACAATCTTTTGGGGGGGGAAAGCAAAGCTAAACATCCCAAACAGAGTACCGCTAATTCAATCATTTGATATTGCTGTAACGGAAACCGCCCGCGCCCTCTAGCGGCTGACGGGAGAGTGGATGACGATCTCTCCCACCAGGTGGTAAGGCTTGCGTGTCGCTCCAGATGGGCGCAAGTCCGGCCTCCGTCGTCTTTCGAAGGGCTTAACAGTGCTCCCCCCACCGCACGAAGACACGAAGACAACAGACGTTTTCAGACGATATATTGTCGATCACAACTCCACACGTCAGCAGCAGGCCTGCACGTGATACACCGCGAACTATCGTTCCCCAGCAGCGGACGGTCTTGTACCCAACGGCAGCTCCCACAGCAATGGCTGACAACGGGGGCGCCACACTGCGTCGAACACGGAAACTACACGGCAGCGGCAGCGACGTACTGCGGCGGCGGCAACGCCGAGCCCCGACGACCGATTCCCAGCGACGGCGACGGCAGCTCCCACAGGCGACTGACGGCTGAGCTCGACTGGACCGAACTTCTAAAACGGACGGAGCTCCCGCAGACTTCCCGGTGACATCTGAGCTAATGCACGCGGACAGCGGTCCTATTTATACAGGTCCAAGGGGACAGGGGACTTGGCGCCAAAAGATCCGCGCATGCGCACCAGAGGGGGTCCGACGTCAGAGGTCCGGACAGGTGCGAGGGGACCTGGCGGGCAAAGATCCGCGCATGCGCACTACAGGGGGACTTCGCGCCAAAAGATCCGCGCATGCGCACCAGAGGGGGGACTTCGCGCCAAAAGATCCGCGCATGCGCACTACAGAGGGGACTTCGCGCCAAAAGATCCGCGCGTGCGCACTACAGAGGGGACTTCGCGCCAAAAGATCCGCGCATGCGCACTACAGAGGGGACTTCGCGCCAAAAGATCGCGCATGCGCACCAGAGGGGGGGACTTCGCGCCAAAAGATCCGCCGTCAGAGGTCCGGACAGGTCGTTGGAGGCGAAGAAGGAGGGGAGGGGACCTCTAGGCACGAGCGAACGACGACGCGAATCGACCGCCCACGAAGCCAATCGACGGCGTAAACAAGACCGCGGAGGCGGCTCAGGCGAATTTCGCCACATCTTCCTCCCACCACGATTCGAAATGTCCCTTATTTCGAGGGGTCAGGGCCCACACCCTCCCGGAAACAAGGAACCCCCTAGACCGTCCGCATTATACAGTAACCGGCCAACGGGCCAATGGCAACAATTCTGCCCTCGAACGACTTGCAAGTCGTAACAACAGAAGCGGAACCAAACAAAAGAAAGGACCAACGTCCACGAAATGTCCATCGTTCATTATGCAAAGAGTCCATAAAAATGGGCCAACGAGCCACAACACTTTACACTAAGTTTCATGGTAACGAGACACGGCCAACGGGCCAAACTGACGAAAAAGCACGAGTCATACACATTTCAACAGCGAGAAACGGCCAACGGGCCACACATAGCAACGTACAATTAAGCAACGCAACAACTTGAGCGTTCACAAATGTCCATAGTCCATTTCACGAAAAAGAGTCTCAGAGTTCAAGTCTCTTTTCACAATAAACGTCTATTCGTAGCGAGCCGGACGACGGACCATACGCTTTGGTCGGCCATCCTGGAAATTCACAGTCACCGGCGACGAAGCATCAACATCGGCGGACTCGTTATGCGGACGAGGGGCAATGTCATTTTCTTCGTCCAGACTTTCGTCCAAACACGGACGCAGTTTGTCCACATGAGCGACGAAAGGCTGCGAGTGCCTTGTCTTTCGTAGTCTGTAGTTGACGTCGCCGCACTGTTCCATCACACGAAATGGGCCCGTGTACATCCGCGACCATTTCGGACTGCGGCCCTGGTAGCGTCGAGGGGTGTAGTACCACACCCGATCACCGGGAGAGAACCCCCTGGGCCGCACTCGCAGATCGTAGGTCTGCTTTCGCCGTTCGGCGGAAACTCGTAGCTGTTCCCGTACCAAGCGATACGCGCCCTCCATTCGATCGGCCAAGTCCTGTGCGTGGGCTGCGTAGCTGGTTGCGCGATGATCAGTCTCCAGAGGTCGTCCATAGACGAGATCAATTGGAGCTCTCGTCTCACGGCCGAACATCAGATAATTCGGAGAGAACCCGGTAGCTTCGTGCAAGGAAGCCCGATAAGCGGCGAGGACATGGGGTAAGACCTCGTCCCACTCTCTTTGATGGCTGCTTATGACCTTACCTATCATGGCGTTCATAGTGCGGTGGAACCTCTCAATAAGGCCATTCCCGCTGGGATGATAGGGAGAAGTCCTTACCTTGTCAACCCCCAACAGGCTACAAAGTTCCCCAAAAAGGATCCCGTCAAAATTCGTCCCTTGATCGGTCAGGATTTGGAGTGGCACCCCATATCTTACAATTACATTTTCCACCAGGGCCCGAGCCACGGACGTAGCCTCCTGGTTAGCCATTGGAATGGCTTCTACAAATTTAGCGAACCCGTCCATCACCGTCAAAATTCTACTCCTACGCGGGTGGGCACCAGTAATATCCATGCTAAACCGTTCCCAAGGCTTCCCACAGGGTAAGGGTTTCAAGGGACCCTGCCTGGGCAGTTGACTTCGGTGGTATTGGGCAGAGGGAGAGCATCGCTGACTAAACCTCTTTACGGTTCCCGACCAACCAACCCTAAAGGCCCTGCGTCGGACTTTCCACCTAGTCCTACGCACACACTCGTTAAACGCTGGTTCCACGATTCCATCAGCAAGCATACTGTCCAACTGGCTATCAATAACAACCCTATGCGGCAGCGGGTGTCGTCTCAACGGTTGCCTCACCGGATGGGCATCTCCTGTCTCAATCGTATGCGTGCTCACCGACGTCTTTTCTAACAAACTTCTCGTCCGTTCCCGGATTTCCGGCGACACATCCTCTGTTAACATTAACTCACTAGGCGAAGCGTCTTTATTCCCACTAATCTTCCTTACATCTATCGGTTCATCTTCCACCGGACGATCATTCAAGTCTACTATTCTCTCGTGCGCATTAGTCTCATCGCCTAACACTACACGGGCAAGGTGAACTTCGGGACGGATCTCGTGATCCTCCGTTATCCACGCGGGAGCCACCGAGGTCAAATCTCCGTATACGGTTTTCACAGGCACCTCACTTTGGCATTTGGGCTGTAACTCTATTTCCTCGGCGACCATTACACGCCGGCACCACATTGAGCCATTCCCTCTCACCAGGGGGACACGTTTGCGACCAATAAACAGAGTCCCGTTACCAAAACTCAAGCGACAACGCTGTTCCCTCAAGAAATCCATTCCTAACATCGGTTCGGAAACTGGTCAGAGACTAAAAAGTTAGCATGGACCTCAAAACCATCCCAAAATCTAAGGGGTAACCGGACCTCGCCCAAAACATTAATATTCGAGCCATTAGCAGCCATCAACAAGCGTGTACAAGAACGGAGTTCTAACCCTTCAACGGCTGAAGACGGAACCAGGCTCACTTCGGATCCGGTGTCGATGAGAGACATCTGCAGTCGGTCGTTGATCCTTCCACGAACGTAAACGGCATTACTGCTGGCGCGGTCGGGCAGCTTCGGACGTGTCGTGTGGTTCACCACCACAGATGTCGATGGCGCAAGTGCGTCTCCTCCTGTCGTTTCCTCGTCACTCGGCCGGTTCCGGAAACGGCGCGGCTGACGGCAATCTCGGACCACGTGACCGGCTCTACCGCATCCATAACAGGTCACGGTTCTCCTCGTAGTCTCCGGCTGGCGATCTCCCAATCGGTGGTCCCCAGGCCGTTGATCTCGTCTCGATCCATCGTCTTCGATCGTAGACTGGTTCCGTAGCTCCCGGAACTGCTCGTCCATCTTCCGTTCCATCTCTCGCTGCCAACGACGCTGATCGTCACGCTGTGTCGCCAAGAAGCGGTCCAGAGTCGACTGGAGCTGGTCGGTCGGCTCGACTTCTTGCGTTCCACGGACACGGTTCGACGGTCTCCGATGATCGTCATTCTCAGAGGCTCTCTGGTAGGCCTCTAAGCGTAGAGCGGTCCGATAAGCCTCATCCAGAGTCTTCGGCTCACGCTCCCTAACTTTCAACGAAAGCTCCCTGTCTCGCAAAGCTTCCAGGAACGAGTCTCTTGCGATAATCTGCGTCGTCTCGTTGGACGGGACAGGATAGGCCAATACAACGAGTCTGCGAATCTCGTGTAATAAGTCGCTCAAACTTTCTCCGGCCCCTTGACGTCGAAAATACAGCTGACTACGGAACGTCTCAGCTTGTCCGTCCGTCCCATATCTCTGTCGGAGACGCTCCACCAGTTGGGCGTAACTTACGTCAGCTTGCGCGCCGAAATCCCAAAGAAGTTGCGTCGCAGCCTTCTCTAGCGCGCAGCGTAGATGATCCACTTTGTCCGCGTCTGTCCATCGATTGTGACGAGCGCATACCTCGAATTGTACTAGAAAGGATTCCAGGGACCCAGTCCCGTCGAATCGACCCGGCTTCATTGGCGTCGGTCGGTTCCGCAGGAGACTTCCGAAGTTCTCCAACAACTCCTTCGACGAATCCGTTGTCTCCGTCTTCACACGGGGACTCGTCTCCACCAGCTCCTCACCATCGTCAGAAATGAGCTCGATCAGTCGGCCACGGCTCGGCTGCTTCTCCATCGTCGTTCTTCCCACAGCAGGCGGAGAGACATCAGCAGGCGTGCTGAACTCGAAAAGTCTCGGCTGCCGGAACGTTACCTCGTCGTCGTCCATCATCTTCGGAAGACTCGTCTATTCGTCGGCTGGAACAACTGCGTACCCCACTTCTGGTACCAGTGTAACGGAAACCGCCCGCGCCCTCTAGCGGCTGACGGGAGAGTGGATGACGATCTCTCCCACCAGGTGGTAAGGCTTGCGTGTCGCTCCAGATGGGCGCAAGTCCGGCCTCCGTCGTCTTTCGAAGGGCTTAACAGTGCTCCCCCCACCGCACGAAGACACGAAGACAACAGACGTTTTCAGACGATATATTGTCGATCACAACTCCACACGTCAGCAGCAGGCCTGCACGTGATACACCGCGAACTATCGTTCCCCAGCAGCGGACGGTCTTGTACCCAACGGCAGCTCCCACAGCAATGGCTGACAACGGGGGCGCCACACTGCGTCGAACACGGAAACTACACGGCAGCGGCAGCGACGTACTGCGGCGGCGGCAACGCCGAGCCCCGACGACCGATTCCCAGCGACGGCGACGGCAGCTCCCACAGGCGACTGACGGCTGAGCTCGACTGGACCGAACTTCTAAAACGGACGGAGCTCCCGCAGACTTCCCGGTGACATCTGAGCTAATGCACGCGGACAGCGGTCCTATTTATACAGGTCCAAGGGGACAGGGGACTTGGCGCCAAAAGATCCGCGCATGCGCACCAGAGGGGGTCCGACGTCAGAGGTCCGGACAGGTGCGAGGGGACCTGGCGGGCAAAGATCCGCGCATGCGCACTACAGGGGGGACTTCGCGCCAAAAGATCCGCGCATGCGCACCAGAGGGGGGACTTCGCGCCAAAAGATCCGCGCATGCGCACTACAGAGGGGACTTCGCGCCAAAAGATCCGCGCGTGCGCACTACAGAGGGGACTTCGCGCCAAAAGATCCGCGCATGCGCACTACAGAGGGGACTTCGCGCCAAAAGATCCGCGCATGCGCACCAGAGGGGGGGACTTCGCGCCAAAAGATCCGCCGTCAGAGGTCCGGACAGGTCGTTGGAGGCGAAGAAGGAGGGGAGGGGACCTCTAGGCACGAGCGAACGACGACGCGAATCGACCGCCCACGAAGCCAATCGACGGCGTAAACAAGACCGCGGAGGCGGCTCAGGCGAATTTCGCCACATTGCTTTGGAATTTTAAAGGAAACTATTTCTGAATTTTTAAGGAAATACCTGGTCCAAATATTTCAAAATTCACAGTTTATTCCAAACGTCAACCAGAATAGGCAGGGCCTTAATAAAGACGTCGAATGCCTTATAGGCACTCTTGCTTTCTTCGGACCTAACGACAATGTCTGCATTTCAAGCTAAAGCATAATCGGGCATTCACATTGTTTTATAACAAAGTTGTGGGTAAAACCGACCCGAGCTGAAATCCGAGAGCAAGTGACACATTTCGTGCCAAGTCTTTATATACGATAATAACCAGACCCACACCTGAAAAGCAATACATGAAAGTTTCGATTTTTCTTCTAGACAGACCTTTATCAAGGGATGGAATGGTTCTTAAAGCCAAAGCATTAATTTGGACGATTATATCCATCATAGGCCTACATGAAACAGGCATTTACTTGTTAGTTTCTTTTGTCCCCACAAATTTTTTGGTGCAAGTAAACACTGTGGCCGAGATGATTGGCCACAACTACAAGATAGTCTGGTAACCAGCCATGCAAATGAGGATGTTGATTTTCGTACCTATCTTTCCGTTTTCGGAACCCGTTCTGGAGATAAACATTCTTTTTAGAAACTCAACCCTATGAGAAATTATCTGCCGTAAACTATGGGACAAGGATGATTATCTTCCGCTGCACTATTTGCAATTGCAAATGTGTTAATTGTGTGATTTTTCAAACAGCGGTAAAGTTCGCGTGATGAACGTAGGGCCTATACAGCTTTTATTTTCCCGTTAGCTAATAACCTTTAGTTAACCTTTATAAGCACAACTTATAAAGCGCACAGCTTTTATTTAACCATAAGCTAACGTACCGGTACTTTAATTATGCTGTCGCAGCACAATTTAAAAAAGTATTACACTGGAATCGTTCACAACCGTGACACCTAACCTATATTCTAATCAGAATACCAAGCAATCCTCTCTTATTATTTTACATGAAGTTCGTAGCCTATCATTCAGCTAACCTTTAGTTAACCTTTATCAGCACAACTTATAAAGCGCACAGCTTTTATTTAACCATAAGCTAACGTACTTTAATTATGCTGTGGCAGTACAATTAAAAAAAATATTACACTGGAATCGTTCACAACCGTGACACCTAAGTCCTAACCTATATTCTAATCAGAATACCAAGCAATCCTATCTTATTATTTTACATGAAGTTCGTAGCCTATCATTCAGCTAACCTTTAGTTAACCTTTATCAGCACAACTTATAAAGCGCACAGCTTTTATTTAACCATAAGCTAACGTACTTTAATTATGCTGTGGCAGCACAATTTAAAAAAAATATTACACTAGAATCGTTCACAACCGTGACACCTAACCTATATTCTATATTTCTAATCAGAATACCGTGCAATCTTATCTTACTATTTTACATGAAGTCCGTAGCCTATCATTCAGCTAACCTAATTGCATACATGTTTAAATATGTCTTATTTAGCATTGGATCGTCAGAAATAGGCGATGCAGGCACTGTAGTCTTTATCCACTTAATATGCCACCGGCACTGAAATAGTAGGCCTAGGCTAATAGAAAATTCTAAATTGCTCAAGGGCTATATGCCTAGCCTACTTAAATGCTAGGGCGAAGAGCAGCAATTTCACGAGCGTCTCCTAAGTTAGTCATTTTTTGAATGATCATCAAATTGAATGTTGACATCTAATTTTTAATTGAACTTCAATGTGAAGAAAACTCCACGAATGGAACATAATTATTCTAAATTTTGACGGCCTCTTTATAGCAGAGGTTCTCAATCATTTTCCGCGCGCCACACACACCTAAACTTGCTACCAAATTTGGAGACACACCGTCATTATGTCGATATCTGTAAAATTAAAATAGCTCTATGCTAAATCTAAAATGGCTTGTATATTTTAAACTGTTAGATTTTCTAACGAACGACCACTTTGATACTGAATGCATTTTAGTTTATAGTGATTCTAAAATTCTAAATTCCAACGATCTAAATCTGCGAATTTGCGCCATTTTATGACTCAACGTTTATTGTAGTCCTTACATCCATCTCTATGACCCCATTCTTTTTCATACTTTCAACTTCCCAGATAGGCCTATGGGAAACTGCTGACATAATATGGAATATTATTCTATGCTCTCTTGACCGATCTTGATGCTCGGGTGCTCTATGTCTCCGATTATCATAGCTTTAGTCTTCGCACCAGTAGCGGCGCTAGGGGGTATAGGGGGGGGCTAACCCCCAAAAGGCCATCCATTTTTCCCCATGTAAAAATTAAATATTTGCACGATTAATCCCCTTTTGCTCCCCCCCAATAACCGTAAAGGTACGCACGAGATTTGCAGGACAGTTTGGCGGATATGGAAAAGGACCATTTCCCAAGATTTCGACCTAACGACTAAAATAAGGTCGTCAGAAATTTTGACGGCAGAAAAGGGAAAATTTTCTCCAGCAAATTCAGGCCCCCAAAATGAAATCCTGGCTGCGCCACTGCTTCGCACTACTGATGTACAGTCCCACCCCTCCTCAAATTTCTGCAGCTTCGTAGTCATCTTCTGCAAATCCATGTGTGTTTCACTTAGCAGTGCTATATTGTCTGCAAAGTTCAAATCCGTCAGCCTTCGGAGGGCTGCCTTCCTAATTGTTACCATCTTATGCCGGACGCTGAGTCAGACTCAGCTAATGGAAAATTTACAAATTTAGATATCTCCATTATCAGTAGGCCTATATTGACATTTTTCGTCTTCCATTCAAAACATCAATACAATTGTGTTGTGATGAAGATTATAAAACGTAAAGTTCAGAAGTTAGAAAAATCATGCCTAATGAAGTAAGAGTAGGCATTCAGTAAGCCTACTGAATAGTTATATTAGGCCTAATCCAGTTGTGTTTTTGAGGTCTAGATAAAATCTAAGGGCTAATGTTACGGAGCAACTCACAGCGCATGATTTCAGCACAGTGGATGGCCCTGCAATGCCACGCCACGAGATAACCTTCTGGTCCAAGCGGACTGTCCATGTGGAGTTGATCTTTATGGCTGTCTTGACTGCTCCGCATCTCAAACTGTCCGACGCCTCAACATTTCCTTCCCACTTCAATGCGAAGCAGAAGCAGGCGAATAATTGGAAGTAGAACTTTGCCATGTCGTCTATCGTCGCTCCAGGAAGATCTTCAGCTGATGACTGGTGATCGGTTCTGTCAACGCTGCGCTTATATTAGATCCATTCTACCGTTGAGTGGCTCTCAATAGAGGACCATATGTTGCTGTCAAAAATCCAATATTGAGTCTTTCCTACACATATTTAGCGACGAGATAAACTTTTCATTAGTATTCTCACAATTGAAACTTTGACACCAAAAGATGAATGGTTTCCGTAATAATGCAGGCTCTGATTTATATTAGCAATATTCGGAGACGATACAAAATCGAAAACCGTGAAATTGATCTCAGTCCTCTAATTAAACCCTTTCATTTCCTGCGTGCCATTGTAAGGTTATCAAAAGTTTTGGACAAATCGATTTTTTATTATTTATTAAAACCGTTAGTATACTAACAGGCAAAATGTTGCCATTGTGAAATCTGGCTACTTTTAGTTATAGCCTACAATGTATGTAGGGCATTGTCATACAAAGAACGCCTACTGAAGCAATATGACGAGAAACAAGACAGACAACCAGTTCTGTGTTTCATTATATCGCTGTGCATGTCCAAGGAAGAAAGTTTGTGACGGAGATGACTCTAGATGCAAGGCAATGGATTCGGCTGCGAGAAGTCATTCTATCTGGTAGCAAACGATAGTCACAAGATTCTCCAGTTTTACCGAGATGTGCCTTGCGCCCTAGTCTACGTATAACACCTTATTTGATAAATTATCACATTGCCAACAGAGAATATCAAATTGCACAATTTCTTCCATGTAAACCTACTGTACTATAGTAGCCTACAGGCAACCATTAACGCTCGTTGTTGTTTAATTCACGAAAACAGGACTGAAAAGCCTAAAACAAGGGAAGGAAGATTTATAATAATAATAATAATATCTTCTTTAATGCTTCAATCTGACACACCGCAGAATGATTACAAGTACAAGTTATACGAAATACGGCCCACTGTAGCACGACACGCAGTTCGGCTTTATGTTCAGGAGATGATTATTACTGAAACAAGATTCAACTTTTCATTGAAATCGTTCCTTTACGTTGTTCAGAATGTAGCCTACCTACCATCCAGGCGACATCTTATTTAAAATTGAAGACGACGAAACGTTATTTTCTGTATCAACCGAGTTGTGATTTTATAGCCCAACTTCAGCCAATGGTAGGCCTACAGTTAAGTTCTTGAGTACATTGGACTACCTACTGCAGCGGTTCCCAACCCGTGGCCCGCGGGCCAAAAGTGGCCCGCCAGGCCTCAGAAAATGGCCCGCCAGGTCTCAGAAAATGGCCCTCATCTCTCAAAGAATTATCAAAAATATATGAAAAAATAAACAAATTGGACAGGATATATAGAACACAATATTGTTTTCCATTACAAATTATTTTATTCTAACGTCGATAAATTAAATAACATCAAACATTAAATTTTGAATCAATTATGACAATTTTATATGCGTTTAGTTAATACAATTTTAACCTTGTGGCTCCCTAATGTCCTTCAACTAAAAAAAGTGGCCCTCGTGTCCTCCAACTTAGAAAAAGTGGCCCTCAAGTAAAAAAAAGGTTGGGAACCACTGACCTTCTGCATGCCATTGTCATCTTTTTTATTCCTTTTCTTAGTTAAGGTTTGATAGCTTAACAACACCATGTTGTCTTGACTGTGAATGTTTATGTTTTTAGTTAAGACAGCATCATGTTTATTTCCAGATTGTAAATACTTACCAGGTAGGCTACATGATACTTGCCTATCCCTACCATCTTGAATCTGAAAGCGTGCATAGGTAGCCCTACCAGTGGGACTTCTAGTCCCTTCTGGGTTTCCGGTTGTAACCAACTGTTTTGTATATATACTTCGCAAAAATGTGTTTGTTATCTTGGTGCAATAAAATTGATGGTTATGGTTATGGCTATGGTCATCCAAAGCAGCTCTCATGTTAGCTAATACGCCTGAAAGGTTACCACGCCGTCTACGTGTTGAGCACGAAAACGACAACTAATCGCGTTTCTATAGAAAACGTGTTATTTACTTATTTTTCAATTTTCCAATAATGTATATTAGTCTGTGGTAACCTCTCGGTCTATAATATTGCCTATAGGCCCTAATCATAATTATGACTACAACAGTAGGCCTAAGACCAGCATCGACACGGTAGGCTCTCTCTCTCTCTCTCTCTCTCTCTCACTCTCTCTCTCTCTCTCTCTCTCTCTCTCTCTCTCTCTCTCTCTCTCTCTCTCTCTCTCTCTCTCTCTCTCTGTCTCTCTCTCTGTCTCTCTGTCTCTCTGTCTCTCTCTCTCTGTCTCTCTGTCTCTCTGTCTCTCTCTCTCTCTCTCTCTCTCTCTCTCTCTCTCTCTCTCTCTCTCTCTCTCTCTCTCTCTCTCTCTCACGATGCGGTTGTCGTCCTTGTCCACGTCTTTGTTACAAGTCGAATCGACAACTGTTGCTCCTTCCTTGCTGGTCTTCCCCTTGGGGTCCTGGGGCGACTTGATCGTGTCTTGCGCTCGGCTGCTCGTCTTGTTGGGTGGGTTCCTAAATTTGCCCGTCTCTGCATATATGCGCGATGTGCTGCACTGGCTGCCTGTGTCCCAGCGGATCCTATACCGCATTGCTGCTGTGGTCTCTCGCTGTGTCCTTGGCTGTACTCCATCATACTTGCGTGATCTTTGCTGTTCAGTCTCTGACGTTGCAGCGCGTCGTATGCTTCGCTCTTCGGCTAGATGTGAGCTTCTAGTCCCGCGGGCTCGCTTGGCTATTACGCAGCGCCGTGCTTTCTCGGTCGTGGGGCCTACTTTCTGGAATGACCTCCCGGTTGCTCTTCGCTCTCTACTTGTGGTCCATCCGACTGGGTTCTACAAGTCTCTCAAGTCTTTTTTCTTCGTTCGTGGCTGTGCTGGGAGCACCTCTGAGTAGTTTCTTGAAGGGGCGCTATATAGATGCTCTGAATGAATGAATGAATGAAAAAGTCACTATAATTTTTAGCAATAGCGATCGCGGGCATGACACGTACGCCTAGTAGGCCTACCAGCGGTTATTGAGACGCGATTTGGAGAGATTAGTCTTAGACAGGGAGACAAGAAGAGTCACCCAGGAAAAACTGATGACAAGCAAATCTCTACATGAACTTAATCCATACATTGTCTAGTAAGTCCTGGTGAAGATACATACAGATCGGACGACAATTAATATACAGGGTGGATCAAAAAAGACGCCTATGAGCTTTTTGCCAATATAGACCAGGCTAGGAATCTGAAAATGACACTATTAGAAGCAAATCATGTAAAAATTTGCAAACAATCGTCTCTATAATAATTTGACCCTGCTGAAAACGAAGGTCGCGGTTAGCAAGCTCGAATTTTTGGGGTTGCATGGGAAAACAAGATGGTGGACAAATTGGCGGTCAATTGCTTCACATAGCTATTGCATAAGTACTGTATGTGATAGAAACATGATTTTAGACTCTAAATTAAGATAATATGTTTCAAGGAATGCAATGGAACCAAAAACACACAATCAGGCGGCCAGGAGCTTAAACTGCTATAAGTGAAGTTATGTATGCAATGGAAATATGATTTCAGAGCCTAAATCAGCATTTTACAGGTCAAGGAAAGCAATAGAGTCAAGGTCACTGATGAGGCACTGCAGGAAAACCAAAATGACGGACAAAATGGCGGCCAGAATCTTAAAATGGATATAATGTGAAGTCATGTTGCAATGGAAACATGATCTTAGGTTCCAAATCAACATCTTCGAGGTCAAGGAATACGAGGGCACCAATGACACATATTGTGTAGCACGGCAAGAAAAACAAAATGGCGGCTTAGTATGGCTATAATAAGTGAAGTCATTATATCTAATGGAAACATGATTTCAGAGTCTAATTCAACATTTTCAAGCTCAATGGCGGCCAGAAACTCATAATGGCTACAAATGAAGTCATGATAGTATGCAATGGAAACTTAATTTAAGTTTTTACCAGGTCTTTGCGAGATGACATCTAGGACCCATGCTGTGGAAGTTATCTACAATGTTCACTTGTTTGTCCAGATAATGATAATTCAAATTGTCGCAATTCTCTCAGCAAGTCTTAATCGCAGAGTAAGGCTGTTTCGAATGCATTCGCTTTCGCCGCATCTACGTTCAAATAATGTATATGAAAAAGTCAAATGTAGCTTGTCATCAGTTTTTCAGAGGTCATGCAGTGAGAACGAGTCTTCGTCAAGAGAAACCAGCTACAAAAGAATGAACGAATAGCAGTCCGCGAGCGAACCAGAAGCTCAGCTTAGTCCGCCAACTGAAAAGTGTATCGACGCTGGACACCCAGGGTAGAAAACCAGAGTTCTTGCAGATACCATGGGGCTAATCGCTCAAAGCACCGCCTAGCTAACACACAGACTCTGTAGACAATCCGCTGCGGGAAAGGGAGCCAATGCAAGACATCCCGCATATAATAGGAGGCATGATTTTTTTGCTATATGCCCATAAGTCGCGACCCAGTTCATGTGACCCATTCCAGACAAATTATTGATTCATGAGCAAGCAATGGTACAAGCAATAGGAAATCTTCAAAAGATAAGACATTTGGTGACCTGGCGGATACAAATAAGTAAGATCGAAACCAGGAGACAGGAGTAGGCTACATTTACACAGGTGACCATTGGTCGCCTGTGTAAATGCACTCCTGTATCCTGGTTTCGATCTTACTTATATGAACACTCTCAGGCTCAGATGATCATAATTATCTGCAAACTTCAGGTATGTATGGGTCCCTGTCTTTTGGTGTGCCAGAGCTAGAGTTCTCTGTCAAGGGCCACTTCTATTCATCTTGTATATGGCAGATAGGCAGCCTTATTACTACTCTTATTTCCAAGCACTCTTTCTCGCTGGTCACTTCTCATTTTTCTGTAGCCTACATGTTACCAACTTTACTTGCTCCTCCTATTTTCAACTGGGTTTTGCTCCGAAAGTTCTCAGAGATCTCATTCACTATCCCCATTCTACAGCTTCCCTCTGGCCTCTCTGCTCTTCGAACTTCAATGATCCGTTTGTCCCGTAATAAAAAAACTCTTTGACCCAAATAGATCATTTTCCATTATTGCCCTTTCCCTCTGGAATGCCCTCCCTTCCTCTTTGCGTGTTGTTTCTAGATCTATTTCTATCTCTCCTCAAACTCTATTTCTTCTCTTGGGGTACTCACACTGGAAGTGCTACTGAATGGTGAGTTTAGCTTCAAATTACTTTACATTGTAATGATTGTATTAAGCTTACATAAAAGCCAAATTTCGGAAAACATTAAAAGCTTTCAATGACCAAGCAAACGTGAAGTTGCATTGTATCCACTAAGGGCATGCATACATAGGCGGAGACCTGGTCTAGAAGTTCGGGGGAGGGGGGTGACAAACGAATGTCCTAAAGACGATCGCCGAGGAGCGACATTTTGGGCGCCCAAGTCACCGACGAAGCTTTCCCGTTTAATCGACAAAATTTTCTCACGAACTTTTCCTTTTTTATTTTTAGTCGTTTGGTCGAAATTTACCATTTTCCCCCGCCAATGGATGGATCCAATTTCACCAGGGTCTATGACAACAGAGGCCGTTACCCTAGACAGAAATTTGCTCGGCATATCCTTATTAAAGTCGTTTGGTCGAAATTTCCTGAAAACATAGCCTAGGCCTACCATTTTGTGCTGCAAAAATAGCTGATGACTTTTTTAGTCATTCGGTCATTTGGTCGGAATTCTCTTCTTATAACGTTACCAGTATTTTCTCCAATTAACCATATACATGTCCGAACACTTGAGTATTGGGGGAGGGACAAATGCATGGACGGCCCCCCACAACAAACATTGAGGAGGACCTCCTCTGTCCCCCCAAGTTTCCGCCCATGCATGCATGCACAACTCAGTTGGCCCGGACTTTGCCGAATAGTCTGATGACAGACTGTAACAGCCATTAATATGCCTAATGATCCTAACCGGTGTATTCACTAGTCAATGATAATGCTGCTTGTTTACTTTTACTTGGCACGAATTTGATGACGTCACGGATATTGGCGCTAAAATTTGAATATGTCAGCTAGTGAATAGTGATATAATTTTTTGCGTAGCATTCTCATTTGAACAACCTATCCGCCAGTATACAACTTCCACATTATATTGTGTATAACATATATATTTTATTTGTCTGCATTCAAAATCGTTCTCGACCTATCGAGACCCCCTATTAGTATTTAAGGGCGCTATTATGTACGCGAATGTATTGGTATGATATCTGTTGTCAGTCTCAACGCATTGTTACGAAACGAAAAACAACACAACTGAATGCTGCAGAAATTCCTTTTGTTTCCATTGTAACAGACGTAATAAGAAAATTTAAATTCCCTTAATAGTCATCACTGGTAATCATTTTAGATGTTAAGATCGACGCGCAGAAGACCTGGTGAGTGGATCTTCAGTTTCGCCAACAGTGGAGAGATCTCTTTTCCCTGTCCTATCAAAACACACATTTGAATTATAGTAGGCTATGAATTTAAAGTCTTAAGTCTTTAAAGTCTTTAGTAAGTCAGATGTGAGACATCTTTCATATTATATCGATGGAACAGTGTTAGTGCTTCTCATAAGAAGTCATCCCTGTAATCAGCCAAGCTATCAATGATTGGTAGTTTAATGATGTCTTACTTCCGTCTAAACAACAAATAGCTGTGTCATTGACACTGAATATTCAGATCATGTTGCCATTGATTTAATTAATCGATGAATCATTGATCGTTAATAGAGAGTAGTTGTATTTAGCATTGATGTGTGGCACCAACTGTAAGATGTCTTAAGCACTGGACACTAGGGCGGAGTGAAAAAATCAAAAATCAGAAATTCGAAAAGTAATAGCAACCAAAAGTTGCCCAATGACATGGGGTCAAAAAATGTGAAAAAAGTTTTTAAAAATATTAATGTCTTCTGACCGCATAAGTGGGCCAAAGTTCCCAAATATTGCATTTTTTAGAGAAAATTGCAGGTTTTCTTATGAAATATTCTTGGTGTAAAATAATTTGCTGCAGTTCAATATACCGTTGGAAAGAGCTCTTTAAACTGAATAAAATGATGTATTATTTTTGAGAATAGTTCCATATTTGTAGAAGATATTAAATTTTTGCCATATCTCCTCTTCGCGACATGTCGCGAAGCTTAAAAACAGTAAAACACCAATAACTTTTTTTATCCTTTGAGATATTTCAACACATAATATACCATTCGCTTCAGCTTAGGACCAGCTTTCAAGGGGTACATTGAAATATGAGATTGTTTCTTGCGTGTATGATATTTTGTGATGATATCTAATGTAGGCCTACACTTTAACACTTCCAACAAGCATCTGGGAAATCATATTGCCTTCATGGTAGTTTAAAGTTACAAATCAATTAACAAATTGGCTTAACACTCGCATGAATCGTCATTTCAATCAACAAGTTGTCATCAATATGAATCTAAAGAGTTTCTGTTAAGCACTGTCACTTTGAGTGGCAGCAGTAGTTCTTTTTGGTTTCAAATATCGGCTTTAGTTCTCGTGATTGTAACCGTGCTCAAATAAAACCATCTGTATTGTGTCTGCACCACATACGGATGCAGCCGCTTCAGTCACTATTTTGACACAACTTTCAACACTCTGAGTGTGACATGGAAAAATTCTCAAACTCTATTGCTGGTGCAGAATGACCAGCAACAAGAACTTTAAGCTGTTCTTCCGATATGTCGGTTAACAATGGTGGAACGGTGACTCTGCACCCATTCCATTTGATATAAGTCAACATAATCTGTTGAGTTGAAATTCATAAGTGGAATATTTGGAAGCACCGCAGAAATGGCTTTCTATTATACATTTTAGCTTTCAGTATACTTCTAAGTCCAAGTTCTCTTACATGAGGGCGCTCATCAACGAACATGCACAACAGTAAGATCTTCCAAACAGTGACAGGATCGAACTGCGTTGCATATGTCAAGCAGATATTTTCTGATCGGTAGCCTACTTAGACCGCTACAGTCAACGTCTGGCATTTCGCATACAATGGATTCGAATCCAATATCCGATACGGTAACTGTTCTGAAGATCTTGCACACAAAGAGCCTGGGAAGATGTCTCATGCCCGGTGGCTGACAATGGTTAATCGAGTACTTAGACTTTATGTGGCAACTTTAAAGTCAACAACACAATTGAAACTTCTCGCGGAATTTGTAGTCAAAGTATATGCCAGGATGTGGCTTTGTATAAAAACGAAGCCGTCGCGCAGATATAGAGGCCTTCATGTTTGGCAGATGATGCACTTCTCAAGGTATCTTTGTGATTCACTGAAAACAGTATTGGACCCCGTGATTCAGCGAAATGCTTACTTTGCACATCCAGACAATCTTCTGTTGTGCATGATCGCTGATGAAAGCCCTCATGTAGGAGAACTTGGACTTAGGAGAATACTGAAAGCTAAAATGGATAAAAGAAAGCCATTTCTGCGGTGCTTCCAAATATTCCACTTATGAATTTCAACTCGACAGATTATGTTGACTTAATCAAATGGAATGGGTGCAGAGTCACCGTTCCACCATTGTTAACCGACATATCGGAAGAACAGCTTAAAGTTCTTGTTGCTGGTCATTCTGCACCAGCAATAGAGTTTGAGAATTTTTCCATGTCACACTCAGAGTGTTGAAAGTTGTGTCAAAATAGTGACTGAAGCGGCTGCATCCGTATGTGGTGCAGACACAATACAGATGGTTTTATTTGAGCACGGTTACAATCACGAGAACTAAAGCCGATATTTGAAACCAAAAAGAACTACTGCTGCCACTCAAAGTGACAGTGCTTAACAGAAACTCTTTAGATTCATATTGATGACAACTTGTTGATTGAAATGACGATTCATGCGAGTGTTAAGCCAATTTGTTAATTGATTTGTAACTTTAAACTACCATGAAGGCAATATGATTTCCCAGATGCTTGTTGGAAGTGTTAAAGTGTAGGCCTACATTAGATATCATCACAAAATATCATACAAGCAAGAAACAATCTCCTATTTCAATGTACCCCTTTAAAGCTGGTCCTAAGCTGAAGCGAATGGTATATTATGTGTTGAAATATCTCAAAGGATAAAAAAGTTATTGGTGTTTTACTGTTTTTAAGCTTCGCGACATGTCGCAAAGAGGAGATATGGCAAAAATTTAATATCTTCTACAAATATGGAACTATTCTCAAAAATAATACATCATTTTATTCAGTTTAAAGAGCTCTTTCCAACGGTATATTGAACTGCAGCAAATTATTTTACACTAAGAATATTTCATAAGAAAACCTGCAATTTTCTCTAAAAAATGCAATTTTTGGGAACTTTGGCCCACTTATGCGGTCGGAAGACATTAATATTTTTAAAAACTTTTTTCACATTTTTTGACCCCATGTCATTGGGCAACTTTTGGTTGCTATTACTTTTCGAATTTCTGATTTTTGTTTTTTTCACTCCACCCTACTGGACACCATAAGGGCCAATTTAAATTTCAACTTATGCTAAAATACAGTATTTGCAGTTCCCTCCATCCTATTCCCATCTCCTTTTATCCTAGCTCACCTCTTTCCATAATCGTCCCTCTGTTAACAGTACAAGTCTCTCTCCTATTCTTTCGCCGAATGTTTCTTTCTCACTGTCTCTGTATCTCTTTTCTTCTGTCTCTGTCTGTTTACCTGTCTCTCTCACTCCATCTCCCTAAGTTGATAAACTTTCTGGGTCGATTATCCTTATCTTATAATTATACCGAACTAATATGCCATCTCATATTATTCATACCTGTTGACCACCACCTTTACGCAGATTGCGCTCTCGACTCTACATAATGCTAGTTTTCCTTCCTCGAACGACTTGACACAATTTCCTTCAACTTCTCGCAATACCGCGCGCCCGAAAATCAGATGGCAAATCCTCTTCAAAGCCCCATCGAAACCTACCACTCCATATTATGATATACATATTTGGATTGTGGGGCGGGGTGGTGTAGTGGTGGCGTCGTTGCCTTGAAGCCGGAAGATGAGGGGTTCGAATCCACCTCGCCGCGTAAGGACCCTGGGCAAGTCCTTCACTCACAATTGCTCAGCGCTTCGGCGTGAAACTCCGATGCAGTGTCCGCTCTGCATTCGGGAGCGCCTCTGAATAGAGAGAGAGAGTGAAGGGGCGCTATAATAAGTGCACATACAAACAAAATACAGTATTTCCAGATATTTGCAAACTTGTCACCATCCAACCAGACAATCACCCTTGCACTACTCAATCACCCTTTTCTCCTTTCCGACCTCCCGTCACCGAACAAGTAATCGCACTTCTTGATTCTGTAGCCATCCTTGCCTCCGATCTCCTCCCAAAATAAGTTCAGCAATAGGCGTATACGCTCATCAATGAGTCAGTTATCTATGCCATTCTATGGTGTTGTTGAAATGAATTGTACAATTATACCAGGGGTTCTCAACCTTTTTTTGTCCCGCGACACACTTAAACTTGCTATCAAATTTGGCGACACACCATTCAATCGTCATATGTAAATGTCGTAAAAATATAAAAAGTGCCAAAGTTAAACATGTCTATTTATTTCAAATTTGCTCTCAAACCTATTTATCCTTCTAAAATACTAAACTGCTGACATTTTAAATAAATGAAAATAATTATATTGAATTTCTTTCCAATTTTTATGATTCTGAAATTCTAAATTATTCTTCTGATCCCAATCTATAATAGTCGTTTCTACAACTCGACGCCAATTTAGTCACCTAATTACTAAGACCTTCTATAGTCCCAGCAGTTAATGGGATCTTTGTTCTTGGATTTTTCTTTGGATCATATTAAAACGCGGTTCCACAGTTTTTGTAAGTGCAATTCGTAAGCAGGCTGAGAGGGCACCTCCGACAAGTTTGTTCCTATTCTTGTTCTTTATGGTGATCATCTGAGAAAAGCCCTGTTCAGATAAGTAGTAGCTATGAAAGGAAAACAGCTCCTTGATAGCTTTGCTTGCAAGTGATTTGTAATGTTCTTCCCTGTACGTCTTTGGCCAGAACTGAGTTCTTGATAATTGCTTATGTATGTCGTTCATTCTTGAATCACATTGCAGCTCAACAAGTGTTTCCTGTTCATTGTTGTTTAATTCTGCTCCATTGATGTTTTCTCTGAGGAATGGGTTAAACATCCACCTTGTCTTCTTAATATCAGCATCTGAAGAGGATGGAAAGTATCTTCTGAAATTCAATGACAGAATATCCAAATGTTCCACAGCAAGTGCAAGCATGGTGTCTGCCAGTTTATCGTCTGCTTCGTCACTATCTGTGGCTTCTGATAGAGCCGTTTTCAGATTAGGGAAATCAATGACAAAACTGGATAGCACACGATTCTAACTTCTAAATTACCTGTACAGTAGGTAAAGTATGTCAGTGTATAACGCAAGAACAACGTACGTGTGCTGTGAGAATTTAGTAGACTGGTGTTATTTAGGATTATCGTTGTGTCATTTTGGAAAAGAAAGGAAGATAATTTATTATCATTAGGCCTATTATTAATTCGCGACACACCAATTCTTCGCGACACACCAGCGACACACCACTTTTACGCAACACACCGCCGGTCAAGCCGCGACACACCAGTGTGTCGCGACACACCGGTTGAGAACCCCTGATGTAGACAAGAGAAGAGAAGTTGTCCCCAGAAATTGCCCTCCCAAACCTTTTTACACAATGATGGTTTTTTTGGTTGGTTTTCTCTACATTTTTGCATTTGCTGCACTTGTTATGATATTCCATGATGAAATTCACTATTTTTTGATAACTAGCTGTGCTACCCGGTGTTGCGTTGAATTTTTTTAGTTTTTCGCCCAAACATCCAGCGTTCACCGTGGGGTGGAATGGCGGCCTCACACGTACACTGTCATGCACCACGAATTTATAGTGAGCTGCATCCCTCACTGGCATAAGTTTGTGGATACCGTACATCTCATGAAGCAGAATACTCACAGTGTTGGTCACTCTTTGCCAACGCAGGGACGGGTAATGCAACTCACTATAGATTCGTGGTGCATGACAGTGTACGTGTGAGGCCGCCATTCCGCTCATGGAAGTGGACCGAGAGACACGTATGAGGTGAGGAATCGCTACTCTATAGGCAAGTGTCTAGGGCAACAGGACGTAGAAAGTGGCTACCAGTATTGTCTAGGCAGCAGTTACGTAGGGACTTGTCATCGGTAGTCATTGTTCCTCTGAACTAAGAGAAAGCTTGGTGTCCCGATTTGCGGCGATGGTTCGAGAGTCGTGAGATGTAGAGTGGTTAGGCGAAGTTCAGCACAGTTAGAAGAGATACAGTAGGCCTAGACTGTAGAAAAAGCCCGTAGTTAAGAAGGTGAATAGACAGAGGGAAACTCCTGTTATATAGGAAAAGAACGAACCCTGTTCAGGGAAATGCCATTCTCAGGACGTTGTCCATCCGGCGTCCTCGGAAAAGGCAGGATCGGATCTGAAGCTGTTTGTTGTTACTTTTCTTTGAAAATTGACTTGTCCTAAACCTCTTCCAAAGGAGGTCAATCTTGGTAGAGTCAGACAGGCCCGCCGACAGAAATTCCGGGCCCCTGGGCTGAGCAGTTACGGGCCCCAAACTATGTTTCGACTTATTGAGCAAATTCACACAAAACAAATAAAAATAATGTAGCGAACCAGGTTGCTACAAGCTACCTTACTTATTTACTTAAGTAAGGCCGCTATTTCTATTACGAATTCATGGGTGCTATGCTTAGCACTGATCGATGCGGTCATCGCTATATTTAGCTTCCCATGCATTTTTCAATGGAACTTTCCGCCACGTGCGATTTTTGATTGGTTAGACATCACGCGATGTTTTAGGCGCCAAAAAGCGCTCTCTTGCGGCAAATTAACGCGCAAACCTTCAGTCGGGTAGCAGAATTGAATCGAGTAAGACCTATGCTGGTGGAAATCGTGAATCGTGGTAAAATTGATGGTATTTTCGATTCTGGCAAGTTTCTCAGGTAGAAGACGAGGTTCTTCCGATGTCTTGTGAATCGATGTGTAATTACGAAGATTTCCGGCAACAATTAAATTAATAATACGCTTCCTACGGAGAAATTCTGGCATCGGCCGACGACTCAATAACTTTCTACAGACGGAAAACGGTGGATCGGCTGTCCTAAAATATCAATGGGAACAGGGAAGTATAGACAACCTAATCTATAGAGCTCGAACCTGAACTAAGTGTAATTAGATAAAACTTGTATCGCTATTTTGGTGCAAATATTAGTTGTGGTATATTCAGTCTGTGAACTGATCGGATAGGTGTGAAATAGTCAGTCTGTGAACTGATCTGATAAAACTTAAGCTAGTCAAGGGACATAGGCGTTTTAGGGGGGCCTTAATAGTGAATCTTTAATATTGATTCTATTTCATCGGCTGTGTAAATAATTGCTAATGAACGACAGACAGTCGCTTGATTAATTCTACAATAAATGAAACTTAAATAGAGAACTGTGAAGTGATTTTTGCTATCAAATTATAATGGACTCCGACGGGGATACGGACAGTGTCTTAGGAACAGGACAAGAGGAAGATGAGATGTGTCCGGGAGGAACACTTGAGTTAGGGACTACAGACAATACTGATGACTTAGACCCGGCCGTATTACAGAAGCAAATGACAACAATAGAGCAGTTTATGGAGCGCCAGAGTAGCATTTTAACCAGTCTAGCCGAAGAGCTAAATCTAGTTTCCATGCAGCAAGCCCAATTAAATTCCCGCCAGAAAGAATGTGAAATAATGGTGAGGACGGTAGCTGATGGTAAAGTGGGTGGTGGAGCTTGGGGAAATGTTGAGGATTCGAACCCAGATAAGTACCCATTTAGTGGGGCTGTCGTGAACTTAACAGCCACCGCTGACATATGTCCAATATCGGCTCATCCTGAGGAAGAAGGTAACCAGAGAAGCTCACACCCTAGGTTAGGATTCGAACCTGCTACCATTGACACCAAAACCCTTGACCTAGGACCCGGATTTCCTCAACCGCGCTTAAGGGGGCGCGCAACAGTAGAGCCCATTAATTTGGGGGTGGAAACGTTAGGACAGGCGGCGCCCCCGCGCGTCACAATTGGTTCCAGCAAGTGGGATGAAGCTACAAAAGGTCATGGGTCAGAGGGTAAAATAATAATGGATCCCAGATTTGGTAGAACAGAAGATTTATGGGAAGAAGTGGAAAATGGAAAAGAAAATTTTTCACAAGATGATCCAAGAAGAATGGATGTACAGATGAAATACTTTGGTGCTAGACCAAGGGATTTACAAGGTCAAGGTCAAAAGGTAAATGACTTACAAGGTCAAAAGGTAAATGACTTACAAGGTCAAGGTCAAGGTCAAAGAGTAAATACAACTGACATGTTGCATGGTCAAGCAATGTATTATTATGATACAAATGTTTTGTATAGAGATTTTGACTTTGAAAATTACATGCGTCGAAAACAAGATAAATTAGTTAGAATTGGAATCGAAAATAAATCTGAAGACGATGATTCAGAAGTTACCGACTTGCGAGCGCTACATAAATTCGAACTGGAAACAAAAGCGTTAGGCGTTCGGCAAAAAGATAGTAAAACTTGTACTAATCCTAGATTTTTAGTTTCAGATGGAAAAATGGGGGATTCTTCGTTGCTGAGCGACGACCACGTGGGAACATGGGATGCACATCCTCACCGGTCATCAGCGACTGCTACCCCATGGGCTGCCACCTTCCCCCCCTCGTCGGTTCCTGAACCAGAAAAATTCCGGTCACCGAGCAACATGCTGTCACAAGTGACTGCTTCAGTCACCTCGGCTGCTTCTGATGTCCTGTTCTGCGAGTCGAAAACAGAACCCGGAAGAATCCTTCCAGTCTTCGCATCAGTTCCTCAGATGTTCGCGTACACATCTGCTCCGAGTCGACCGATCATGTCCATGGTGTCCCTGTCGTCGGAAACTCGAGTCACGCACAGCTACGAATGCATACATTGGGCTAATGGTCAGCCCGTGTATACGCCTTACAGTCAGAAGACGGTTCCACCTGTTCCAGTCTTCCCTGTCTACGCGGAAGCAGTTTCTCTTCCGATCCAGATGCAACCGTGGCCCATGACGAACACAGTTCTGGAAAACTCTGCCAAGGTCATGCAACTGCATCCATCGTCAGAAAAGCTCAGCTCAGCCAGTGTGAACTGTCAAGATAACTGTCTGAAAACAGCTGAAGGAAAGACAGTCAGTCTTTCTTTCCCAGCAGTGCAAGTTGCTGCTGAAAGTCGAGCATCAACTGGTGGTCATGCAACTCCATCAACCAACACAGAACAAGAAGAAGCTGCCGACTCAACAAGGGAGAAGGTGAGATCGCACATGAAACTAGGTCATTATAATGGGAAAACGTCGGTAGAGGTGTTCCTAAAAAAATTTGAGGTGTGTTCCAAGAACAACCGATGGACAGAAGACGAAAAACTAGCACAACTGACCTGCGCACTGGTCGAACCTGTAGATCAACTTCTCTATGAATTTGACTCTGACACAATCACCACATGCGCTGACTTGATGGACAGGTTGAGGTTAAGACATGGGAGCACTGACCAAACGGTTTTGTACCAGACTCAACTAAGTGCTCGCAGACAGAAAGTAGGAGAAGATCTGGGTTCTTTAGTCCACGATATAAGAAGATTAATGATTCTGGCATTCCCAGGACCGAGGTCAACACACAGTGAAACTATTGCGATCAAAGCTTTCCTTGATGCCTTACGAGATAAAGAGCTAGCCTTAAAAGTGAGAGAGAGGGAACCGGTCACCCTAGACAATGCATACAAAACGGCCATGAGACTGGAAGGCTACCGCAGAGCTGATGAAGATGGCATGGACCGCCAAGAACGACGTCCAGGCCGAGTCAAAATTGTGAAGGAAAGTGATGAAACGGGAGATTGCGATACGAAAGAATTTCGCGAAGACATCGCCCGTCAATTAAAGCAATTGAGTGACAGAATGGACTGCTTGCTAAATACTCCATCAACCGAAAGACACTATCCGCAATGGCAACCGCAACGCACCTCGTCAGCATGGAGAGGCGCAAACTATAGGAATCAACGATGGAGTCAGAAACCGAATGAAAACTACCGAAGAACAACTCCTGACAACCGACGCTGCTTCGAGTGCAACCAGGTTGGACATTTGGCCCGGGTTTGTCCTCGCAGAATAACCTCTTCGTCAACTGGAGAGCAAGATGAACCTGAAGGACCTGGGGTGAGTAACGCTAGACATGTAAAAGGAAACAGTGACGCTTATCTGTCCGTGACAATTAGAGGGAAGAAATTACTAGCTTTGTTAGACTCTGGCAGTGAAATGACATTATGCCCTGCGTCGTTAGTGGACTCGAAAGAAATTATCGGTTCCAGTCAACTATTACAAGCTGCTAACGGGTCTGCAATTCGTGTAATGGGAGAAACTGTACTGAAACTGAAAATCGGAGATCAGGCTTTCGAAATTCCTTGCTTGGTAACTGAGCAGGTTACTGAACTGATCCTCGGTCTCTCTTGGATGGTGAAAGAAAATGTCATGTGGCATGTAGGAAAAGGATGGATCCTTGTCCGGAATCTGCGGCTGAATGTCCTGTGCAAAAACAGTTTGAAACAGCGTCAGCGAGCGAAACAAACTGTCTGTGACCTGCGAAATTCTCCGAACATTGAAACGAGCTGTGAAACGAATGTCGAAAATCGAACAGTGCTGCCAGAGACGAAAATCACGAAAGAAATCTGTGCCGTGCAAACCGAAACCTTCGAACCGGAAGCTTCGTGTCAAAAGAAGACTGCTGTCCACTCCAATCGCTTCGGAAATCTCTGTCCTGCTGAGGTGGCAGCCCGAATCCCACGTCCATCGGATGTGCATCCTCGTGTCGATCCCAATAGTTCCTTCCGGGGTGGAACTTGCCTTCCTCCAGTGACGCCATCTGTCGAATCAATGCGAGTGGAAGAGTCAGATGCACTCTACATGGTCACTCGCTGCCCAAAGTCTGGTGTCGACCAGAGGATCAAACTCACCGGAGGAAACAGACTCGCAATGCTGGCGAGACTGTGGCAAGCGTAATGTGATGTAATGTGATATGATAGGGTAGTCCTGTCGCATAATGGCGACAAGTTGTGAATAGGGAATAGAGTCTTCTCTGCTTTAGTTGTGTTTTGATGATATTATATGTGGCCTTGAGATGTAGGTTTACATTTTTATTTTAATGTGCGTTGATATATTGTGCTTTCTTACTGTGTAAAAATGTGAAAGTTGATTACAGTAATGAAGTGTAATATGATGATATAGGTTAAGTGAGAATGCATAGTTTTATTAGTGTGAAGTGTAGCTTAAGTGTTTCAGATTATATGTGTGTCCTCTGATGATAAAAGTAACTATGTAGATGAGATGAATAATAAAGAAATGAGATAAATAAGAGATAACCAGGTAAAGATACTTGTACTTGTCTCGTGTAGAAGCCCTCCAGGTCGTGTAATGGCGACGAGAGTAAGCGATGGGAGAATAGAATCTTCTCTGTTTTATTTGCTTTTTGATGATATGTAACTATGTGATGTGAGAATACATTGTTTTATTTTCTTGTGCATAAATGCTGTGCTTTCTGATGTAAGCTAGTTGGCTATAACTATGTGAAAATGTTTACAGTAAGTGTTTAGTAGCAGTTACAAGAAAGTAATGTAGAGTGATGTGATGCTAATGCTTAAAGAGTAGTCCTTTAGTTTGAAATAAAAAGGGTAGTTTTAAACTCAGTTTAAATATTTGAATTGCTTCTTGTTACCACGAAGAAGGGCTGATGTTGTGTTTGATGTCAATTGCATAATAATGATTGCAAGTTAGAAGGTTGCATGGTGGTTGAAAGATAACCTTGTGTGAATGGTTGAATGAGTAACTGATGATGGTAAGAGTCGGTAGAGCACCCAATTGTAAGCATCGCCCTGGGAGTTGGTAAGTAAGTTGGATTATAGATTTGTAGGTAGACTCACTATTTAGCCGGCAGTGGAAATTGCATGCAATGGTGAAGTTGTGCCTGTGGATTAGTGACGAGATGAATTCGTCCAGTCTTAGACTACTTCCTGCAAGGGTTGTAATGTAATAGACTATTATAGGATATGGGAATAAGTCCTTTATGCCTTGGGTATGCTTAACTGAGCAGTAATTCCTTCTTCGATCCAGGTAGCTAAGCCTTGATGTAATGTTGAAACGTGTGCATGTTGGTATGCATTATTAGTAGCCTAGGTTTATGATCTGACGTTGCTTCATCTCTATAACAGTGGCTTGTTGTAAAAGGAATGCGTGCCTGTAAAACACAGCTTAAGTTTTAAGTTGCTGTATATGTTTGGCTTGGGGAATGGGTGAACTTTGGTTTCGGATTGCAGTAGAAAAGATGGTTTGTGGAAATCAAACATTGTCTGAGAGATAGTGTAAGGTAGTATGAATGAGAGTGACTGAGTGTGCTTGAAGATGCATTTCTCATTTTGTGGCTTTTGATGAGAAGTTTAAATGGATTAGGGCCTCAGACTTTTGTGTGTCTGAGATTTAGTATAGTATCATAACCATAAAATTGTGTAAGGTATTGATTCTTCTATAGCGATTCTTGTTGATTGTGATTATTATATGTGAAATTCTAATAATGCTACTGCTGTATAAAAATGTAATAACGGATTAATATAAGATTTGGCGCCGGAACATGACTACATGTGTTAAGAGGACTTTCTCTCGCTAGGGTTCCGTGCAATTGCTGGAAGTAGTGTGTAGTTAAGTTTCATTGTGGATAATTGCTAAAAGTAGTTAAGCTAAGTGATTGTAATTATGTGTAGTTAATGGGGTTACGTTAAACGATTACTCTTCCTCTTACAGACCGAAACAACCAGTTGGCATGGAAGATAAGATTGACATCTTGGATTTGATATCCCCGTGGGTAGGAAGTCATGAAGAGGCGATAGTTATAACACTCTTTACTATTAAGAAGGCCGCATGGTTCTGGCCATTCCTCGTTTAACGCTATCGAGTTGGTTGTAAGCAGTAATGTTACCGCTTAAATGTACCAGGCTCCTATAATTTAGTATCGAGGGATCTAGCATATAACACTAGTCGTGAAATGAAGATATGATTTCAATTGGTTATTTTATGTGGACTATACAGTTGTGTTACTGAGTTGTCTTGGAAATGCTATGTCCTGCATTGCTATGTTTTACCTTTCCGAGATATCATTGCTATATGATGTATGTAATCTGATGGCAGGTATTAATGATAAAAACTGTGACAGTTTATGTGAATGAGGAGATTAGTAAGACTTTGTTGGTCAGTGTGAAGACCTCGATTAGTTAAGAGCTGTTGTTGGGCATATGTGAACCCTTATGACTGACTAATAATCAGTCATTGTACAAATTTGTATGCCAATTGATGCAACTTCTGAGACATTGTAAGCTGTAGCATGCTAGATGATATACAAGTACTATGTATCCGGTTCGAGCTCCGAAGTATTAATAAATTTACCAGGGTACTGGTAAATTTAAGAGTAAGTTGTGGGGGGTGTAGCGAACCAGGTTGCTACAAGCTACCTTACTTATTTACTTAAGTAAGGCCGCTATTTCTATTACGAATTCATGGGTGCTATGCTTAGCACTGATCGATGCGGTCATCGCTATATTTAGCTTCCCATGCATTTTTCAATGGAACTTTCCGCCACGTGCGATTTTTGATTGGTTAGACATCACGCGATGTTTTAGGCGCCAAAAAGCGCTCTCTTGCGGCAAATTAACGCGCAAACCTTCAGTCGGGTAGCAGAATTGAATCGAGTAAGACCTATGCTGGTGGAAATCGTGAATCGTGGTAAAATTGATGGTATTTTCGATTCTGGCAAGTTTCTCAGGTAGAAGACGAGGTTCTTCCGATGTCTTGTGAATCGATGTGTAATTACGAAGATTTCCGGCAACAATTAAATTAATAATACGCTTCCTACGGAGAAATTCTGGCATCGGCCGACGACTCAATAACTTTCTACAGGACGGAAAACGGTGGATCGGCTGTCCTAAAATATCAATGGGAACAGGGAAGTATAGACAACCTAATCTATAGAGCTCGAACCTGAACTAAGTGTAATTAGATAAAACTTGTATCGCTATTTTGGTGCAAATATTAGTTGTGGTATATTCAGTCTGTGAACTGATCGGATAGGTGTGAAATAGTCAGTCTGTGAACTGATCTGATAAAACTTAAGCTAGTCAAGGGACATAGGCGTTTTAGGGGGGCCTTAATAGTGAATCTTTAATATTGATTCTATTTCATCGGCTGTGTAAATAATTGCTAATGAACGACAGACAGTCGCTTGATTAGCCTAATTCTACAATAAATGAAACTTAAATAGAGAACTGTGAAGTGATTTTTGCTATCAAATTATAATGGACTCCGACGGGGATACGGACAGTGTCTTAGGAACAGGACAAGAGGAAGATGAGATGTGTCCGGGAGGAACACTTGAGTTAGGGACTACAGACAATACTGATGACTTAGACCCGGCCGTATTACAGAAGCAAATGACAACAATAGAGCAGTTTATGGAGCGCCAGAGTAGCATTTTAACCAGTCTAGCCGAAGAGCTAAATCTAGTTTCCATGCAGCAAGCCCAATTAAATTCCCGCCAGAAAGAATGTGAAATAATGGTGAGGACGGTAGCTGATGGTAAAGTGGGTGGTGGAGCTTGGGGAAATGTTGAGGATTCGAACCCAGATAAGTACCCATTTAGTGGGGCTGTCGTGAACTTAACAGCCACCGCTGACATATGTCCAATATCGGCTCATCCTGAGGAAGAAGGTAACCAGAGAAGCTCACACCCTAGGTTAGGATTCGAACCTGCTACCATTGACACCAAAACCCTTGACCTAGGACCCGGATTTCCTCAACCGCGCTTAAGGGGGCGCGCAACAGTAGAGCCCATTAATTTGGGGGTGGAAACGTTAGGACAGGCGGCGCCCCCGCGCGTCACAATAACAATAGTAGGCCTACGTGTGGGCATGAATGTATGCTGATGCTTACATTAAATGTAAGCATCAGCGTACATTCATACCCACACTATTGTCATTTTTATTTGATAAATTTTATGATTTTAATCAGTTCTTAATGTTAATAATTTAATTTTCAAATAATATGGTAGGCCTAGTCAACAAGCAACCTTTCTGGATTTAACTGCAACAATAATTATCTCTTATTATAAACTGGTGGTTCTCCATCTTTGTCTGCGAACCTAAAATTGCACTTCGGAAATGCTCGTTTTCATCGCATGGAAAATTGTCCGAATGTCTTGGAGGATCGTTTATTTTAAGCTTTACCCTATAGCAGCCTATATCGTCTCAATCGTTTACGTACAGGCCTAAACGCGGGCTCTGTGGCGGCAGAGTGCCAACATCAAAAAATACCTCTTTACAGTTTCCATAATTTCAGAATTTTCCTAATTCTTATTTATAACGTCTTCATTTGGAATTAAGATACTAACACCACTAACTTCATTTTCAGCCATTCAGTGTATAGGATCATCATGCAGGCAGGTTTAATTCACTAGAATAAACCGATGTAGGAGTAGGCCTAATTATTGGCTCTGATTGCCTTCTTTTGAGATTCTGAATTGAAATAGTGTGCGAATGTATAAGCTTACCAACTTTTGCCTTTTCAAACTTATTAGCTTTTTCGTCTCTGTGCTCCAGATTTGTGTTTATAAAATATTCCATCGTTGCGAGAGAAATTTATGATTTTGATTTTTGTTCAATTGTGATTGAAATCTGACCACGCATAATTTAGCAAAAGAACGTTCTGAGACGGAAGTGAGCGTGTTCTTTGGCAAAACACTGATAACTAAGGTAATGGACAGCTGCCTGAAGCTTAAACAGTTGTAGTAGTGTAACAGTACCAGCTAAGCTAGTATACTAACAGCCTATTAGGCTCTATTTGAAACAACATAAATCACAAGCAATAGGCTAAGTAATATGAGTGATTATAGGTTGGGCCCGCCGCCCGTAATCAACATATGAAACATATAATAATCAACGGAGCCCGGGCCCCCTCCGGGCCCCTAAAAGTCGCCGGGCCCCTGGGCATTTGCCCCCCCTGCCCCCCCTCTCGGCGGGCCTGGAGTCAGAAACAGCTACTCTATGTTGGAAGTAGACAAGCTAATGACTCAGGTGGCTCTATGCGGATAGTGGGCTGGAGCCGTCACCGTTCCGTGAACGGCAGGGTACACACTACACAGAGTCCAGGGCGGCCGTTCGCCACATTATTAGGGAAACGAATGGTATTAAGAACAACACATCAGTATGCTGCAGAAATTCTGTTTATTTCCATTAAAACATACGTTTTTGAACCTTTGGAAATTTGTCAAAAGTCATTCTAGCAATTATAATTTAGATTAAGAGAAATGTACTGAGAACTGGATGCGCGTATCTTCAGTTTCACCATCATAGGAGAGGTCTATCTTCTCTGTCGGAACAAAACACAACGATTGAAAGATAATGCAAATTTAATATCTTGGCTATAAGAAATCTTCCAGTTTTATCGATGGAAACAGTAATGGATCATTCCAGTGAATCACCTCCGTAATCAACCCAAACTGTTAAAAGTAGGCTATCCTCTCTCCCCCTCTCCACCATTACGTCTCTCGTTGTTTCTGTCTCTATTTCTGTCTGTCTCTGTCTGTCTCTTTCTTTTTATCTACCTCTCCCTCTCTCCCTCTCTCCCAGATGACAACCGGATCAATTCTCTTTGCATTTTACGCTAAGTCCCCATGACATCCCATTTTGATCTTTATCTGCTGACGACAATCTTTACGCGGATGACGCTCGACTTCGCATTTTCTTCGTTCCTACCGTTACACCTTTACACAACTTCTCGTAACTCTAGGCCCTACTTCAAAATCAAATAGCTATTCATTTCTGATGTCTCATCTAATCTCTGTATAGTATCCCCAGCCCTTTTGTAAACGTATCACCATTCCAATCACATGACTAAAACGCTCTCCTGTCCTTCTTGACCCCCGTCATCGAACAATCAGTATCACTGCGCCTTGACCTAGGAACGATCTCCTTCCTGTATTTAACTAATTTTCGGTTCATCTTCCAATATTGCCATTCACCGATCTTCATCATTATCTGCATTATTTCCTTCATACATAATATCACCCTGCAGGATTTGAACTCAAACTTAAAGTCTATTTCTTCCAGCGGGTCCCACCTTACCATCCCCTTCACAATCTCTGTCGACCTTAAAAATTTTAATCGAATTTAATCGCACGACTACTTTTTTAATCGCAATAAACTGCAAATTAATCGCAACACATTTCTTTCAAATAATTATGTTAATTTTACTATTTCATAAGGACCGGTGTAAAGGTTTCAAATTACCCCTCCTAAACATTACCCCCGGTAACTTGAAACCGGTTTCAGATTACCCCCCGGAAACTAGATTTGCATCAATCATCGCATTTATTGCACCAAAAAATCTCGAAAAATCATCCCGCTTTTTGTTTTGGTCGGAAGAATTTCATCCGTCATCCCACTTCGTGGTATGTTAGCAATTGTTTCATCGAAAAAAAATAATAACCTCGAAGCCATTTCTCCATTGTAACTTCAGCGGTGATTAGTATTTTAATTACAGATGAAAATATTGATAACAGACCACGAAGTGGGATGACGAATGAAATTCTTCAGAAAAAAAAGAAGCGGGATGATTTTTCTGATATTTGTAGTGCAATAATTGCGATGATTGATGCAAAATACAGTTTGCAGGGAGGTAATGTTTAGGAGGGGGTAATTTGAAACCTTTACACCGGTGAAGCATAAAATGTTAATGACTGAATGCATTCTTTCTATTGCAATCATATTCAATAACCTTTGGCTCAGGCCTATTGAATTTCTGCATTTAGTTTTCCTGGGATCTATGATAGAGACGAAGGGAAGAAGTGATATGGAAATAAAGCGAAGGGTAACAATGGGTAAAACGGCAATGAGCGGTCTGGGAAGGAGTTGGAAGAATAAATATTTGAGCAGGGAAACAAAGAAAAGACTGGTAAGAGCACTGATCTTATCAGTGGTCCTTTATGGATGCGAGACCTGAACGAAAACTCGGGATATGGAAAGGAAAATCAACGCGTGAGAGATTGGGATTTGGAGGAAGATGCTAAGGATCTCATTGACGGAAAAGATAACTAACGAGTCGGTGCGTGAGGATTTGGGAAAAGAGAGGGAGGAGACACTGCAGCAAACAGCAACTAGGAGGAAATTGAGCTACTTCGGCCATGTGATGAGATCAAACGCTTTGGAAAAGGAGATGATGACGGCATGCGGTTAGGGAAGGAGAAGACGCGGAAGACCAAGGAAGAGATGGATGGATGAAGTACAGGAAAAGTCTGGAAAGAGCCTGGAAGAGCTAAGAGAGGCGACAATAGATAGGAGACAATGGGGAGGATGCATCATGACTGTCGCCAGAGCTCCAAGAGCTGACGGCACCAAGTAACCACCAGTTTATTGAACAGTTTTGTATGACAGACAACAGACATAATTTAAATGCTGCTCAGATTAGTCAACTTCTCAAAATCCGTTAATTTTTTCATTTGAGCCACATTTTAATTAAAATGATATAGACGTAAATGTGAAAATTGGACAACCGTTTTCTGTCTATCAGAATTATTTATTTATTCAGCCAGCAGTTACTGTAGCCTATTCGCAGACCAGTTTATTTACATTGGTCAGGTCAAGTTAGGGATGCTCTTATTAATAACAATAGTAGGTCTAACTATTGAACCTCATTATTTAGTCACAATTTTTCACAAGACATTGGTGGTGTAAGGAGAAGATGTGGTGGGAGGCGGAGCAGCATACGACAGGCAGAGACAAGTGATGGGGAATGCGTTGTCTGATGTGCAGACCGGCACGGAAATGACGTAGTACTACGTTCGTGTAAGCATTAGGAGCTCTTGGTGTAAGAATGGTGATGGAAATGGGATCACAACCTTACAGTGTATGTGTATACATACAGGGTATAGAGTGGACGTGTATTGTGAGACATAATGTGAAGAAATCTGGAGCACTGACATTCGTCACCATGTCGGCATATCGGATAGCCTGTGTGGTAGAGCGTCTGATTCATGCAGCCTGGCTGTTTGTCTAATGTTTAATTCTGTTCATTCTAACAGTCCTCATAATCTGTTACGAGATACTTATGTATATCCAGCAACATGAAGCCTAAAACTGCTAGCAAAAAGTTATTTACCGGTTGTTGGCGGCGGACCTGGCGGAGGTGCGCCGATCAACAGGATTCGGCGTAGAAGGCATAGTAGTAATCGTCAGTAGTTCCCCAACAGAGTTGCTGGGCGGCCGGTGCAGGGTTCGGTTCGGGTATCGGCAAAATTGTAGTTGGCATGGGTGTCGTAGTTGCCGAACAGCTGCACCTGCAATTTAAACATAGGCGTATATTCTGTTCCTCTAGTAAAAAAATTATCCGAAGCGAAACAAATTCAGCGCAAATAATAACTTTAAAAGTCACGATATATCGATGGATGATGAAGCACTGGACCATTTGTCATGCCAATGATACAGTTTATATATATATATATATATATATATATATATATATATATATATATATATTAGTGTGGTCCACAAAGCCATGGGAAAAAATAAAGTTTGAAAAATTCGTGACGGTACCCTTTTATTCTGTTATGCATCATGTGTCAATGATTCCTACCAAATTTTATTGAAATTGCTCAAAGTTTAGAGGTCGCGCGACAAGGTGAGATATATTACAGCACCACAGCTGTACATTATGTTAACATTCGTTTGTGATTTAGTGATAAAGGTTGTCATAGACGCATTGCTTACTTCGATCTGTAGAGAGAAGCTGATGTCATTATTCTTTTAATCAAATACCTTTTAAAACAAGGGTATACATGGCCTTTGGGTAATTTTTTAAATAATAGGAGGGAAGGGATAAATTTACGGATGTAGGCTACATGTGGCCAAGTTGATAGCAATGCTTTCGATAGATGGGAACATCCCTCCTGGTAATACTGCAAAGCAGCTATTTGATATATATAGATTGCCAGGATGCTACTGGCATGGGCGGAGACTTATGGGGACGGTCCACCAATGTTTGCGGTGGGGGACCGCTCCCCCTCACCACAAACACATGCTCATATCTCCCAACAGTTCAGAAATATACCAAAATAGCATCGTAAATTTCGAGAGTGTTAGTATCATATCGGTAAATCTGTTAAAATATAAGTAGGGTAGAAAAAAGGTCATCAGCCATTTTGGTTGGGAAAATAGTATATTTCCATTAGATTTCGACAAAAGGACAAAAAAGGGCGTCAAAAATAATTATGATCGATGAAAATGTCGTTGATGACTCAGCCGTCTCTCGGCGATAGTCCTTCGGCCGCTCATTCGTCCCACACCTCAACTTCTGGACCAAGTCTACGCCTATGGCTACTGGTATCAAAGATGCATGTATGAAGTGAGTTAATTACTCGGAGTGCAAAGGTTAGGTCATGGCACAGGTGAAAAACAAGACAAACTGTTGTGATTCTGCTGAAAGATTGTGGCTATAGAGTATTTTTTCTTCATGTTCTCTGCCCCACGGCAGGTTCGAACTTCCGATGGATGGGAAGGATATTGTATTCCATCAGAGTCTTGATGTTCAAAGAACAATTCCTTCTTACAGACCAGAAGAAATGTCAGTTAGAGACATCAACCTGTTTCCTAGTCTGGTATGCACATAAGCATGATTTCTTGTCCAAACCCGATAACAACACCATCCAGCGACCTGCGAATTCTGAAGTCTATCTTCAGGTACAAAGCGTTCAAAAACAAATTGTGTCATTTCTGAAGCAACCACCAAGGATTTGTAATAATCATGTGTGTGAGGAGTCGGTAGCCGTGGCCTTTTAGACACAGCCATCAACCATGCAACATGTCCAGCAAACGATGGTCAAGGCATCTCAAATTCAAGAACGAAACGAGCGCCTTAAACACACATTCAAGTTGCAGGCGAGCCATGTATAAATTTTACAGGTGGGAAGATCTTGGGACGGTGAAACCTTTGAACTTCCTACAGGTAGTAGAACCGCCATGTGAGTTCCTAAATGAGATTGATACTGAACAATGAAAACAAAATCAGGATTGTCACAAGGCAAAACAGTGCACAAAGAGTGTCAGGGTTGTAAACGTCAATGCCGAGAGGGGTTGTTAAACTCATTCAAGAAAACAAATCCATCACTAAAAATGAAGGGGAGAAATATCTAATGCAGGTTGTATCTGAGCACAGAGCTCAGTTCCTTGACGCAATCAAGTAGATCTATGCGTTAGGCATTCTGCTGAGACTCCAACAATCGAAAACCCTATGTTCAGTATATTATGGCTGCCATTGCTATAATCCCAAAAAATATTTTATGACTAAATTTTTAACTTTTTACCAGCATTCAGTACATCTATATGCCACTCAATCTCTTATGCAGTCTACAATGATCAGTTTATTTAAAAAATCTAAATTCTAAAAGAGTCCTTGTCCATATGCTTTTAATGCTTTCATTTGCTTATTTTTCGGCATTGTCACGAATGATGAAAAGTCAGGAGCATTGCGCGACCACTAAATATTAATCAATCAGGCTGAAATTTTACACTTATTCACTAATAAGGCAAGGTAACAGAATGAGAAGGTACCGTCAAGGAAACTTGAAAAATAATTTTTGTGGACCACACTAATATATATATATATTTAAGGGGTTGCTATTAGTCCCTTTTGCACGAACTGCAACGATGCAGCATAGAGCCTTTTCTGTGGTCGGCTCAGTTGTCTGGAATGGGCTCCCACAGGAGCTACGTCTACTTTCTGGGGTTATTACTGAAACATATTTTATTAAACTCAAAACTGTCCTTTTTTGCCGTGCTAGAGTCGGGAGCGCATCTGAGTAGTCCCATTGAAGAAGCGCTATATAAATTCTTGAATGAATGAATGAATATAATGTGTATTGTGTAGCATATGTGTATATATATACATGTATGCTGTGTGTACAGGATTGGCCAAAAATAAAGTAACCTAAGCCCAGGGCTGTACTGGTAAATTTTGAGATAAGTACACGTTGACTAGGAAGAAACCGCCTTTTCGGGTCCAAAATTTTTGACGGCTGTCATCCGGCCAAAAATGTACCCATTTTTTCCGTCCAAAAAAGCTGACGCCTTTTTTTAGTCATTCGCTCCGAATTTCGTGTGAAAAATACACCTAAATATCCTTTGCCTTTTTCGTGCGTTTACCCACACGCTCTTTGTGAGGTAAGTATCCGCCGTATACCCGCGTATACCCTTGATTACGGCCCTGCCTAAGCCCTAAGTCCAATTATTGTTTGGCCGTAAGTAATAAATTTTACATCAAATTTTACAGCTTTAATGGCGATTTATATTCGCGTCGGCCTAGTCCTACCGGCACCTCGTCATAATAGCCCGGTCAACATAGCCCCATCAAAACAGCCCCGTCTTAATCGCCCATTTGAAGACAAAACAGCCCCGTCAAAATTGCTCAGTGACACAATAGCCCCGTCAAAATAACCCCGTCAGAAAAGCCCGGGGCTATTTTGTCGGGGACCGACAAAGTCGCGGAATAGCACACGGTTTTCGTGAAAAAATAGACCGACGAAATTATTCATCCAGCTTCTATTTATATGTATAAAATACCTTCATACCGCTTCCATTTCTTAAGCGTTTTATCATTCATCCGGTTTCTATTTAATATATAAAATACCTCCAGCCTGCTTCCATTTCTTAAGCGTTTTATCATTCATTCAGATTCTATTTTGAATGATAAAATGGTATGTTATTTATTTTATTTTATTCAACCGAGCCGATCTCTTTCCATTCACGGCAAATCTCTTAATTCTCAGCTCAACTCTTAATGTTTGCGCTCTCGCTGTTTATCAGAGTAAACGCTACTCAATGTAGGCTATCTCTAGGATCTTGCTCAAGAATTGTCTGAATAGGCCTATACATTTTGTCTGTAATTTACACCTTGGCCATTTTAAATATTTTAGAACTTTGAATTGCATTGATTTAATAACAAAATTAACAATCTGACAGATTCCTTATTTTCCAACTTGATTGTCATCTTGCTAAGGGACTTCATGGTGGCGTGCAGCTATGCTGGTACCCTGTTTCTGTTTGAAAGAGTGATAATAATGATCATCTGACAATATCAAGGCCATTTGATAACAATTATTTGAGATGAGACAATAGAATCATGTTTTTGGTACTTTTTGTTTCGTTACGTTTTTGAATCGTAAAAAATCCGGGGGTAGCCTCACTAAAAGTGATATAACTTTTATTCTGTTTGAATTATTTTGATGAAATCTGGCCATCCCATGCAGATATGAATTGTCTTTAGTCTCTTGAAATTTCATTTCGAAATTCTTACTTCTGGCAAAGATACTGACCAGAATACTTAAATTGTTTTTTTTATACTTTCTGTTGCGTCTCGTTTTTTAATCGTCAAAAAACGGTGGGTGATCTCACTATAGGCCTAAGTGATGCTGCTTATGTTCTGCTATAAATATTTTGATGAAATCTGGCCATAATGTGTAAATATGAATTGTCTATAAGTCAGCAAATTTTTATTTTGAAATTCTTGCTTTTGGTCAAGATATTGGCAAAAACCTATGGGGGTCTTTTTTGGCGCACCCTGTAGACTCGGCCTCTATTCAACTACTGTCGCGTTTTCAGAAGAGTTTATGGGATTGGCTATGGATAATTACAGCACCGCATAATCCCTGAAGACGGCGTTTAGTATTGAGAGGCGTTAAGTAATTTATGCACGCGCAAAAAATTTGCCAATTTACGAAATACGAGAGAACACGGACTTGTACGGCATGCTGCTTTTGTTTTTAAACAATTTAGGCCTAAGACTCTGGTACTAGCAAAACGCACTAAGGAATTCACCACCAGTTAAACTTTACTGCTGAAGATAATGACCGATGTCATGCCCAGAGCGGATATATAAATAGGTCGATTTCTGAAGAAGTGAACACAGAAACTTATAATTCTAGGACGGCGATTTTTCGAATAAAGACGCGGTAGATGCTGATACATGTATGCTTTTAATTGTTTTATCATAGTACACGAATCCATAATGATTTAGTTCTAGAAAAGTACAATGATACGGTAACTAAAACTTCAGCGATACCATTGCTATCGCGTCATGTCAAGATTTCACTTAGGCCTATCATGTTTCAATACTTGATTGGTGCAGATAAATTAGGCCTACCTATAGACAGGTACTTCAGAGCATGGTCCAGTATCTGTAGAATCCTTGCCGTTTGCCCAAACACCCACAGTAAAGTTGAAATCTGGAACGACCACTTGCAGACCAGGACAATTCAAACAAAGGTTTTTGGAGTTCACTGCACCAGTCTTTGAGTCTGTATACTCGATTCTTGAGACGTCTCCCAATTCATCAACGTTTTTAGGATTGCACTACAACAGAGAAATAAAAAAAGGCTTTGATCGTTGTCCGATTTACTCAAATTCATGCTTTGTTGCAAAGCATTTCCGAAATTATTCAACCTCGTAGTATAGTAGACCTATATCCAAAACGCAGCCTGAGCGTATAACAGCATTTTGGCGAAACTTACACCCATATATCCCAAACGAGGAAATGATTTTCAAATATTTGAATCCGTTTCAGCAGGTTTAGAAAAATACTGGATTGACATCTGATCCAAATATTTTAGAATTCACAGTTTATTCCGAGCGTCAACCAGAATATGCAGGGCCTTAATAGGGTCGTACTCTGTCAAATAAGCTTAGTCAACTTCATTCTTCGGACTCAACTACTATATTTGCATTTCAAGTTTAACGCATAATTGAGCGTTCACATTATTCATAACAAAGTTTTGGATAGAACTGATCTACGCTTTAATAGCCATAATATTGGAGAACTTGTGATACATTCGTACTACGTATACCCCGCAGTCGATCGAGTTGATCGATCGAGTCGATCATAACTCGGCCAAGTCGAGTCGATCGAAAAATCATCGACTCGATCGACTTGCAAGTCGAGTCGATCGTGGGTCTTGCCAAGTCGAGTCGATCGAAAAATCGTCCACTTACAAGTCGAGTCGATCGTGAGTCTTGCTAAGTTGAGTCCATCGTTGTTTCATCTACTCGACTCGATTTAGAAATATTTTACTTAAGCCTACTATTTCTTGAAGTCTCACAAAGTGACCTACATGATATAGTGACGTAATTCATTTTTTTGCACACACGTTCAGCTAACGAACCTTTTGGCAGCTGGCGATTTCGTGTAAGTGGAACTGTGAAAGTTGACTATAGACGTACGTTACGTTTTCGATTCGAGTTGAACGAATACAGGGGCGGATACAAAAATATTTGAAGGGGTGACAAAATTTGTGGTCTTGGGCCGAAATATTTTTTCGCTGGTCTTCCGCCGAAAGAATCTTTTTTTAGTCTTTCGCCCAAAAAACTTCTAAAACCCGTGGCGACTCCGGTTATTTAAAATCTGATGACTTTTTAAGTCATGTGATAGGCCTACTTTTTCTCTCACCTTCCTGTTCCCGTTGCGTTGATTTACAGCTTCTTGAAACCTGATGGAGAGAGGGACCACTTCATATGCGAATCTCTGAATGGGGTGGGGCATGGCCGGATTGCCCCTTTGGACCCCTTCCTTGGATCCGCTCCTGAATTAGCAGTTTTATGAAAAAACGCAGCTACCCCCGGATAAGTGGTTGGCAAATCTCTACCACCATGGGGGCCAGGATGCGGGGGGTCGAAAACACTGAGTTTCGCTAGAAATTTTCATTCGCTTGCCACGTATAAAAGCAGTGATTTTAATCGTTTTAGAGGTGTTTAAAGTGGGGTGGAGGTGAAGGGGTGGGATGGAGGTGAGGGGTGGAGGTGTTGGGGTGGGGGTGGCGTAGGGGGTCGAGGGGTGGGGTTGGGGTTGGGGTGGAGTGAGGGGAGGGGTTGGGGTGGAGGGGTGTGGGTGGAGTGGAGACCTGGAGGGGGATGGAGTGGGAGGTGGACGTGGAATGGAGTGGGGGTGGTGTGGGTGGGAGGGGGTTGGGGGTGGAGGGGGTGGGGGTGGGATGGGGTGGAAATTTTCGTCAAACACAAATTTCTCCGGTGGCGTACTGGTAGAGGTCGGAGTGTGGTGGTGTGTTGTGTGGTGCACTGGTGGGGTTGTGGCCGGAGCGGATCGAATCCTAAATTTCCCGGGCAACGCCGGGTACCCCAGCTAGTGAGAATATAAACAAGGTCTATTGTGACGTCACATCGATTATTATACAGATCTACCAATATATTATGTTCATTTTGCGAATATAAAACGGGGCCTTTTATGACGTCACTTCGATTATAATACAATTCTACTATTAGATAAGTTCACTGAGGAAACGAAATTAGGTCTATTGTGACGTCATATCGATTATGATGCAGATCCGCTGTCATTATTATTTCATATTCGTAATATAAAACTGGTACTGTTTAAGTGCATCATCGCTCTGATTATGATACAAATCTATTATTATACGTTCAGTTTGAGAATATAAAACTAGGCCCATTGTAACATCACTTCGAGCATGATACAGACCTACTATAAAAGAAGTTCATTTTGAGAATGAAATAGATCTATTGTGGCTAACTTCGATTATGATAATGTTCTGTTAATATAGAAGTATATTTTGAGAGTATAAACTAGGCCTACTGTGACTTACTTCGATTATTACACAGATCTACCGTAATAATTATTGAGGTTCATTCACATAATCTAAAACGAGGCCTATTGTGACTTCACTACGATTTCAGTGCAAATCTATAAATTCACTGAGAATACTAAATTAGGCTTATTGTTACATCACACAGATTTATGACACAGATCTACTATAGTATAATTTCATTTTAAGATCATATAACTGCAGATGATGAGCAAGAGACAAAACTAGGTCAAGTCGACGCGAAGTCGATCGAGTCGATCGTCGGCCGAGCCAAGTCGATCGAGTCGATCGTCGCGCGAGCCAAGTCGATCGTAGCCCACGACTCGATCGACTGCGGGGTATAATTCGTAGGACCTACTGAATCTTTGTATGCTTTGTACCAGTAGCCTACCGCGATAATAGCCATATTTGCCGCAATTATAGTGAAGAGCAGCTTATGAAACAATAATAGTCTATAGTCTATACGGTCAAAATCGCGCGCACAGAACCGCTCGGATAAAACCACGCGCACAAATGCGCAAAACCGCGCCTAACAAACTGCGGGCGACCATAGCCGCAGCGATCATAACCGCGCTATGATAACATAACAAAACATAACATAACATAACATAGGGTTTTTTATTGCTCCCAAAAGAAAACAACAAGATACATTTTCAAATCAGTGCTAAGTTGGAATACAAAGGGCAGAACCTAAAGGGACCAGAGTCTCGCTAAGCAGAGCCACCCACAGTAGCCTACGTGGAAGTTGATTTCATGAGTAGCGGTAGCCTAGTCATCTATGTTTAAATGAAACAACATACTTAGTAGGGCTGCTGATTTAATCGCGTTAACGCGTGCGATTAACACGTAAAAAATTTGCGATTAAAATTTTTAACGCATTTATCGTACGCGTTAATTAGATCTGATTCAAATGGTTTCAGAGGCAGAAAAACTCGTTTTAAATGGAAGGCTCATACTTAAAACTAATGATACCTTCTTTGACAAATATTCCAACAAAGAATTTGAGTATTTTCGTAGCAATTTGTCGCTCAATTATCGATTGCATGCGACCCAAAACATGCATTTAACGCTAGCGATGAACCGTCGACATCGGCCGCATAGCATCGTCCATTCGTTGACTTAGGTTGTTTTCTCACTCCGTCAGACTACGTTGGTTGAACTCCAGGAGATGACCAATGGATTTCAAGTTCCAAATGATAAATGTTTACAGAAGGACAACTGAGACGAGGTTTGGCAAGAACCGCAACCAGGGGCTTCTATCCCTATACATGGCGTGCGCAACTTGCGCCCAATGGAAAATAGGGGGAATCAGAAGACAGCCAAAATTTACGTCGGTTGGGGGGGAAGGTCAGACATAGAGGCAGCGTTCAATCTAGGCATCACTAGGAGGAAGATCCCCCAGAAAATACTTCCCTTCCATATAAATTTGAACAAAATGGTAGGCCTAATAGTTTTTAGCAAAATGTATACACTTTATACACTTTGAGTTTTTAGTTAGGCTAGTATCTGCATTTTTGAATTACATGAACTGCTATAACAGCTATAATATACCATAACAAAAATTTCCTCTTACATGATTATAGTTATGTTTTTACTATTTTAATAAATAATACCATCATATTAAAATTGAAAATATAATATTAATACAAATACTATTTTGCACAACTAAATGGCTTCTCTCCAATGTTATCTTTCAAATTTCAGACAGTCAAATTTGGTCCTTTAACACTTAGTAAAGCAACATCATTATTACGTGGGCTTACAAAGTTGGACCTACATTGTATTTTATTGTATTGCGTTGTGCTCTAAAAATTTATGTAACGCCTCTCGAGTGAACATTGATCAGAGGCGCAAAACATATGGCTGCCCAATTTTGGCAGCAATTCCTCCACTGAAATAGTAGAGTAATTTTGCTGAGAGGACAGCTTAAAATGCTGAAATTGCAATGCGAAAATCGCAAAAATTTCTTATGGGGAGTGGCACATTCCCTCCCCATACCAGGTCCCTTCTCGGCGCTACACATGCTTCGGCGATCATCTGCTGGATACTCGTTTGTCCCCCTCCAAACTAACCTTCATTCCCACACTAGAGGAGGGCATGCGCTAGATTACATTATATTGCATACATAGAGGAAGGCCGGTTCAGAAAAGGGGGAAAAGAAGATGGATTGCGCCCGGTTGCTTAGGGGGGATAGAAGCCCCTGACCGCAACCTCTTGTGAAAAATTGTGACTAATGAGGTTCAACAGTTAGACATATTGTTAATTAATAAGAGCATCCCTTGACCTGGCCAATGTAAATAAACTGGTTTGAAAATAGGCTAAACTTGGCTGAATAAAAAAAATAATTTTGATAGTCAGAAAAGGTTGTCTACTTTTCACATTAAGCCCTATATCATTTTAATTAAATGTGGCTAAAACGAAAAAAATTAACGGATTTGAGCAGTTGACTAATCTGAACAGTGTTTCAATTCTGTCTGTCATACAAAACTGTTCAATGAACTAAATGCAGAAATTCAAAAGGTCTAAGCCAAAGGTTATTGAATATGTTTGCAATAGAAAGAATGCATACAGTCATTAAAATTGTATGCTTCAGGGGTCCTTATAAAATAGTAAGATCAACATATTTGAGGGAAATGTATTGCGATTAATTTGCAGTTAATCGCCATTAAAAAAATTAATCGTGCGATTAATTTCGATTAAAATTTTTAATCGAACAACAGCCCTAATAATTAGTATTGTAAAAAGCTAGAATATTTTAGGTAAACGAACAGAATATAAGGAATAGCTATAATTTTATATTTAAAGTGAGTAGGTGGACACGCAAAAGCTTTTTAAGAGGAGGCCATTAGGCGCCCCATGAATATCGATGGGAAGATTCTTCCAAATGGTTGGACCAGGCTGACCTTAATTGAGAACTTCTGGGTGTTATTGCGACAAAAATCGGTCTATAGTTGGACGCTGTTCTATAAGGCCTACTGTAAGAATGATTGGCCATACCGGTGTAAAGGTTTCAAATTACCCCCTCCTAAACATTACCCCCCGGTAACTTGAAACCGGTTTCAGATTACCCCCCGGAAACTAGATTTGCATCAATCATCGTATTTATTGCACTAAAAAAATCAGAAAATTCATCCCGCTTCTTGTTTTGGTCTGAAGATTTTCATCCGTCATCCCACTTCGCGGTTTGCTATCAATATTTTGATCCGAAAAAAATAATAGCCTCGAAGCCATTTTCTCCATGTAAACTTCAGCGGCGAATAGTATTTTAGTTACAGATGAAAATGTTGATAACAAACCACGAAGTGGGATGACGGATGAAAATCTTCAGGCCAAAACAAGAAGCGGGATGAATTTTTTGATATTTTTAGTGCAATAAATGCGATGATTGATGCAATTTACAGTTTGCAGGGGGGGGTAATGTTTAGGAGGGGGTAATCTGAAACCTTTACACCGGTGTTAAATTAGTTAGCAAAGGTGTGAGGTCATAGGCCATGCTTATAGTGAGTGAATTAGTGAAACATGAATTCACCAGTTTGAAATATTCTTATTTGATCTACACTGTGTCTCCGATAAAGTAGAACACTAGACTTTGTGAAATATCTAGGTCAATTGTACTATTATAGGTACCATATTTGGTGCACATGAGCTTCAGTCTATTCTATCCATACCCTGCAAATATTATTACATTTGATGCAAGGGTTACGAAGATACACCCTTTTGAAATTGGGTGGTTCAGAAACCAAGTTACCGAACAGTAAAACGCATAGAATGACGTCATTTTCTGGCTAGCGCAGGGGATACATTGGCTGTTGTTTATAAACGTCATTTTCGGAAACAGCTACACTACGAGACCTGTTTTACGTAACAGTTACTGTATCTGATTGTAAAAAAAGGTTTTCAGCGCAGAGGACAAGATTTTAATCAAGGAATTGAGAGAGACGAAGGGGTATGGCGCAAGGAGACTTATTACAGAATTTCCAATGAAACATTGGTCCCTAGCTGGTGTCAGCAAACTGTTAAAAAAGATTGCCACAACCGGATCAGTTGCAAGGAAACCACGATATCGGCCGTTACGAACGCAAACAAACATCAATGCTGTCGAAGAACTGGTGCTAAGTCAGGATGATCAGCCGTGTACGCATCTGTCGATCCGCGAAATTGCTATAGAGTGACTGGTATATCCAAAGCCAGCGTGCACAGGATTGTTAAGAAAGACCTCCGTTTGAAGTGTCTGAAGAAGAAGCGGGCGCAAGAATTGACAAGCGCCAATAAACTCACCAGGCTCATCCGTGCAAAGCAGCTTCTTTGGATGTATCCTCAACACCAGGTCCACTTCATCTGGTTTACCGACGAAAAGATTTTCAAAGTGGCCTCGCCTATCAATACGCAGAACGATAGATTATACGCCAAGTTAGGAGTCAGGAAGAAGACAATAATTATCTGCAGACAGACTGCTACACACCCGAGCAACTTTTTAGAAGTCGGTGATGGTGTCTGTTGCTGTGTCCTCCTTGGGGTCCACAGAACTGATGTTTGTGGAACCGGGGGTGAAGATTAACGGCGCATATTATCGCGATGTTCTTCTCTCGCAGCAATTCTTGCCAGCCAACCGCAAGTAATCAGGGGACTTATTTATTTTCCAGCAAGACAGTGCCCCAGCACATCGAGCGTTGCGTTCCTGAGACGTGAGACTCCAGCCTTCATCACTCCTTCACTTTGGCCACCAAACAGTCCAGATCTTAATCCGGTGGATTACAAAGTCTGGGGGTGTTGCAGGATCGAGTTTATCGGACAAGAATCAGGGACGTTGAACATCTCCATGATCTCCGGGAGCGGCTAATCGAGGAGTGGAGCCGGTTCGATCAACGAATCATCGACGGCGCCGTCAATCAGGGGCGTCAGCGACTCAGTGCCTGTTTGCGCGCTGAAGGCGGGCACTTCGAACATCAACTGTGACCGCTGAACTCAGCAAAACCGTTATTTTCAACCAAATGTTATGACAATAATATTCACTGACCCACGTCAAATTGGGCGGAGTTACGGTGTACAAAATATTTAACAAATCACTTCACAAATATTGAAGATATTGATATAAACAGCAATGTTCTACTTTATCGGAGACACAGTGTAATGTTAAAATACCGTTGAGGAGGAATAGTTGGGCAGTATGATACTTGTAATAAGATTTAGTGATGAGTCTAATGGCCCTTTTCTGTAAAATGATTAAACGTGTAGGCCTAAGTCTTGAGGTACAATTCGAGGCCCAGACAAAAATGCAATATGCTAAATATGGGTAGATTAATTATCAATATAGGATAGGTTGGTTAATATGTGAGTTGGCAATTTCTTTGTAATAATAATTATTATTCGATATCAGGTTGCTGAATGTGTAAAACTATTCAGCACATTTTGAAAATTAAATGCACTTTAAAGAAATTGCAATTGCAAAGTTCAGTTTTCAATTGTTTATCTTTATGTCAGCATAGACTATGAGGACTTACGGATGCAATGGAAATTTTAAAATAATTCCAATATTTTGGATCTCTTAATTTCTTATTAAAGGAAAACCATAAAAAATAAAATATTTGTTATGGATTAATGTTGGCCTATTTAGTGCTTAGGCTGACAAGTAAATTTGTGCTATTTTCTGATTAAAATCAAATTGTGCAAACGAGGTTTATAATTTCAAAATGCATCACAAGATGTAGCAATTCAAATTATTTTTGTTTTCCGGTATTTGTCGTTTTTTTTATTATTTTGAAAAAACGACGTTTTATTTCGTTTTTTATTTTGTTTTTATCGTTTTTATGTACGTGCATTATGTGTAGTACTATGTAGACTTGGGCAATAAATTGACGACATTTAATAACGTGTCAAATAGCATTCGAGTTCCCGTCAGGTGATGCCGTGTTTAAATAAGCCAAGAATAGATCTGATGAGCATTTCTGACTGATTTTGAGATGCATTTTCCTATTTGCCTACAGGGACCCACACATGTTCAGCAGTTGTGTAGCCTTTCAATAAAATAAGCGATGCTAACAATTTGATCCTATTTTTGTTCATTTTCGCTACTAGACTTAACAAGTAGGCCTAGCAATAATTACATGGGCCTGAGCCTAATAACATTTTGTCTTTTGCATTTGTGAGAGCCGCTAAATCGTGGGAGGGGCACTTGTTCGGCCTAACATATTGAACATGCTTTTATCCGGTCCTGCATAAAAGAAAGGCATTCATTTAGTTTATTTGGTCATTAAATTTTGTTAGGATGAATGCTGTTGAAACTAAACTGCAGCTGATAAGATTAAACGCAACTACAAGTTGGGCTGTGGCAAATTTTGCAAAGTGAATGTTGCTTTACGAATCTTTCTTTCCTTTTTTGTAACCAATTTTGAGTGTGAACATTCTTTCAGAAACTGTAGCTTAAGGAGCAGTTCCTGCGGTAAACGAAGGGACGTGGACGACCACCTTGTCCTGCACACTCTTCAATTGAAAAGAGTTAATAATGTGATAGGCTTATTATGATGCAAGGAGCTGTAAGCCTGTAAAGTCCGCGCGACTTTTGCACAGCCATCATTTAACCTCATGCTAATATCTTACACTTTTACAGCGTAGCAGTATCAACACAATTAAAACAATTATTGTACTTAATTGGAATTTGAAATTTTCTTCTTAATTTGTGCGTAAAAATTCAATCAGTAGGCCAATCTTCATTTTGAGACTTAGGCCTAGATAATTATTATATCGTTGAAAATTTCGTCGTAGCCACAGGCAGTGCAGGCACAGTGAAGGCCTTAAGACTCAGTCATACCATTAGTGCAAAAATCTTTTGTTTTGAGATGAATTTTCCCAGAGGCGGATCCAGGATTTCTGGTTAGGGGGGGCGTAAATACTACCAATCCAATCCCATATATATATGTATATATACGGGATTGGATTGTATATATATATATATGAAATTAGATCGCGCAAAACTATAATGATCCTTTTTATAGAAAATGTTATGGAACTTTAAAAAAAATATATGGTTTCTCATATAAAACCACTGGTCTCCACTGAAGATTAACAGTGAAACGATTATAAATCAGTTATCGGTTTTGATCATGCAACCCTTGATCCAAAAAGGAAATAATTAAGTGTCACATGCCAGTGGATTAAGCAGTGTCATTCTCCTTGGATGCTTTCTGGCGTAGGCATTGATAATGTCATCAATGTCTAACTTGATGTCCTTGAATAGTGCCACCAACAAGGCTCCCGTAATGGTCTCCTTTGCCCTCTGCAATTTGTCCAAGTAGCAACATTGGCAAGTCAGGCATGATGGTGCTACTCTCATTAGGAGCCACAACAGCTGTGGCATTGTCGCCAAGTGAAGACAATATTGTGAACTGAACAAGGTACAGGCAGGAGGCTCCTAGTATCATTATGTGGTCCCCAAAAGTACCTGGCTGAGCCATTTCATGAAGGTAAGACTCAACATCACCATGTGAAACTTTTCCAGACAGATGTAGGCTACTGTAGTGCCATCCAACAAGGTAAGACTATCACGTCGGTCCCAAAGATACTGAACGATGTCACTTCTTATTGTAGCTGGACTTATGTTTTTGCAGAGACATAGCTTCATTTGGTCAGAAATTGATGAAAATAGACAATTGTCATCTTCTTTGGGATTTAATGACACTATGTTGTTCTGAAATGGTAAATGTTCTGGTGCAAATGCTGAAATATTGCAATATCATTGATAAATGTATAATAATAATAATTTTCAAACTCGCAATTCTACATGCAGAATGTCTTCCTATTTGTTAAACTTCTTACATTGTTTACTTTTTCCCCGGGCACTCCGGGCCCCCTCACACCACCAGGCCCCTGGAAATTTGCCCCTCCCCTTTTTGCCCGCAAATAAAAATAATATAGTCGATGCCAATTTATCATACGATAATTAACATAGTAATGATAGAAAATGAATACACTAGTATTTGTATAAAAAAATAGATTCAATAAGCAAGGGATGCGCCTCATCCATGGACCGCACGCCACTGAGCGTTAAGAGAATGATTATACGAGTAGGCCTAGTTCTATATCCTTGATTTGCCTTTGTCTATAATATTGGCAGGTGAACGCTTTCGGCGGCTATAATCAGCACGACGAATTTCAAAATTATAATGATAATCATATACCATCTTTGAGATTTAGGCCTAAGATAGGCTTATGTCTTACCAACGGTAGTCGGCTTATTCGCGAATGATAAAACTGCTTGTTTAAGCCGTTTTGACTGCGGACCACTCGACATATTTTTTAATTGACCAATTTCTGGATAGGAGAAAGTGGAAGGACCTGTTGAAGAAGGCATCGGACACCTACGGGCGCTGAGCCCACGGTTGCTGCTGATGATGATGAATTTCTATTTACGTAAATTTTGTCTGTACATGAACTGTGTGAATGACGTCACGGTAAAAGTCATTGGTCACGTGGGCAACGTCTGCTAGCAACTCAGGTAAGTAGGCAAGAGAGCTCCGGTAAGAGAGCTCCATTCTGCCGGTCCACATATATTTGCAATCACGTTCTAAAAGTTGGGGGACCATAATGAATCTCGTCCTAAAAGTTGGGGGACCATAATAATAAAGTTAGGGGACCACTCAAAAGTTGGGGGACGCTTTCCGTGGGTCCCATAGGGTGGTTGCGCCTATGCCGGTCCAGCTACTTAAAACATCCTATTCCCAAATTGTAGGCCTAATTAGGCTATTTTAGTTTTAGGTCAGTTTAGTTTGAGAACATTTGCTGCAGGTTTAGGGGGGGCGTACGCCGGCTCCGCCCCCCTCTAAATCCGCGCCTGTTTCCTATTTGTTTTTTATATTTCTTTTGTTTTCGGCAAATCTGTAGGCCTACATGTGCGTCAAGTTTCATTTTTAGTCACAATGATTACCAAAGACGAAGATGGTTAAGCTTTCTTATTGCGCTATCGCCGATAAACATTCACGAGTTGAAGAGTTACGGTTTTCAAATTGCTAATGTTTGAATGAATCTTGTCTCGCCTAATACCCGATCCGTTTCAAAACCAGGTAACTGAGTTTCGTGACCTCACAATAAGGTGATCAAAATATGCTTAAACTGGTGTTTGAATAAATGCTGCTTCATCTGGAATCCGACTTGTTTTAATAAATCCGAGGCTGTGGCACCTATACCCTGATAGGAATACCACACAATCTGCCTCATTGTTCGCAAGACGTATAATAATTATAGCTTAAAATCCATTCTAGCCTAATTTCCTATGGATTTAAATTGTTTATACTTATCATGGGATCGTCTTTATTCACCGGCACATTGAGTGACAAATCGGCACTGAAATCGTTATCGAAAATTCTCACTATTGCGAAAGCGCCATTCGCATGCTAGAGCCAAGCACAGCAGTTCCACGAGCGTCTCCAAAATTTATCACAATTATCAATCACGTCTATCCGAATGATGGCTAGACTATCTCCCTCATTAGAATGGCCATCCCGTTCCGGTTCTTATCTCCTCCAGCATAAACAACTTTGAGACGCTTGGCTTTAGCATCTAGAGCCAAGCGCAGCAATTCCACGAGCGTCTAGTAAATTTATCATGTCAATGACGATTATCCGAATGATGAAAACTCATAATTCAATTAGTAAAAAACTCCATGAATAGAACTTATTCTATAGAATGCAGGAATCTTTAAAACCTCAGAATGCTGAGCTCTACGTAAAATTAAATGGCAAATTTAGAAATCTTTATAGCCTACAGATGTCGCGAGCAGCACTACATAATGTATTCAATTTTTCACCCTCAAAATCTAAGAACTAGTATAACGAGACGACTCACAGAGCATGGTTTGAGCACAGTGGATGCAGTTGCCATGCCGCGCCAAGTGATAACCTTCTTGTCCAAATTGACTGACCATGTGGAGTTCAACGTTATGGCTCTCTCGACTGCTTCACATCTCCCGCTGTCCGTCGCCTCAACATTTCCTTCCCACTTCAATGCGAAACAGAAGCAGGCGAATAATTGGAAGTAGAACTTTGCCATGTCGTCTGAGGTCGCTCTAGGAAGATCTTCAGCTGATGACTGATCTTTGCTGTCAATGCTGAACTTATATCCACTCTACCCTTCAGTGGTTTTCAATAGAGGATCAATGGATCATCTGTTGCTGTCGCAAATCCAATAATGAGTCTTTGTTACAAATATTGAGCGACGAGATAAACTTTTCATTAGTATTCTCACAATTGAAACTTCGACACCAAAAGACGAATGATTTCCGTAATAATGCAGGTGGTGATTTCATATTAGCAATGGTCGGGGACAATGCAAAATTGAAAACAGTGAAATTAATCTCAGTCCTCTAATTAAACCCTTCCATTTCCTGCATGCCATTCTAAAGACATCAAAAGTTTTGACGAATCAAATTTAATACATACATACATACATACATACATACATACATACATACATACATACATACATACATACATACATACATACATACATACATACTAGACCGGTCCACAAACCATAGCCAAAAAATTAAGTTGTTTGAATTCTTTCTCCACAAGGCTTATTTTTGTCCCCTTGGGGTAGATAGTCTCCCTGTAAAATTTCAGCCTGATTGTGCAACATTTAGAGGTCAACCCATGCAGAACATTTTACTTGAGTGCTGATAATGTCTTTACGTCATGTTAACCGTCATTATTAGACCAATATGGCTTCGTCTAATTTGAGATCCGACCCAGAGCACTGGCTATGGGAAAAGCAGTCTCTCGATTGTATACTGCAAGATTACCACACAGCTTGGATGCACAGCAACTGCTTCAGTTTAATCATATCACTAAAGGGAGACCCCTTCCGGAAAGCTAAAAAAAATGACCTATGATGCAGTTGTTTGTATTTGGGTGCTTACCAGAATACCAACACAGCTGGTGCGTAAGGGAACTGCCAAAGCCTTGCCAGAACTACCTGCCTCTGAAGATTCACGGATCACTATAAAAAGAAAGTGACAGGATGAAGACGACATGTTCAAGAGTGATCTTTAATAATTGTTCGATATTGCCTCAAAGGATGTGATGACAGAAATCCAGCAAGACTAAGATCGTGATATCCTTCGAATAGGTCCTACAAAGAGCAGACGTATTTTCCAGCAGCATGAGTGGAGTATACTTAAAGACAGCAGCAAAAGAAAGCAGAAAGAGGCAACTGCAGGAAAAAGAGAGAATGGTGAAGACTAAAATGAAGAACGCAAGACAAAAGGCAGTTATGAAGCAGCAGTTGAACTTTCTGCGTTGGCATCTATAGAAGTATTTGATTACATTGATTAGTATAAGACAACTTAGTCCTAGTACGTATGCAATACATCTACAGTTCTACACTCTAAAATGGCTGCATAAACAGCTGCTACTAACTGCCTCATTATTAAAAAAAGATCCAAGAACATCATCCAGTCCTCTTTAGTTTAGTGGTTGGTGCTTTGTAACATGTTGGCCTTCCAGACCGTGATCCTTGGTCTGGAGATGGAGATGTCACACTGGCGATTGGTTATGACATTAATTTCAGAAATCATATTTTCTAGAAGTTCGGAATAAAAGAGGGACAAGAAGCAGCTAGGTGCAATAGAAGAACAAGAGTATACACTGGCAAGTCTGTTACAACATCACTGAGAAGGAAAAATGTTGCCCAGCATCGACGGATCAAAGGAAAATATGGATCGCAAAGCTACTATTGTCACTGGAAATTGTCAGGAAAAACTCTTGGCAATCCCAAAAATGGTGAACGGCATTCAAGAAGGTGACTATCAGGTCAATACCAGTGTTGAAGTACGGTAATATTGAGAAATGGAATCTCCCCAGACATCGCTCAATGTCGCTCAGGTCGTACATTAACCATTATGGACCAATTTATCTGCATATGTCGAAATAGCATAAAAAGTGTCAAATGGGTTGACCTCTAAATTTCATTTTTTTTTCAATAAAATTTTTTGTGATTATTATAATCATGATAAGGAACAAAACAAGCCTTGTGGAGAACTGAAATCTGTTAGATGAGTTTTGTGGACCACTCTAATACATACATACATACATACATACATACATACATACATACATACATACATACATACATACATACATACATACATACATAAATACATACATACATACATACATACATACATACATACATACATACATACATACATACATTCATGCGTACATGCGTACATGCAATGCATGCATACATACATGCATACATATATTCATAAGATACATAATACATAAATACATACATCCATACGTACATACAGGGTGGCTCAAAAAAAAACGTACCACCGGGGAAAATGCGATATCTTCGCAGCCGATTGGGGTTTTTCTGCGAAAATTTCACAATTTGAAGGGGAATGAATATACAACAATCCCTGAAAGTTTCATTTGAAACTTTTCATGTTTGCAAAAGTTACAGCTGTTCAAACTTAAAATTTCGTTTTTTCAAATATCCGCGGAAAATTTACGTCACTTGTAGATTTCCATGTCATATGATATCACTTTTCCCTACGACCTCAGCATTCGGTTTTGCAGTTTATTGTAAGGTATAATGAGAGTGTCCACTCTCTGCCTTAACACAAGCTCAAATTCTTTTTGTGAAGCTTAGTATGGCCTTGTTGGTCGGGTCCTGCGGCAACTGACCCCACATTAGCAGCAAGACTTGCTTCAGCTGGCCAATGTTCTCCAACTTGGGATTAAATGTCTTGCAGCGTTCCAGCATAGCTCCCCAGACGTGATAAACAAGAGGGTTAAGGTCTGGCGAGTTTGTAAATCATCTTTGCCAATGCATTTACTTCAGTTGATGTCAATAAGGTAGCGCCATCATAATCAACCTTGCCGTGCGAGCAAGCAGGTGCACTGTCCTGCTGCATAATAAAACCAGATGTTAGAGCATACCTGGTCTTCAATGAGTCTGGGTAAGCGAGTTCAATGATGAGTTTGACATCTAACCTACTGAATGGGATTAATTGCAGTCTTTTCTTGCAGCCGCAACACACGCCGGCATATCTGATGCCGAAACCACGATTTGCTTTGCAAACTTGACCTTTCGATTACCAAGCGAATTTCGTGAAAATCGCGCTTTTTCCGTCAGATCAAGCGACCACTTCCTGCCTCTCTTCCGACATCTGATCTTCGTTACATAAACCCGTTTGCAGATAGTCTTCAATGTGCTCAGGCTCCACTTTTCACTGGGTATTTTGCTATGATCACGCGATGTCTCAGTCTCTGTTCATGCAAAGTCCGAGTTCCTATTTTATCTTTTGCAGAAACTTTGCCCATGACGTTCATTGTTTGGGTTCACCAATTGAGACCTTAATCTATAAAATATCACCAAATACCAGCAGATTGCTTCATAAACAGCTTCTTTACAGCTCATAGTGAGGTCGTATGACATCATCATCAATGTGTGTGTGTTGTAATTTGCCAAACATCCTAATGAAATCACTTGTATTGGAGCATGATTCTCCGGATAATTGAAAAAACGAAATTTTAAGTTTGAACAGCTGTAACTTTTGCAAACATGAAAAGTTTCAAATGAAACTTTCAGGGATTGTTGTATATTCATTCCCCTTCAAATTGTGAAATTTTCGCAGAAAAACCCCAATCGGCTGCGAAGATATCGCATTTTCCCCGGTGGTACGTTTTTTTTTGAGCCACCCTGTACAATCGTATCAATTATAGTGACAGTTATGAAATCGAACAGGGGTAGGATGCGGCGGATGTCACAGAAAGGCTATTAGGCATGATGCAGGTGCGTGATATGTTAGAGACAGAGCTCTGCGCCGGACGCGCCACGCCGCCGTCGCCGACTATTTTTGGTAGCCGACTCCGCCGATTTTTTTGAGTCGGCGCGTCGCCGCCGCCGAAAAGTTGTCGGCGCTCCGCCGATGCAACATTAATTCGTTTGTTTCTTTCCGTTGAATCTTTCATCTTTTGCATGATTTTGCGAAAAAATTGTTGTGGCAATATAATCTTTTGCGTATCTTCTTCGATTATTCATGGCAGCACCGTTTTTGCGTCAATGCTATGAAACCTATGATTCTACCTATAATTCGTTACGACTTTTGGAACAGTTCACTTAACGTTTAAACTTTTGGGGATTTTGTAATTCGATTTCAATTACTGTTTCTTGTTTTAAAGTTATATGCCGGAAGTTCTGCATTGGCTTCCTGTCCGTCAGCGCATCGAACACAGAAGCTCTTCCTTGATATGGCGATTCCAGTTAGGTCTTGCTTCAACTCACCTACTTGATCTGTGGACCTGTTTCAAATACTCGGACTCGTAGATCCCTACGCTCGACTGATATAGGAGTTCTTTTGGTTCCGTTTACTCGTACGTCCATCATGCTGAGTCGTGCTCTTCTGCTCTGCAATTTTATGTAGGCGAATGGTCGCGTATACAGGTTGGTGATTCCTCATTGCCTGTAGTTTACTACCTAATTCCAGTTTTTCTTACCAGTATCAAACTCCCACGCTGTACGTGACCTATGTGAAATTGGTGATTAACCCTCGGGCTACCAAGGACGGGTTGTAGCAACCCCTAGGTTTTTTTCACATAAATCGTGTTCCGTTTCTAAAAAAAATGACGTTTTAGGTAGCTATAGAGGGTTCATTGGCACACATTTTAAGCTAAATATTTTGATGATAGGCTACCCCATACCGTTCAAAAGTTATACCCGATATACCCAAGGTACCAGGGGGTGGATACCATCCCCTAGGTTATCGACTGTAATTTTTCCGCCTTTTAATATTAAAAGACACTAATTATACCATTCTATAGAGGGAATGTGGGTCTACACTTACATGCTCATTGAGTTGTCTTTTGACAACCGGAAGTGCTCAAAATAAATTAAAATGTATATAAAGGTGTTTTTTTCATAAAATATTCATGTTTTTCTATTATAACTTATCCTAAATTTATTTTTAATAGAAATAAATCATGCCATTCTGTAGCGGACATTTAGGGTTTTTATCTAATACCAAATAATTTGTCTTTCGATGACCGGAAGTGTTCAAACAAAATAAATTAAAATGTGTGAAAATGTTGGGTTTTTTACAACGGAAACCGATATGTCTGTGTAAACGTTTTTCAGCAGCTACTACATTTTGTTTGTTTGTCTGTACTTAAAACAGACTTATTACTGATATAGGAGTTCTCTTGGTTCGTAATTTTTATTGTTGAAAATTGGACTTTATTATATTATGTACACTATTATTGTATATAATGATAAATCATGTTCAAAACACAGCGAATCTAATTATTCCCGATGCGTAAGTATACGTTTCGTGGAATCGACGGGTACCCATGGTAAAAAAATTCATAATTTCGAGGTGCATTCATATTTTCTAAACCTAAATATTAGGGTGGTCGTTAGAAATGAAAGTCTGAATTGACTGTTCTCCAAGGCGCCATTTGGTTCCATTCTTCCCAGAAACATCACAGAAAAAGTCGTAAGAGAAAATATTAATATTTAGGACTAGCACAACGCCATCAAAGTTTTACCCTTATAATACCAAGTCTTCCAAAACTCAAAAGTAGATATATGGTTGTACTCAACCAGGAATCTTCAAACCAGGAATTAATTCAACTACTTGTAGTTGGTCCAAACTTAAACATAATGATGCTACTGTTATCGTAATCATGATCATCAATTTATATAGCGCCACTTCAAGAGAAATTCATCAAAGGCAAGAAAACCTGTATAACACACCGCATCACAGATAACATCTATCATTTCTTATGTCTTTACAAATACTATCTGTTTTGCCTTGTTGTCGTGATTGATAATAGTAGCTTATTGCTCTTAGTCTGTTACAGCAAGGGAACAGTAATAGTATACAATCGTAGGGATAATCATACAAATTTTGTGGTTTCATCTGTGTCCTACGTAATTAATCTATTCTGCAAAATCGCCAACATTCTTAGTGAGGTCTGATTTCTCATAAATCTTTGTTTTTCTACGGTCATTGTTCATGGGGTTACTTGTTACAAGGGACTGATGCAATATTAAAAGTAGCAACTTATTTTAGATGCGAATTTTTATCTCATATAGGCCAATATTGTTTTCAACCGGGGGCATTATTACCCTGTCTCACAATTCAAATTGCATTGGTGTTTGAATGGGTTTGAGCTATGGTGTAGTTTTCACGATACACTTCCCTCAAAGTGAAATCTCTGGCATGTTGCCCAAAGAAGGTGTTCCTCTGCCACCAAGAGTGTAGCAATGGATGTTGTCTTGAGGGTGCTATACTTATTCCCTTGAATTGGTTGGTCGTCTGAGATGTCCTGGCTGGTGGCCACTGTAATTTCAGCTAGATCCATTGCTGAGGATGATGTAGAGATTTTGAGTAGCACATAGCATATGTGTTTGACACCATCGCCTTTCATGCTAATTTATAATAGGTAGTTAATTTACAATGTTTAATAAAGGAGTGTAATTTGTGTCCACTCTTGATAGCACTATCTGTGTCAATTGTTTGACTCTATGTTCATTCTTTCAACTCTAAACGTATACTTTTAATGGGATAAATTCTATATTATGAAATAGACAGCAATATGTGTAGGCTTCACCAGGCACTCAATTATGATGTTCTCTTTAGAAGTTGTTTAAAGGTTGCTCTTTGACTCCTGTGTGGTAATAAGTAACTTCATAGATCTATAAAAATTATGATCTCAATAATTTCAACATCTATTTTAATGCATTTCTTTACAGCAGCTCTTGATAAATGTTATCTGTGATGCGCTTTGTCATTCTGCTCTGATTGCCACAAAAAACGAATATATCATCAGTATTTTTTCTCTTTTTCAACTATTATTGAGGTTCTTTTCCGACGGTCTGTGTTATATCAGAATTTGTGTAAAAGTTAATCATGTAATAAAGAGCCTTTAGTGTAACAAAGGATTCCTGTAAATAGAAATCAGACCTACGAAAATAACATAGCAATGTGTTGGATTACTAGTATAGGTTTATGGTAATCGATCTCAGGGACTCACGAGTCAAATACTATTGCGATGGTCAATTGTTCATATAAATATATAAGAAACCATTATCATCATTGTAGAAGTTAGGCATACTTGTCAGTTGTACTTGAGTAAAATAATGTAGTCTTTCTGCTAAAACTAGTCACAGGTAAAAAATGTGACTAAATTATCCTTATACTCAAAAAGACGATGATATTTCGTAAAATCCAAAACTTCAAACACGTTGTGCTAGTCCTAAATATTTTTCAATCGGCATAATTTTGGGGCTACAACAGTCTTTTACCAAGTGGCACCAAATGGTGGGTTGGAGAAAGAATGAAACTGAAGTTGAAAATTTGCCATTGCAGATGCGACCACCCTACTAAATATAACGTGTTGTGCCGAAATGAATGCTGAATGCAACGGTGTATTACAAGTTCTGATATCTCAAACCCAACCCGATATCCGGGGTGGTAACCACCACCCCTTGGTAGTCCGTGTTACAAAAAAACTTGGTAGCTTGAGTGTTAATTAAGCTATCGAACATTTTATAGGCCAGTCTACCTGCACATTGGATCAATGTAAGGCATTTGGCCAATAGATCCTACTTTGTCAGCAATTTGAGCAACGTCTCACATATGGGATCAGATTAGGAATTTTTTAAATCGCATAAAACAAGAGCAACTTATCGTGACGTTGCTTGCTTAGACCGAAAGACTTGTGCATAGCAATTGGGTTTACTAAGAGTTTCGCGTGACGTTGTGACGGTTGTTCGGATTATTGACCCATACATGTACATCTGGAAAGAAGGTGAATTCTGATCAAGTTTAGTAATCAGTGTGGTTTTACAAAGGAAAATTTAAAACATTGTAAGCACTCTCATCCGTTGACAAGATTGCATGACTTTGTATTCAATCACGATAACTCTCACTTTGTGTCATACAATCATTTATACGCAAACACTGTATGTATGTATGTATGTATGTATGTATGTATGTATGTATGTATGTATGTATGTATGTATGTATGTATGCATGCATGTATGTATGTATGTTTGTATGTATGTATGTATGCATGTATGTATGTATGTATGATTGTATGTATGTATGTATGTATGTATGTATGTATGTATGTATGTATGTGTGTATTGTGTATGTATGTATATATGTATGTACGTATGTATGTAAATTTGTATGTATGTAAATTTGTATGTATGTATGTATGTATGTATGTATGTATGTATGTATGCATGTATTTATGTATGTATGTATGTTTGCATGTACGTATGCATGTATGTATGTATGTATGTATGTATGTATGTATGTATGTATGTATGTATGTATGTATGTATGTATGTATGTATGTATGTATGTATGTATGTATGTATGTATGTATGAACGTATGCACGTATGTATGTATGTGTGTAATGTGTATGTATGTATATATGTATGTATGTATGTATGTATGTATGTAAATTTGTATGTATGTCTGTATGTATGTACGTATGTATGTATGCATGTATGTATGTATGTATGTATGTATGCATGTATGTTTGTATGTATGTATGTATATATGTATGTATGTATGTATGTATGTATGTATGTATGTATGTATGTACGTATGTATGTATGTACGTATGTATGTATGTATGTATGTATGCTTGACATACATACATACATACATTGTATGTATGTATGTGTGTATGTATGTATGCATGTTTGTATGTATATATGCATGTTTGTTTGTATGCATGTACATTGTATGTATGTATTGTGTACGTATGTATGTATGCATGCAGCTATACAATATCAGCAGGTCGCGGCAAAAGAATGGGCCTCAAGAATTTTTGACAGGTCATAAGACAGATCAAGAGTAAAATATGCAGGTAGCGCCGCTACTTCGCAAGCAGACCTTTGACTTCTATTAATAGGTTACGTAAGCTGTAGGCCTGAATTTGAAAACGTTGTCACGTAGTTTGTAAATCAAGCCTTTGTAGAATTTTGTAATTAAACGTCTATTCTGATAATAATTGTTTCTCATGAATATTAATTTAGGACCAGGTAATCATGAAGCCGCCGGAGGCGAGGTGGGTATGACACACCCCAGAGGTATTCTGCTTTAAACTTTTAGCGGAAAATGTGAAGCCAGCTCAAATTAATTATTTCTATCTTTGTGAATATGAAATACAGACACTTTACCACAATTTCGGGTATTTTGAACGAATTTTTATTTTTATTTTGTCGCATATTTTTAAAGGAAATTGTAATTTTTTCGTATGCAAACTATTATACATGTACATATTGATTTTATAGGCCATTCGTTTAGCATGCGAGTGTTCCTTGAACATGCTAATACTGTGCTATGATACAATCGAGAAGGCTCATGACAATGATGACTAAAAACATTTTATGTTGCATAAATATAAATAAAATTATGGCTATTCGTGCATTTGATAATTTTGCTCATAAGGACTCAAACTTGCATGGGCTAAGTACACATTGTATGGGTTCACCTTATGGCCATCTTAAAATGATTGAAAACGGATATTTGTTAGTGATAATCGCCTGTTTAGTTGATAATTGGTCATAGAAGAATAGTTTAACTCAAGTTAATGTTTTACTTTTGATACCGAGACGTGAAAATAAAAATATGTGTTGGGATATGTCATACCCCACCTCACCTCTGGCGTTACAATTCGTCGTCACCTCACCTCCGAAGGGTTAAACCGGGCAAGGACAAGTCGTTCAGTTAACTTAGATAGAAAGGAAAGACTGAAGATGGGTCGGTAATTTTATAGGTTTTTCTTGTCAAGATTTGACTTTTTCATCAGCGGAGTGACGGGAGGCTGCTAGAAGACCATTGTAAAATTGCCAGTAGAGAGTGACAGATTGATACCTTTAGTGATTATATGAGCGAGGCGCAGTCTTTTAGGAGAACAGTGGGAATGAGATCTAACTACTCACATTGGTGTTTTTTTTCAATCAGTGGTGGTGGAATGTGAATCAAGAAGAGACTATGTGAGGAGAAGGGGGAGATTTTGTCCGATTAGAATTAGCAGAATGTATCAGCCATAGAAGGAAATGGAATGGGGTTCGGCAGTAGACAAGTAGATATCCGATGACGAACAGACATGTCGAGGGGTGGAGGAGTTCGAGTGTATAGATGAGGAATAATATTTGTTCTGCAGCGATGAGTTTATTGTATCTGTTTTCACTAATTTGAGGTTGGAGAGGGTCCTTGCTCTGGACGCGGAATGCAGAGTCAATGATGCCCGAGTAGAAATGATACAAGTCCTCCGGCAGGTTTTTAAGGCATAGGAGATATAATAAGAGATGGCAGGTATACCAACGGTTGATGGCATGTGAGTTGTGTTTGGTATTGAGTGGTGCATGAATGTCATGGACATCGGAAACGGTTGTATTTTAGGAGGTCATACGAGGGAAGCTTACGAAGAGTATCCAGGTGGTTTTCAATAAGCTATTTGGGGATGGAAGAGGAAGTGGATAGCCAGGCTTCTTGAAGAGCATCGAGATCAGGTGGACGAGAGCAAGCAGCAAGGTCAGTGAGGGAAATGGAGTTCTTTGGGTTTAGTGGGAACAGATATGAGAGAATAGACATGTTTTGCTTGAAGGTCTCGTTGATTGTGCGAGGACTGTTGATGAAAGATGCGTTGGCTGGCGTGGGATTCAAGAGTTGACCTAGGATCGGCATAGGTGTCGCCACATAATAGGCGAACAAAGTAGACTAGACGGAAATAAAATCTGAGGTTTCATAGTTGTTGCGAGGCGGTGTTTGAAATATGACAGCGGATTGACTGTGATGCTAGCGTGCTCGAACTTTATCATTCCCCGTAGAAGACGATTTGTTGACCGTTTACATGTCACGTTTTCACGTTTTCATTCACCGTTATTACGCATCAAAATAAACTTTTTGAATAATAATAATGAAAAACCTTAAGACACGGTTAATGATGGTCCACTTAATGAGCTTCAGGCGGCACCAGCGCCCAGCGGTCATAAGAAACGCTAATAGCATTTTGAGAGCGCAGCTTTTAACGGCGCTGTTATAAGCTGTCCCAAGCCATTGATAAGGAAACGGATGTAATAAAGAAAAACAAATAATTATGTATGCTGCAGAATTTCTGTTTGTTTCAACTATAACGGACGTTTTTGAAACTCTGTAAATTCGTTAACAGTCATCCTGGTAGGCCTAATTATTTAGATTAAGAGAAATTTGCTGAGAACTCGATGAAAGTATCTTAAGTTTCGCCATCATCGGAGAAGTCTATCCTCTCTGTAGGAACAAAACACAACGATTGAAAGAGAATGCGAATTTAGCATCTTGGTTATGAGAAATCTTCCAGTTTTATCGATAGAAACAGTGAAGGGTCATAAAGGGGGTCACTCTTTAATCAACCTGTAGCTAATAATGATCGATAATTTAATTTAAGTCTTAAATCCGTCTGAATAGGCCTAACAAATAGCTCTGCCATTGATTTGTTTAATCAATGCGTCGTTTCGCTGATAATTATAATTAATCGATGAATCATTCATTCGTTCATACAGAGCAGCTATTATTTATATAGCGCCAGCTATAATATGTTAAAAGCATCAAGCATCAAACAAATACAGCCTATTAAACACGTATTAAAATTTAAACTTATTCCAAACGTATCTTTCCTTTACTTCCTCTCTGTCTCTGTCTGTCTTTCTCTTTTTTTTATCTGCTTCTCTCTCTCTCTCTTCCTCTCTCTCTCTCTTCCCCTCTCTCTCTCTCTCTCTCTCTCTCTCTCTCTCTCTCTCTCTCTCTCTCTCTCTCTCTCTCTCTCTCTCTCTCTCTCTCTCTCTCTCTCTCTCTCTCTCTCTCTCTCTCTCTCTCTCTCTCTCACTGTCTGTCTCTGTCTCTCTCAGCTTCAACCCAGTCAATTGTCCTTTTTGTTTTGTATGCTAAGTAACCATACTATCTCATTTGAATGAATGAATGAGTGAATGCAGTGGCCAAGGTTATTGAACATTAATTTGGGAGAAAGAGGTCTCCACGCTTATCTGTGGCTAATGCCGCTAAACTGATATCAGAACGGAATGAAAAATCAATGATGACAGTAATGTGGAAAATGTTGAGTCTGATGATATTAGTGATGTCTCGTTGCTAAATGATGTTGAAATCGATTATGTCGTATGTGTGGCAACTTTTCTGTGGAAAGGATGCAACAAAATACCGTCAGCTGGGGGTACTTTGACAGTTTTTTGCATATTTTGCTCCATAAATCGAACTTTTAAAAAATATTTTCCTGTTTTTGCTTTATTGTACCAAATGATATCTTGTGATTACGTTGAAACTCAATTTTATTTGTTTTCAAGCATACCTTGTATATATATTTTAAAGCCCAAAGATTTATCATTGCAACCCGAGGGGATGGGGTTATTTTGATACTTGTTTACTTTTCAATGTTTTATCATAATATAAGAACCTAATTGGGGCTACATTGTTAATTTTCTTCAGTTTTAAAAAGAAAAAAGTATCCCCTACCATCTGGGGATCCAAAATGTTCATAACTGGATAACTGACCATTGAGAGAATATCCAAAAAATTCTTTTTCATTGCCAAAGCGACAACGTATTTCAAAAGTGCTTACCAGTTTCTTTTAATTCATAACTTTACTAGTGACATAATTGAACTGGAATTGCTGTCTGTTGTTTTCTGTATGCTTATGTAGTTCTTCAACAACAACTGCATTATAAGGAACTGTATGGTCAACATCAGCTTCTTTGTCAGTAAATTTGAAATAATTGCTTCCTGGTTGTTTCTTCACAAATTGCATTTTCAGAAGTCTTCTTCTTGGTTTAACATCAAGAATTTTGCGATGTAGTTGACACGCACTACAACTTTAATCGTACTTCACAACAATCCATTGGTCAGGTCCATACTGGAACTTTGTGGAGGCCACTAGTGATTCACTCTCACCCCCTGTTCTTTCTTTGCTACTTACTTTTTAGCATAAAATTTGTCTTGGTCAGTAAAATTAATAAATCAGTCAATCAATCATTCACTCAATCAGAATTTATATGTCGCCCCTTCAAGATGCCTATTCAGAGACGCTCCCAACCGAGATCAAGCGAAAAATAGTCTTCGGCCGTTTTTAAAACTGAAAACATTCTGAGAGGTGTCGCAGGTTCTTGAACCACCACAGAGAAGTTATAGCTCTGAATTTTCACGCTATGACTGAAAGGAAAGTAACCATTGAGTCACCATGGACAGCAGAGTGGGAGGCAGAGCCCACGGCGCAGATAAGACGGTGCATTCTCATCCTGATAAGCATCGCCACGCAAAAGATGCAGTCGTGGATGAAATGTGCTGCGAGAAAGGAAAGGCTAAAGAGTAAAGTACCAAGTCAAGCTGCTACTGCAAGTTGCTTAGTTGAGAGCTATACTTCAGTGGAGATAATGTGAATTAATTTTGTTTATTTTTTATGTTTCCGGGCAGAAATAGTTTTTTGCGTCTAGATATGATAGAATAGCCTATATTGTCAGGATGTAAAAACGTGCCAACTCAAAAACGGAAAATGTAGTGCTGTCTTTTGCTTAGCTTATAGATGGATGTAGGCTAGTTTCGATGAGCGTGCTGATAATTTGACTTTAGTTAAGCTTCATAGTTTTGAAAGTCAGTGCTGAACTTGGTACAAATAGTTTTCTTGATAGAACATAGTTAAATTTTATACAAAAGACCTCGATTTATATTGTGGCTTGAAAAATGCACCCCAGATTGTCCAATTATGGATTTGTATAGGTTAGCCTTTCAGGGCTAAAGCCTCAGCGCAAACTTACCACTCTGTATAGTTACAGTATCCCCCAGCCATTTGCAAACGTACCACCATTCCAGCCACCCTCGCACTACTCAATCACCTCTTGTCCTTCTCGACTCCCAGTCATCGAACAGTCAATAGCACTTCGTCTTAACTCAGAAACGATCTCAATTCTGCATTTAACTAACTTTCGGTTTCTCTGTCAACTTGCCACCCATCATCAGCTGCATCAGTTCCTTCATCAATCTCAAAGCAGGCTTTGAATTCAAATTTAAAGTTCATTATTTCTCCAACCGATCCCACCTTGTCATTCCCTTGCGAGCCGAGCTCTGTCGGCCTCAACGAGATTCATCTTAGCAGCAATATCTTTTTGAGGAAACGACTTCGACATCTTATCGACCGACAACTCCGTAGCCTATAGGCTTACCCCTCTGTCCTAACACATCGCTCATCAAGAAGTTAGTGTTCTGTGGTGTTGTAGAAATTCCAATTGCACAATAAGTTCAATATTTCACCTTTATTCGAAGTCAAAGTGTCGATCTATTGTTCAGGAAAAACGCAGTCGCACCTGCAAAATAAACTTAGCTGTAAATTCTGTGTTTTTAGTAGAAGAATGCTAAGGTACTGAACAATTCAGAGCAATAATGAGTCACGATATATATATATATATACATGTATATATCGATGGATGATGAATCAAAGCAGCATGTCTTATGCCAATTAGTAGTTCATAATATATAAAATATATGTACAACGGTGTGTGTGTCTGTGTGTGGGTGTGTGTGTGAGTGTGTGGGTATGTGTGAGTGTGTGGGGTGTGTGAGTGTGAGTGTGCGTGGGTATGTGTGAAGGGTGAGTCAAAAAGCAGCATAGGCCTATAATTATAGATTATAGAAACTGAACTTCAGGCAAACAGCGCATGCAGATAAAAACTTGCTTCCCATCGTTTCCGGCTATAACCCCTTTGTATCTGTTGATGTCGAAGTTTAAATGGTGATTCTCACCCTTAAAAGTAACTTTTTCTATGAGCGTTATTTTTCTCACTGGGTGCGTCTGGGGCACGATATTCTTACTTAGTGTTGTTCAATGCAAGAAGTTGTTTATGTCAGATTGCATCAAACTATACATGTGTGTGAAAGGAGGGGAAATCTCGTTAGCTAAAATAGAGTTTGAGAACATTATTTAAACGTCATGTAACCGGTGTAGGTTGTAAAATTGTCCGCGAGGCTGGCTCGAACACCGTTACAACCTGCCCCAGAGCAACTGTCAATGTTTCAAGTGCGTGTTTTGACTTGAGTAGCCTACTTCTATACTTCTTCGGTGTTTTTAACTGATACGGATTCTGCCCATACATAATTAGCCTATGTTCAGCCGCTTCCGGTATCATATTACGCCAATGCTCATTGCTCAGCTATAGATGCCTCACCACCTGCTGAAGTACAGTCAAATGTCGCATCACTTAGCCTACTGGTCTTCAGCCATGTATACGCCTACTTCTCCAGATGTAGGCCTATCTATGACTGCAGAATCTGAAGAAATCCACGCGGTGATTTCAGAAAATGATGGTGGGCGGACATTGTCATTAGAGAATTTCAGGTGGTGGCTCAGGTAAAAATTAGGGCTGTTGATTAATCGTGATTAACGCGTGTGATTAACGCGTTAAAACTGTCACCATTATCATTACTATCTCCTCACGCAGAACTTTCCCTAATCAAGTTTTGGTATCTTATTGGTATAAATACGTTACCTGGTGACATGTACTTCAGAGCATGGTCTGTTTTCGTTAAGGGTCTTGCCATTTGTCAAAACACCTACAGTAAAGGTGAAATCTGTAGCGATAAACGGCTCGCCATAACAATTCATGCACAGGTCTTTGAAGGGCCATTCTCCGGTCGTTGAGTTAAAAAAGGATATCATTATGACGTCTCCAATTGGATAATCGTTTTTATAATTGCACTGCAATAGAAACGCAAAACAAAAAACTTCGATCGCTGTCCGATTAAATTATATGCAGACTTGGTTATACACCGATTCTGAAATTATTTAACCTCCTACAGTATAATAATTATATCCAAAATGCAGCGCATTGCAGCCTATAAGGACCTTTTGGTTAAAAAAAAGTAAAGCTATATCCTAAACGAAGTAATGAGTTTCAAACATTTGAAACCGTCTTGGTTGGATTGACATCTGATACAAATATTCTGAAATAATTCAACCTCCTATAGTATATCCAAAACGCAGCCTATGACAGTAGCCTAGTTTCGCAAAAACGTAGCCTGTAGGCCACTAGACATCCCCAACGAGGAAATGATTTTCAAACATTTGAATCGATTTAAGAATGTTGAAAGAAATAGCCTTCTTTATTGAAATCTATTCCAAATATTTCAAAATAAACATTTTATTCCGAGCGTCAATCAGAATATCCAGAGCCTTAATCGTTAATTCGTCTTGTGTCCAATAGACACTTTCATTCTTTGGACCCATGGCAACAACGATATTTGCATAATCGCATTGCAAGCTTAACGCATAATTGCGTGTTCGAACTTCACATAATTCATGACAAAGTTTTTGGATAGAACTGATCTAAGCCTGCATAATAATTAGAGAACTTGCAATACATTCCGCAACCAGATTTTGTGTGCGATAATAGCCAGATCTAAAACACTACTGAAGAGCAGCTTAAGAAGCAATAATTTTTATTAGGCTATCCGGTCGAAATCGCGCGCATAAAACCACGCGCACAAAACCGCGCATTTAAAACCACGCGCGATCATAATCGCGCAATGATAGACTACAGTAACTGGAAACAAGCAACTAATGGCTCTCTTTGTAATTATTATAGTTAATTTTGCTTGATGTATTGCGCCAATCGTCTCGAAGAGTTCAACATCTAGGCCTACTTTTAAACGAAAGTCTTCTACAGATTGTCGTTTAACTTTACGACACCAGGCCTACTTTAAAATGTTCTTAAAGAGGCTGACTAGATGACTAAACGTGTTTGAGAGGAATGGTCTTAGCCCCTCGAATGTGTGTTACAATATCGAACTTCAAAAAGAGGGCAAACAAGCGCGGTTATGATATGCACAGCTTTGTGCGCGAGGTTTTATGCATGAGGTATTGACAGCAAACCCGACACAATTATACATGAAAGTTTTTAAAGATAATTGACTTTTATAAGTCAGCCATAAGAGAAGGCTTTTCAGTACGAAAGAAGAGTCGCTCGGCAACAAGCTTTATAGCTTGTGAAAATTATAATTATTATCCCACTGCCCCAAGAACAATGATATTTTAGATAGAATGTATCAGGATGTCAAAATGGAAACGATAATAACGATTGTATGCATACTTGCACTGGCGGAGACCTGGGGAGACAGAGGGACGGTCCCCCCAATAGTTAAGAAAAGACATAATCAGACAGAAATAGTAGGCCTATCGTAAATTTGTACAGTGCAAATAAGTCTTCAGGGAAAAACAGAAGTTGATGACTAAAAAAGTCATCAGCTATTTTGACAGAAAAAAGGTATGATTTTTCGTGAAATTTCGACCAAACGACTTTTAAAAAGGTCGTCAGAAATTTTGGCGGATGAAAGGCGAAACATTTCGTCGGCGACTCAGCCGTCCGCCCCAAAATGGTCGTCATTCAGCCCTCGTTCGTCAGTGCTTAATCTAGTCCTCGTCCTCTGGGGGATCCAAATTTCGGGGAGGGGGGACAATCAAGCGTCCGACGGATGGTCGCCGAGGCGCGCAGCGCCGAGAGGGGAGGGGTGTGTGGAGGGGATGTGCCCCTCCCCACAAGAAATTGTTCTAATTTCCACATTGCAATGGTAGTATTTTAAGCTGTGATCTTAACAAAATAGATGTTCTTTTTCATTGCTGATGAGAGTGGCCTAAGACTTCAATAAATACACTATACAATACTAAACTTACAACAATAATTTCTTGTTGAAATTTCACACTGTAATGGTACCATTTTAAGATGTCATTTTAGCAAAATAACTGAATTATTTTAGTAAGCTTACTGAAAAAAGTGTGTGTCGAGGGGTATGTGCCCCTCCCCACCAGAAACTTTTTGAATTTCCACATTGCAATGGTAGCATTTTAAGCTGTCATCTTAACAAAATAGCTGTACTTTTTCAGTGCTGATAAAAGTGGCCTAAGATTTCAATAAATAATTATAGGCTATGTTTACAATAATATTTTGTTGAGTTTCCACATTGTAATGGTACCCTTTTCAGATGCCATTTTAGCAAAAATTGCTAAATTATTTCGGTACCGATAAAAGAGTGTTTTACGATTTCAGCATATATATATATATATATATATATATAAATTATATCCCTAGGCACAGTGCCCGTAGGAGTCCGACGCCACTCTCTGTCTAGTCTGTCTCACGTCATGTTACCCAGCTTCAACCGGTCCGGTCAGCAGGTCTGCGCCATACCATTAAGACAACGAGTAAGTAACAGAAAATACAAAATTAATAAGAATCTGGCCCTAGCTAACTTAATTAACGACTATTATAGGCTACGTGCTCAAGAATGTATGCTCGACACATACGCTTGAGCTACGAGAAGCCAGTATAGACACTGATATAGGCCTACAGAGGCTGTTACATAGCAAGTGAATAAAACTCATTCTATCGAATGCATGCCTCTCTGTAAGACCTCAGAATGCTGAGCTCTTCGCAAATTGCAAACTTAGAAATTTAGCATAATATACAAACGTCGCGAGCACCACTCAGTGGCGGCGCCAGGATTTCAGTTTTGGGAGCGGCTGAATTCGCGGGAGAAAATTCTCCGTTTTCAGTCTCCAAAATTTCTGACGGACATTTTTTCTTTTTTAGTCATCGACAAAAATCTGATGAAAAATCCCCATTTCAGTCGTCAAAATTTCTCACGACCTTTTTAGTCATTTGGTCGAAATCTTGGAAAATTGTCCCTTTTTTATACCGGTATCCGCCAAACTGTCTGGCAAACCTCGTGTGCACCTCTACGGTTATTGGGGGGGGGACTAAATGGTTAATTGTGCAAATAATATTTCATTTTTAGGCTACATGGGAAAAGAATGGATCGACTTTTTAGGGGAAGCTAAGCCTCCTCCCTAGCGCCGCTACTGGCAGCATTAGGCTATGTTCAATTTTTCATCCTCTTTCCAGTCCAAACATTAATAACATTTTGCATGCTGAAGATTATAACTCGTCGATTATAACAAGTCGATTATTATTTATTAACACACGTAAAGTTCAGAGTGTGGAAAATTAGATCTGATTATTTAATATTAGTCATTCAATTGCTGAATGAATGATTTCCCTTGTGTCTCGGAAGCATTCGCAAAATCTAAGGACTAGTATAAGTTATCGGAATTACTCACATAGCATGGTTTTACCACAGTGGATGCATTTGCATAGCCAATCCAAGTGATAACCTTCGTGTCCAAATTGACCGACCACGTGGAGTTCAACGTTATGGCTGTCTTGACTGTTTCACATCTCACTCTGTCCGACGCCTCAACATTTCGCTCCCACTTCAATGCGAAGCAGAAGCAGGCGAATAATTGGAAGTAGAACTTTGCCATGTCGTCTGTCGTCGCTCTAGGAAGATCTTCAGCTGATGACTGTTCGCTGCTGTCAACGCTGCACGTAGCCTATATCTACTCTAGCAATGAGTGGCTCTGAATCGCGGATCACCTGTAGGCCTATAGCTGTCAAAAATCCAATAACGAGTCTTTCTTACAAATATTGAGCGACGAGATAAACTTTTCATTCGTATTCTCCCAATTGAAACTTCGACACCAAAAGACGAATGATTTCCGTAATAATGCAGGTGCTGATTTCATATTGGCAATGATCGGAGACAATGAAATATTGAAAACAGTTAAATTAATCTCAGTCTTCTAATCAAACCCTTTCATTTCCTGCAGGCCATTCTAAGGACATCGAAAGTTTTGACGAATCGGTTTTTAATTATTCATTTCACCAGTTAAAATTAAAGCCAAAATTCGGTCACTGTGAAACCCTAGAGTTATATGTAGGCCTACTGAGGACGCCTCCTGAAGAAGTACGACCAGCAACAAAGCAGATTGATATTTCTGTTGCGCATTTATCATTGCGCATATCCAGGGAAGACGGTTTGTAACGGCTTGTGACAAGGGCTTCCATACGTATACAGTACAGGCGCAACTTGAGCTAATATAAAAAAACACGGCAATCCGAAATTAGCCAATTCTCACATCGGGATGGGAAAGCTGCCACGGAACGACAATTTTCTATAATCTAGACAAGAGAAGAGAAGTTATTCCCGGGAATTACCCTGGGCCCTCCCAATATTGTTGACATAGTGATGATGGTTTTTAGTTGGTTTCTATATTTTTGCATTTACTGAGCTTGCTATGATATTCCATGATGAAATTCACTATTTTATGATAACTAGCTGTGGTACCCGGTGTTGCCCGGAAATTTTTTTAGTTTTTCGTCCCTTCTCTCGTTGCATCCAGAGTTCCCCGCTTAATTTCGGACTTTCGTCACCACTCCGCTCCCATCCTGCTGCCGGACCTACCCTTCTCCTCGACCGACCCAGCTCCCCGGCACGAACACACCTCACCCGCAAACCCCGCTTCGCTTCCACCACGCCATCATCCTTACGAGGTCTCCGGCGCTGCTCGGTAGATTTAAAGCTTTCCCTCATACCCTAAGAGTAAAATTGAAAGTTATGAAATATGCCATTGATGAAAGAAGGCCGCATCAATGTCAAATGTCCTGATAGGGGGGCTTCTGGTGATCTGAACACAGTTCGTCTGCCTGCATGTGGGCGTATGTCTGTGTGTCTTTGTGTGCTTATGTTTCTGTGTGTTTGTCTGTCTCTTTGCCTGTGTATGAGTCATCACCTAATTAATTTTCGCAGCACAGCTCATAGATATCCATCACTCAGTTCATTAATATTCATGCGAATTGCAGAATTTTTTCCAGAAACCATCAATTAACTCATTTAATTTTTGCCTCAAATTTGAACATGGCCTTCGCAGATATTTTGGCATTAGATGGCAACGCACAATGGTAGTGGTGACATTTTTAGCGAGAGCTTAAAAATGCAGAGCAGGAAATTTAGAACATGGATATTTTCAGAGGTGTCTAAATGTCAAATTGTCCGTGTTATTTTGTGAATAATTAGCATCATTAGTGCTCTGGCGCAAAGAAATTTGCAAAAAAACACGTAAGCATCAGTTGTTAAAAAGTCTCAATTTTCCGGGCGTGGTAAGAGCCCTTCTTTCCCATAAGTGCGGCCGTCCATGATTTTGCATTAATTAAATAACCCACACAAGGTAACCGCAACAGGGAAAGCCACCTATAATGTGACTGCCCATAAAATGGGCCAACCCTATTGCACTGCTATACGGCAGAGGAAGCAACTGTCTATAATTACGAATAACGTATCACGTAGGCCGATATCAGACTCTACCTTGCAACTATTTTTAACACTTGCCGCGCTGCTGCTAGATTTTTGGGATAATTGAAATTTTTATGTCCGCTGATGAGCCTGATGTCATTTCACATTTTCACAATCTGACATTGTGGAAATTATTTTCCTATCTTATGTAGATGTAGTTGCTTAAGTTGGGACATAATATTATTAGGAATTATGTTGTAGTGACAATGATATCGCTTCGTTGGAGACTTGTTAAACTTTTAGATGCGTCATTTGAAAGTCAAATGTGTAGGCCTATAGGCCACATTATATAAGCGTCGTTTGTTTTAAAATGGCGCAAACAGCTCAAAAGATATTGGGAATACCACGTCAAGTGTCCCATCTTAGGTGACTCTCCTCCACCAGTGCCGCATTGACAGGAAATCAACTGCGTAAATTTATGCTTGAGGACCCGCTGCTGCCTTGGACCCGCATACCCAAGAGCCCTGGCATTATTGTGGCGGATTGGACACAAGGTTAGAATGGTTTTATTAGTGTATTTGATAGACCCATTATAACGTAGCATTAAAGATGTTTAATACGTGGTGTCGCGCCTGTGATCGGTAGGTGGCGTATCAACGCAAAGTTCCTACGTACAGGGTGAGCCAAAAAGATCCCCCTCCTAGGTTTTTGCCAATATCTAGACTAATAGCAAGAATTTCGAAATGAATTTTTACGGGCTGAGAGACAATTCATATTTACACTAGTGGCCAATTGAATGGAAACTTTCGTGTTTGACTGTTATTAGTTCTATGGCGTTATAAATTATACAATGTCAAATCCAAATAAGTTTTAGAAACACTCCTACACATATTCAATGAACATCCGGCAGCTTGGCAGCTTAGCAGCTTGGCAACTTGGCAGCTTGGCAGCTTGACGGCAGATTGGCAGCTTGGCAGCCTTGCGGCAGCTTGGCCGCTTGGCCGCTTGGCGCCAGCTTGGCAGCTTAGCAGCTTGGCAGCTTGGCAGCTTGGCCGCATGGCAGCTTGGCAGCTTGGCAGCTTTGCGCCAGCTTGGCAGCTTAGCAGCTTGGCAGCTTGGCAGCCTAGCGGCAGCTTGGCAGCTTGGCCGCATGGCAGCTTGGCAGCTTGGCGCCAGCTTGGCAGCGTAGCAGCTTGGCAGCTTGGCGGCAGATTGGCAGCTTGGTAGCCAAGCGGCAGCTTGGCAGCTTGGCCGCTTGGCAGCTTGGCAGCTTGGCAGCTTGGCGCCAGCTTGGTAGCTTAGCAGCTTTGCAGCTTGGCAGCTTGGCAGCTTGGCAGCTTGGCGGCAGCTTGGCAGCTTGGCAGCCTAGCGCCAGCTTGGCAGCTTGGCCGCATGGCAGCTTGGCGCCAGCTTGGCAGCTTAGCAGCTTGGCAGCTTGGTAGCTTGGCAGCTTGGCGGCAGATTGGCAGCTTGGCAGCCTAGCGGCAGCTTGGCAGCTTGGCCGCATGGCAGCTTGGCAGCTTGGCGCCAGCTTGGCAGCTTAGCAGCTTGGCAGCCTAGCGGCAGCTTGGCAGCTTGGCCGCATGGCAGCTTGGCAGCTTGGCAGCTTGGCGCCAGCTTGGCAGCTTAGCAGCTTGGCAGCTTGGCAGCTTGGCGGCAGATTGGCAGCTTGGCCGCTTGGCAGCTTGGCAGCAGCTTGGCAGCAGCTTGGCAGCTTAGCAGCTTGGCAGCTTGGCAACTTGGCAGCTTGGCAACTTGGCAGCTTGGCAGCTTGGCAGCCTAGCGGCAGCTTGGCAGCTTGGCCGCATGGCAGCTTGGCACCTTAGCAGCTTGGCAGCTTGCAGCTTGGCAGTGGCGGCAGCTTGGCAGCTTGGTGGCAGCTTGGCAGCATGGCAGCTTGGCAACTTGGCGCCAGCTTGGCAGCTTAGCAGCTTGGCAGCTTGGCAGCTTGGCGGCAGCTTGGCAGCTTGGCAGCTTGGCGGCAGCTTGGCAGCTTGGCAGCCTAGCGGCAGCTTGGCAGCTTAGCGGCAGCTTGGCAGCCTGGCAGCTTGGCAGCAGCATGGCACAGCTTGGCAGCTTGGCAGCTTGGCAGCTAAACTGCCGCCAAGCTGCCAAGCTGCCGCTAAGGTGCCAAGCTGCCAAGCTGCTAAGCTACAATGCCGCCAAGCTGCCAATCTGCCAAGCTGCCGCTAAGCTGCCAATAATGAAGTACAAGCTCAATTTGCTCAGTTAAGATAATTTTACCACAGGAAAAGTCTTATCTTGTAGAAGTTTCCAATGAATTGGCCACAACTGTACACGTGATGGCCAGATTTCATAAAAATATTTCAAACAGAACAAAAGTTATATCACTTTTAGTGAGGCCACCCGCCGTTTTTTGACGATTCAAAAACGTAACGCAACAAAAAGTACCAAGAACGTCATTTTATTAAGTCACATCTCAAATAGCTGTTTGGAAATGAACTTGAAATTGATTCACAACTTGTGTTCAATGTGCTCACCACCAGTGCCAAAACTTCTTTTGAGTCTCTTTGCAAAGTTCTTGATGGTCCTGTTGACGCGTTCCAAAGGCAAATCTTCCCATATCAACTCCAATGCGCCCATTAATTCTCTTTCTGCTCTTTGTTTTGGCTGCAGATTGTGATATTTCTCCAGCATAGCTCTCCGCAATTGATTATGAATCCATCGGGTTCAAATTCGGAGATTTGGGGCCATTGGCATTCTCAATCAAACCAGAACAATCGACATTGAGCCGATCTCCATTCATTTACGGCAAATCTCCTAAATCTCAGCTCAACTGACCTCTTATTCCCGGGCCAGACGTTGGGAGCGCAAAGATTTGTCCATAGAACCGACGCGAGTAAGTGACCTTGTAATCCACGCAGATAGTTCCTAGCCTATCCGCTGACTTGCAATATTTGTACCGAACTCCGTAATTCCAATGAGAATTGATTGCAGAAATTATTTAATACGCTCTTCTCTTTACGATCGATGCCGATTTATTCAAGCTTAATCCGATAATCCACTTTGCGAGGAGAATTTCACTCTATGACATATTTCAATCAGAGCCCTTTGATTTGCGACCATTCTCGCTCGAGGGGAATGCTCGCGTCTAGCATCAAACTGAAATTGTTGACAAGAAATCAGACAACGCGCGCGAAACTTTGCACTCGGCTAGACGCGTCTGACCTCACCCTTCTTAAAGGTATAGGGCGGCTCGCGCTGAGTCTGGGTTTAAGGCCATCCCATCAACGCCGTAATGTTAAAGTATGCGAGCGAATTTAACTTCTTTTCCTTCTGGCTAGGATTAATCCCTCGCTGTGGAGGGTTCAGCCACATATTCATCGATTATTTATCCTGCATGCTTCTTTGTCTGTCCTTCGCCGGCCTGAATATTTTTGCCTCTCCCTCCTTTGATATTATATGTCTTTGATTCCATTGCATTCCTTGAACCCTATCATATTAATTTGGAGTCTATAACCGTGTTCCAAAACACATACGATACTTTACTTTTGGTCATTTGAAGCAATTGGCAGACATTTTGTCCGCCATCTTGTTTTCCCATGAAACGGCTAAAAATCCAGCTTGCTAACCGCGATTTTCGTTTTCAGGAGGGTCAAATTAGTCTAGAAACACCGGTTAGCAAATTGTTACATGATTTGCTTCTAACAGTGATTTCTAGAGCCCTTTTGAGATTCCAAGCCTAGACTATAGTTGCTGTACTGAAATGCCCTTTGCTCTCGCCACAGCTGTGTTTGTTTCCCTGCATGTTATCTTGTATACCCCTCTCAGACCTGCATCCAACCGATTTGCCTGCCACTTTTTGAATGCTGCATTTTTTACCTTTACTGCCTTCTGTACCTCCTCCGCCTACCACCACGTTTCCCGCTCTGATCTTTCCTGACCTCTTGTAACACCACATATTTTCTTGGCTGTGTCAATCATACCTGTTTTCAGATTTTCCCATGTAATTTCCATCTTTTCACGCGAATGTGTCTGCATTTCCTGTTTGAAAACCGCCAGGTTGTCACCCTTGAGTTTCCATGTTCTAATACGTTCTGTTTGTTTAACCTTCTTTTCTGTTTGGTGCGGCATACACATGACCAGGATTCTATGTTGTTTGACAGCTGCTTCCCCTGGTATCACATTGCAGTCTTTTACACTCCTCCTGTCAGCCCGTCTCACCATCAGATAGTCAATTTGGCTAGCATGGTGTCCGCTACGGTATGTTATTCGGTGTTCCCGCAGCTTCTGAAAACATGTGTTGACAACAACCAGATCCAGGCCCTGTGCCATCTCCAAGAATCTTTCCCCTTCCTCGTTCCTATCACCAACTCCATGTCCTCCGTGCACACCCTCATGTCGCGCAGCCTCCAGGCCCACATGCCCATTCATATCCGCGTCCACCACCAACTGCTCAGTGGTATATTATTAATATTCAGCGAGCGAATTTAAAATGGAGGCTAAATTTAGACCGGTCGGGTCGCCATTTGGAGCCTACATCAACTTGATTGTCTGAGTCGTCCCTCAGCCAGTGTGCGTACGTCTCTACATCCTGCTACGTGTCGCTATGTGTTGCAGCGTATCATTGGATCTCTCTGCGTGCGCTTTTTCCGAGCGAGTCAACAGCTTTTGAGTGCATTTCAATGATACGGCCAATATTAATGAATTTAATATTGCTGACCTTGAACACTGCCATTAAAATCTAACCAAAAAGCATATACATGTAAAGTTGTAAACAGTCAAAAGTAACGGTCGTTACACCATAAGTGCTTTTAACATCATTTTGTTGGTGCCATATAAATGCTATAATAGCTAGTCTATATGAACCTCTGATTGATTGATTGATTCATCGATTAATTATATCAATAACAACATGCATTGATTGATCAAGTCAATTAATAAGCTAGGTGTTTGGCATTTTTGGACGGAATTAAGACATAAATTAGATTATCGATCACTGTTAGCTAGATCTAAGCTATAGGTTGATTACAGTAGGTGATTCATTCGAATAATCCATTACTTTTCCAGCGATAAAACTGGAAGATTTCGCATAGCCAAGATATTAAATTCGCATTCTCTTTCAATCGTTGTGTTTTGTTCCGACAGAGAAGATAGACTTCTCCGATGATGGCGAAACTGAAGATACCCGCATCCAGTTCTCAACACATTTCTCTTAATCAATATTATTACCAGGATGACTGTTAATTTTTTTCCCAAAGTTTCAAAAACGTCTGTTTTAGTTTAAATAAACAGAATTTCTACACCATACAGAAGTGTTGTTCTGTATACCATTCGTTTCCTTAATAATGTGGCGACCGGCCGCCCTGGAGACTGTGTACCCTGCCGTTCACGGGACGGCGTCAGCTTCAGCCCACTCTCCGTATGGAGCCACCTGAGTCATTGTCTTGTCTACTTCCAACAAAAAGTGGCTGTTTCTGACTCTGCCGAGATTGACCTTCTTTAGGGATGTTTGGGACTAGTCAATTTTCAAAGCAAGGTAAAAACAGCTTCAGATCCGATCCTGCCTTTTCCAAGGTCGCCGGTTGGGAAACAACGTCCTGATGATGGCATTTTCCAGAACACGGTTCGTTCTTTTTTTATATAGCAGGAGTTTCCCTCTGTTTATTCACCTTCTTAACTACGGGCTTTATCTACCTTTCTAACTGCGCTAAAATTCGCCTAACCACTCTACATCTCGTGACTCTCGAACTATCGTCACTAATTATACAGGACACTAAGCGTTCTCTGAGTTCAGAGGAACAAAGACTACCGATGACAAGTCCCTACGTAACTTCGCCCTAGACATCACTGGTAACCACTTTCTGCATCCTGTCGCCTAGACATACTATCTATAGAGTAGCGCGTCCTCACCTCATACGTGTCTCTGGGTACACTTGCGTGGGCGTCATAGCGGCCTCACATGTACATTGTCATGCACCACGAATACACGGAGTAAGTTGCCTTACCCCTCTGTGTTGGCAAAGAGTGACCAACACAGCGAGTGTTCTGCATGGTTCATAAGATGTACGGTATCCACAGACTTATTATAGTGGTGGTATTCTCTCCTCTCTTTAACCTTTGCTAACGACAGAAGATCTTCGTTCCCGCCTACATACGAGGGGCCCAGCATCGCATTTCAGTCAGTTCACAGAACACTGTATTGCGGCAACCATATGCTGATCGACCCGAGCACCAAAACTACCGACTCGGATACCCAAACTACCCGAACGTACACGTACCTGTAACTGTCTTGGTCTGAGTTAATCTTCCCGTGTAACTGGGATATTCGTACCCTTCACCAAGGTCTTACCCGCTATGTCTCGCGAGCATACCCTTAACCGGTATACATATGTATCCGGAAGCGCACCAATTCGTAGTATTCGTTTCTGTATTCAGTCTATATTTCTGTATCTTAACCGGTACCAGGGGCATCTGTCACTAACTTTACCCCATTGTTTCACACAGACCTGCGTATTCACTTGCCTTCAATGATATTATGCTGGGTATCCCACACTTGAACGAGCGAAGGTCAGATCACTCGGATAAAGATACCAGAGGAGAGATTTATGCGGTTAGTTTCGCAGGAAGAAAGTTTCTTCGGCTAGTCCCGCAAGCATAAAGAGACCGCGGGAAAATCGTGGGAGTAATTATGACCGACGTTTGATAGCAAACGAACAGACTTTCACGAAAAGACCTCAAGCTAAAAGATTCGGTTGGAAAATTTCGTCAGTAACTATGGCCTAGGTTAGGAAACAAAACGCTAGATTTCCGCGTAAGACCGTAAGCTAAGATATCCACGCGGAAACCGCGGAAATAATGGAGGTCGACAAGAACATGCGGGAAGCCCGCAAGTTGAAAAGGCGCGGAAGATCCGCGAGTATAGGAAAGAATATGCGGGGAAGACCCGCGATTGTTGATGTTGTTACTGTACAGTGCAACGGGTCTCCCAGTATTCTGAATGAGCGGAACCAGTGGGGAACTTTCCCCCGTAGACAGCCATCTCACCAGCGAGGAAGCCTTCCTCGCATCTAGCGGTACCAATGGGATCACTGCCCCCGTTCTTTTATCGAACTTATCCTACGGAGAACATCCCCGTATACAGTTATCCAGTATCTATCGAATGGTATCGTCCTGGTCACCATCCTCGTATCTGTCCTGTAAGCCTTTGTTTCTCAAATAGGTAACTCTGCGAACATCGGGTGGCAGCGTGCTCGCATTTCTACAGACGTGTTTTCGACATGTAACTTGCGGGGAACTTCCCTGTATTTACACATACTTGTTGGCACTATTTTCGCTTTGACCGGTCGCTCCGCGAACCAGCGGTGTTGCGGCTTACTCGTTTTCATCGAGCAGCAACCTGCGTGTACGTTTCCCCGAATTTTACAGACTTATGTTTTCGTTTTGATCGGTCACTCCACGAACCAGCGGAGGTTGCGTCGTCCCCGTATTTTAACAGACCTGTGATTTCTGTGTCTCTGTTTGCATAGTTTCCGAACGGCATCCACGGGTATCTCAGCTTCCCCGTATCAGACCTGTGAGCCTTGATTCTCACGATCCGATTTCTCCGATCAACCCGGCCTCCTACGATCAGAGCTCGGGGATGACTCGTGATCGATAGCAGGCTGGGTCCAGCACAGCCAGATCCGCGAAAAACAGCCTTGGTCCGACCGGAAGAGCGGTTGTCACTGCGGACGAGCCTTTATAAGTCTTGTACGGGACGGAAGGCTTCCGTAACCTAACCGGGACTTTCACGTTTCACTCGCCGATCACCGAACGACGCCGAAAAGTATACGTCGTTCTGCCTAGAGTAAACCACACCACTCTACATGTTTGTAGAACAGTAGACTGCTCTATGTAATAAGGCGCTGCGGAGTCGAGCGCCCATAGTCAACCCTATGGTCTTGCTTGATGATGATGATGGTTCTCTGCCCGAAGGCAGGTTCATTGACTTTACGCCCCTGGGGATGAGATGAGTGAGGTGGTTTCCCGTTGCCTTCCCCACAGACAATGATGGGTAAGCAACTTGCCCAAGGTCGCTCCGCAGCAGCTTGCGCCCCGGCGTCCCACACGTGCTAGCCCGAGATATCTAAATCCCTGAATGTCAACTCCCAGCCCGGGGCTTGAATCGCAGTCCGTTGCACCCAACAGACGTTTGCCGCTCTCGCTTACCGGTGTAGCTAACTAGGCCAGTGCTCTTGCTTATAAAGTCAAAATCTAATTTCAAATGCATGAGTCTAACATACCAATGCAAGTCGTTCACTTTTCGCAACAATTTTCGATTGGCCCATTCTTAGGCCATAAGACTATCGAACATTAGAATACATTAATTAATTAATTAATTAATTAATTAATTAAAACGTTAAAAATCGCAAATATTATATGCTACCGTCAACCTAATTATTATAATCGAGTTTCAGAATCAATAAATAGACCTACATAGGAACTTTGCGTTGACACGCCACCTACCGATCACAGGCGCGTCACCACGTATTAAGCATCTTCAACGCTACGTTATAATAAGTGAATCATGTACATTAATGAAACCATTCTAACCTTGTGTCCAATCCGCCACAATAATTGCAAGGCTCTAGGGTCTGCGGGGGCAGCGGGGCCCAAGGGAGCAGCGGGTCCTCAAGCATAAATTTACGCATTTGATTTCCTGTCAATGCGGCACTGGTGGAGGAGTGTCACCTGACGTGCAACACTCAACGTTGTATTCTCAATATCTTTTGAGCTGTTTGCGCCATTTTAAAATAGGACCTAAACCACGCTTATATAATGTGGCCTATAGGCCTACACATTTGACTTTCAAATGACGCATCTAAAAGTTTAACAAGTCTCCAACGAAGCGATATCATTGTCACTACAACATAATTCCTAATAATATTATGTCCCAACTTAAGCAACTACATCTACATAAGATAGGAAAATAATTTCCACAATGTCAGATTGTGAAAATGTGAAATGACATCAGGCTCATCAGCGGACATAAAAATTTCAATTATCCCAAAAATCTAGCAGCAGCGCGGCAAGTGTTAAAAATAGTTGCAAGGTAGAGTCTGATATCGGCCTACGTGATACGTTATTCGTAATTATAGACAGTTGCTTCCTCTGCCGTATAGCAGTGCAATAGGGTTGGCCCATTTTATGGGCAGTCACATTATAGGTGGCTTTCCCTGTTGCGGTTACCTTGTGTGGGTTATTTAATTAATGCAAAATCATGGACGGCCGCACTTATGGGAAAGAAGGGCTCTTACCACGCCCGGAAAATTGAGACTTTTTAACAACTGATGCTTACGTGTTTTTTTGCAAATTTCTTTGCGCCAGAGCACTAATGATGCTAATTATTCACAAAATAACACGGACAATTTGACATTTAGACACCTCTGAAAATATCCATGTTCTAAATTTCCTGCTCTGCATTTTTAAGCTCTCGCTAAAAATGTCACCACTACCATTGTGCGTTGCCATCTAATGCCAAAATATCTGCGAAGGCCATGTTCAAATTTGAGGCAAAAATTAAATGAGTTAATTGATGGTTTCTGGAAAAAATTCTGCAATTCGCATGAATATTAATGAACTGAGTGATGGATATCTATGAGCTGTGCTGCGAAAATTAATTAGGTGATGACTCATACACAGGCAAAGAGACAGACAAACACACAGAAACATAAGCACACAAAGACACACAGACATACGCCCACATGCAGGCAGACGAACTGTGTTCAGATCACCAGAAGCCCCCCTATCAGGACATTTGACATTGATGCGGCCTTCTTTCATCAATGGCATATTTCATAACTTTCAATTTTACTCTTAGGGTATGAGGGAAAGCTTTAAATCTACCGAGCAGCGCCGGAGACCTCGTAAGGATGATGGCGTGGTGGAAGCGAAGCGGGGTTTGCGGGTGAGGTGTGTTCGTGCCGGGGAGCTGGGTCGGTCGAGGAGAAGGGTAGGTCCGGCAGCAGGATGGGAGCGGAGTGGTGACGAAAGTCCGAAATTAAGCGGGGAACTCTGGATGCAACGAGAGAAGGGACGAAAAACTAAAAAAATTTCCGGGCAACACCGGGTACCACAGCTAGTTATCATAAAATAGTGAATTTCATCATGGAATATCATAGCAAGCTCAGTAAATGCAAAAATATAGAAACCAACTAAAAACCATCATCACTATGTCAACAATATTGGGAGGGCCCAGGGTAATTCCCGGGAATAACTTCTCTTCTCTTGTCTAGATTATAGAAAATTGTCGTTCCGTGGCAGCTTTCCCATCCCGATGTGAGAATTGGCTAATTTCGGATTGCCGTGTTTTTTTATATTAGCTCAAGTTGCGCCTGTACTGTATACGTATGGAAGCCCTTGTCACAAGCCGTTACAAACCGTCTTCCCTGGATATGCGCAATGATAAATGCGCAACAGAAATATCAATCTGCTTTGTTGCTGGTCGTACTTCTTCAGGAGGCGTCCTCAGTAGGCCTACATATAACTCTAGGGTTTCACAGTGACCGAATTTTACCTTTATTCTAACTGGTAAAATGAATCATTAAAAATCGATTTGTCTTAAAACTTTTGACATCCTTAGAATGGCCTGCAGGAAATGAAAGGGTTTGATTAGAAGACTGAGATTAATTTCTCTGTTTTCAATATTTCATTGTCTCCGACCATTGCTAATATGAAATCAGCACCTGCATTATTACGGAAATCGTTCGTCTTTTGATGTCGAAGTTTCAATTGTGAGAATACTAATGAAAAGTTTATCTCGTCGCTCAATATGTGTAAGAAAGACTCATTATTGGATTTGTGACAGCCAACAAATGATCCTCTATTGAGGACCATTGAAGGGCCGAGTGGATATAAGTAGCCTACAGCGTTGACAGCGTCAATCAGTCACCAGCTGAAGATCTTTCTATAGCAACGACAGACGACATGGCAAAGTTCGATTATTACTTCCAATTATTCGCCTGCTTCTGCTTCGCATTGAAGTGGAAAGGAAAGGTTGAGGCGTCGGACAGCGGGAGATGTGAAGCAATCAAGACAGCCATAGACTTGAACTCCGCATGGTCAGCCGATTTGGACAAGAAGGTTATCACTTGGAGTGGCATGGCAACTGCATCCACTGTGCTGAAACCATGCACTGTGAGTCATTGCGTTATAGGCCGACTAGTCATTAGATGATCCTCTATTGAGGACCTATTTTACCTATTTTATCTAATTTTACCACACTCTGAACTTGATGTACGTTTATAATCGTCTTCTTATAATCGACGTTTTGTAATCTTCAGCATGCAGCAACTTTATTAATGTGTGGACTGGAATGAGGGTGAAAATTTCAATGTAGTGATGTACGGTAGTCTATGTAAATTTGTAAATATGCCATTTGCCAAGAATTCAGCATTCTGAGGCCTGCATTTGATAGAACAAGTTCTATTCAAGGAGATTTCTATCCATTGAATAATTATGTTATTGTGGAATGCCATCATTCGGATAGACGTGGTTGATATGATAAATTTAGGAGACGTGCGTGGAATTGCTGCGCTTGGCTCTAGCATGTGAATGTTGCTATCGCAATACTCAGAATTTTGGATGACGCTTTCAGTGCCGATTTTTCACTAAGTAGACCGGTGAATAAAGACCATAGGTCCTACATCTACGCATTCTGAAAATCCAATGATAAATATGCAACATTAAAATAGGCTAGGCCTACATAGGAAATTAGGCTAGAATAGATTTTAAGTAACTTACGTCTTGTGAGCAATTAGGCAGATTGTGTGGTATTCAGATCAGAATTTTTTATGGGTGTCACAGCCTCAGATTTATTAAAACAAGTGGTATTCCAGATGAAGCAAAATTTATTCAGACACTTGTTTAAGCATATATTTTGATCAGGTTACTGCGAGGTCACGAAACTCAGTTACCTGGTATTGAAAGAGATCGGGTATTAGGCGAGACAAGATTCATTCAGAGATGATCAATTTGAAGACCGTAAATCTTCAACTCGTGAATGTTTATCGGCGACAGCGCAACAACGAGGCTTAGGCCTAACCATAGGGCTGTCAACCGTCCCGGATTTGCCGGGACAGTCCCGGAATTGGCCCTGTGCGTCCCGTGTCCCGGATTGATCCCAAATTGTCCCGGAATTTGACGTTAAGACCCACATTCTACAATATTGTTCTTATTTTGCACACTAAACTTGATAGATTGTTCGGTGAATTTGACGTTGTTGGCTGAACATCAAATGTTGGACAGCGCTGGGTTGAAGTCTTCAAGACTTTACAAACCTCTGATACTCAGTATAGCATATTTTGTTCTTCGTAGCCTCGTAGGTGGTGGTATTTGTAGTTTAACGTCACTGTGTGATAACAAAGACCATTAGCGACGCCCTCCTCCTTTATCCAGGCTTGGGACTGGCACTGGCAGAGTGCAACCAGTGGCGTAGGCCTACTCTCGTTCCGTTTTACTGCTTTTTGCGAGAGAGCGTTCAGCATTATGGACGACCTGTTGTCTAACAATCGCAATTAAACCTAGCTGAGTATCGACCTTGTAAAAGCGGAACTGTTAATAGGCCTAAGCATCAATTTTGACATGACATGTGCTATTTTCTGCGACTTTGTGACCAGTGTTCTGGAACTGCTTAAAGCTCAGCAGAAGAAAATTTTGGGCTAAGTTCTGCTGTCCGACCGCCGACCTGATAATTTCATAAATTACATTAAATTTTGTAATCTGCACGCACGATGTCGCCTATGATTTTATAGGTTAACTTTTAACATCGCTCGTGCTGGGCTCATAAGTCTGCTTACTCTGGTATACGTAGGCCCAAGGTCCTCGAACTTACATTTATTTTAAAAAATCCCTTTTTGAGGTCGATTCTAATCCTAAATTTAAGCTACTTGTCTTCTGAAAATTTATCTACAAAATTATTGACTAGGCCTATTATTTTTGTAGATTTTAGGTTAGATCGTATAATTGGACTGACACAACATTTGTTACATTAGACAAGTGCTGTCCAACCTTTTTGGTACCACGGCCGCAAAAGCAAGATTCTTGAAGCCGAGGGCCACAACAGAAAACTCAAAAGCAGTGGCTAAAATTTATTGACAATATATAACATTAACATTGAAACGAGTATTTATATTTATTTAATAATCTTTAATAAATTCAAATTACTATCAATCTAACTATTTACATATGATATTTATTTACCGCCAGTTCAAGATAACTGATCAGAGATGCTCCCGACCCATGCAGGAATGGCCAAAGAAGAATCCCTGTAGCAGTTTATGCATGGAAGAGTTCGACATAGTGTGTAAAGGTTTCAAATTACCCCCTCCTAAACATTACCCCACGGTAACTTGAAACCGGTTTCAGATTACCCCAGGACACTAGATTTGCATCAATCATCGTATTTATTGCAGTAGCAGAATCAGAAGAATCATTCCGCTTCTTGTTTTAAGCTGAAGATTTTCATCCGTCTTCCAACTGCGTGGTTTGTTATCAATTTTTTGATCGAAAGAAAAATAATAGTCTCGAAGCCATTTCTCCATTGTAACTTCAGCGGCGATTAGTATTTTAGTTACAGATGAAAATATTGATAACAAACCACGAAGTGGGATGACGGATGAAAATCTTCAGACCAAAACAAGAAGCGGGATGATTTTTCTGATATTTTTAGTGCAATAAATGCGATGATTGATGCAATTTACAGTTTGCAGGGGGTAATGTTTAGGAGGGGGTAATCTGAAACCTTTACACCGGTTTTCCGGGACATGTTCCGTTTTGTTGTGGTGCGTCCCGGTGTCCCGACCACTTCGGGAAAAGGGTAAAATTTCCAGGTATCTGACAAGAAAGAAAAGCACTCTGATCTTGGGAGCGTCGGTTTTCTGTAATCATCGACCAAATTAAAGTGTGTAAACCCAAAAAGTTGGTAACAAAATTGAAGTAACTTTTTATGAGCTACATGTACATGTAGGTTACTAAAATGTTGCAGTGCAGTGTAGACACCGCACATAAGGTAGGCCTGTGCTATTTCAAATGCTGCGGCACGCGCTTCCACTTATAAAATACTACTCCGGCCTGTCTAACTATAAAGGAGTACCGATAGTTCTAGCAGTTTCCAGCATAGAGACAATTTGTGGAGCTCACCCTCTGAAAAATTTACATCAGTTTATAGCTTGGCCATAGCCTACTATACTACTTTTTGGTTTTTAACAAATTTCTTTACATTGAAGCAAAAATGATACCAATGATGCACGAAGTGAAACTTAGCTTGTAGAACTTGCAAAAGCCTCTGTGAAAATATTAATATTCTTAATATCAGGCACTGCACTTTTAAAGCACTTGCAAATAGATTTATCCGTCACCATTGTGTTTTGCCACTCCTGCCAAAATATCTGACGTGTGCCCGCGGTTGACAGCCTAATAGGGGCGACTTGCATTAGCAGCCTACTCTGCAATTTAACAAATGCCTAAATAAGACAAATCCAGAATTTGGGAAAACAGTTTTGACTCCTTAGTCCTTAGCTAATAATGCTATTATAGTGCAATGACTAGTTTGTCGCTTCCGATCGACACATTAAACCATGCAAGCATAAAGCTTAAACCTCATCGTGGGCTACTTTGCACATCAATCAATCAATAAATAGTCTAAATCAGTCAATCAATTAACCAATCAATCAGTCAGTCAATCGATCAATCGATCAATCGATCAATCGATCAATCAAATGGCAGCAATAAAACGAAAGTAGTACCGGTAGCCTATAATTTTCTTCTGTTGTACCTAATTGAATATTCGCTTGATTAACTTTCGTCCTCTTGATTGACCCGTTTGGTTGTCGTCCTTTTGATTTTCGCTCCTTTTTTTATAGAAAGCCCTGTTTTGCTAGGCTCTCGTAGGCTTATAGTCCTGTATAGTTAAGGAATTATGCAAATATCGTAGTTGGGACCGATGGACTAAGGTGTCTGTTTGGCATAGGACGACCCTATTAGGGCCCTGAATATTATGGTTGACGTTCGGAATAAACTGTGAAGTTTGAAAAAGTTGGATCAGATGTCTATCCAGTATTTCCTTAAACCTGCTGAAACGGAATCAAATGTTTGAAAAACATTTCCTCGTTTGGGATAGCTAGGTAGCCTATGCGTTTTGCCAAAATGCTGTTACAGGCAGCGTTTTGGATATAGGCTTAATATGAGGTTGAATAATTTCGGAACTGCTTTGCAACCAAACCTGCATTTGAGTAAATCGGACAACGATCGAAGCCTTTTTGTTTTGTTTTTCTGTTGTAGTGCAATCCTAAAAACGTTGATGAATTGGGAGACGTCTCTAGAATCGAGTATACAGACTCAAAGACTGGAGCAGTGCACTCCAAAAACCTGTGCTTGGATTGTCCTGGTCCGCAAGTGGCCGTTACAAATTTCAACTTTACTGTGGGTGCTTGGGCAAACGGCAATAACTCTACAGATTCTGGACCATGCTCTGAAGTGCCTGTCTATAGGTAACGTATCTACACCAATCAATTATTGAAACATAATGAGTGAAAGCTCGACGTGACGCGATAGCACTGATATCGCTGAAGTCTTAGTTACCGTATCATTCTACTTTTCTGGAACTAAATCATTCTGGATCCGTGTATGATAAAAAAAATAAGCATATCAACATCTATTGCGTCTTTATTCGTCAAATCGTCGTCCTAGAATTTTAAGTTTCTGTGTTCACTTTTTTAAAAATCGACCTAATTCTATATCCGCTCTCGGCTTGACATGTGTCATTATCTTCAGCAGTAAAGTTTAACTGGTGGTGAATTCCATAGTGCGTTTTGTCAGTGCCAGAGTCAGAGGCCTACTCCATGTCGGAAATTAGAAATTGTTTAAAAACAAAAGCAGCATGCCGCTCAAGTCCGTATCCTCTCGTATTTCGTAAATTAGCGAATTTTTTAACGCGTTCATAAATTACTTAATCCTTCTCAATACTAAACGCCGTCTTCAGGGATTATGCGGTGCTATATCATAGCAAATCCTAGAATCTCTTCTGAGCACGTGACGCATTCATTGTTTTATCAATAATGTTGCGATCTATATGAAATTGCGTTGCTGTTGTATAACGAATTGAACATCAATTAGCACAATGGCCTGAAACAAGATCAACATAGAAAGAATTCAAAAACTGAAAGGGTTTTTTCCAGTGAGTTCGGGCCGTAAACCGCAACAACAAAGATAGTTATGGCATAATTACGCTGGATTTATATAAGTATGCACTTATATATGTAGATGTACAATATTATTCTGTGGTAGGTCCACAATATCGAAAAGTAGGCACTCCTCCTTAAAAGTTTGTAAAAAATAACTCATACTCGGTCTATTTAGGGTCTATGAAGAACACAGAACACATAAATTTATGTTTTACTTCTTTTAAACTAATATTTCGGCCACAAGTATAGGCTGTGAATCTCATGATGACGATTTGGTCGTTGTCAACACACTCGTAGCCAGCAGAATTGATAATTTCTGCTCAGTTCTTGCTGGTCACCCATCTAGCTTAATAGGGCGGCTTGACCGGGTCATGCGCTCTGCTGCTCGGCTTATTGGCGATATTCCGAAACTTGCCTGCCCCGATTTATGCTTACAGGCGTGATGTTTTGCATTGACTTCCAGTCTCACAACGCATCTCCTACAGAGTAGCAGCACTTGTCTGGCAGTGCCTCACTGGTAGTGCTCCTTCGTGCTTGTCTGATCTCTGTCGCCCTGTCACCGAATTAGCCTCCCGTCGAGCTTTATGCTCTTCGGCCAATGGTGGCTGGAATGGACCCATGATTTGCTACGCCTTGTGCCCCTAGAGGCCACGCCACCAGGTTTCTTTTGCACTAGAAAACTGCCTTATTTTGCCGTGTTTGGACTGGGAGAGCTTCTGAGAAGTTTACATTGAAAGCTATAGATAACATCATAACAGTAAGTTCCTGTAAACACTGATTAGGATGCAAGATTGAGGCAATTCCAAAAGTGTGGATTGGCTATAAATGACCTTCATGTTCGAAATGTTAGGTGACTCTTGGTTCGTCTTCCAATAACTTGGCCTCCAATTTCTTGTTATATAAGATCGGTTTAATAGCCTATAAGTTTACGCTGTTCTTCTCTGATACGGACCGTCTGGAACCAGTGGAACGGAGTTCTGGTCCTTTAGTCAATGGAAAACTAGCTGGTTCAAAATTATAGTATAATATAAATTATTCTTAATTTAATAGTGGTGTCTATTGATTATGATCCTGCTGTTTACATAACATTAATCAGAAACTTAAAATTTAATAGCACCAAATGTGCCCTGTCATTGTCCACAGTCCATCAATATCAATCACCAAACAGTTGTTCTGAATTTGTTCGGTGCTGGAACGATCTTATGGTAAAAACACCGAATTTATGGCTGAATTTTTACAGGTGCAGCTGTTCTGTTCCTACGACACCCGAACCCATAACATATTACAACGGTGTTGATTGGATCACTATTTATTACAACGGTTATGTTCGTGTCTGGAACTGAGACTGTCCACAAAGGTAAATGATTAAGTTCTTCTCCGAGTTCCTAATGGGAGTCGTGAACTTCAAGTTCTTAAAACAACACATAGCACCGACCTACTGCATAATTATACGAGCTCTGCGTCAAATCAGATGGGTTGTCGATAGAATGACGTCGGTCGAAGAGATGCGAGTCATTATTCGACAAAAACACAGAGAGATAAGTCAATGTAGAATAGGGTGGTCGTATCTGTAATGGCAAATTTTCAACTTCAGTTTCATTCTTTCTCCAACCCACCATTTGGTGCCACTTGGTAAAAGACTGATGTAGCCCAAAAATTATCCCGATTGAAAAATATTTAGGACTAGCACAACGTGTTTGAAGTTTTGCATTTTACGAAATATCATCGTCTTTTTGTGTATAAGGGTAATTTAGTCACATTTTTGGACCTATGACTAGTTTTAACAGAAAGACTACATTCTCTAACTTAAGTTCAACTGACAATTAGGCCTGACTTCTACAATGATGATAATGGTTTATTATATATTTTTATGAACAATTGACCATCGCTGAGATCGATGACCATAAATCTATACTAGCTAGCCAACACATTGCTATGTTCTTTTTGATAGGCCTGATTTCTATCTACAGCAATCCTTTTTACACTAGAAACTCCTTATTACATGCTTAACTTTAACACAAATTCTGATATAACACGGACAAGGACCCCAATAGTAGTTGAACTAGAGGAAAATACTGCTGATATTTTCGTCTATTCTGGCAATCAGAGCAGAATGACACAGCGCATCACAGATAAAATTTATCAAGAGCTGCTGTAAAACAAATTAATTAAAACAGATGTTGAAATTATTGAGATCATAATTTTTATACATGTAGATCTATGAAATTACTTATTACCACATGAGAGTCAAGGAGCAGTTTTTAAACAACTTCTAAAGAGAGCATCGTAATTGAGTGCCTTGTGAAACCTACTCACATTGTTGTCTATTTCATAATATGGAATTTATCCCATTAAAAGAATACATTTAGAGTTGAAAGAATGAACACAGTGTCAAACAATTGACAAAGAAAGTGCTGTCAAGAGTGGACACAAATTACACTGCCTTTATTAACTATTGTAAACTAACTACCTACTACCTATTATAAATTAGTATGAAAGGCGATGGTGTTAAACACGTAAACTATGAGCAACTCAAAATCTCTGCATCATGCTCAGCAATGGATCCAGCTGAAATTACAGTGGCCACCAGGACATCTCAGACGACCAACCAATCCAAGGGAATAGGTATCGGTATGACACCCTCAGGACAACACCCATTGCTACACTTTTGGTGGCAGATGAACACCTTATTTGGGCAACATGCCAGAGATTTCAATTTGAGGGAAGTGTATTGTGAAAACTACACCATACCTCAAACCCGTGCAAAGACCAAGTGCAATTTGATTGTGAGATAGGGTAATAATGACTCGGGTTGAAAACATATTAGCTTAAATCTGAGATAAAAATTCGCATCTAAAATGGGTCACTACTTTTCAATATTACACCATATCCTTGTACCCAGTAACCCCATGAACAATGACGGTAGAAAAATAGATATTTCTGAGAAATCAGACCTCATTAACAATATCAGCGATTTTGCAGAATAAATTAATTGCGTAGGACACAGATGAAACCAAAAAACTTGTATATTTATCTCTATTATATACCATTTCTGTTCCCTTACAGTCTAAGAAAAATAAGCTATTATCATCAATAAAGACAACAAGGTAAAACGGGTAGTATTTGTAAAGACATAAGATATGATAGATGTTATCTGTGATGCGGTGTGTTATACAGGTTTTCTTGCCTTTGAGGAATTTCTCTCGAAGTGGCGCTATATAAATGGATGATTATGATTACGATTACAGTATCATCATTATGTTTAAGTATGGACCAACTACAAGTAGTTCAATTGATTCCTGGTTTGAAGATTCCAGGTTGATTACAACCATTTAGCTACTTTTGAGCATTAGAAAACTTGCTATCATAAGGGTAAAACTTTGATGGCGTTGTGCTAGTCCTAAATACTAATATTTTCTCTTACAACTTTTTGTGTGATGTTTCTGAGGAGAATGGCACCAAATGGCGCCTTGGAGAACATTCAATTCCAACTTTCATTTTTAACGACCACCCTAATGTAGAACCTGTTTTGTGAAGGGTTAATGGAGGAGAGTTCGGTGAATATTATCTATTTTCATGTTTGATTTGTGACATGAAGTAAAATGTGCATGGATCGTTTAAAGGAAGGAAAGAATGATATGAGGAGTTTGGTGTCGTCTGCGTAAAGATGTTTTGTTATTCGTACACAAAATGGCAAGACCAATAAAAAAATAAAGCACCGCGTAGATGTAGGCCTATCTCCCAGGGCTATATCTTGTTAGGTAGATTGGTAGAAAAACCTAACAAACATACCAGCTAATTGTTTGCGTGATTTAATATTGAAACTTCTGTTATAATATTGCGGGACGCGGTGGTGTAGTGGTATGCTCGGCGCCTTGGAGCCGAAGGGTTCCAGGTACGAATTCACATCAAACCGCCGCATAGCGACCTTGAGCAAGTCCTTCACTCGCAATTGCTCCACCACGCACAATATTTACCATAGCGGGCCCAAAGACGGATTAAGGCATGTTCAAGATGTTATGTCGCTTCAACGTGAAACTCAAATGCAGTGTCCGCACTGTATTCTGGAACACCACTGAGTAGTGAAATTGAATAAGGTCTGTGGCGAATGTGATAAGTAAACGAATAAGTAAAATTATTAATGTTGCCTGAGAACTAAAGTCTTCCTAGTCCTATATGTTGTCTTGGTTTGACAGAGTTGATAGTCTAGGATCGGTAATCTTAGAGTCCTGCAAGTGAATAGAGACTTTTTCGCAGTCAGATTACATATTAAATTTTTGAATAATTTAAACCTATTGTTGTGCAATGGTGAATTAACTGTTGCGTTTGGTTTGGACAGAGAAGAAAGACTTCTCCGACGAATGCGAAACTGAAGATCCTCTCATCAGATTCTCTGCACAGCGTTCCAAATCTCAATATTTACCTTGGAGGACTTTTGACTAAAATTACAAAATAACTTGCACGTGTGATAAATTGAATCGAACCTGAAATTCTGCAGCATACAGCCGTGTTGTTCTTTTATTTGTTTCTTAGCAATGAGTTGACACTGACAACAGCTCCCATACCAACACGGCGCGCGCATGACAGCGTCGTTAAATACTATGTCCTCAAACCGCTCAGATAATAATTGCGTGGTACAACATGGTAGTCGTTATGTCGACCACGGTCAGCTTGACAAATGAGGAGGCCCTGTTCATTAAACTTGTGGGTCCCTACCTTGCAGAATCCCTAAGAAGGGACACAAACAGGGTCGCATTAACGGTTAGTGCGACCCTCAAAACTGTGGGCCCGGGTTCATTTACCCGAATCCCAGGCCGTATAGCATCGCAAAATTATTTGAAACATGTTTTAGTCATTTTTTCATCGCTCATCCGACTTCTAATTGTATCACAGTTCCGTTATTCATCCAACTTTTACAACTAAAAATATTTTGATCCTTCATCCAGCCTCTAGTTTGCCCTGGTTTTCCATGCTTTTACGGCCAACAATCGTCTCTTCCAGTAGGCTACAGTAGGGAACAAATTTTGACAGTCATGTGGCAGGACAACGATTAGAGCAAGGGTGTTGCCACAGCATTTGCCCTGGTTTTCCATGCTGTTGAGCCGCCACTGATTACAAACAAATATATTTTCGCTGTTGCGCCAGTAGTATAGGCTATAATTTGTCTAATTCTTAAAAACAGAGTGCACAATGATGCCAATTCATAAATTCGTCGAACGGCACATGAATTCTGATCGGATGAGGCAAAATTAGGTTGAATCATTGATAATAGCACTTGCTGGGGCACACGGCGTTGCACGGGAAATTTAGGATTCGACTCACTGCCGACCACAACCCCACCACACCACACCCCACCCACCCCACCCACCCCACCACACTACGACCTCCGTCGGTACGCCACCAGTAAAATTTCCACTCCCACCCCCCAAGCCATTACCCCTAGACCCCATCACCCACCGCAACCACAATCCGACCTCCACCGGTACGCCACCTGTGAAATTTGTGTTTTCAGGATAATTTCCACTCCACCCCCACCCCCCACTCCCCTCATGCCCTACCCCACCACACTCCGACCTCCACCGGTTCAAGGCATCTCTCTATTTTCTCGTACATGACATGTATACCTCCTCTTAATCATGTGTTGATGTAGGCATATACACTTATTTATTTATTTTTCCAGAAATTTATATAGCGCCTCTTCAAGGTAGGCTACTCAGAAGCGCTCCCGGCCCAACTACGGGAAGCAATTGACCCCAATTCTTCGCAGGGGAGTCCCTGCATGTTATGCGTCGTTATACACCTGTGTAATTGTTATGTCCACTGGGTGTCCCCGTATTGTCACTAAGATCACCATGTACTCGACTCCTTCCACTCTCGTCACATAATTATCTCGCCACTCTTTCCGTCATTAGAATGGCCATTGGCCACCCCGTTCCGGCTCTGATCTCCTCCAGCATAAACAACTTTGATGCTCTCACTAATAAGCTCTCCTCCCTCCTTCCGTCTTATCTCAGTCAGACCTCGCATGTCAAGGTCTGCACTCCTCATCTCTCTTATCACATTTGCCAGCTTTCCTGGTCTTGCCATCGTTCTTATGTTCCATGTCCCTATGTTTAGTCTTTCCTTTTTCGTCTCTGCCTCTGCTTGGAAGGATTGCGCTCGTTGATGACCGAAGGAGCCGTGTCTACCCTGCCGAACGCGACTCTCTCCAGCGTCTAGATTGAGTCGTTAACGTCGTTATCTGAATTTCTGTTAGGCGTCATTTTCCATATAACTTAATTGGGATAAGTATACTTAAGGAGGTTGTTTCCCGTTGCCTTCCTCCCGGTGTTTTTATGTAGAGACGCCATCTCTCAGCGTCGATGCCGTTCATCGTCCGTCCTTCAGCTTCTTCGCCCACGGGGCGCTCGCTTACACTGGTGTAAAGGTTTCAAATTACCCCCATTTTTCATATAACTCGGGATAAGTAGGGAGGTGGTTTCCCGTTGCCTTCCTCTCGGTGTTTTTTACCGAGAGACGCCATCTCTCAGCGTCGATGCCGTCCATCGTCCGTCCTTCGGCTTCTTCGCCCACGGGGCGCTCGCTTATACCGGCGAGCACTCGGTCGTCCACCAAGCATCCCGTTGAAGCAGGAGGGACCCCGTGCAGGTGGCGTGGGTGGACATTTGAGCAGCAGAGGCCATTTGAGTCGCATAATTATGCCACATTTACCTTCCAGTAGACATAATTATGACTCCAATAATAAAATGCCCAATTTTGTCTTTAATTCTTGATGGTTACATGAATTATTGGAAGTTGGTTTTTCTAAGAATTTTGATTAACTTGAAGGCATGCAGGAAATGAAAATGTTTAATAAATAGACTAAGATAAATTTTGCAGTTTTCAATTCTGTCTTGCCATCGCATTATTAGGGAAATCATTCGTCTTTTGGTGTCGAAGGTTTAATTTGTGAGAATACTAATGATAAGTTTACCTCGTAGCTCAGAATTTGTAAAGAAAGACCCATTTGTTGATTTTGACAGCAGCAGGAAACTCCGCCACTGGCTGCACTCTGCCAGTGCCAGTCCCAAGCCTGGATAAAGGAGGAGGGCGTCGCTAATGTTCTGTGTTACCACACAGTGACGTTAAACTGCAACTACCACCACCACCGACAGCGGCAGGTGTTCATCGATTGCGAGCTACTCGTGGGTAGTATGGATAATGGATATAAGGCACAGCAACGTCAGCTGAAGATCTTCTTAGAGCGACGATAGACGACATGGCAAAGTTCTACTTCCAATTATTCGCCTGCTTCTGTTTCGCTTTGAAGTGGGAAGGAAATGTTGAGGCGTCGGACAGTTTGAGATGTGGAGCAGTTATGAGAGCCATAACGTTGAACTCCACATGGTCAGTCAATTTGGACCAGAAGTCTATCTCTTGGAGTGGCATGGCAACTGCATCCACTGTGCTGAAACCATGCACTGTGAGTCGCCCCGTTATACTAGTTCTTAGATTTTGCGTAGCGTAGCCTATGCTTTTAAAACATAGATGAAATCATTCATTCAGCAATTGAATGCCTAATCTTAAGTAGATCTAAGCGCTAAATAAGCATAATTTTCCAGACTCTGAACTATACGTGCGTATATAATCACCTTGCTATAATCGACGTTTTGCAATCTTTAGCAGGCAACAACTTTCTAATGTTTTTACAGGAAAGAGGATGAAAAATTGAGTATACATGTAGTGCTGCTCGCGACGTCTGTATAAAATTTCTACATTTGTCATTAAATTTTACGAAGAGCTCAGCATTCTAGCCTATCGGAGATTGGCAAGTGAAACGTGACAGTCCCGGTTAGGTTACGGACGCCCTGCTTCCCGTACAAGACTAATCAAGGCGCTCCCGAAGTGACAACCGCTCTTCCGGTCGGACAGATGCTGTTTTTCGCGGATCTGGCTGGGCTGCTATCGATCACGGGGCAGTCCGAGCTCTGATCGTAGGAGGCCGGGTTGATCGGGGAAGTCCGATCGTGAAAATCAAGACTCACAACTTCACAAGTCTGATGCGGGAAAACTGCGATCCCGTGGTTACCGTTCGGAAACTACGTGATTAAAAAAGTGAGCGAACTTGTTTTTCATATAGGCCTATATCTAATGCCTGATAACATAACACGCTAAATATTTAGAGAATTGGACCAAGAATATATTCGTACTTTTTTAAAATCACGATATAGAACGAGTTTCCATCTGTCTAGTCACCTTCATAACTACCGGTACGGGTTTTGTCTTCCACTCTAAATGTGCAAGACCTCGCCTCTCCTAAATTTCAGCGTGATATGTTACCAGGCATTAGAGACAATTATTATATGAATAACAATTTGGCTTACTTTTCTAATCACGGCGTATGCAGTAAAAGAGCGAGCCCTGTTACAGTACTGGGAGGTCCATCCTCAGGACATTGCTTATCCGGCCACCGGGAAAAAGGCAGGATCGAATCCGAAGCTGTTTGTTGTTACCTTTCTTTGAAAATTGGATAGTCCTAAACTTCCTCTAAAGAAGGTCAATCTTGGTAGTGTCAGAAACAGCTACTCTATGTTGGAATTAGACAAGCTAGTGACTCGCGTTGCTCCATAGGCTACATACGAATATTGGGCTGGATGCTACCAGTGGCATAGACAATGAAAGCGTTTCGGGGGTTAAACCCTCCCACCCCATTGGCCTACGAAAAAGTTTTTTAAAGGTTATTTATCCACTTAAATAAGAAAAAAGCAATTGCTTGTACTAACAATTGTTTGACTCACTTTATAACCTTTGATACTTTATTCCCTTTTTATTTACTGTAATACTGGTGGGTTGGTGTCAGGAAGGGCATCCAGCCAGGCCATAAAACCACCAACCCCCAACCCCCCAAAATGCCTGTCTACGCCACTGGCTGGAGCCGACGTCAAGTGTATTGCAGGGTACACAGCGTCCAGAGTGACCGGTCGCCACATTATTAAGGAAACGAATGTAATAAAGAACAACACATCAGTATGCTGCATAAATTATGTTTATTTCAACTAAAACAGACCGTTTTGAAACTGTGGAAATTTCTTAAAAGTCATCCTGGTAATAATTTAGATTAAGAGAAATGTTCTGAGAACTGGATGCGCGTATCTTCAGTTTCGTCATCATTGGAGAGGTCTATCTTCTCTGTCGGAACAAAACACAGCGACTGAAAGCGAATGCAAATTCAAAATAATTTATTGGCTATGAGAAATCTTTCAGTTTTATCGATGGAAACAGTAATGGATCATTCTAGTGAATCACCGCTGTAATCACCTAAACTGTTAACCGTAAGCTACCCTCTCTCCCCCTTTACGTCTCTCGTTGTTTCTGTCTCTGTTTCTGCCTGCCTCTGTCTGTCTCTTTCTTTTTATCTACCTCTCTCTCCCTTTCTCCCAGATAACAACCGGATCAGTTCTCCTTGTTTTTTATGCTAAGTCGCCATGCTTTCTCATATTGATCCTGACGACAATCGTGACGCAGATGACACTCGACTTTGCATATTCTTCGTTCCTACCGTTACACTTTTACACAATTTCTCGTAACTCTTCTTCAAGATCAAATAGATATTCATTTCTAATATCTCATCTCTGTATAGTAACCCAGCTCTTTTGTAAACGTATCACCATTCCAATCACATGACTCAATCGCCCTCCTGTCCTTCCTGACCAAAGTCATAGAAAAATCAATATCAATTGCGCCTTGACTCAGGAACGATCTCCTTCCGGCATTAAATTTTTTACTAATTTTCTGTTCATCTGCCAATATTGCCATCACCCATGGATCATCATCATTCTGCATTAGGCCTCATTCATAATATCACTTTGCAAGATTTGGTCTCAAATTTAAATTTCGTCTCTTCCAGCCGGGCCCGCCTTACTCGTAATCGTAATCGTAATCGTAATCGTAATAGTAATCGTAATAGTAATCTCGAGACTTCTACAACGCCCACAAAAGCCAAGTCGCGGGAACCAGCTTATTCACAGGCGCTCAATCAAAACAAAATCGATAGGCAGCGGGTCAAGTCCGGAGAGTCAGGCAGGCAGATAAATGGACGGCTAAGGTGGGTGATGTTTAGAATTGAAATGACGAGGAATGTGATGAGAAGAGGAGGAATCAGGATAGGATATGTGAAAGAGCAACGTTTTCAGTTTTGAGTGAAAGACCTGTGGGGAGATAGCGAGAGGTGGAGTTTTACCATCCCCTTTAAATCACTGTCGACCTGAGGCAAACTCTTTCTTATAGAGACCTCGTCTTTCTAAGAAAATGACTTCGACATAGCTCTACGGCCGTCGAGCATGTTCGACGATTGTGCCTTTCTGGTATTATGGCAGATTCTTATGTAGGCTATGTGGCGAAACTCGCTCTCTTTAGTCCGGATTGTCATAATGTGACAATCCGGACAAAGATGAGCGAGTTTCGCTCATACATGTGTTATGTTTAGTCTACTGCCGTCGTCGTGTCGAGTCAACGTTTTTAACTTGTCTTTTTCAGTTTATGTGAGCGTTAGGACGGTAGCTTGATTCATAAGATTTGGTGATCAACTTCACTATCGTATAGCCCAGAGGTTCTCAACCGGCGTGTCGCGACACACTGGTGTGTCGCGACTAGACCGGCGGTGTGGTGAGAAAAATTGACGTGTTCCCACAGCATAAACCAATCGTTCAAGCATTACACTGACTTGCTTGCGTCAGCAGTTTAGCGGGTGTGGGCTGTGATAATCAACGTTCTCTATCTATAGATTGTATTCCATTTCATCGCAATCTGGAGCGGCCACAATGTTTGCCTTTAGGAAATATAGGCCTCGCGTATATAATATACTAGCTGGGGTACCCGGCGTTGCCCGGGAATTTTAGGATTCGGGCCGTTCCCCGAAAATCCCTCCTCCCGTCTCTCCCTCCATCCACCATCCCTCCCACCTCCGTCCATCCCTCCCACTCTATCTCCACCATCCCCTACATACCATCCTCCCACTCTCATACTCTCCCTCTCTCCCACCCTACCAGCCTCCGTCTCACCCTCCCTTTCACCCTTCTTTCCTCCCTTCTTTCCTCCCTTCTTTCCTCCCTTCCTTTCTCCCTCCCTCCCTCCGTCCCTCCGTACCTCCCTCCTTCCTACCCTCCGTCCCTCCTTCATACCTACCCTCCCTTTCTCCCTGACCCACCACACCCACACTCCACCACACTCCGACCTCGACCGGTACGCGACCCGTGAAATCCGGATTGGCAAAAGCGCTGGCCTTAAACACCTCTAAAACGGTGTCCGCCGCTGCTTTTATGCGTAATTGCGTATGGGACCGAAAGAAAAGTGCAGTGATATGCCCGAAATGGCAAGGTCCAATAGGGAAAATGAGAATTTTTGGCCCCAATCCTGGCCCCCATGGTGGCCGAGATTCGCACACCTCCACTGCGTGTCCCATGCCGAGACGGACACAGTAGTGAAGGCTTGGAGTGAAAAGGTGCTAAACTGTCGAAATGCATCCCCGTCAAACAGACAGACAGACACAACGAATCTTAACTTTATTTATAAAGATATATATAATATATATATATATGATTTATTTTGCGGATGACACGAATATGTGCCATCTCAGCGTACACAGTATAAGACGTGAGCGAACATGCCGAAAAATCTGCTGTATGCCTACCAAAATTAATGCTGTAGGTATAACATACTAAAATAATAGGGAAACGGTATTTTTAAGAAATGGAAATTTTGAGGGTGAGCCTGTCTACGTATTCAGTGTCAAACAGCCACAATAAACGTAGTTGGACAAAGTTCAGAAGCCCCGAGGTACCAATGGCCCTGGGCGTTTATCAAACTAAAAATTACTGTACTTTTCCAGTTTTCCTTTACAACAATTGGACGTCTTGAGGGGCAGCATTTAGTTTATACCATGCTTTCATACTTCAACTTGAATTACTAGGGCGGCTTGGACTATGTTTATAATTCGTGATAACTTTCATGCTCTTGCTTTACCTAAAAATATTTTTTTGTGGATATCCTATCATGTTCTTCCTTAGTCTCGTTAATCGGTAGAGCCCAAGCTTAAAGTGTCCAAGGATCTCTGGCTAAGTTGTTACGCAACTGTATTCAAAGGTATATTGCTCTCACAAAATCTGTCGAACCTCGGACGTCTTGCTATCCAAAGAAAATCCAGGAGCAAAAATCCCATTAACTGTTAGGCCAAACAATTATCTTATAGTCATAAAACGACGTGGAATTGTAGATTTAGATTTGTGGAACTTAGAATTTTAGAATTATTAGAAATTATAAAAGCATTCAATGTCAACTTTTAATTCCTTAGAATTTTTGCAATTTAAAAAAGGTGGGCTATTTTGACTTTAACATAATTTTAAAGATACTGACATAATGACGATTGCATAGTATGTCGCCAAATTTGTTTGTGAGTTTAGGTGTTTCGCGCGAAAAAAAGGTTGAGAACCTCTGGTATAGCCTATAATTGCCGACGCCTTTGGACTGCTCCATTGCTCTCAAACTCAAGGGGCACCAGGTTCGTCATTCGCCTGCTTGCGAATGATTGCCGAATGATCACCCACATGTTTGGGACACGTGAGGTCTGGACGCCGCATCTTATTACCAGTAGCCGAAGACCGTGCCGAAGTGGTGTCACATTTCCAGCATTACACTGCCAATCGTTGCTCTACGTACTTGATACTTCACGGCCTTGTAGACATAAAAATGCTGTTGAACTAGCATATTCGGACGAGCAACTGTCGGCTGAACTATTCTCGCAGCCTACGCGTCTGAGTTCGACTCTGGTGACTTGTGCTTCTCGAGCGGTGTTTTGTCTAAGGATGACTATGTCGGTGCGATGTCATCATAACAGGCTTGAGCTATACGGGATGAGCGGCGTTGTTGTCTGCCAGATATTTCTTGTAGGCCTTTTTGCGTGTCGTGTTTATCTTATATGCATGTTGATGCCAGAAATGTCTTGTCGGCCTATTTGTTTGCGTGTCGTGTTTATCTTATAATTATGCATGTTAACCAGAGTGCGTTGTGCAGTAACTGCAGTGGGTACAATAACGGATAGGCCTATACTTACTTATCCTTTCAACCGACGAGTCAGGATAACCCCGCCAGTGCCTCCACCCACCCCCAGCTGACCACTCACATCGGTCATCAAGTATTTCGTGTTGGGTGGTTTGGGCGGCGCGCCCGTCATTTTTGGTCGGCGGCGGCGGCAAAAGAAGATGCTGCCCCAAGACCAGTCCAGGGTCATTGGGAAGGTCCTTTTCAAGGCCCTCAAAGGTCAGAAGCTGATGAAAGATAATGATGTAGGAGCGAAATATTTAAAGGTTACTTTTAAAAGTTGAAATAACTCTCATATCAATAATTAGCAATGAATCTCAGATAATTATTTTTTCGGAATAGGCCTATATCAAATTCCGAATGCAAAAATTATCTGGCAGGCAGCAAGTTCGGAAGTGTTCGGCTTAAAATAATCACGGAGGCAGCACCTTGCTACACCCTTTGAAATATATGTATTTCGTGTCTGACATTGCAGCTTCAATCAAACGTCTCGGCCCATAGCTGAGGATGAGGTTTCTGAACTGTCTAAAGCACTAGAGCTGCATGGTATGTTAAACAAGATTCCATCTACGCGACCAACTGACCGCGCGAGTCGCCCGATAATAACGAATTCCAAAGTTCCCGCTTTTGCAAACGAAAACCTTTAGAGGAGCAGCGTGGTTAAGAAATAATTATGAATAAAATAGAAAACTTTGACTGCAAAAGAAAGTCTCTAATGCTGGACTGATGAACAAAATAATTATGGTCTAACTTTCATGAGATTCAGTGTTTCGATACTGACCTGACAGCTGCTAACAGTTCTAAACGACTAAACCTATATAATATGGGCTCCAAAATGAATCAGTCATAGGATATACGGCAATAGCAATGCACGCCAAAAACTTGCTCTTGCATATATACGCGGTCCGTGGGCTTAGACACGGAGTTCTCAGCACAAATTGGTCCCCGCCTCCCCGGTGTTAGGGGCAGAAGTTATAAATCAGATATGCTACAAACCCTGGCAAGGTCTCCTAGACCTATAATGCAATAGCCTTCTTTTTTCTAGAGGTCTTTGTCTCTGGTGTCATGCATGTGAACCTGTGTTTAGGAGGTAAACTGATGAGAGCTTTCATCCTGATTCTGACGCTGGTGGTGTAAGGAGTAGATGTGGGGGAGGCGGAGCAGCATACGACGGGCAGAGGCAAGTTATGGGGGATGCGTTGCCTGATGTGCAGACCGGCAAGGGAAGGACGTAGTTCTGCATACGTGTAAGCACTAGGAACTCTTGGTGTAAGAAAGGTGATGGAAATGGGATCACAATCATACAGTGTAGGCCTATGTGTACTATACATACAGTGTATACAGTGGACATGTAATGTGAGATATAATGTAAAGAAATCTGGAGCAGTGACGTTCGTCATCATGTCGGCATATCGGATAGCCTGTGTGGTTGAGCGACTGGTTCAGTCTGGCTGTTTATCTGATGTCTAATTCTGTTCATCTAACAGTCCTCAGAACCAGTTACGAGATACTTATGTATATCCAGCCAATGAAGCCTATTGCTAGCAAAAAATTATTTACCAGGTTGCCAGCGGTGGTGGCGGCGGCGCGCCGATCAACAGCGGCACCTGCAATATAGACATAAACGTACATTCTGTGTCTTCAGTAGAAAAAGATTCAGAAGCAGAACAAATTCAGAGCAAAAATAAGGCACGATATATTGATAGATGATGAACCACTGGAACATTTTTGTGCCAATTATATTATTTAATAGGCCTACATGTATAGTTGTATACATATGTTATACATATAATTATATACATAATTACTATATAATTATAGGGTGTGTGTATGTGTACAGGATTGGTCAAAAAACAAAGTAAGCTCTAAGTCCATTTGTCAATTGCTTGGTAAAAGTATGAAATTCTACATCAAATGGCAATTTATAATCACGTCGGCCTACAGTAGCCACATTTCACCAAGGTATTTTGAACATAGCAAAAGTTATATCATTTTAGTGAGTCTGTTATTGGACGGTCTATAAAACATAATGCAACAGCAGGTAATAAAAAAGCGATTTTATGAGGTTTCATCTGAAATAAGTTTTAACATGCAAACTTGATACTGCCTAACAATTAAATTTTGTATCCAGTGTGTTCAACACCAGCACCGACACAAATTTTGAGTTTTTTCGTAAAATCTTCTATGTTCTTAACCGCTTAACTGCCGCAAGCAAACCAATCCTGGCGCCGCACCATAGTGCATGGTAAAAAGACTTTTTTGTGGCGTATTGTTAGATGCGTAATTAATTTTTTTCATTTGCTGAACAAGTATAAACCGGCATACAGCACATATTTACTCAGATCCATAATTTTTCAACCAAGAATTATCATGATCTACTCCCAATATCTGATTTTGCTGTGCCAAAGTCCAAAACATGGCACAGCATGGGCCTATAAGCCGGGTTTACTCAGGCAATTAGCTCAGTACGTCTTGACATCCCACCTTCGGTCCTTCCTCGAACATAGCCTACACGACAGCGCGCCAGTGGCTTAGTCTACTCCCAATATTTGATTTTGCTGTGATCAAGTCCAAAACATGGCACAGCACATAAGACGGGTTTACTCGGGCAATTCGCACAGTACGTCTTGACATCCCGCCCTCGGTCCTTCTTCGAACATACACGACAGCCCCGCTCCCACTCCGCCTTTCTCACCCCGCCTTCTTCCATCGGCACCAACCCGGTCGCACCCTGGGGTGCCCTGCGTTGTCCGTGAAATGTAGGATTTTCGCCCCAACCCAGCTCCCACCCGCCTCTAGGGGCGGGTTCGCAAACCAAGGTTTTCTGTCCCAGCCAATCTCCCATCCATCCCTGCGGGGCGGGTTCGTCACCCATTCGGGGTGGCCGGCATTTGCAGGTGAAATTCTTTTGTCTAAACCAGTTCACCCTAAATAATGTCCAGATGACCTACGTGCGACGACACGTTAGGATATTAATTACCGGTATCCATGTTCAAATGTGAAATGTCCCTAGGTTTTCCTATTATACGGTACCCATATATGACGGAATACTTGTTATAGGCCTAACTGTGATTATAGTAAAGACAAAACCATTTCTTTTACAATAAAACTTTGACATTGTAATCCTGTCAGTCTGCGACTCTGCAAAACGACTTTTATTGAAATTTTCATAGGTTTATCGTTCATGTATAGCTGACAAACAAGAGCCTAAAAACGGCTCCAGTTGAGGACAACAGATCAAAAATGCGTTGGTTGCTGGGGCTCCGCTCCAGACCCCGCTGGGGTAGCTTACGACGTCCCCCCCAGACTCAATAGTCGGTATGGGTTTTGTGCCTTCGGCTTTTGCAATATGAGTATCCTCAAGGAAAATGTTCTAGTTGCCCCCTGGCAGGGAGGAAGGGCTTGGGACTTCAGCCCCCAAACCTGAAATCCTGCGCCGCCACTGGATATCAACATTATCAACAGATAAATAATCAATGAGTCAAGTGTTTAGAAGAGCTGCTGGGATTGACTATGGACACTGGACAGTGTACCCTATTATAATCCCAGGAGACGCCTCATGTCTTGAGAGGCGTTAAGTCTGCGTAATTTATTCACACGCGAAAAAATAGCCAATTTACGAAATGCTGTTGATACGGACTCATAAAGCCTACCTATTAGTTCATAAACACTGTCTAGATTTCAGACATGGAGCTATATGGGACTGGCATAGCCAAAACGCACTAATAAAAACTAGGGTAGGCCTACTAGGCTACTCCAATTAAACAGAGCCGTTTTAAGGCACAGGCCCGCGAGGCCCGGGCCTAGGGCCCCGCGCAACAGGGGGGCCCCGCGGCGACCCAAAATGCTACATTGCATAACAAATTAGCAACATGTTATACGAACTTTAACGTGTGCTAAGCTTAAATTTATTTTACACAGTACACTTGTAATACAAAGATTGCTGTGCTCTAGCTGTGTATAGGCCTAGGTTCTTCTATCAATATTAATAAACGTAACAAAATGACACACATGCCCATAGAAGGCATGAATAGAGTACCGGCACTCTATATCTGAGACTGAGAGTTTGAGACGGGAATCGGGTTACGTTCAGTGTTTAATCTAAGCATCTCCCAGTGTGGAAGGAACTTCACCCAGAAATGACTACCCAAAACATTTGACCAAATTATAAGTTTGAATTGCTGCTTACATTATTGTATAATACACGAACTCTAGTAATATACCGTGATATTATTTACTATTGTATGATATTATGACGATAAAATCTATTAATTTAATAATATGATACAATCATCTTACAATGAGTATAATTTACTGTTAATATTTGTACAAGTACTATTTTTGTAAAACCAATTTTCGACTTTTTAGTGCTACCTTTCAAATTTAAAACTGTCGAAATTTAAAAAGGTTTTGTTACTTGAACACTTAGTAAAACAGAATCATTAGGCCTACTACACGACTTCCAGATTTTGGCGGTTCTTCCTTGGTTTGTGTAACATTTGTGGCAATTCCGAGAACTGTAGGCCTATCCTCCATGGTCAACAATACAAGCCTTTTTAGCAACGCGCGGGAATAAGCCAATTCCAATGCAAGAAAGTAGGTCCTATATAATTATAGCCTAGATCTGTCTGCAGTTATTCGTTAGGCTACTAGGCCTATTATGCTGTTGGCCTAAAGGTCCAGAAGCAGCAGAACTGAGTTGCTGAATTTGATACGTCAAGAAATTATGATTGTAATAATAATTATATTAATTTTATTGAAACTTTCAACCACTCTTGTAATGATGTAATCAGCACTGAAATAATAATCTGTAATTTTGCTTAGATCCCAGCTTACAATGCTGCATGTGGCCTATCATTACAATGTGGAAACTGAATAAGGAATTATTATAATTGCAAGAACAATCATAGAAGTCTTAGACTAGGGCCTAGGCATGTCAGCACTGCGAATGTTGAGCAATTTTGTAAAGATGGCAGCTTAAAATGCAATGTGAAAATTCAACAATTTCTGACTTCATGGAGGGACACATTCGGACATTCCTTTCCCATAGCCCTCCCGTCTCGGCGCTACACGTCTCGAGCAATCGACCGACAAAAATGTGTGTGTAAATACTTGTTCTCCGTCCCCAGAAACCTTGATTTGGCTAGAGTAGATTAGACTCGTGGATATGTTTAGGATTAGGGTTTGTGCCTAGGGCCCCAAAACTCCTTAAAACGGCCCTGCAATTAAACTCGACTGCTGAGGACATATCCCATGTCACGCCGATAAGGATAATAATGAGGCTGATTTTTCGAAAAGGTGAACATAGAATCATAATATATATAATTCTCGGGGCCCCGATTTAGCGAATAAAGACGCGATAGATGTTGATATGCTATTATTTATCATATACGGATCCGGAATAATTTAGTTCTAGAAAAATATATTGATACAGTAACTAAAATGTCACCATTTCATTGGTATCTCCTCACGCAGAACTTTCCCTAATCAAGTCTTGGTATTTGCTGTCCATGGTGACTTAATGGTTCCTTTCACTCGCTCTGCAGCAATACAGATAGGCGTTCATTCTCTGTGGTTGGTCCAACAACCTGGAATGGACTTCCCTTGACTATGCGACACCTCCCAAGCTCTTCTCAATTTCACAAACTGTTGAAGACTGGTTTTTCGCTTGATCTCGACCGGGAGCGCCTCTGAGTAGCTACCTTGAAGGGGCGCTATGTAAATTACGATTGATTGATTGATTGATTGATTGATTGATCGATTGATTGATTGATTGATTGATTCTATAGGTGTAAATACGTTACCCGGAGACTTTTATTTCAGAGCATGGTCCGTTTTCGTTTTGGGTCAGATTGCCATTTGCCAAACCACCCACAGTAAAGGTGAAATCTGTAACGGTAATGTACGAGCCGTGACAAAAATTATTCATACACAGGTCTTTGAAGTACCATTTTCCGGTCGTTGAGTCAATATAGTCTAGTGCTACGACGACTCCAATTGGATCGTTTCTATGATTGCACTACAATAGAAAAGCAAAACAAAAAACTTCGATCGCTGTTCGATTAAATTAAATGCAGGCTTGGTTATACACCAATTCTGAAATTATTTAACCTCCTAGTACAGGGGTCTCAAACTCAAGTCAGCATGTGGGCCGCATTTGAAATTTTTAATGACTCGCGGGCCGCAACATAAAAATATTCTCGTGTACGTGAAACTATGTAATAAGTTATGTGTTATTGCAGCATACAATACTTTAGTGATGATATGACCCCGTAAAATTCACATAATATATTTTAAGTGTAACTATAATGGTACTACAAACAAAATTGAAAAAACATTCTATCCCAATTATCGAAAAATGCATGGGCGCTATTATTGAAGAAATTATGCTGTAATCAAAATTTAAAATGACTCTAATTTTTTAAGTATCCTAAGCAATGTCCAGAGTAATTCAACTCGAATTTAGTTAGACCAAGAGACTCTGAGTGTTCTAAGTCCTCTAAACCAAAGTCACCAAAATTATAGGAAATAAACATAGGGCCTACCTGTTAGTGTCATTGTTCAAAACCAGCAAATGGAAGTTAATTTGCAAAAATAAACACACGCGGAAGTGACATTTTTCAACTTCTCATCATCTGGGAGATATAATTATTACGAAGATACTCTATTTTGCGACACCGGCATACAAACTTCGCTGTACCATACTTCTGCTTCGGCGTTGCATCGCACTGAAGGTCCACTAACTAATATCTGCTGTTGGGAACTCAATATGTCCACAGCAAAAGGAGTAGAAAGCAGTTTAAACATTGGTTCAAATCGTAAAGGAACTGCAAAATTCTTTTAAACCGATTTCTAATTTTTAAAAATCAAAAATCAGGAGCTGTTCGCGGGCCGCATTAATCCGGTTCGCGGGCCGCATGCGGCCCGCGGGCCGCGTGTTTGAGACCCCTGTCCTAGTATATCCAAAGTGTAGCGCATTGCAGCCTATGAGAGCCTTTTGGTAAAAAGTAAAGTTAAATATCCTAAACGAAGTAATGAGTTTCAAACATTTGAAACCGTCTTGGTTGGATTGACATCTGATCCAAATATTAATGAAATAATTCAACCTCCTATAGTATATCCAAAACGCCAGGGCTTTTTTAACGTGCAGTTGTACACAAAAAGTGCAGTTCCAAATTAATCTGTTATATGTACTGTTAAAACTAGCATAAAAGGTCATTGTCCTCCGATTGGAAGTAATTTGCCATGGAGGATGGGAAAGGAAAGAAGGAGTTGTGCAGTTCTAAAGATGGGAAAGGAAAGAAGGGAAAGGAAAGAAGGAGAGGAAAGATGGAAAAGGAAAGAAAGAGTTGTGCAGTTCTTAAAATTCCTTTAAAACAGCCCTGCAAAACGCAGTCCATAACAGTAGCCTGTTTTCGCAAAACGTACATATAGGCCTACCTAGATATCCCCAACGAGGAAATGATTTTCAAACAATAGAATCGATTTAAGAATGTTTAAAGAAATAGCCCTCTGGATTGACATCTATTCCAAGTATTTTAAAATACACATTTTATTCCGAGCGTCAACCAGAATATCCAGAGCTTTAACCGTTAAGTCGTTTTGTGTCCAATAGACACTTTCATTCCTTGGATCCAACAACGATATTTGCATTGCAAGCTTAACGCATAATTGCGTGTTCACATAATTCATAACAAAGTGTTTGGATAAAAGTGATCTAAGCCTACATAATAATTAGAGAACTTGCGATATATTCCGCACCCATGATGTGCCGTGCGATAATAGCCAGATCTACAACAATACTGATAAGCAGCTTAAGAACCAATATTAGGCTATCCGGTCGAAATCCGGTCGAAATCCCGCGCATAAAACCACGCGCACAAACCGCGCATTTAAAACCATGAGCGATCATAATTGCGCAATGATAGACTACTGGAAACAAGCAACTAATGGCTCTCTTTGCAATTATTTTAGTTAATTTTGTTTGATACATTGCGCCAATCGTCTCGAAGAGTTCAACATCTACTTTTAAATGAAGGTCTTCAACAGATTGTCGTTTAACTTTACGACACCAGGCCTACTTTCAAATGTTCGTAAAGAGGCTGACGAATGTTGGAATTGTTAGATGACCTGTGTCACGTGTTTGAGAGGAATGGTCTTAGCCCCTCGAATGTACGTGTTACAATATCGAACTTTAACAAATGCGCAAACAATCGCGGTTATGATATGCACAGTAGTGTGGTCCAAAAACAAAAACTTTCTCAGAGTTGGGCTCCACAACCCCAGTTTTGTTCTTTGCCAGGCCAGTATCACATCTACCAAATTTTAGAGTGGTTGGAATATATTTAGAGGGCGCTCAAGGTCAATGTTTTTTCACAATTTGAGCCTATAATCAGTGATTTGCAATGAAGAATGTAAACTAGAATTTTAGTTGAATAAAAACGTGCAATTGTTGAAAAATAAAATAAATGAAGGTTTCAAAATGTCCAGTGTTTCTATGGGCACAGTACAGTTATTCTTGGATAGCACCTGCAGTGTCCTTCACTATCCTCTGTCAGCTTCACCAACGTGGCCTTGGAACATAATGGATAGATCTTCCTGTGCCGTTTCACGAGCTTAAGAATGAACTGCTTCTGCTCTTCATTCTTTGTCAACGATTAATTGTACTGCTGCATCAAATCAATGGCATCCTCAGCAGAGTCGTTCACAACTGGCATGACCGACGCTGCCATCAGGAGAACCTAGTAGAATGGATCGTCGCTCCATTCCTCAGGGTCCTTTGCTAGAAAGCATTGGGCCTTCTCTTTTCCATGCAAGTGCAGAACATCAAAGATGACAGTAGTTCTCTCTGTGAAGCAGGATGCAAGGCCAAGAGAGCTGAGGAGTTCATGGCGGATGGTCGAGGCGTTTAACGGAACTGATGGATCGTGGAAGGCGGAGTTTTGTCACCAGCAGTGTTTTCACATCCGCTCCTATTCTGTCGTCAAACAATGACAAGCCAAAAAAATTTCGAAAAGTACCAAAGATGCCTGCCAAGTGCGGGCGAGGTCGCCTTTGCCACTATGATACTTGGATAGTTACTGAGCTCCTCAAGAAGTAGCAGATCATTATGCGGCGCTCTAATAGGCAGAGGAGCCTCATGCCAGAATCGAACATAGACGAGACTCACGAACAGTGCCGTCTCCTTTACACTGCGCTTCTCTTTGGCAGTTAGAGAGAACTGCTGTTGAAAAAGAAATATTTTAAGGCTATATATGGCTTTTGCCATCCAACGCGCGTAATGGAAAGCTCCTGGCGCCCGAAAGGAGACCCTTGACCCATTTTCACCACCCAGGGAGATCAAACTGAGTTTCAAGAATCCTCATAGTCTTCTCTTTGATGTGATCCTTCCAGCGATGCTTGCAGAATTTTACCATTTCTTCTCGAAGAGTAGAGGTGAGTACAGTGAATATGTCATCAGAAGCCACTTCAAATTTCGCCTTATCAATGCTGGGCCAGCTTTCCTGGAACCTCCTGAACATAAGAATGCATGGTCCCCAGTTGGTCCAAACAAAGATCCGAAAACAGCAGCAAGTGCAAGTTCCATGACATGATGGCGGCAAACCACCCATACTATAATTTTTTCAATGCTGGGCCAGCTTTGCTGAAACCTCCTGAACATAAGAACGCATGGTTCCCAGTTGGTCCAAACAAAGATCCGAAAACAGCAGCAAGTGCAAGTTCCATGACATGATGGCGGCAAACCACCCACACTATAATTCTTGCTCAAGAGCATTCTCAATAAAAGTGCAAGCACCATTCTTGAGACCAGCATTGCTGGCAGTGGTATCAAATACTTATCCATGAACTCGATTCTGAAGACCCCACTCATTCATTGTGCTCAGACAGGCTTTGGCTTGTTCTTTACCGGTTCCACGGCCAATTTTTGGAACACCCAGCAAGATCTCTTCCCCGCTACATATGACAAGTACTGCAATTCTGTCGACTGTTTCTTTCTTGCCAGTAATGTTGGGTAGAAGTTTACCATCGCAGTGCGGGAGCAGTGGCACAGTGCCAATGACCGCCCTGTCCATGCATTTACCCTCGTCTTCACGATTCTTGTAGCGTGATCTTCGGATGGAACTTCTTGACAAAGTCCTCGTATTGACATTATGACCAAGAGCCTGTTCAACTGCACCAAGAATATATGTGGCGCCTCGGTCTGGTACATTGACTCGGTCCAGAGCAGCAGTGACATTGGGATCTGTAAGGATATTGAACTTTGCTCGCTTTGGCTAAGATTTCAGGCTAGGATGACGAGCTTGGACTTCATCATCAGAATCAGAGGAGCAGGAAGTCGATGAGCTACTGGAGTGGAGTTAAGAAGCTGCAACTGAAACCGTTGGATGGACAGACTTTTCAGAGTGTGAACAGTATGAAGTCGATTGGCTACAAATAATTTTTCTAAGTGGTAGATAACAATGTAATAAGTTTCCCTAAACAACTGTATTATGAGGAAATTGTAAGGATTTGAGCTACCTCTAAACGTGCTCCAATCTGCTTCAAATTTGGTACAAATCTTACTTAGAAGAGGTAGAACAGATTTAGACTTGTGGAGCAAAGTTTTGCTAAAGATGATTTTTTACCATTGTCTCATGGACCACACTAATGCACAGCTTTGTGCGCGAGGTTTTATGCATGAAATATTGACAGTAAACCCGAAACAATACATGAAAGTTTGGGATTTTCATCTTGACAAATCTTTGTCAAGCGCTGAGTAATGTGGTGACCATGCTCAGTAAAGCTGGTGAAGGTCTCAGCTCCGCAAAATCAGGACAAGACGTGTTACATTCAACGACAGAATTTTATTTTAAGCAATGCCAACGGATTGTAAAAATATTCGCTTTTATAAGTCAGCCATAAAAGATAAGACCTTTCAGTACAAGAAAAGTCGCTCGGCAACAAGGTTTAGGCCAATAGTTTGTCGAAATTATATTATCTCACTGCGCCAAGAACAGTGATATTTTACATAGAATGTGTCAGGATGACAAAATGGGAACAATAATAACGATTGTATGCATAGCCTACTTGCATACACGTAAACATGGAGAGGCAGGAGACACGGTCCCCAATAATTAAAAAATAATAATCAGAACTAGATAGTATCGTAAATTTGTACAGTGCAAGGAAAGTCTTCAAGAAAAACAGAAGTTGATGACTAAAATAGTCATCAGCTATTTTGACAGAAAAAAGGTAAGATTTTTTCATAAATTTTAACCAAACGACTTTTAAAAAGGTCGTCAGAAATTTTGGCGGATGAAGAAGAAAAATTTCGTCGGCGATCAGCCGTCTGTCCAAAAATGATCGCGTCTCGGCGATCGTCCTTCGGCCCTCGTTCGTAGGCTACCATTCAAATTAATGACCCAATAGTGACGCATTGAGTAATTGGGAGCAACAGGCAAAGTCCCGCTAACGGGGGCGTATTTATCTTTGGAGAAAAAAATCAAGATGACAGAAACTTTAAGTTAGAAAAAAATAAGGGAATACCAACTTTAGTTTGACAAAGAGTTAGTAATAGAAATCACAAAAATTATTTTTTAAACTTAGACATAAATAACTTAATTAACGACTATAATACGTGCTCAAGTATGTATGCTCGACGGTCGTGTTTTATCTTAAAATTCTCGTTCTACAAGCGCTTAAATACTTTCATATTCGACGAATCTACTCGATATCTGCTCGTCCACGATATATTCGACGGATTTTGCTGCTACGTTTTCGTTCTTTCGCTCAGTTTTGTTTTGAATCTACGGCGTAATGGATACGCCCCACGCCACGTACTCCAGTGACCTACTTTGGTCGTTACGCTCGACTGCGCTCCGAATTAGCCGACCGTCACGTAAGGCTTTATTTGGTGCTGGGATGTGGCGACCGTCAACAAGTTCTTTCTGGCAAGGATGCTGCGACTCATCGGGGATCGATCGATCGCCGATGGATCAATGCCGTCGCCACCATCCGGTCTGATTCCGCCGCCTTCACAACCGGTGCCTCCTGCAACTCTTCCACAAGGACTCCGTACGGCTACGTGGAACGCCCGCTCCTTACGAGAGAAATATGTCGCCGTTGCTGACAGTCTTCTCTCCCTTGACTTGGACTTACTCGTACTCACTGAGTCGTGGCATCAGTCGCTGACTGACGTCTCCGTTCTTCGCTCAATCCCACCGGGTTACTCGATCGTCGATCGTCCGCGCCCAGCCACGTCGAGCGACGCCTCGTGTGGTGGTGGGATCATAATCTACCACAAGGACACTCTCCGCCTTAAGAAGATCGCCATCTCATCTTCACCTACAGCCTTCGAGGCCATGGCTGCCTCCATATCTTCGCCACGCGGTCCTCTCACCGTTATCGGCATATACCGTCCTGGCTCTTCACATCCATCGACTACCTTCTTCACTGAGTTTTCCACTCTTCTGGAACAGTTCGCTTTGTACAACACCCAACTGGTTGTACTTGGCGACCTTTACCTCCATCTTGAGGACTCTTCATTATCTTGGACAATGGAATTCCTGTCAACAATGGAGCAATTCGGGTTGGTGCAGAACGTTTCGACCCCGACGTATCGTGCTGGCGGTTGGTTGGACGTGGTCATCACAAGGGACGACTGCGTTGCTTCAGTCGACGTACATCCACCAATCATCTCGGACCACGGCATGGTCATCGCCACCATCCCGTTCCTTCATGAGACGCCGATCTACGCTGTCAGACAGATCAGAGGATGGCGGCGCCTGGACCGGGATGCCTTCAACTCGGCTGTTCTCGCTGTTCCTGCCTTCTCGGACCCAAGTCAACTGCGCGACTTTTCTGCCGAGGAACTATTCGACATCTTCGAGCGATCGACCACGGAGATTATCGATCGTCTACTTCCATCGCATCCAGCGAAGCTTCAAACACGCCCTCTTTCTCCTTGGTTCGACGGAGAATGCCACTCACTTCGCCGTCACACCCGTCGACTTGAGCGAACCTACCGCCGCACACGTTTGCCAGCCGATCATCTGAAGTGGGTCCGATCCATGCGCTCCATGCACAGTCGCTTCAGGGAGATAGAGGGTCAGTATTGGGAGCGTAAGATCTCTTCCAACGCTGGAGATGCCAGACGATTATGGTCCACCTTCAAGGATCTCCTGGGGCGACCTCAACATTCCTCTACCGCAACGCCTCTACCGTTTACAGCAGCTGACTTCGCCAGCCATTTTGCTTCCAAGATCGACACGGTGCGTCGGGAAACAGATGGATTTCCACCTCCTGAATGCGCTCCTACCGATTGCCGTCTCTCCAGCCTCGACCTCGTCTCTGAGCTCGAGCTACGTCGCCTCATCCTCTCCTCTCCGCCAAAGTACTCTGAATTGGACACTTTGCCACCGTTCCTCATACAGGAATCCATCGACATCTTCCTTCCTTTCCTGACTCTCATGTGTAATGCCTCTCTTCGTGATGGCATTCTACCGGCATCCCAGAAACGGTCAATCATCACGCCGATCCTGAAGCAGCCGGGATTTGACCCTCTTCTGCCGTCTAGCTATAGGCCTATAGCTAATGTTACTTTTGTATCTAAAATTATTGAAAAGCTTGTTGCTATTCAGCTTTTTAGGTACTTGGACTCGAATATGCTCCTCCCTCCATACCAATCTGGCTTTCGCAAGGGGCACTCCACTGAGACCCTTCTTCTTCATCTTCTTTCTGATGTTTACAATGCGATTGACAAATCGCAGGTAACTCTTCTGGCTCTCTACGACGTGAGTGCTGCTTTCGACACTGTCGATCATGATATTCTGATTCATCGGCTTTCTATTTCTTTTGGCATCTCTGCTCTGCCCCTTGACTGGCTCACAACCTATCTAGCTGACCGCTCCTCTTTCACTGTCTTTCACTCCACTCGTTCCCCTTGGATCCCCGTTCCAGTGGGCCTTCCGCAGGGCTCTGTTCTAGGGCCCTTGTTCTATATCCTTTTCACTGCAGACATTGGCTCTTTGCTCGCTTCTTGCTCATTGCGAAGCCACTCCCACGCTGATGATGTCCAATCTTATGCCCATTGCTTTGCTGTGGACGCAGCCAAAACTGTCCGCCTTATAGCCAGTGCTTCTGACACCCTTACCTCTTGGCTTTCGTCAAATCGACTGCGACTCAACTCTCTGAAGATGCAATTCATATGGAGGGGAACTCGCCAGCAGCTGGCCAAGATTGACTTGGCTGCTCTCGCACATGAGTTTCCCCTTGTAACCTTCTCTACCTCTGTTCGAGACCTTGGGGTCATCTTGGACCAAGAACTCTCCTTCTCTAAGCACATCTCTTCCCTGTCACGTGCCTGCTATTATCAAATTCGACAGCTGCGTGTCGTTGCTCGCTCTCTCTCATTCACTGCATCTTCTACTCTTGTCCATGCCTTTGTTTGCAGCCGCTTAGATTACTGCTCCTCTCTTTATGTTGGCCTCCCACAGGTCCGTCTGAACTCCTTGGTTAGGGTCCTTCGACCTGCAGCACGCTTGGTTGGTGGCATCTCCCGGTTTGCTCACGTTTCTGCCTTCATGAGGGACGACCTCCACTGGCTCCCACTGCAGCAACGCATTGCTTATAGAGTTTCGTCTATAGCTTGGCGCTGCATTCTGTCTCAAGCTCCATCCTACCTATGTGAGCTTTTTACTCCAGTCTCGGTTTCTCTGGGTCGTTGTTCGCTGCGGTCAGCTGCCCGAGGTGACTATCTTGTCCCTTTTTGTCGTACCGCTACTATGCAGCGAAGAGCATTTTCCGTGGTGGGTCCAGTTATCTGGAATGACCTCCCTGCGGCTCTCCGTTCGCTTCCCCGTGACTCTGCTGGCTCTTTCTACCGTCTTCTCAAGACCTTTGTCTTTGACCAGGCCTGGGTTGGGAGCGCCTCTGAGTAGAGATCTTGAAGGGGCGCTATATAAATTTATGTGATTGATTGATTGATTGATTGACACATACGCTTGAGCCACGAGAAGCCAGTAAAGATACGGATATACAGAGGTAGGGTTGCTCCATAGCAAGTGAATAGGACTTATTCTATCAAATGCAGGCCTCTTTATAAGACCTCAGAATGCTGAGCTCTTCGCAAATGGCAAACTTACAAATTTAGTCTATACAAACGTCGCGAGCAGCAATAGGCTACAGGCCTATTCAATTTTTCGCCCTCTTTCCAGTCCAAACATTAATAAAAGTTTCCATGCTGAAGATTATATAACGTCGATTAAAACAAGTCGATTATTATTTATTAACACACGTAAAGTTCAGAGTGTGGACAAATTAGATCTGATTATTTAATATTAGGCATTCAATTGCTGTATGAATGATTCCACATGTGGCCTATCTTTGAGACATACGCAAAATCTAAGGACTAGTGTAACGGAATAACTCACAGAACATGGTTTTAGCACAGTGGATGCATTTTCATAGCCAATCCAAGTGATAACCTTCTGGTCCATATTGACTGACCATTTGGTGTTCGACTTTATGGCATTCTTGACTGCTTCACATCTCCCGCTGTCCGACGCCTCAACATTTCCTTCCCACTTGAGTGCGAAACAGAAGCAGGCGAATAATTGGAAGTAGAACTTTGCCATGTCGTCTGAAGTCGCTCTAGGAAGATCTTCAGCTGATGACTGACTGGTCGCTGCTGTCAATGCTGCTTATATCCACTCTACCCTTCAGTGGTTCTCAATCTAGAATCACCTGTTGCTGTCAAAATCAACAAATTCTGAGCGACAAGATCAACTTTTTCATTAGTATTCTAGTCAGAATTGAAACTTCGACACCAAAAGACGAATGATTTCCGCAATAATGCAGGCGCTGATTTCATCTGAGACAATGATAAATTTAAAACATTGAAATTAATCTCAGTCCTCTAATTAAATCCTTTCATTTCCTGCATGCCATTCTAAATATGTCAAAAGTTTGAAGACGAATCGATTTCTAATGATTCATTTTACCAGTTAGAATTAAAGCTAAAATTCAGCTATTGTGAAACCCTACAGTTATAATGTAGGGTAATGTGGAAGCCTCCAGAAGAAATATGACACCGCCCATCGTCCCTCCCTCCGCCCAATCCCGCCATAACTCCGCACACCGTTAGTTTTAAGCCTTTCGCCCCTATCCAGCATCACCCCGGCCTCACCATGAACCCACCGTAACCTCCCTACCCTTTCAACGCCCCTCCAAAGCCGGCCATAATCCACACTCCGCGACTCACCCCATTCCGACCCATTCGGCTTTGCTCCCACCCCGCCATCATGCCTCTAGGGCATCAGGCTCTGCCCGGTAAAGTTAGCTTTTCGCCCCTACCCTGCACCATCCATGGCACATCTTGGTCCCGTCTTACCCTCCGCACTCCGCCCACACCCACACCGGCCCGGCAAATAATCCACACCCAGCCCTCAACCCGCCCCACCTAGTACTCACTCAGCCCGGCTTCAAGAGGTTTGCGGCTGTGGCGTAGCTAGCTTTTCATGGGCCCGTCTGCAGAGGCCCCGTATGGGCCCCTTTTGGCCTTGTAAGGCGGGTAACTTTGTGTTTGTGCAATCAAAATAACTCACACTAATCAATGGCATTTGCTATTAACGGGTACCTAACACATGCAATACAACTCACAGAATAAACATGAATGCCGCACGAATGATCGAGACAGATAAATCAGAGTGTTAAGCCCATATTAATTGCAGTGATTTCTCAATCGAATTTAAAATCTATCACGTTGCAGTCTTATCCACTTATTACCAGTAGGCCTAGGCCTACATGAAACGGTGTCATGACATCATAGAGTTTTTCTAGCATTCTGTTCGTAAAAAAGTCAATCATCTATCAATTCTTCTTTTGCCTGGCGCTGCGTCTTGGGCACAGCACCTCCCTATCTCTGTGAGTTCTTCACCTTGACCTCAACTGCTGTGGGTCGCCGATCTCTGCGCTCGGCCTCTAGAGGTGACTTCATGGTTCCTTATGCCCGCACTGCCACTAGTCAGAACAGGGCATTTTCGGTCACTGGACCTTCCGCTGGGAATGACCTTCCCTCTAACCTGCGTTCCCACCCTCGGAACATGTCTGGCTCTTTCTATAGATTGCTCAAGACTTTTCTTTTTGACCGGGCTTGGGTCGGGAGCGCCTCTGAGTAGACTCCTTGAAGGGGCGCTATATAAATTACATAGATAGATAGATAGATAGATAGATAGATAGATAGATAGATAGATAGATAGATAGATAGATAGATAGATAGATAGATAGATAGATAGATAGATAGATAGATAGATAGATAGATAGATAGATAGATAGATAGATAGATAGATAGATAGATAGATAGATAGATAGATAGATAGATAGATAGATAGATAGATAGATAGATAGATAGATAGATAGATAGATAGATAGATAGAATTCTGGTCCATCATTAGCAATTTGCACACCAAAGCAGCAAACTAATCAATTTTTCATAGTAGGCCTACCTAAAAATAAGTTTAGGCCTGACAATATTCTCTGCAGTTGGAAAAATAGGGGAATACGTGATTTTCTAGGACCCTGATTCACACGTGCTCAATTTGGCGTCTTCATAATTTTCGGGCGAGAGCTGAGAGGAGTGTAGTCGAAGTATGAGAATTGTAAAAATATAACGGGGGTCAGACTATGATCGACGCGGAGTTAGGTTGTGAAAAGGTAAAAAGAAGACTTAGCTATGTGACCCTAAGAAAGACTAACGAGGATTGAACCACCTCAAAACCCCGGAAATTATCATCCGGGCTGTGGGAGATTTAAGGTCAATCCCGTTACCATAATATTATCCCGCAAATGAACGGATTACACGAGCATGCCTGTGATAAGTATGAGGTTCCAGTTCCGGTGTCACGTGAAGTCTCCCCCATAAAATTCTCCCCCGGAGACTCTATTTTGAAACAGACTCTCCTCGGCGGATCTGTTCCAGAATAAATTCGCCTCCCCCCGAGACTATATTCTGAAATAAAGTCTCCGGGAGGAGAGAATATTTCCTCCGCCTACGAAACAAAGTCTCCCCCGTTGCGCGTGAAAACGGCTACAGTCGCATAAAATTTATAGTTGAGCATACCAAACCGTTAGTTTATGTTAATAAATTATTTGAGGCAAACACATATATATTTGTACACCAGAAAAATGTCTTCCAATACAGATTTTCAGCCAGGGGGTGACTCTGCTACGGGGAGACTTTGTATCGGTGGTGACTTTATTTCGTGACCCAAGCGCTAGGGTACCTGAGGCCATAGATGTAAAAAAACGATGAAAAGAAAATAAAAAACGGTAAAAAACGTCGTTTTTTTCGAAATAATAAAAAACGACAAAAAACGATAAAAAACGGAAACGGAAAATAATTTGCCTTTGTTACATCTGAAATTTCATTTTGAGCTTACAAACCTTAATTGCTTATGCAATTTTATTAAGAAACTGCAAATAACACAACTTTATTATTAGGCCAAAATAATTGGTATAAGTAACATTAATCTAGCACAGTTATTTTTTCTTATAACTTTCGTTTAATAAGAAATTCGGACAAATTAAAGGTATTGAAATCTTTTCAAATTTAAATTGTAGACATAAGTCCACATTATAAGTTTATGCTGATCGACACAACACAATTAAAATCTAGCCAGAAGCAAAAACCACAGATGTTTACTAAATTATATATTGTACATTATTTTGTGCTTAAAATTGCTACTTATAAATATTAATAATTATGCCCAAGAATTTTATATCAAAATAACTCTTACAAATTTCATTTCTTGTAGAGATCTACTATATGTATTTCTCAAAATTATGACTTAAACAATTACATAAAGACCCTATAGTTAGCTGCATCATTGAGAGTACGGTGAAAACGTATGGAATATCTGGCAAAAATTAAATTAAGGAAAATAATACTAGACAGCAAATAATTAAATAAAGTTACATGAAAATCGAAAAAAAAACGATAAAAAACGATGGGAAAAATAAAAAACGAAAAAACGTTTTTTACAACTATGCCTGAGGCCCTCCCCAACAAAACTTGAGGCCCCTTTAACCTTAAGCTGTCATCTTAAAAATTCTCATAATTTAAGTGCTAAAAGATATGGTTTATTACTTCAATGAATGTCCCCTATCAATTGTTGAAATTTTGAAATTTCCACTCTGTGGGCCTACTGGTGGAATTTTAAGCTGTCATCGTGACAATATTGCTCATGTTTAAAATGCTGTTATCCATGGTTCAGGACTTCAGAGTGTAACCTCCCAATTGCAAAATTTTTTTGGAATTTATTCCATGTAGCTGCTGCATTTCAAGATGTCACCCTAACAATTAAAACTGTTCATAATTTCAGCGCTTAGAGACATGTTTTAAGACTTCAATAAATGTCCCCTTTGAATTGTTTCATTTTTCGATTTGCACGCTGTAGCCTAATGGTCGTATTTTAAGCTGTCATCTTAATGTAGCCTACAGAAATTGATCATTATGGATGACACTGAAGAAATTTATGATACTTATGAATATTTCTAAAATATTACAAGAATATAGGTTAAGGACTCCGTCCCCACCACAATTATTGTGGGGTCCGTGCCCCTCTTCCTGCTAATAGTCTGCGCCCTTGGTTGAAGGAGTTAGAAGGATAATAATAATATTATTGCAGTAGGCTTATTCTTAAAAGGCAAACTTTTCCAGCTAAATCTAGAGGCCACTTACAAACTTGAGACCATACAAGTCCCAATGACATATGGGGCCCTGCATAGCCTTTATTCACCCAGATTTTATTTTTAAGGTCACGCTCTATTAGTGTTTAAAATGAGTTATAAACGTTGTGTTTTAACTGGATTGGATTAGTTTAAAATTAATGGCTAGCCTATTCTTACGCCCCAATTCAGTATATAATTATGATACCTGCATTAGGTCTGCTACGGCAGTGCCATGGTATGTAGATTGTAGAGGCATGTAACAGACCGGGTCTGGGGTCCCAAGTGAATACGCCAGTTTAAGAAATATATAGTCCCAAATAGGCATATTGTCCAACTAAATTTGGAGGCCCCTGGCAAACTTGAGGGCCCCCAACCGGGAGGCGCGGGGGTGCTAGCGCCGGTGTCACGAAATAGGGTAGACCTATACCCGTAATAATCGTATCCTCCCAAATGAAGAAAAGTCGAAAAAGTCACTTCCGCGTGTTTTTTTGGCAAATTAATTTTCATCTGCTTTTTTAACAATGACACCAACAGATATGTTTATTCCTACTAGATAATTTTATGCTTTGGTTTTAGAGCACCTAAAACTTTTAAAACACCTAAAACACTTAGAGTCACTAAATAAATTCGAGTTGCCTTTCTCTGAACATTGCCTAGGACACTTTAAACAATTAGAGTATCTTCAAATTTTGATTAGAGCACAAATTTTTCAATTATAGTCTACGCAATTTAAAAAAAGGGATAGACTGGTTCATCCCCCCGGAGAGTCTAGACTGGTTAATTCCATTCGGAGGGATAGATCAATTTATCCCCTCGGATAGCTTTCAGAGGGATACTCCGTTTCGTGTCATCGGCACTGTGAGGTTCCTGAGGTGCCCCGTTTAATTGCAATACACGAACCTGACAAACAGACGGATACAGGTCCTATATATTAGGCTATGTAATTATCACACCAATCCCAGACAGCATTATAAGACCTATAGGCGTGCCCTTACCCTTTGCATAGGAAAGCGAATGAGCGAAATGAAAATCTTATGCCGGTGCAAAGGTTTCAGATTACCCCCTCCTAAACATTACCCCCCGGTAACTTGAAACCGGTTTCAGATTACCCCCCGGAAACTAGATTTGCATCAATCATCGCATTTATTGCACTAAAAAATCAGAAAAATCATCCCGCTTCATGTTTTGGTCTGAAGATTTTCATCCGTCATCCCACTTCGTGGTTTGCTATCAATATTTTGATCCGAAAAAATAATAGCCTCGAAGCCATTTTCTCCATGTAAACTTCAGTGGCGATTAGTATTTTAGTTACAGATGAAAATATTGATAACAAACCACGAAGTGAGATTACGGATGAAAATCTTCAGACCAAAACAACAAGCGGGATGAATTTTTTGATATTTTTAGTGCAATAAATGCGATGATTGATGCAATTTACAGTTTGCAGGGGGTAATGTTCAGGAGGGGGTAATCTGAAACCTTTAGGCCTACACCGGTTTCAGATTATGCCCCTGCACACTAGATTTGCATCAGTCATTCATCGCCTTTATTGCGCTAAAAAATCAAACAATGATACCGCTTCTTGTTTGCTCTAAAGATTTCCATCCGTCGTCCCACTTCGTGGTTTGCTGTCAATATTTTGATCCTTCAGTGGTTATCAATAGAGGATCATCTGCTGGCTGTCAAAAATCCAATGATTCTTTCTTACCAGTGGCGTAGGCAAGAGGGGGTTACGGGGGTTAAACCCCCCCATTGGCTCCGGAAAAAGGTTTTTTAAGTTTTTTTTCCATTTAAGTAAGAAAAAATAGGAAAAAACAGGTTTTCCGGCCATAAACCCCCCCCCATGAAAAATTCCTGGCTACGCCACTGTTTCTTACAAATTTAATATTGAGCGACTAGATCAACTTTTTCATTAATTAAAACGTTGACACCAAAAGACGAATGATTTCCGCAATAATGCAGGTTCTGATTTCATATAAGCAATGATCGGAGACAATGCAAATATCGAAAACAGTTAAATTAATCTCAGTCTTCTAATCAAACCCTTTCATTTCCTGTATGCCATTCTAAAGACATCAAAAGTTTTGACAAATTGATTTTTAGTGATTAATTTCACCAGTTAGAATTAGGCGTAAAGGCAAAATTCAGCGATCGTCAAACCCTGCAGTTATATACATATCTATATCTATATAAATAAAGAGAAGATTGTGTGTGTGTGTGTGTGTGTGTCTGTCTGTCTGTCTGTCTGTCTGTCTTTTTGTTCGAGATGCATTTCCACAGTTTTTGAGCTTTTCACTCCAAACCTTCACTACTGTGTAGGTCATGAGACACAAAATCGAGGGGTTGGCGATTCTACATCGCCATGTGGGCCACGGTGGGGAACGAAACCCCCAAACATTTTTCAAAAAACGAAGTTATTGATATGAATTTTTTACCTAGATAGAGGGCCATAAGAACCACCCGGATCAGTGGTTGGCGAATCTCTACCACCATCGGGGCCAGGGTGGGTTGGGGCGAAAACACTAATTTTCACTAAAAATTTCATTCGCTTGCCATAGTTTCGCAGTTAGACAGATTTTTACACGGGCCACCTCGCCTCCACCCAGCACACACCTCAGTCCGCAGAGGCCGGTGGGGCAGTGGTGGGGGCGGTGGGGGATACAATTTTCAGGAAAACCCTAATTTCACAAGTGGCGTTCTGGTGGAGGTTGTAGTGTGGTGGGGAATGGTGGGGTGGGGTGGGGGTGGAAGAGATGGGAGTGAAGGGTGGGGAGGTGGGAAGAGGGTGGGGGATGGGGTGGGACGAGAAGGAATTTTCATGAAAATTTTAATTTCACGGGTGGCGTACTGGTGCAAGTCGGTGAGCTGGGGTGGGGCGGAGGAGAGAGTGGGAGCGGGGAGGGGTGGGTTGGAGATGAGGAGTGGGGTGAGGGGAGAATTTTTCTGAAATCCTAATTTCACGGGTGGCGGTACTGGTGGAGGTCGGAGCGTGGTGGGGTGGGGAGGGGTGGGGGGAGGGCTGGGTGGGGGGAAATTTGTCCCAAGCCCAAATTTCATGGGTGGCGTACCGGTGGTGGTTGGAGTGTGGTGGGGTGTTGTGGGGTGGAGGTTGGTAGGTGGGGTGAGGTGTGGTAGGGTTGTGGCCGGGAGCGGGCCGAATCCTAAATTTCCCGGGCTACGCCGGGTATTCCAGCTAGTGTAAATACAGGGTGGCTCATTAAAAAAAAGTCCCACTGGATAAAATGCGATATCTTCGCAACCGATTGAACTTTTCTGCGGAAATTTCCCAATTTGCAGGGGAATGAATTTCCAACAATCCCTGAAAGTTTCATTTGAAACTTTTCATGTTTTCAAAAGTTACAGCTGTTCAAACTTTCAATTTCGTTTTTTCAAATGTCCTCTGAAAATGAACGTCACTTGTAGATTTCCATGTCAAATGATATCACTTTTCACTACGACCTCAGAATTCCGTTTTGCAGTTTATTGTAAGGTATAATGGGAGTGTCCACTGGCTGCTTTAACACGAGTTCGAATTCTTTTTTTGAAGCTCAGTATGGCCTTGTTGATCGGGTCCTGCGGCAACTGATCCCACATTAGCAGCAAGACTTGTTTCAGCTGGCCAATCTTCTCCAACTTGGAATGAAAATGTCTTACAGAGTCCCAGCATAGCCCCAGATGTGATAATTAAGGTGGTTAAGGTCTGGCGAGTTTCTTGGTCGTTCATCTCGGCCAATAAATTTACTGCAGTTGATGGTAATAAGGTAGCGTCATAATAATTAACCTTACCGTGCGAGCAAGCAGGAGTGCCGTCGTGCTTGAGCCTGGAAAATAAAACCAGATGTTAGAGCATAATCTGCAGTCTTCAATGAGTCTGGATAAGAGAGTTCAGCTAAAAGTTTGACATTTAGCCCACTGAATGGGAAGAAGTGCAGTCTTTCCTTGCCGCCGTAACACATGCCAGCAGATCTGATGCCCAAACCATGATGTGCTTTGCAAACTTGACCATTTCGACTGCCACGCGAATTTCGTGAATATCGCGCTTTTTCCCGTCAGACCACTTCCCGCTTCTCTTCCGACATCTGACCTCCATTACATTAGATAGCTTTCATAGTGCTCAGGCCTCAATTTTCACTGGGTATTTTGCTATGATCACCCGATGTCCCAGGTTCTGTTCACGCAACGTCCCATTTTACCATCCACAGAAACTTTTCCCATGGCGTTCAGTTACGGATTGAGACCTTAATATATAAAACATAGCCAAATGCTAAAAGCTTGCTTCATAAGCATCTTCTTTATAGCTCTTAGTGAGGTCTATGACATCACCATCATTGTGTGTGTGTTGTAATTTGCAAAAAAATCTTAAATAAATCTCCTGTATTGTAACGTGATTCTACGGAAATTTGACAAAATGGAAAACTGTTTTTAGACAGCTTCTGAAGTAGTGCAAATTCATTATTGAGATCTTCAGGGATTGTTGCAAATTCTTTCCTCTATAAATCCTGCTATTTTCACAGAAAAATCTCGATTGGTCACGGAGAAATTGCATTTTAGCTGGTGGGACATTTTTTATTGAGCCACCCTGTATATATATTATATATATATATTATATATATATATATTACTATGGACGTCTTCTGAAGAAATTTATACGACCAACAACAAGACAGATTGATATTTATGTTGCGCTTTTTCAATTGTGGATATCCAAGGAGGAAGGTTTGTGACGGCTGATGACAAGCCGGGCTTCCATCTGTATACAGGACGGGCGCAAACCGCGTAACTTGAGCCCAGAGAAGAAATGAGTCAAATATCACATCGGGTGGGGACAGCCGTCACGGAATGACAGTCTTCTATAATATTCTAGGCATTCTGTAGATGAGAAGTTGCCCCCAGAAATTGCCCCACACAATTTTTTTTTACACAATGATTATAGTTTTTAGTTGTTATTTACAATGTTGCATGAACTTGTTATAAATATTCCATGATGAAATTCACTATTATATGACAACTAGCTGTGGTGCCGGTGTAAAGGTTTCAAATTACCCCCTCCTAAACATTACCCCCCCCCCCCCCCGGTAACTTGAAACCGGTTTCAGATTACCCCCGGAAACTAGATTTGTATCAATCATCGCATTTATTGAACACACAAAATCAGAAAAATCATCCCGCTTCATGTTTTGGTCTGAAGATTTTCATCCGTCATTCCACTTCGTGGATTGCTATCAATATTTTGATCCGAAAAAATAATAGCCTCGAAGCCATTTTCTCCATGTAAACTTCAGCGGCGAATAGTGTTTTAATTACAGATGAAAATATTGATAAAAAACCACGAAGTGGGATGACGGATGAAAATCTTCAGAGCAAAACAAGAAGCGGGATGAATTTTTTGATATTTTTAGTGCAATAAATGCGATGATTGATGCAATTTACAGTTTGCAGGGGGGGGGGGGTAATGTTTAGGAGGGGGTAATCTGAAACCTTTACACCGGTGTAAAAGTTTCAAATTACCCCCTCCTAAACATTACCCCCCGGTAACTTGAAACCGGTTTCAGATTACCCCCCGGAAACTAGATTTGCATCAATCATCGCATTTATAGCACTAAAAAAATCAGAAAAATCATCCCGCTTCTTGTTTTAGTCTGAAGATTTTCATCCGTCATCCCACTTCGTGGTTTGCTATCAATATTTTGATCCGAAAAAATAATAGCCTCGAAGCCATTTTCTCCATGTAGGCCCTAAACTTCAGCGGCGAATAGTATTTTAGTTACAGATGAAAATATTGATAACAAACCACGAAATGGGATGACGTATGAAAATCTTCAGACCAAAACAAGAAGCGGGATGATTTTTCCGATTTTTAGTGCAATAAATGCGATGATTGGTGCAATTTACAGTTTGCAGGGGGGGGGGTAATTTTTAGGAAGAGGTAATCTGAAACCTTTACACCAGGGGTAATTTGAAATCTTTACACCGGGCAAGGACAAGTCGTTCAGTTAACTTAGATAGAAAGGAAAGATTGAAGATGAATCGGTAAGTTGATAGGTTTTTCTTGTCAAGATTTTACTTTTTCATCAGAGGAGTGACGGGAGGCTACTCGAAGACCATAGTAAAATTGCCACTACAGAGTGAAGGATTTATACTTTTAGTGACTAGGGCCTATTATATAGCAATGAGACGCAGTCTTTTAGAAGAAAAGTGAGGATGAGATCTAATTCACATTGTTTATTCAATCAGTGGTGGTGAAATGTGAATCAAGAAGAGACGGCTATGTGAGGAGAAGGGGGAGATTTTGTCCGATAAGAATTAGCAGAATGTGTCAGCCATAGAACGAAATGGAATGGGGTTCGGCAGTGGACAAGAAGATATCCGATGACGAACCGAGATCTGATGTCGAGGGTTGAAGGAGCTCGAGTGGATGGATGAGGAATAATATTTTTGCTGCAGCGATGAGTTTATGGTATCTGTTTTGACTGATTTGAGGTTGGAGAGGGCCGTTGCTCTGGATGCAGAATGCATGCAGAGTCAATGATGCCCTAGTAGAAATGATACAAGTCCTCCGGCAGGTTTTTAAGGCATATAATATAGGAGATTATAATAAGAGATAGCAGGCATAAGCTACCAACGTTTAATGGTATGTGAGTTGTGTTTGGTATTGAGTGGTGCATGCATGTCATGAGCATCGGAAACGGTTGAATTTTATAAGGTCACACGAGTGAAGCTTACGAAGAGTATCCAGCTGGTTTGCAATAAGCTATTTGGGCGATAGAAGAGAAAGTGCATAGCCATGGTTATGAGGCTTCTTGAAGAGCATCGAGATCAGGTGGACGAGAGCAAGCGGCAAGGCCAGTGAGGGAAATGGAGTTCCTTGGGTATAGTGGGAACAGATATTGAGATAATAGACATGTTTTGCTTGAAGGTCTCGTTGATTGGGCGAGGACTGTTGATGAAAGATGTGTTGGCTGGCGTGGGATGCAAGAGTTGGACTAGGATAGGCACAGATATCGTCACATAAAAGGCGAACAAAGTTGGCTAGGGACGGAAATAAAATCTAAGGTTTTATAGTTGCTGCGGACTGACTGAGATGCAAGCGTGCTCGAACTTTATCATTACTCGTGTTAGACGATTTTTTGATCGTTCACATGTCACGTTTTCATTCACCGTTATTATGCATTAAAATAAACTTTTTAAATAATAATAGTTAAAAACCTGAAGACTCTGTTAATGTTGTTGCATCCTACACCCAATAAAGAATTCGTTTTTGGAAATCACAATGACGCTATGATGTTCCACTTAATTACCTTCAGGCTGGAACAGCGCCCTGAAGGTAATTAATAAGAGACGCTAATAGCATTTTGAGAGCGTAGCTTTTAACGACGCTGTTATGGTGTCTCAAGCCATTGATAAGGAAACGAATGTAGGCTAATAAAGTAAAACGCATCTGTATGCTGCAGAATTTCTGTTTATTTCAACTATAACAGAGGTTTTTGAAACTTTGGAAATTCGTTAAAAGTCATCCTGGTTATAATTTAGATTAAGAGAAATGTTCTGAGAACTCGATGAGAGTATCTTCAGCATCGCCATCATCGGAGAAGTCTATCCTCTCTGTAGATACAAAACACAACGATTGAAAGAGAATGCGAATTTAGCATCTTGACTATGAGACATCTTCCAGTGTTATCGATGAAAACAGTGAAAGATCATTAAAGTTAATCACCTCTGTGATCAGCCTATTGCTAATAATGATCGATAATTTAATTTATGTCTTAAACCCGTCTAAATAGCCCTAGGTACAACAAATAGCTCTGCCAATGATTTGTTTAATCAAAGCATCGTTTCGCTGATAATTATAAATAATCGATTAATCATTCATCCGTTCATATAGACCAGCTATTATTCATATAGCACCAGCTATATGATGTTAAAAGCATCAAGCATCATACGGTACATGTACAAGTACAGCCTATTAAACACGTATTAAAATTTAAACCTAAGCCAAACTATCAGCACTTTTCTTCTATCCCAACATCTTCCCGAAAACCGACGTGTTCTGTAAACAGTATACTAGGCTACACGTATCTTTCCTTTACTTCCTCTCTGTCTCTGCCTGTCTTTCTCCTTTTTTATCTGCTTCTCTGTCTCTTTCTCTCTCGCTCTGTCTCTGTCTGTCTCTCTCTCAGCTTCCACCCAGTCAATTCTCCTTTTTGTCTTGTATGCTAAGTAGTCATACTATCTCATATGATCCTTATTTGCTGACCATCATCTTTACGCAGATGACACTCGACTCTGCATATTTATCCTTCCTAACGTTACACTTTCACACAACTTCTCCTAGCTCCGCTTGAAACTCAAATAGCTTATACTCTTTAACTCTCAGAGGCTAACCTGAGGTGTTTTCTCACCTCACTGTCAGTATTTATGCTGACTTTTTTTTACTACTTTTAAGATACTTCATGCTCTTTGTTTATCTGTTCAGAGATGATTTTAGCTAATAATTGCATATTTATTTTTTTATTTATATCGAATGCATGCATGACTGATGTCATATATCTTGGTCCAATTCTGTACATTATTTACACTTCTGCAGCGTAGAAGTTTTGGGTCAGCTCTGTGCTGACGATGTACATTGTACAAGCTTACAAGCATTGCCTATCATTCTAGCGCCATATCAGTTTTCCGGGACATGAGTGAGACCTTCCTTGTAGCTGCCCTAGAAACATGGATGTCGTCTAACCGACTGCGCTTAAATCCAACTAAGACTGAATTTATCTGACTAGGCAATCGTAGGCAAATGGACATTCGCATAGGCCTACATTTAGCAGGAGAAGGCAAAACACAATGATGGTGGAGACTTTTTAGTGAGAGCTTAGAAAATGGAAAGCAGAAAATTTAGAACATGGATATTTTCAGAGAGGTGTTTAGGCTAAATGTAAATTTACTTCATGAATAATTAGCATCGTTAGTGATCTGGCGCAAAGAAATTTGTAAAAAACCTAAACGTAGGCCATTGTTTTTAAACAATTCTCAATTTTCGGGACTTTCGCCAATAATTTGGCATTACTTAGATAGGTCTACATAAGGTAGTAGGGGAAAGCCACCTAAGATGAGACAGTTCATAAGATGGGACAAACTAGCTATTGCTAATGCTATACGCAGAGAAACCCACTGTCAAGAGTTGCGAATAACATGTCATGCACGTATATAAATTAGTTTCGACGTAGCAACTATTAATACTTACGGTGCAGCAGTTCTGAGTTGATTGATAATTTAAAATTTTCACATTGGCTGATGTGGTTTCACATTATTAAATTTTCTAAATCTGACATTATAGAAATTATTGTCCTATCTTATGGATATAGTTGCTGGGACAGAGGCTATTAGTAATTGTTTTTAATTACAATAATATCGCATTCTTGGAAAATTGCTAAATTTTTACAAGCATCATTTGAAAGTCATTATGTATAGGTCACATCAGTGTGGTTGATTTTAAAACAGTGCTCTTAGCTCAAACGAAATTTGGGGGAAAGCGTTGAGTGTCCCATCTTAGGCGACACTTCCCCACCGTTGCCGTATTGACAAGTAGGAACTTAAATACGTACATTTATGCAAATTATGCTTGAGAACCGCTGCTGCCTTGAGCCCCGCAGACCCTAAGGCTGGGCCTGCTGGGACTAATATCAAAGGGATAGAAGCCACAACGTGTCAGCCAATCAGAGATCGTCTCTCATGATGCGTCACGGGTGATGTCTGTGGCCGCATATCCGTCCCAGATTCAACCAGCTACAATTTTTCTGAATTTTTGCAAACAATTATAATCTTACCTGGTGAATTCTGAAAGAAAACTCGTTTTAAATTAAATTTGAGTAAAACTTACATAGGCCTACAAGTGACATTCTGCTTTTTTGCTTAGTATCGAAGCATTGAACGTCGGCTTGCTGCTAAGCAAGAAAGCAATAAGTCTTCGTTATTTTGCTACCATAGTGGGCTGGTGAGAAAATTTTCAATTTGCATGAAATTTGGTACATACCACAAACAAGTCCCTAGAAAAAGACTTGTCAATATGGCCATCGCAGATTTTCCATCTGGCCACGATGGCAGCTGTTTTTCAAAATGGCCGACCAATCTACAGAATTTTAAATATCTCAGCTTCTATTTCACTTTGAAGTGTCATCTTGGTGCCTAAACATACACATTTAGGGGCATGGATTCCAATAGAGCCACGTAGAGCTTCTCCTGGCCTCAATGGCAGCCATTTTCAAAATGTACGATCAAGATAGGAACTTATTTTTGTCGCTATTTTGGAACGTCGCTGGGCACGACGTTAAACTGCATCCATCCTCTGCCACAGGGAACCAGCAACTTCCCTGTGCCGGTCCTAAGCCCGGATAAAATGAGGAAGGTTTGCCAGATGGGTGGAGATACACTGGCAGTAAAAGACCAAGACCATTGAAATCCGCAAAAACCACGGCACAAGTGACATAGTGACCCAGATGTTCAAGGTGTAATGATGTGGAGCAGACATGCACAGGTCGGTCAGTACAGACCAGTGGAGAGAGTCGGGGGGAGAGAGCGTGGGACACATACGGGCATTGACCCAGGTTGTCCTTCGTGCCTCTCTCCCAATATTCTCTTCATCAGACAAGGTGGTCTAGCTGGTTCAAGATGTTAATGGTATGGACCTGCAGACCGGACCGGTTGAAGATGGGCAACATGACGCGAGACAGACTCAAACAGAGAGTGGCGCCGGACACCTACGGGCGTTTAGCCCAAGGATTTCGATGATGATGATGATCAGCCATAGAACGAAATGGAATGGGGTTCGGCAGTGGACAAGAAGATATCCGATGACGAACGGAGATCTGATGTCGAGGGTTGAAGGAGCTCGAGTGGATGGATGAGGAATAATATTTTTGCTGCAGCGATGAGTTTATGGTATCTGTTTTCACTAATTTGAGGTTGGAGAGGGCCGTTGCTCTGGATGCAGAATGCAGAGTCAATGATGCCCTAGTAGATATGAAGAAGGTCCTACGGCAGGTTTTTAAAGCATAGGAGATATTATAATAAGAGATAGCAGGTATACCACCGGTCAATAGCATGTGAGTTGTGTTTGGTACTGAGTGGTGCATGAATGTCATGGACATCGGAAACGGTTGTATTTTAAGAGGTCATACGAGGGTTTACGGAGAGTATCCAGGTGGTTTACAATCAGCTAATTGGGCGAGAGAAGAGGAAGTGAATAGCAAGGCTTCTTGAAGAGCATCGGGATCAGGTGGACGAAAACAGGCGGCTAGGCCAGTGAGGGAAATGGAGTTCTTTGGGTTTAGTGGGAACGGATATTGAGAGAATAGACATGTTTTGCTTGAAGGTCTCGTTGAATGTGCGAGGATTGTTGATAAAAGAAGTGTTGGCTGGCCAGTGGCGGCGCCAGGATTTCAGTTTTGGGGGAGCAAATTTTCTGTTTTCAGTCGCAAAAATTTCTCACGACTTTTTTTTAATCATTTGGTCGAAATCTTAGAAAATGGTCCTTTTCGTATCCGCCAAACAGTCTGCCAAACCTCGTGCGTACCTTTACGCTTCATTTTGGGCGGAAGGCTAAACGGGATTAATCGTGCAAATTTTTTCATTTTTACATGGGAAATACGTGGATCGACTTTTTTAGGGTGGCTTAGCACCCTCTATCCCCTCTAGCGCGGCTACTGTGGCTTGCGTGGGATGCAAGAGTTGGCCTATAGGATCGGCATAAATTTCGCCACTTAAGTAAGCTAGGGACGGAAAAAATCTGAGGTTTTAGGCTATAGTTGTTGCGAGGCGGTGTTATGAAATATGATGACGGACTGACTGTGATGCTAGCGTGCTCGAACTTCATCATTCCTCGTAGTAGACGATTTGTTGGTCGTTTACATGTCACGTTTTCATTCACCTTTGTTACGCATTAAAATAAACTTTTAAAATAATAATAATTAAAAACCTAGCGACACTGTTAATGTTGTTACATCCTACTCCCAATAAAGAACTTCTTTTTTGGCAATCACAATGACGCTATGATGGTCCACTTAATGACCTTCTGCCTGCACCAGCGGTCAAAAGAGACGCTAATATCATTTTGAGAGCGAGGTTTTTAACGGCGCTGTTAGGCGTATGCGTGCGCAGTGTTGATATGCGATCTGTTTGCTGTCTCTAGCCATTGATAAGGAAACGACTGCAATAAAGAAAAACGCATCTGTATGCTGCAGAATTTCTGTTTATTTCAACGATAACAGAGGTTTTTGCAACTTTGGAAATTCGTTAAAAGTCATCCTGGTAATTATTTAGAATAAGAGAAATGTGATGAGAACTGAATCAGTTTCACCATCATCGGAGAGGTCTCCAGATCTTCTCTGTCGGAACAAAACACATCGATTGAAAGAGAATGCGAATATAGCATCTTGGCTATGAGAAATCTTCCAGTTTTATCGATAGAAACAGTGATGGATCATTAAAGTGATCAACCTATAGCTAATAATGATCGATAATTTTATATTATTTATGTCTTAAATCTGTCTAAACAGGCCTAACAAATAGCTCTGTCATTGATTTGTTTAATCAATGCATCGTTTCGCTGAATCATTAATCCGCTCATACAGAGCAGCCATCTATATCTATAAGAAAGGATGTGGGTGACTTTGACAAAATGCACGCCCACAGTTTCGCAGCTATTGATCTGAAACTTTGTACATAGACAGAGGGCCATCAGAATTAGTCAGTGGAGTGGTTGGCGATTATCTACCACCATGGGGACCAGGGTGGAGGACGAAACCCCCAAAATTTTCACTAACACGCAGCTATTTATTTCTAATTTTTTACCCAGGCAGAGGGCCATCAGCACCACACGGTGGAGGGGTTGGCTACCAGGGTGCAGTGTTTAATCTAGACGTCTCTGGGGGGGAAAGTTCCCCCCCAGGATTGACATTTCCCCCCCCCCCAGAAAAATTTGACAAAATGATATTGGTTTTTAGATACTGTTTCATCATTGTTTTACACGAAGTGTTATAATATATCGTGATATTATTTATTATTATATGATTATAAAGACATTATTTTACTACTCTAATATATGATAATTATCATGTTAAGATGACACCTTAAAATGCAACCATTGCAATGTGGAAATTCAAAAAGTTTCTAATAAGTCACTGAAAAGTACAGCTATTTTGTCAAGACGTCACCTTAAAATGCTGCCATTGCAATGTGAAAATTCAAAAAGTTTCTAATGGGTCACTGAAAAAGAACAGCTATTTTGTTAAGATGACCCATTAAAATGCTGCCATTGCAATGTGGAAATTTAAAAAGTTTATAATGGGTCACTGAAAAAATACAGCTATTTTGTTAAGACGACACCTTAAAATGCTGCCATTGCAATGTGGAAATTCAAAAAATTTCTAATGGGTCACTGAAACAGTACAGCTATTTTGTTAAGATATCACCTTAAAATGGTGCCATTGCAATGTGGAAGTTCAAAAAGTTTCTGATGGGTCACTGAAACAGTACAGCTATTTTGTTAAGATGTCCCCTTAAAATGCTGCAATTGCAATGTGAAAATCAAAAATTTTTCCAATGGGTCACTGAAAAAGTACAGCTATTTTGTTAAGGCGACACCTTAAAATGGGGCCATTGCAATGTGGAAATTCAAAAAGTTTCTAATGGGTCACTGAAACAGTACAGCTATTTTGTTAAGATGTCCCCTTAAAATGCTCCCATTGCAATGTGGAAATCAATAATTTTTCCAATGGGTCACTGAAAAAGTACAGTTATTTTGTTAAGATGACCCCTTAAAATGCTGCCATTGTAATGTGGAAATCCAAAAATTTTCTAATGGGTCACTGAAAAAGTACAGCTATTTTGTTAAGACGACACCTTAAAATGCTGCCATTGTTTCAAAAAGTTTATAATGGGTCACTGAAACAGTACAGCTATTTTTGTTAAGATGACCCCTTAAAATGCTGCCATTGCAATGTGGAAATCCAAAAATTTTCCAATCGGTCACTGAAAAAGTACAGCTATTTTGTTAAGATGACACCTTAAAATGCTGTCATTGCAAAGTGGAAATTAAAAAGGTTTCTGATGGGGAGGGACGCATCCCCCCCCTATACCCCTTCCCCTCCCCCTCCCAGACTCGGTGCTAAACGCGCATCACGAGCGTCCTTCGGGCGTTCAAATGTCTCCCCCCCTCTGAAACCCCAATTCCCCCCCCCCCCCAGAGGAGGGTGACTAGATTAAACACTGGCCAGGGTGGGTGGGGCGAAAACCATAAGACGGCAGTTTATTAAACACCTTCTTAAACGCTTGCATGGTCATTATATAAATGGCGAGAGCAGTTGATGTAGATTTACGCGTACCGGTGGAGGTCGGTGTTAGTGGTGGCGTGTTGTGGAGTGGGTGGGGGAGTGTGAGGATGGGGAGGGTGGTGGGGACAATTTCCCAGAAAACCCTAATTTCACGGGTGGCGTGCCGGTGAAGGTTAGAGTATTGTGCGGTGTGTGGAGTGTGGTGGGGGTGAGGATAAAGTGGGGTGGGGTGGGGTGGGGTGTGAGTGGGGGTGGTGGGGTGGAGGTGGAGGGGTTGGTTGGGCGGAGGGGTGAGGGGTTTGAGCGGGTTGGGAGAGGTGGGTGTTGAGGTGGGAGTGTGGTGGGGTGGGGTTGTGGCCAGAGCGGGTCGAATCCTAAATTTCCCGGGCAACGCCGGGTACCCCAGCTAGTTATTTAAATAGCACCAGCTTTAAGATGTTAAAAGCATCAAGCATCATACATATACACTAGTACAGCCTACTAAACACGTATTAAAATTTAAACTTATGCCAAACTATCAGCACTTTTCTTCTATCCTAACATCTTCCCGAAAACCGACGTGTTCTGTTAACTTACAGTACACGTCTCTTTCCTTTACTTCAGAGGCTAACCTGTGGTGTTTTTCACCTCACTGTCAGTCTTTATGCTGACTTTTTTTATTGCTTTTAAGATACTTTATGCGCTTTTGTTTATCTGTTCAGAGATGATTTTAGCTTATAATCGCATAGTTTTTTTTATTTATATCGAATGCATGGTAACTTGACTGATGTCATAAATCTTGGTCCAATTGTGTACATTATTTACACTTCTCAACATGCCTCTCTTCTTGCAACACATGCAGTTTTGGGCCAGCTTTATCCTGACGATGTACAAGTCTACAAGCATTTCCAATCATTCTAGCGCCATATCAGTGGTCCGGGACATGAGTGAGACCTTCCTTGTAGCTGCCCTAGAAACATGGATTTCGTCTAACCGACTGCGCCTAAATCCAACTAAGACTAAATTTATCTGACTACGCACTCGTAAGCAACTTGCTAAAATTGACTCTGCTGTATTTGTGACCAAATTCTCCATTTTTTCATGTACCTTCTCAAATACTGTCCATGACCTTGGTGTCCTGTTGGATCAGGAGTTCACGTTTGCTCCTCACATTCACCGACTTGCTCGAGACTGTTACTATCAACTGCGCCAGCTTCGCACATTTTTTGCTTCGCACTAATGTCTGGTGACTAGTGCTGTCACCGCTCTAGTCCATTCTTTCATGACTTCCCGGCTTGACTATTGCTCGTCAAATGGAAGATGGCCTCCGAAATGGCCGTTATTAAGGCCATGAAAAAATGAGGAATGGCTCCAATGGAATCCTTGACCCTCTGGATGTGTAAGTTGTTACACCAAGATGACGATTCTATGTGAATTGGAAGGTGAGATACTAGAATATCTGTAAGTCGGTCGACCATTAAAATACATTGCATACGTTAGCAAGATGACAGTAGGCCTAACTCAAGTCAATTCGTATCATCGTGCTAAGCAAAAACGCAGCAACTACAGTTACTGTCTTTTTGCATAGCACGATGAAAGGCTACTTCAGTGGAGTTAATGTGAATTTCGTTTCTGTTTTTTCATGTTTCCGGGCAGACATGTTTTTTGCTTCTAGATATGAAAGATATATTGTCAGGATGTAAAAACAAGTGCTAACTCTCAAACGGAAAAAATGCAGTTACTGTCGTTTTGCTTAGCACTGCAGTATAGATGGCTAGTTTCGATGAGTGTATGCTGATATTTAACTTTAGTTAAGCTTCATAGTTGTGAAATTCAATGCTGAACTTCACTTTGTAGACCTACAAAATACTTTTCTTGATCGAACATTGTTTAATTTTATATAACAGGCCTCGAATTATAGCGTGGGGTGAAAAATGCACCACAGATTATCCAATATGGGATTTATTTTTTATAGGTTAGCCTCTGAGGGTTAAAGCCTCAGTGCAAACCTACCACTCTGTATAGTATCCCCCAGCCCTTTGCAAACGTACCACCATTCCAGCCACCCTCGCACCACTCAAGCACCCTCTTGTCCTTCCCGACTCCCAGTCACCGAACAGTCAATAGCACTTCGTCTTGACTCAGTAACGATCTCAATTCTACATTTAACTAACTTTCGGTTTCTCTGTCAATTTGCCACCCATCATCAGCTGCATCAGTTCCTTCATAAATCGCATTGCAGGCTTTGAACTCAGATTTAAAGTTCATCATCTCTCCAACCGATCCAAACTTGTCATCCCCTTACGAGCTCTGTCGACATGAAAATATAGTCTCAACTTAAGCAGCCTCATCGTTTTGAGAAAACGACTTCGACATCTTATTGTCCGACAGCTCCATATCCTATCGGTCTACCCCTCTGACCTAACACTTCGCTCATCAAGAAGTGAGTGTTCTGTGTTGTTGTAGAAAATCCAATTGCACAATAAGTTCAATATTTCACCTTTTTTCGAAGTCAAAGTGTCGATCGATTGATCACCAACTACCGATACTACATCTGCACCTGCAGAAATAAAGTTAACTGTAAATTCTGTGTTTTTAGTAGACGAATGCTAAGGTACTGAACAATTCAGAGCAATAATGAGTCACGATAATTATATCGATGGATGATGAACCAAAGCAGCCTGTCTTATGCCAATTATTGTAGTTCATAATATATAAAATATATATACAAATGTATATTTGAATATTTGTTTTTGTGTGTGTCGGTGTGTGTGAGTGTGGGTGTGTGTGAGTATGTGGGTGTGTGTGAGTGTGTGGGGCGGGTATGTGTGAGTTTGTGTGAGTATGTGTACAGGGTGAGCAAAAAAGCATAGGCCTATAATTATAGATCATAGGAACTGAAATTCAGGCAAACAGCGCATGCAGCTAAAGATATTTTCCCATCGTTTCCGGCAATAATCCATTTGTGTCTGCTGATGTCGAAGTTTAAATGATTTTTTCCCAAAATGTTGATTCTCACGGTTCTCACCCTTATAAGAAACTTTTCTATGAGCGTTGTTTTCTAATATAATAATATGTAGAGAATTAAGTGCCATGGGTTTGTAAGCAATCGATTAAAAAAACCGTAGCAACGATTTAGAAGCACTCACTGGGTGCGTCTGGGGCACGATATTCTTACTTAGTGTTGGTCAACGCAAAAACTTGTTTATGTTAGACTACATCAAACTATACATGTATGTGAAAGGAGGGAAAATCTCGTTAGCTAAAATAGAGTTTGAGAACATTATTTAAATGTCACGTAACCGGTGTAGGTTGTAAAATAATATTGTCCGCGAGGCTGGCTCGAACACCGTTACAACTTGCCCCAATGCAACGGTCAATGTTTCAAGTGCGTGTTTTGACTTGAATACGTATTCAGTGTTTTTAACTGCTACGGATTCTGCCCATACATAATTAGCCTATGTTCAGCCGCTTCCGGTATCATATTACGCCAATGCTCATTGCTCAGCTATACATAGATACTACACTGCCTGTTGAAGTATACAGTCAAATGTAGCATCACTGACTGGTCTTCAGCCATATACTTCCTCAGATGTAGGTCTATGACTGCAGAATCTGAAGAAATCCACGCGGTGATTTCAGAACATGATGGTGGGCGGACATGGTCATTAGAGAATTTCAAGTGGTGACTCGGGTAAAAATTGGGGCTGTTGATTAATCGAGATTAACGCGTGAGATTAACGCATTAAAAAGTCACCATTTTCATTGCTATCTCCTTACGCAGAACTTTCCCTAATCAAGTCTTGATATTTTGTTGGCGTAAATACATTACCTGAAGACATCTACTTCAGAGCATGGTCCGTTTACGTTAGTGGTCTTGCCATTTGTCCAAACACCCACAGTAAAGTTGAAATCTGTAACGTGTAACCACCGGATACTACATTCCGAACACAGGTCTTTGGAGTGCCATTCTCCGGTCGTTGAGTTAGTATACCCTATCATATTGACGTCTCCAGTTGTTTCAACGTTTTCAGGATTGCACTACAATAGAAAAACAAAAAAGCTTCAATCGCTGCCCGATTGAATTAAATGCATGCTTGTTTATCAGTGTTTAATCTAAACGTCTCTGGGGGGGAGTTCCCCTCAGGATTGACATTTCCACCAACCAGAAAAATTTAACATAATGATATTAGTTTTTAGTTACTGTTTTCATCATTGCTTTACATGAAGTGTTATAATTTACAATAATATTATTTACTATTATATGATTATAATGACATTATTTGCTACTATAATAATTATATGATACTAACATGTTGCAATGAGTATAACTTAGGCCTACTGTATATATTTGTATATAAACACTATTTTTTTCCTAACTGAAAACAGAGATGACATTCCCTCCAAAATGCAGCGCATTGTAACCTATGAGGGTCTTTTGGTAAAAAAAGTAAAGCTAAATATCTAAACGAAGCTAAACGAAGTAATAAGTTTCAAACATTTGAAACCGTCTCGGTTGGATTGACATCTGATACAAATATTCTGAAATGATTCAATCTCCTATAGCATATTCAAAACGCAGCCTATGAGAGTATTTTCGCAAAACGTATAGGCCTACCTAGATATCACCAACGAGGAAATGATTTTCAAACATTTTAATCGACTTCAGAATGTTTAAAGAAATAGTCTTCTGGATTGACATCTATTCCAAATATTTCGAAATATACAGTTTATTCCGTGAGTCAACCAGAATATCAAGAGCCTTATTGTGACCAATAAACACTTTCATTCTTCGGGCCAAAGCCACCCAACAACGATATTTGCATTGCAAGCTTAACGCATAATTGCGCATTCACATAATTCATGACAAAGATTTTTGATAGAACTGATCTAAGCCTATCTAATAATTAGAGAACTTGCGATACATTCTGCACCCAGACTCATAATCGCGCCAAGAACAATGGTATTTTAAATAGAATGTATCAGGATGTCAAAATGAGAACGTTAATAACGATTGTATGCATACTCGCATAGCCGGAGACTTGGGGATACAAAGGGCGGTCCTCGATAATTAAAAAAAGAAATAGCCTAATCAGAAATAGATAGTATCGTAAATTCGTGCAGTGCAAGAAAGTTTTCAGGAAAAAACAGAAGTTGTATTTTGACAGAAAAAAGGTACGATTTTTCGTGAAATTTCGACCAAACGACTTTTGAAAAAGGTCGTCAGAAATTTTGGCGGATGAAAGGCGAAAAATTTCGTCGGCGACTCAGCCGTCCGCCTCAAAATGGTCGCGCCTCGGCGATCGTCCTTCGGCCCTCGTTCGTCCCCCTCAACTTCCAGACCAAGTCTCCGCCTATGCGTACTAGTTATAGCGCACCTTCAAGCTCACTACTCAAAGCGCTCCCGAATACAGCGCGGACAATGCATCGGAGTTTCACGCCGAAGCGCTGAACAATTGCGAGTTAAGGATTCGCTCAAGGTTTCTACACGGCGGCTTGATAATGGGTTCGAACCTGCAACCCTCCGGCTGCAATGTGACGAACATAGGCTACCCAATACACCACCGCGCCCCACAACATAACATAGCCTAGTTATCGCTATGCTAGCAAACTGAGTAGGCTATACAAATCAAATGAAATCCAATCAGATTATTGTTCCCAGCAATGTGCAAGATGTAACCGTGTAACATGATAGCAAGTATATGTGTGATTCTTTCAGTTATGGAGAAAGAATTTTTTAAAGAAATTAAGGTTTGTGAACCAACCAATTAATCAAAATAATGTCGCAAATGTGACGCAATGAGAAATTGCATGGAGCAACAGGCAAAGTTCCCCTAAAAGGGGGTGTTTTTATCTTTGGTGAAAAAATGAAGATGACAGAAGCCTTAAGTGACCAAAAAATAAGGGAACACCAACTTTAGTCTGACAACGAGTAAGTAATAGAAATCAAAAAATTATTTAAAAAAATTTGACCTAACTAACTTAATTAACGACTGTAATACGTGCTCATTTCTCAAGTATGTGGGCTCAACACATACGCTTGAGCCATGAGAAGCCAGTAAAGATCAGTAGCGGCGCCATGATTTCAGTTAGGGGGGGCTGAATCTGCGGGGAGAAATTTTATTTTTCATTTCAGCCGTCAAAATTTCTGACTACCTTTTTTAGTCTTTTGGTCGAAATCTTGTAAAATGGTCCTTTTTCATCCGTCAAACTTTCTGACAAACCTCGTGCATATGTTTACGTTTCAGTTTATTTAGGGGGTCTAATCGTGCAAATATTTCATTTTTACATTTGAAAAACTGGATGATTTTGGGGGGGGGCTTAGCCCCCTAGGTCCCCTGGGCCGCTACTGGTAAAGATATGGATATACAGAGGTGAACCCATCTCAAGTTCCATAGCAAGTGAATAGAACTTATTCTATCAAATGCAGGTCTCTATATAAGACCTCGGAATGCTGAGCTCTTCGCAAATGGCAAACAGAGAAATTTAGCCTGTGCAAATGTCGCGAACGAGCACTAGGCTATATTCAATTTGTCACCCTCTTTTCAGTCGAAACACTAATCAAGTTTTGCATGTTGAAGATTATGTAATGTCGACTAAAACAAGTCGATTATTGTTATTAACACACGTAAAGTTCACAGTGGGGACAAAATTTTAATTAGATCTGATTATTTAATATTAGGCATTCAAATGCTGAATGAATGAATCCACCTGTGTTTTTGAGACATACGCAAAATCTAAGGACTAAGCTTAGTATCGGCTAACGGATTGACTCACGGTGCATGGCTTCAGCACAGTGGATGCAGTTGCATAGCCAGTCCAAGTGATAGACTTCTTGTCCAAATTGACTGACCATTTGGAGTTCAACTTTATGGCTTCCTTGACTGCTTCACATCTCCCGCTGTCCGACGCCTCAACATTTCCTTCCCACTTCAATATAAGACAGAAGCAAGCGAATAATTGGAAGTAGACTTTTGCCATGTCGTCTGTCGTCGCTCTAGGAAGATCTTCAGCTGATGACTGGTCGTTGCTGTCAATGGTACATTATATCCACTCTACCCTTGAGTGGTTCTCAGTAGAGAATCATCTGTATGGCTGTCAAAAACCCAATAACGAGTCTTTATTGCAAATAGTGAACGACGAGATAAACTTTTCATTAGTATTCTCACAATTGAAACTTCGACACCAAAAGACGAATGATTTCCGTAATAAGGCAGGTGCTGATTTCATATTAGCAATGGTCGGAGACAGTGCAAAATTGAAAACCGTGAAATTAATCTCAGTCCTGTAATAAAATCCTTTAATTTCCTGCAGGCCATACTAAGGATGTCAAAAGTGTTAAGACAAATCGATTTTTAATGATTCATTTCACCAGTTAGAATAAAGGTAAAATTCAGCCATTGTGAACCCCTACAGTTATAATGTAGGGTAACGTGGAGCCTCCCGAAGACATACGGCAAGGCAGATTGATATTTCTTTTGCGCTTTTACCATTGCGGATATCCAGGAAAGAAGGTTTGTGACGGCTGGTGACAAGGGCTTCCATCTGTATACAGGACGGGCGCAACTTGAGTCCAGAGAAGAACACGGCCTTTCGGAAATGAGTCAAATCTCACATCGGGTGGGGACAGCCATCACGGGATGACCGTTTTTTTTATAATCTGGGCAACTGTACTGGCCTAGTTAGCTACACCGGTAAAGGAGAGCGGCATACGTCTGTTGGTCGCAAGGGACAGCGGTTCAAGCCCCGGCTGGTAGTTGACATTCAGAGATTTAAATAACTCGGTCTAGCACGTGTGGGACGTAGGGCCCAAGCTCCTGCAGAGCGACCTTGGGCAAGTTGTTTACCCATCAATGTCTGTGGGGAAGGCAACGGGAAACCACTCATCTCATTCCCAGGGGCGTAAAGCCAATGAACCTGCCTTCGGACAGAGAACCATCGTCATTAGGCATCTGTAGATGAGAAGTCCCCCCCAGAAATTGTCCTCCACAAATTTTCTAACACAATGCTGATAATTTTTAGTTCCTAATTACAATGTTGCATGAACTTGTTAAAAATATTTCATGATGAAATTCACTATTATATAACAACTAGCTGTGATGCCAAGGAGTGCCCCAAAATTTTTAGTTTTTCGATCCTACTCCCTGGATCATCCTGCGTTGACCGCTAAATTTCGGGCTTTCGCCCCAACCCGCTCCTATCCTGCTCGCGAACTAACTCTTCTCCTCGCCCCACCCAGCCCTCTCGCACAAACGCACCTATCCGTCACACCCACACCGTTTCCACCCCGTCATCACCTTTCTTGGATATCCAGCTCTACCCAGAATATTTAAACTTTTCGCCCATACCCGGCATCACCCTGACCTCACCCAGACCCAACCGTACCCTTCCAACCATCGCCCACACACTTTCCCGGTCGTTCGAACCTATCCAGCCCTCTCCATCCGACGGTCCCACTCCGCCATCATCCCTCTCGGGAATCAGGCTCTTCCCGTAAATTTTGCTTTTTGACCCAACAATGTATATCCTCCGGCCCCACCCTGGTCCATTCCTACTTTTCTTTCTCTACTCCTGCCAACTCCGTTACGGCCCGGTGTAAAGGTTTCAAATTACCCCCTCCTAAACATTACCCCCCTGGAAACTGTATTTTGCATCAATCGTCGCATTTATTGCACTAAAAATATCAGAAAAATCATCCCGCTTCTTGTTTTTTTTGAAGATTTTCATCCGTCATCCCACTTCGTGATTTGTTATCAATATTTTCATTTGTGACTAAAATACTAATCGCCGCTGAAGTTACAATGGCTTCGAGGCTATTATTATTTTTCGATCAAAAATTGATAACATAACACGAAGTGGGATGACAGATGAAATTCTTCAGACCAAAACATGAAGCGGGATGATTTTTCTGACTTTTAGTGCAATAAATGCGATGATTGATGCAAATCTAGTTTCCGGGGGGTAATCTGAAACCGGTTTCAAGTTACCGGGGGGTAATGTTTAGGAGGGTGTAATTTGAAACCTTTACACCGGTCATAATCCACCCCCAGCCTGCAACCCGCCCTCACCAAGCCCTCACCCAACCTCGCCTCTAGTAGGTTAAATTGTGGTTTTCAACCCTTCCACCTTCCTCCCGTGACATTTCAAATGATTTTTATCAAATAAACTTTACATTTCCAGATAATCATTTAGCCTACTATCACTATTCAGCAAAAGAACCAGCGTAGAAGTGAAGATTATGATCAAAATCGATACATGCAGAATTTTTCTGATGAGTAAATTTGGTCTTAAATCAATTATATTGAAAAATCTATGAAAAAACAATAAAGCGCAAAAGATGTCAATGACAGACAAAATACGTATCTAGAAACACTTCATGATCAAGGTCGTGGAGCTAAAGCTATGATCACCGCATACTTTGATAAAAAGCGAGTGCAGACTCTGCGTACCAGGTACTTGTATGTGTGCGCATGTCTGTGTGCCAGTGACTTTGTCTGTGTGCGATTGTCTGTGTGTTTGTCCGTCTCTTTGCCTGTGTATGAGTCATCACCCAATTAATATTCATCGCCAGTTTTTAATCTAGACGTCTCTGGGGGGGGGGGAGTTCCCCAGGATTGACATTTCCCCCCAGAAAAATTTCACAAAATGATATTGTTTTTTAGTCACTGTTTTCACCATTGTTTTACATGAAGTGTTATAATATACCGTGATATTAACTACTATTATATGATTATAATGACATTATTTACTACAACAATAATATGATACTATCATGTTGCATTGAGTATAACTTACTGTATATGTTTGTATAAACACTATTTTTTTCTAGTTAAAAACAGAGATGACATCCCTTCAAGGAAAATGGGTCAAAATGATAATAGTTTTTAGTTGCTGTTTACATCACTGCATTACATGAACTGTTATAATAATATTCCGTAATATTTTTTACTACTATATGGTTGTAGTAATTATTTACTATTACGGTATAATATCTGAGACTATACTGCAAAAATTAATATAACTTACTATTAATTTTTGTACAAATACTATTTTTGTAGAACCGAATGGCTTCTCTCCAGTGGTATCCTTCAAATTTTAAACTGTCAAATTTAAAAATGTTTTGGTCCTATTATTTGAACACCTAGTAAAACAAAATCATTACTATATTGTGGCTTCCATATTTAGGTACCAGTAGTTTATGAGTTCTTGGTTGAATTTCAACCATACCATATGTACCATATGATTTCGGAAAGTGTATCTTGGTCAGCAATTCAGGATCATAAATTATTGGGAAACAGGGATAAGCTGATTATAATAGTGCTTAAAAGTCAGCTATATATAATCACGTTTGCAGTTATTCATTAGAATAACCCAACAACAACAGAACTGAGATGCTGAACTCGATACATAAAGATATTTTTATTGTAATTATAATTACATATAATATATATATATATATATACTGAAATCTTAAAACACTTTTTATCAGTACTGAAATAATGGAGTTATTTTGCTAAAATGGCATCTTGAAAGGGTACCATTACAGTGTGGAAACTCCCACAAAAATATTTTTTAAGTATTGCGTATATTTATTCAAGTGTTAGGCCACTCTTATAAGCACTGAAAAAGTACAGTTTTTTAAAGATGACACCTTTAAATGCTGCCATAGAAATGTGAAAATTCAAAAAGTTTCTGAAGGGGCACTGAAAAGTACAGCTATTTTGCTAAGATGACACCTTAAAATACTGCCATTGCAAGGTGGAAATTCAAAAAGTTTCTGATGGAGCAGTGAAAAAGTACAGCTATTTTGTTAAGATCACCCCTTAAAATGCTGCCATTACAATCTGAAAGTTCAAAAAGTTTCTGATGGGTCACTGAAAAATTACAGTTATTTTGTTAAGATGACACTTTAAAATGCTGCCATTGCAATCTGAAAGTTCAAAAAGTTTCTAATGGGTCACTGAAAAAGTACAGTTATTTTGTTAAGATGACACCTTAAAATGCTGTCATTGCAATGTGGAAATTCAAAAAGTTTCTGATGGGGTACTGAAGAAAGTAGGCCTACAGTTATTTTGTTCAGATGACACCTTGAAATGCTGCCATTGCAATGTGGAAATTCAAAAAGTTTATGATGGGAGGGGGCACATCCCCCTCCACATATCCCTCCCCCTCCAGGTCTCGGCGCTACGCGCCTCACGAGCGTCTTTCCCCCCCCAGGAACCTCAATTCCCCCCCCCCAGAGGAGGGGGACTAGATTAAACACTGATTCATCGCACAGCTCATTAAGATTTATGCTAATTGCCACGCCCACTAATTAATATTCATAGCGCAGTGGCGCCGTCATTTTATATTTTTCTATAAGCGTCTATTGACCTTTGTCTGTCTGTCTGTCCGTCTGCCCTACCTGTGTGTTTGAGCGCACTTTAATTACGCCGGTGTAAATGTTTCAAATTACCCCTCCTAAACATTACCCCTGCAAACTGTAATTTGCATCAATCATCGCATTTATTGCACTAAAAAACCACGAAGTGGGACGACGGATGAAAATCTTCAGAGCAAACCATGAAGCGGGATCATTTTTGGATTTCCTAACCCAATAAAGCGATGAATTATGCAAATCTAGTGTGCAAGGGGTAATCTGAAACCGGGGGTAATTTGAAATCCTTAGACCGGGCAAGGACAGGGCCGTTCAGTTATCTTAGATAGAAAGGAAAGATTGAAGATGAGTCGGTAAGTTGATAGAATTTTCTTGTCAAGATTTGACCTTTTCATCAGAGGAGTGACGGGAGGCTATACTTGAAGACCGTGGTAAAATTGCCAATAGAGAGTGAAAGATCATTGGCCCTTTTAGTGACTAGGGCTGATAGCAAAGAGACGCAGTCTTTTAGAAGAACAGCGAGGATGAGATCTAATTCACATTGTTTATTCAATCAGTGGTGGTGAAATGTGAATCAAGAAGAGACGGCTATGTGAGGAGAAGGGGGAGATTTTGTCCTATAAGAATTAGCAGAATGTATCAGCCATAGAAGGAAATGGAATGGGGTTCGGCAGTTGACAAGAAGATAGCCGATGACGAACGGAGATCTGATGTCGAGGGTTGGAGGAGCTCGAGTGGATGGATGAGGAATAATATTTTTCTGCAGCGATGAGTTTATGGTATCTGGTATGACTGATTTGAGGTTGGAGAGGGTCCTTGCTCTGGATGCAGAATGCAGAGCCAATGATGCCCTAGTAGATATGAAGCAAGTCCTCCGGCAGGTGTTTAAAGCATAGGATATATAATAAGAGATAGCAGGCACACCAACCGTTAATGGCATGTGAGTTGTGTTTGGTATTGAGTGGTGCATGAATGTCATGCACATGGGAAACGGTTGAATTTTAGGTGGTCATACGAGGGAAGCTTACGAAGAGCATCCAGGTGGTTTGTAATCAGGCATTTTGGCGATAGAAGAGGAAGTGGATAGCCAAGCATATTGAAGAGCATCGAGATCAAATGGACGAGAGCAGGTGGCAAGGCCAGTGAGGGAAATGGAGTTCTTTGGGTTTATTGGGAACAGATATTGAGAGAAAAGACATGTCTTGCTTGAAAGTCTCGTTGAATGTGCGAGGATTGTTGATGAAAGATGTGTTGGATGGCGTGGGATGCAAGAGTTGACCTAGGATCGGCACGGATGTCGCCACATAAGAGGCGAACAAATTAGGCTAAGGACGGAAGTAAAATCTGAGGTTTATAGTTGTTGCGAGGCGATGTTTTGAAATATGATGGCGGACTGACTGTGATAAGTAAGTAAGTAAGTATATACTTTATTGAACCGCCTGCAAACGCACTGCGGGAGATGCTACCGTTCTCGACTGTTGCTGTTGTCGTGCTCGACTTTATCATTCCTCGTATACTAGACGATTTGTTGATCGTTTACATGTCACGTTTTCATTCACCGTTATTACGCATAAAAATAAACTTTTTAAATAATAATAATTAAAAACTTAGAGACATTGTTAATGTTGCTACATCCTACTCCCAATAAAGAACTTAATTTTTGGCAATCAAAATGACGCTATGATGGTCCACTTAATTAGGCCTACCTTCAGGCTGCGCCAGCGCCCTGAAAGTAATAATAAGAGACGCTAATAGCATTTTGAGAGCGTAGCTTTTAACGGCGCTGTTTTGGTGCGGCCAAGCCATTGATAAGGAACCGAATGTAATAAAGAAAAACGCATCTGTATGCTGCAGAATTTCTGTTTATTTCAACTATAACAGAGGTTTTTGAAACTTTGTATAGTCTATAAAAAATCATCATAGTAATAATTTAGATTAAGAGAAATGTGCTGAGAACTCGATGAGAGTATCTTCAGTTTCGCCATCAGCGGGGAATGATCCCTAGATCTTCTCTGTTGGAACAAAACACAACGATTGATAGAGAATTCGAAATTTAGCATCTTGGCTATGAGAAATCTTCCTGTTTTATCGATGGAACCAGTGAAGGGTCATTAAAGTGAATCACCTCTGTAATCAGCCTATAGCTAATAACGATCTATAATTTAAATTATATCTTAAATCCGTCTAAAGAGGCATAACAAATAGCTCTGCCATTGATTTGTTTGATCAATGGCAGATAATTCGCTGATAATTATAATTAATCGATTAATCATTCATCCACTCATACAGAGCAGCTATTATTTATATTATAGCACAAGCTATAAGATGTTAAAAGCATCAAGCATCATACAAGTAGGCTACAGCCTGTTGAACACGTATTAAATTTAAACTTATGCCAAAGAATCAGCACTTTTCTTCTATCCTAGCATCTTCCAGAAAACCGACATGTTCTGTAAACAGTAGGCTACACGTGTCTTTTCTTTATTCCCTCTCTGTCTCTGTCTTTGTCTGTCTTTCTTTTTTTGTCTGCTTATCTGTCTCTTTATCTCTCTGTCTGTCTGTCTCTCTCTCTTTATCTCTCTCTCTCTCTCTCTCTCTCTCTCTCTCTCTCTCTCTCTCTCTCTCTCTCTCTCGCTCTCTCTCTCTCTCTCTCTCTCTCTCTCTCTCTCTCTCTCTCTCTCTCTCTCTCTCTCAGCTTCAACCCTGTCAATTCTTCTTTTTGTCTTGTGTGCTAAGTAGCCATGATCCTTATTTGCTGACGACCATCTTTACTCAGATGACACTTGGCTCTGCACATTTATCCTTCCTACCGTTACACTTCCACACAACTTCTCGTAGCTCTGCTTGAAACTCATATAGCTTATACTCTTTAGCCCTCAGAGGCTAACCTGGGGTGTTTTTCACCTCACTGTCAGTCTTTTTTCTTGCGCCATATCAGTTATCCGGGACATGAGTGAGACCTTCCTTGTAGCTGCCCTAGAAACATGGATGTCGTCTAACCGACTGCGCCTAAATCCAACTAAGACTAAATTTATCTGACTACGCAATCGTAAGCAACTTGCTAAAATTGACTCTGATGCATTTGTGACCGAATTCCCCAGTTATTCAATATTCATGTACCTTCTCAAATACTGTCCATGACCTTGGTGTAATGTTGGATCAGGAGTCCACGTTTGCTCCTCACATTCACCGACTTGCTCGAGACTGTTACTATCAACTGTGTCAGCTTCGCACAATTGCTCGTTCACTAACGTCTAGTGCTGTCACCGCTCTAGTCCATTCTTTCATAATTTCCCGTCTTGACTATTGCTCTTCACTCTACTGTGGTATCCCATCCAATCGAATGAATGTACCTAAACCGAGTATTTTGGGTCGGTCATTTTGATAAATGGCCTCCGAAATGGCCGTTATTAAGGCCATGAGAAAATTTGGCATGGCTGCATTGGAATCATTGACTCTTATGGTGTTTGTTATTACACAAAGATGACAATTCCAAGTGAACTGAAAGCCTAGCTATTTACAAATCCATCTTTTTGGGTCGGCCATTTTGAAAAATGGCCACCGTTGAGCCATGGAAAAATTTGGAATGGCTCCATTGGAATCTTTGACCCTGGATGTTGTTACACCAAGATGACGATCCCATGGGAATTGGAAGGTGAGATTTTAAAATATCTGTAAGTCGGTCGACCATTAAAATACACTGCACACGAAGTGTATGTTGTTACACCAAGATGACGATTCTATGTGAATTGGAAGGTGAGATATTAACAAAAATGCAGCAACTACAGTTACTGTCTTTTTGCTTAGCACAATGATAGGCTACTTCAGTGGCGATAATGTGAATTTCGTTTCTGTTTTTCATGTTTCCAGGCAGATATTTTTTTTGCTTCTAGATATGATAGAATATATTGTCAGGATGTGAAAACAAGTGCTAAACTCAAAAACGGTAAATGCAGTTAGGCTACTGTCTTTTTGCTTAGTACGACAGACTCGACAGTATAGATGGCTGTAGGCTAGTGTAGATGAGTGTGTTGATATTTGACCTTAGGTAAGCTTCATAATTGTGAAAGTCAGTGATGAACTTGGTGCAAATACTTTTCTTGATCAAACATGGTTTAATCTATATAAATAAAAATGTAAAACGTAACCGTGCCTAATCAAGGATCTCGGAAAGTTTTTGACCGATTGTTTTGAAAATTTTCACAAAACGTTCCATTCGAACATGAGCGGGTTTATATGATGATTTTTCAGGAAAAGCGCAATCTTTTCGACAAGAAAACACAACTTAAAATTCGATTCGACCTAATTAGAGTTCAAATTCCACACATCCACCGGTCGATATGCCATCCAATGCGGTCGCGCTTCTTACTACGCTTCCGGACGTCTTCTAGCGCATATACATCCGTACGTTGCGGCCGTGTGCGGACGGGTTTTTATCCGCGCGTCTTGCTGTCGGAATGGGAGGGGGTGAGAGAGGAAAGGTGAAGGAGGGAGCGGGAGAAAGCGGAGAAGAGGGATGGACGGAGGGGGAGGGAGGGAGGGGAGGGAGGAACCGGACGGGACGGAACGGGAGGGAGAGATGCAGGGAGTCACAGGGTGGAGGAGGGAAGGAAGACAGGGCAATGGAGGTAGGGATGGTTGGACGGTCTTTTGAACCACAGCAACGCGTGGTCGGGTACAGCTAGTTTTAAATAAAAGGCCTCGAATTATAGTGTGGGGTGAAAAATGAACCCCAGATGATCCAATACAGGATTTGTGTATAGGTTAGCCTCTGATGGTCAAATCTTCAGCGCAAACTTCCAATCTGTATAGTATCTCCAAGCCCTTTGGAAAGTACCACCATTCCAGGCACCATCGCACTACTCAACCAACCTCTTGTCCTTAACGACTCCCAGCCATCGAACAATCAATATCACTTCGTCTTAACTCAGTAACGATCTCACTCCTGCATTTAACTAACTTTCGGTTTCTCTCTCAACTTGCCACCCATCATCAGCTGCATCAGTTCCTTCATCAATCTCATTGCAGGTTTTGAACTCAGATTTAAAGTTCATCATCTCCAACCGATCCCATCTTGTCATCCAATAACGAGCTCTGTCGGCCTGAAAATAATTAGTCTCATCTTAGCAGCCTCATCTTTCTGAGAAAACGACTTCGACATCTTATCGACCGACAACTCCGTAGCCTATAGGCCTACCCCTCTGACATAACACATCGCTCATCAAGAAGTTAGTGTTCTGTGTTGTTGTAGAAATTCCAATTGCACAATAAGTTCAATATCTCACCTTTATTCGAAGTCAAAGTGTCGGTCGATTGATCACTAAAAAACGCAGTCGCACCTGCAAAATAAACTTGGCTGTAAATTCTGTGTTTTAGTAGAAGAATGCTAAGGTAATCTACTGAACAATTCAGAGCTATAATGAGTCACGATATTTCGATGGATGAAATTCAGGCAAACAGCGCATGCAGATAAAAACTTGCTTCCGATCGTTTCCGGCAATAATCCCTTTCTGTCTGTTGATGTCGAAGTTTAAATGATTTTTTCCAAAATGATTCTCACCCTTAAAAGTAACTTTTTCTATGAGCGTTGTTTTTCTCACTGGGTGCGCCTGAGGCACGATATACTTACTTAGTGTTGTTCAATGCAAAAACTTCTTTATGTCAGATTACATCAAACTATACATGGAGGTTGAGAACATTATTTAAACGTCACGTAAACGGTGTAGGTTGTAAAATTGTCCGCGAGGCTGGCTCTAACACCGCTGCAACCTGCCCCAGAGCAACTGACAATGTTTCAAGTGCGTGTTTTGACTTGAATCCTCCTTCAGCGTTTTTAACTGCTACGGATTCTGACCATTTATATTTAACCTATGTTCAGCCGCTTCCGGTATCATACGCCAATGCACAGTTAGATGCCTCACCACCTGCTAAAGTCTGAAGTGCAGTCAAATGTCGCATCACTGACTGGTCTTCAGCCATATGCTTCACCAGATTTAGGCCTATCTGTGACTGCAGAATCTCAATAAATCCACGCGGTGATTTCAGAAAATGATGGCGGGCGGACATGGTCATTAGAGAAATTCAGGTGGTGACTCGGGTAAACATTAGGGCTGTTGATTAATCGCGATTAACGCGTGAGATTAACGCATTTAAAATGTCACCATTATCATTGCTATCTCCTCACGCAGAACTTTCACTACTCAAGTCTTGATATTTTATTGGTGTAGCCTAAATACGTTACGGTCGTTACCTGGTGACTTGTACTTCAGAGCATGGTCCGTTTTCGTTTTGGGTCTTGCCATTTGCCCAAACACTCACAGTAAAGGTGAAATCTGTAGCGATAAACGGCGCGCCATAACATCTCATGCACATGTCTTTGAAGCGCAATTCTCCAGTCGTTGAGTTCACATAGGATATCATTATGACACCTCCAATTGTACCAGCGCTTTCATAATCGCACTACAATAGAAAAGCAAAACAAAAAGCTTCGATCGCTGTTCGATTAAATTATATGCAGGCTTGGTTATACACCAATTCTGAAATTATTCAACCTCCTAGTATATCCTAAATGCAGCGCATTGCAGCCTATGAGGACCTTTTGGTAAAAAAGTAATGCAAAATATCCTAAACGAAGTAATGAGTTTCAAACATTTGAAACCGTCTTGGTTGGATTGACATCTGATACCAATATTCTGAAATAATTCAACCTCCTATAGTATATCCAAAACGCAACCTATGACAGTAGCCTATTTTCGCAAAAACGTTGCCTATAGGCCCTAGACATCCCCATCGAGAAAATTATTTTCAAACATTTGAATCGATTTAAGAATGTTTAAAGAAATATCCCTCTGGATTGACATATATTCCAAATATTTCGTAACACACAGTTTATTCCGAGCGTCAACCAGAATATCCAGAGCCTTAACCGTTAAGTCGTCTTGTATCCAATAGACACTTTCATTCTTTGGACCCATGACAACAACGATAATCGCATTGCAAGCTTGACGCATAATTGCGTGTTCGAACTTCACATAATTCATGACAAAGTTTTTGGATAGAACTGATCTAAGCCTACATAATAATTAGAAAACTTGCGATACATTCCGCACCCAGATTTTGCGTGCGATTATAGCCAGATCTACAGCAATAGACTACTGATGAGCAGCTTAAGGAGCAATATTTGGCCATCCGGTCAAAATCGCGCGCATAAAACCACCCGCACAAAACCGCGCATTTAAACCACGCGCGATCATAATCGCGCAATGATAGACTACATTAACTGGAAACAAACAACTAAAATGGCTCTCTTTGCAATTATTTTAGTTAATTTTGTTTGATGCATTGCGCCAATCGTCTCGAAGAGTTCAACATCTACTTTTAAACGAAGGTCTTCTACAGGTTGTCGTTTAACTTTACGACACCAGGCCTACTTTAAAATTTTCTTAAAGAGGCTGACGAATGTTAGATGACTAAACGTGTTTGAGAGAAATTTTCTGAGCCCCTCGAATGTGTTACAATATCGAACTTCAAAAAGAGCGCAAACAAGCGCGGTTATGATATGCACAGCTTTGTGCGCGAGGTTTTATGCATGAGGTATTGACAGCAAACCCGACACAATTATAGGCTACATGAAAGTTTGTAAAGATAAATGACTTTTATAAGTCAGCCATAAGAGAAGACTTTTCAGTACGAAAGAAGAGGCGCTCGGCAATAAGCTTTATAGTTTGTCGAAATTATATTATTCCTCTGCGCCAAGAACAATGATATTAATATTTTTAGGTAGAATGTATCAGGATGTCAAAATGGAAACGATAATAACGATTGTATGCATACTTGCACTGGTGGAGACTTGGGGAGACAAGTCCCCGCCCAATAGTTAAGAAAAGAAATAATCAGAAAGAAATAGTAGGCCTATCGGAAATTTGTACAGAGCAAGAGAAGTCTTCAGGGAAAAACAGAAGTTGATGACTAAAAAAGTCATCTGCTATTTTGACAGAAAAAAGGTATGATTTTTCTTGAAATTTCGACCAAACGACTTAAAAAAGGTCGTCAGAAATTTTGGCGGATGAAAGGTGAAACATTTCGTCGGCGACTCAGCCGTCCGCCCAAAAATGGTCGCGCCTCGGCTATCGTCCTTCAGCCCTCGTTCGTCAGTGTTTAATCTAGTCCCCGTCCTCTGGGGAATCCAAATTGGGGGGGGCAATCAAGCGTCCGGCGAGGGGAGTGGGGAGAGGGATGTGCCCCGTACCCACAAGAATTTTTTAATTTCCATATTGCAATGGTGGTATTTTAAGCTGTCATCTTAACAAAATAGCTGTGCTTTTTCAGTGCTGATGAGAGTGGCCTAAGACTTCAATAAATACACTATACAATTCTAGACTTGCAATAATAATTTCTTGTTGAAATTTCACACTGTAATGGTTCCATTTTAAGATGTCATTGTAGCAAAATAACTGAAACATTACTGAAAAAAGTGTGTGGGGAGGGGTATGTGCCCCTCCTCACCAGAAACGTTTTGAATTTCCACATTGCAATGGTAGCATTTTAAACTGTCATCTTAACAAAATAGCTGTACTTTTTCAGTGCTGATAAAAGTGGCCTAAGATTTTAATAAATAAGAATTATTATAGGCTATGCTTACAATAATATTTTGTTGAGTTTCCACATTGTAATGGTACCCTTTTCAGATGCCATTTTAGCAAAATTGTTAAATTATTTCGGTACGGATAAAAGAGTGTTTTAGGATTTCAGCATATAGATATATAATCTTATATAATAACTGCAATAATAATTTCCTTCAGAGGTTCAGTACTGCTGTTGCTGGGTTATTATAAAGACTAACGGCGGATCTGAGTATAATAATATTAGACTATATACGCCGACTTTTCAGCACTAAGCAGCTTAGCCCTGTTTCCCAAGATGGTCCTGAATTGCTGACCAGGGCACACTGCAGAATTCAAATGGTGCACATACCAACTAAGAACTAATAAACTGCACGTACCAAAATCTGGTAGTCTTGCAGTAATGATGTTGTTTTACTAGGTGTTCAAAAACCAAAACATTTGAAATTTGGAAGTTTGAAATTTGAAAGAAAGCATTGGAGAGAAGCCATTTAGTTGTACAAAAATAGTATTTGTACAAATATATTCAGTACGTTATACTCATTGTAACAAGATTTTATTATTTGCATCATATATTATATTAGTTAATAATAACAGTGTAATCATATAAATTATTAAATATATAAAATACATTAAATATATTGTTATCATTTAAATAGAAAATAATGTCACAGTATATTGTAACAGTTTATGTAATACAATGATGCAAACAGCAACTAAAAATTATCATAATTTTGCCAAATGTTTTGGGGGGGATGTCATCGCTGTTTTTAGTTGGACAAAAAATAACATTTGTACAAAAATATTGAACAAATTATACTCATTGCAATATGATAGTATCATATTATACTATATAAGTAAATAATAGCCCTATATACATGGGCGGAGTTTGGTTTTCGTTCTTGGAGTGGCTAAGACCTTCTTGGGGTGGGGGTAAGCCCGGGAAAAGATACCGTGCGCGGTAAAAAATGAATCTGGGTCTTCTTGGGGGGTTTAGCCCCTCCTTAACCCCTGATAAACTCCGCCCATGACTATATTTTATATAACAGTAAATAATATCACGGTATATTATAATACTTCTTGTAAAATAATGATGCAAACAGCAACTAAAAACTATTATCATTTCGTCAATTTTTTCTGGGGGGGGAGGGAAATGTCAATCCTGGGGAGAACTCCCCCCAGAGACGTCTAGATTAAACACTGCTCGTTCGTACCCTTCGAATTCCAGACCAAGTCTCCGCCTATGCGTACTTGTCATTGCGCCCTTCAAGCTCACTACTCGGAGGCGCTCCCGAATACAGCGCAGACACTGCATCGGAGTCTCACGCCGAAACGCTGAGCAATTGCGAGTTAAGGACTTGCTCAAGGGTCCTACACTGCGGCTTGAGGTGGGTTCGATCCTGCAACCCTCCGGCTGCAAAAAATATATAAAATATAATATTCGTTTATTGACATTCAATCTGACAGACCGCAGAACGATTAGGCCTACATGTACAAGTTATATGAAATACGGCCAGCTTCGCACGACACGCTGGTCGGCTAAAACAGGCTTGGTAACTGTCTTAACACTAAAGGTGACGAACATACCCAATACGCCACCGCGCCCCACAACATAACGTACAGTGTAGTTATCGCAATGCTAGCAAACTGAGTAGGCTATACAAATCAAATGAAATCAAATCAAATTATTGCTCCCAACAATCTACAAGATGTAACCGTATAACATAATAACAAGTTTATGCGTGGTTCATTCAGTTATGAAGAAAGAATTTTTTGAAAGAAATTAAGGTTTGTAAGGTTAGTCAAAATAATGTCGCAATTGTGACCCAATGAGTAATTGGGAGAAACAAGCAAAGTTGCTCTAAAAGGTAGCGTATTTATCTTAAGTGAAAAAATTAAGATGACAGAAGCTTTAAGTGACAAACAATAAGGGGACACCAACTTTTGTTTGACAATGAGTAAGTAACAGAAAATACTAAATTAATAACAAACTTGGCCCTAGCTAACTTGATTAACGACTATAATACGTGCTCAAGAATGTATGCACGACACATACGCTTGAGCCACGAGAAGCCAGTAAAGACACTGATATACAATGTAGACCTACAGAGGTAGGCGGTTACATAGCAATTGAATCAAACTTATTCTATCAAATGCAGGCCTCTCTATAGGACCTCAGAATGCTGAGCTCTTCGCAAATTGCAAACTTATAAATTTATCATAATATACAAATGTCGCGAGCACCACTCAGTGGCGGCGCCACGATTTCAGTTTTGGGAGGGGGCTGAATTCGCGGGAGAAAATTTTCAGTTTTCAGTCTCCAAAATTTCTGACGACCTTTTTTCTTTTTTAGTCATAGACCAAAATTTGATGAAAAATGTCCATTTCAGCCGTCAAGATTTCTCACGACCTTTTTATTAGTCAGTTGGTCGAAATCTTGGAAAATGGTCCTTTTTATATCTGCCAAACTGTCTGGCAAACCTCGTGCGTACCTTTGCGGTTATTGGGAAAGGGGCTAAAGGGGTTAATTGTGCAAATAATATTTCATTTTTACATGGGAAAAGAATGGATCGACTTTTTAGGGGGGGGGGGCTTAGCCTACACTCTGGCACCGCTACTGGCAGCACTAGACTATATTCAAATTTTCACCCTCTTTCCAGTCCAAACATTAATAAAGTTTTGCATGCTGAAGATTACAAAACGTCGATTCTAACAAGTCGATTATTATTTATTAACACACGTAAAGTTCAGAGTGTGGAAAATTAGATCGGATTATTTAATAGTCATTCAATTGCTGAATGAATGATTTCCCCTGTGTCTCGGGAGCATACGAAAAATCTAAGGACTAGTATTATAGGCTAACGGAATGACTCACAGGGCATGGTTTTACCACAGTGGATGCATCTGGGTCTTCTTGAGGGGGGCTACCCCCTAGCCCCTGATAAACTCCGCCCATGATAATGACAAGTCGATTATTATTTATTAACACACGTAAAGTTCAGAGTGTCAGGTCTGATTAATTATTTAATATTAGGCATTCAGTTGCTGAATGAATGATACCACCTGTGTTTTTTAGTCATAGGCAAAATTTAACGACTAGTACAGGCTAACGGAAAGACTCACACCGCATGGTTTCAGCACAGTGGATGCAGTTGCCATGCCAGACCATGTGATAACCTTCGTGTCCAAATTGACTGACCATGTGGAGTTCAACGTTATGGCTTTCATAACTGCTCCACATCTCCCGCTGTCCGACGCCTCAACATTTCCTTCCCACTTCAGTGCGAAACAGAAGCAGGCGAATAATTGGAAATAGAACTTTGCCATGTCGTCTGAAGTCGCTCTAGGAAGATCTGCAGCTGATGAATGATCGCTGCCGTCAACGCTGCTTATTATATCCACTCTACCCTTGAGTGGCTCTCAGTAGAGGCTGTCAAAAATCCAATAATGAGTCTTTCTTACACATATTGAGCGACGAGATAAACTTTTCATTAGTGTTCTCACAATTGAAACTTCGACACCAAAAGACGAATGATTTCCGTAATAAGGCAGGTGCTGATTTCATATTAGCAATGGTCAGAGATAATGCAAATATTGAAAACAGTGAAATTAAACTCAGTCTTCTAATCAAACCCTTTCATTTCCTGCAGGCCATACTAAAGATGTCAAAAGTGTTAAGACAAATCGATTTTTAATGATTCATTTTACCAGTTAGAATAAAGGTAAAATTCAGCCATTGTGAACCCCTACAGTTATAATGTAGTGTAACGTGGACGCCTCCCGAAGACACACGGCAAGGCAGATTGATATTTCTGTTGCGCTTTTACCATTGCGGCTATCCAGGGAAGAAAGCTTGTGACGGCTGGTGACTAAGGCTTCAATCCGTATACAGGGCGGTCGAAACTTGAGTACAGAGAAGAATACGGCAATTCAGAAATGAGTCAAATCTCACATCGGGTGGGGACAACCGTCACGGGATGACAGTTTTCTATAATCTAGGCATCTGTACTGGCCTAGTTAGCTACACCGGTAAGCGAGAGCGGCATACGTCTGTTGGTCGCAAGGGACTGCGGTTCAAGCCCGGGCTGGTAGTTGACATTCAGATATTTAAATAACTCGGTCTAGCACGTGTGGGACGCAGGGGCGCAAGCTCCTGCGGAGTAACCTTGGGCAAGTTGCTTACCCATCAATGTCTGTGGGGAAGGCAACGGGAAACCACTCATCTCATTCCCAGGGGCGTAAAGCCAATGAACCTGCCTTCGGACAGAGAACCATCATCATCAGGCATCTGTAGATGAGAAGTTCCCCCCAGAAATTGTCCTCCACAAATTTTCTAACACAATGCTGATAATTTTTAGTTCTTATTTACAATGTTGCATGAACTTGTTATAACTATTTCATGATGAAATTCACTATTATATGATAACTAGCTGTGATGCCAAGGAGTGCCCCAAATTTTTTTGTTTTTCGATCCTACTCCCTGGATCATCCTGCGTTGACCGCTAAATTTCGGGCTTTGCCCCAACCGGCCCCCATCCTGCTCGCGAACTCACTCTTCTCCAAGCCCCACCCAGTCCCTCCCGCACCAACGCACCTATCCGCACACCCACATCGTTTCCTCCCTGACATCACCTTTTTGGGATATCCGGTTCTACCCAGCATACTTAAACTTTTCGCCCATACCCGACATCACCCTGACCTCAGCCCAGACCCAACCGTACCCTTCCTACCATCGCCCACACACTTTCCGGGCCGTTCGAACCTATCCAGCCCTCCCCATCCGACGGTCCCACCCCGCCATCATCCCTCTCGGGAATCAGGCTCTTCCCGTAAATTTTGCTTTTTGACCCAACATTGCACATCCTCCGGCCACACCCTGGTCCATTCCTACTTTTCTTTCTCTACTCCTGCCACCTCCGTCCCGGCCCGGTCATAATCCACCCCCAACCCGCAACCCGCCCTCACCAAGCCCTCACTCAACCTCGCCTCTAGTAGGTTCCCAACAGACTAAATTGTGGTTTTCAACCCTTCCACCGCCCCGTGACATCTCAAATGATTTTTATCAAATAAACTTTACATTTCCATATAATCATTAAGCCTACTATCACTATTCAGCAAAAGGACCAGCGTAGCTGCACGTCACTGAGAAGTCACTTGGCAAGATTATGATCAAAATCGGTAAATGCAGAATTTTTCTGATTAGTAAATTTGGTCTTTAAACAATTATATTGAAAAATCTATGAAAAACAATAAAGCGCAAAAGGTGTCAATGACAGACAAAATACGTAAGCTATTCAGAAACACTTCATGAGCAAGGTCGCGCAGCTAAAGCTATGATCACCGCATACTTTGATAAACAGCGAGTGCAGACTCTGCACTGCAGAGAAATTAATAATTAAATTGAGAGATAGGAAATATACCGTTGATGAAAGATCATTGTATAGCTGTGGCTGGACTGGGAACGCCTCTGAGTAGCTTTCTCAAAGAGGCGCTATGCATATTCTCGAAATGAATGAATGAATCATCTCATGTCAATAATTAATTGTCCTGAGTAGTGAGACTACTGGTGATATAAGCACAGTCAGTGTACTTGTATGTGTGCGCATGTCTGATTGTCTGTGTGTCAGTGACTTTGTCTGCGTGCGCATGTTTCTGTGTGTTTGTTCGCCTCTTTGCCTGTGTATGAGTCATCACCCAATTAATTTGCATCGCACAGCTCATTAAGATTTAGGCTAATTGCCAAGCCCACTAATTAATATTCATAGCGCTGTGGCACAGTCATTATTTTATATTTTCTATAAGCGCCTATTGACCTTTGCCTGTCTGTCTGTCCGTTTGTCCGTCCACCTGTGTGTTTGAGCGCAGTTTAATTACGCCGGTGTAAAGGTTTCAAATTACCCCCTCCTAAACATTACCCCCCCCCCGGTAACTTGAAACCGGTTTCAGATTACCCCCCCCGGAAACTAGATTTGCATCAATCATCGCATTTATTGCACTTAAAAAATCAGAAAAATCATCCCTCTTCTTGTTTTGGTCTGAAGAATATCATCCGTCATCCCAGTTCGTGTTTTGTTATCAATATTTTGATCCGAAAAAAATAATAGCCTCGAAGCCATTTTCTCCATTGTAAATTCAGCGGCGATTAGTATTTTAGTTACGGATGAAAATATTGAAAACAAACCACGAAGTGGGATGATGGATGAAAATCTTCAGACCAAAACAAGAAGCGGGATGATTTTTTCGATTTTTTGTGTGCAATAAATGCGTTGATTGAAGCATTTTACAGTTTGCAGGGGGGTAATGTTTAGGAGGGGGTAATCTGAAACCTTTACACCGGTGTAAATGTTTCAAATTACCCCTCCTAAACATTACCCCCTGCAAACTGTAATTTGCATCAATCATCGCATTTATTGCACTAAAATTATCAGAAAAATCATCCCGCTCCTTGTTTTGGTCTGAATATTTTCTTTCCGTCATCCCACTTCGTGGTTTGTTATCAATGATTTCATATGTAACTAAAATATTAAACGCCACTGAAGTCACATGGAGAAAATTTAATGGCTTCGAGGCTATTATTAATAATAAAACAAAATAAAATGGGATGGAGGAAAGCTTCAAAGGTTTCAAGCTCCCATCTTGTAGAGACGTTCTCAAACTTCTCAGAGTGCTGTTCCATCATCATAAGCGTGAAAAACTCGGCTTCGGGGACAGTATCAGCCAGACCACTCGGCAGCAGCAGCGTCTCGTTTTGGACAAAGTCAAACTTTTGACGAAAGTTTCAACTCAGGTGAATGAGTATGTTTGGAAGCTGCAGACTGGCAAGGCTTAACACATTGGTCGTTAATGACGAGTTAACTCGTCCTTCAAGAGATTACGCACACGCCACGGACGAGTTTACTCGTCCTTCAGGGAACTGTTGTTATTTGATCATCAGGCGTTATAATAATACATTTAGAATGGGGAAAATAATTCTCCGCCTTTTATGCAGAGGCGGGGGTTCATATGGGGTAGGAGGGGCGGGGATGCAGTGAGAATTGGGGGGTGGACCGGGGGGGGGGAACGGTGGGGCAAGAGTGAGTAGAAAGTGAAACATTTTGTCCATGATATTCATAAGTTGCACATTTTTGCGAAGTAGACGGGGTGGAGGGGGTGAGGTGAAGGGATGATGATTGAGGAAAATGTGCGGTGGGCCGCAGTTGAGGTGGAGGTGGGTGGGGGTTACACGGTTGGAGTATGAGGTTGGAGTGGATCGGGTGGGGGCAAAGTTGGGAGGAGGGTTTGAGAAAAACCAAAATTTGCTCCTAACGGGAGGGATGTTTGGGGACGAGGTCGGTCGAGGGGGGATATACGGGGTGGGCCGTGTGGGGCAAAGGGGAGTGATGCGGGGAAGGGATGGAGTTTGGTGGGATGTGTCCAGGGTGGTGGTGTAGTGGGACCAGTGTGAAACCAAAGTGGCACATTTTTCATGAATTTCACATGTTTAGCGTTTCAAGGGGTGTGGGGGGTGGGGAAAGGGGTGGAGTGGGTCCGAGTTTGGGTGGGGGTGGGGTAGGGCTGGACGATTGGGGTTTGGGAATCGAGTGAGCCGGATGTGGCAAAGTGAGACGTAGGGTTAGAAGAATAACCAATGCTGACTCTGTAACTGAATTGACAGATCTATCTATCTATCGACTGCTGGACTGGAGTATGGCATGAAAACTTTGATAAGCTAAGTAAATCAATCGCTGAGTCGTTGGCATTGTGGATCAACTGTTCCAGGTCGGCATTATTTATGTCACTTCACATGGCTGCCAGTCAAGTAATTAATTATGTATAGTCGGCTGCATGAAAGTTCAAACTTGGGGCTGAACTATGCGAATTCCCTTCTGAGGCTTCTTACTCGACGCACCTTCATTATCCTTCGAAGTCTCAATTCCCGAATTGGTTTTCTCTCATTCGTGATCATTGAGAAAAGTAAATTTTCAGGATAAACAAAGAAGGCGTTTCTCTGAATAATTGGATCAACTATTGACTTCATATAATGAGGCAAGCATCGTGATTTGTTAGCAAGCATCCACAGATGCTCGCTTTGCACCATATTTGCAAGAGGGTTTGCACTTGACTGCAAACCAAACAGGGGCCAAAACTTTCAATACGAACTCAGTAATTGGTTTCTTAGTGGCAACGGATGTAGTAAAGAAAAACACATATGTATGTTGCAGATTTTCTGTTTATTTCAACTATAACGGACGTTTTTGAAACTTTGTAAATTCGTTAAAAGTCATCCTGGTAGGCCTAATTATTTAGATTAAGAGAAATTTGCTGAGAACTCGATGAGAGTATCTTCAGTTTCGCCATCATCGGAGAAGTCTATCCTCTCTGTAGGAACAAAACACACCGATTGAAAGAGAATGCGAATTTAGCATCTAGGCTATGAGAAATCTTCCAGTTTTATCGATAGAAACAGTGAAGGATCATAAAGGGGATCACTCTGTAATCAGCCTATTGCTAATAATGATCGATAATTTAATTTATGTCTTCAGTCTAAAGAGGCATAACAAATAGCTCTGCCATTGATTTGTTTAATCAATGCATCGTTTCGCTGATAATTATAATTAATCGATGAATCTTTTATTCGTTTATATAGAGCAGCTATTATTTGTATAACACCGGCTATAGGATGTTAAAAGCATCAAGCATCATACAAATACAGCCTAATAAACACTCATTAAAATTTAAACTTATGCCAAACTACATGTATCAGCAATTTTCTTCTATCTTAATATCTTCCCGAAAACCGACGTGTTCTGTAAACAGTAGGGCCTAGGCTTCACGTATCTTTCCTTTACTTCCTCTCTGTCTCTGTCTGTCATTCCCTTTTCTTATCTGCTTATCTGTCTCTTTCTCTCTCTCTTCCTCTCTGTCTCTTTCTCACTGTCTGTCTCTGTCTGTCTCTCTCAGCTTCAACCCAGTCAATTGTCCTTTTTGTTTTGTATGCTAAGTAACCATACTATCTCATTTGAACGAATGAATGAGTGAATGCAGTGGCCAAGGTTATTGAACATTAATTTGGGAGAAAAAGGTCTCCACGCTTATCTAAACTGATATCAGAATGGAATGAAAAATTAATAATGACAGTAATGTGGAAAATGTAGAGTTTGATGATAGTAGTGATGTCTCGTTGCTAAATTATGTTGAAATCGATTATGTCGTATGTGTGGCAACTTTTCTATGGAAAGGATGCAACAAAATACCGTCAGCTGGAGGTACTCTGAGAGTTTTTTTTGCATATTTGGTTCCACAAATAAAACTTTAAAAAAATATTTTCCTGTTTTTGCTTTATTGTACCAAATTATATCTTGTGATTACGTTGAAACTCAATTTTATTTGTTTTCAAGCAAACCTGGTATATATATATATATATATATATATATATATATATATATTAAAGCCCAAAGATTTATCATTGCAACCCGAGGGGATGGGGTTATTTTGATACTTGTTTACTTTTCAATGTTTTATCATAATATAAGAACCTAATTGGGGCTGCATTGTTAATTTTCTTCAGTTTTAAAAAGAAAAAAGTATCCCCTACCATCTGAGGATCCAAAATGTTCATAACTGGATAACTGACCATTGAGAGAATATCCAAAAAATTCTTTTTCATTGCCAAAGCGACAACGTATTTCAAAAGTGCTTACCAGTTTCTTTTAATTCATAACTTTACTAGTGACATAATTGAACTGGAATTGCTGTCTGTTGTTTTCTGTATGCTTATGTAGTTCTTCAACAACAACTGCATTATAAGGAACTGTATGGTCAACATCAGCTTCTTTGTCAGTAAATTTGAAATAATTGCTTCCTGGTTGTTTCTTCACAAATTGCATTTTCAGAAGTATTCTTCTTGGTTTAACATCAAGAATTTTGCGATGTAGTTGACACGCACTACAACTTTAATCGTACTTCACAACAATCCATTGGTCAGGTCCATACTGGAACTTTGTTTAGGCCACTGGTGATTCACTGTCACCCCCTGTTGATATTTGACTTTAGTTAAGCTTCATAGTTTTGAAAGTCAGTGCTGAACTTGGTACAAATACTTTTCTTGATAGAACATGGTTTAATTTTATATAAAAGACCTCGATTTATAGTGTGGTGTGAAAAATGCACCCCAGATTATCCAATATGGGATTTTTTTATAGGTTAGACTTTGAGGGCTAAAGCCTCAGCGCAAAATTACCACTCTGAATAGTATCCCCCCAGCTTTTTGCAAACGTACCACCATTCCAGCCACCTCGCACTACTCAATCAACCTCTTGTCCGTCCCGACTCCCAGTCGTCGAACAGTCAATAGCAATTCGTCTTAATTCAGAAACGACCTCACTCCTGTATTTAACTAACTTTCGGTTTATCTCTCAACTTGCCACCATCATCAGCTGCATCAGTTCCTTCATCAATCTCATTGCAGGTTTTGAACTCAATTTTAAAGTTTCATCTATCCAAACGATCCCACCTTGTCATCCCCTTACGAGCTCTGTCGGCCTGAAAATATAGTCTCAACTTAAGCAGCCTCATCGTTTTGAGAAAACGACTTACATCTTATCGTCCGACAGCTCCGTAGTAGGGTGCTCCAGATTATGATGCATTTTCAAAAAGTGTCTCAAAATGCTGCTCCCTGGCAATTTTCCCATTCCATATATCATTTTGATCAACTGTACCAATTTTCAGACCAATTGACAAAGGTTAAGCCTTGCCACCGGCATAAAAACTTTACAAGACGAAAATACATAGGAATTTTCTTTAAAATCGGCAATTTGGAAACCATGTTGGGAATTGATGGGAACACTTAATTGTTTCATGATGATTAACTTGTTTTACAAGCTTTTGTATATGCCTGACGATATTTATTATGATAAATCTTAGATGCACTGGGTGCAGTATGAGAATTGTAGAAAAATAGATGCATGAGTCAGACGTTGAATTATGTGGAGTTGCGTTGTGCAATGAAGACTTTACTGTGGATCTCAAGAAAGACTAGGGTGCTGAATCCCAAACCAGGAAATTCTAGCACTGACTGGGTGTGTCTTAGATTGCTCAGTGAACATGGAAAAACTATTTTTTGAGAAGTGATTACAAGCTATATGGCTTGTTGGGAGGGGGCAATTATCTAATTGTCAGACAACGGAATTTTTTTAAATGGAGATGTTCTGCGTTTTTTCGTTTATCTGAGAACGATCCAAATGTTCATGTCACTATAACGATTCCAGAAGCAGTGAAAAGCAGTGAGAAGCAATTAAATAAGTTTGGGGTTGTCGAACAACGAAAGAAGGACATCAAGGCCAAGATCATGGATCTCTACGATACAATTTTTATAGAGTCGTGTTTGCACGTTCAATGCCTTGTTTTTTTGTCAAGTCTCTTCGCGGTGTCTGCTGTGGATGCACCTTTAGATGCTCTGCAGTTCTGGACTGATCTCAACACGACTGATTCAGATGTTGCAGGAGCTGCAGTTACTGTCCTTAACATTTATGATATATTGCAGAAGAAATTGTGCCATTCGCACTTGAATTTGGTTTCTGAATCGGAAACCCACAAATCGCTCGCCAACTTCTGACAGTGAGACAAACAGAACCACTGGAAACCCCCATTTCAGTAGGCTATTTGCGCAGTTGAATGCATCCTCAAAACTGATTCATTTGATTATCCAAAGGTCCGTGCTTATTGTTCAACCTACTTAATATTGAAAGTTATTGGCTCAGCTTAGGCTATACTACCAGCACAGTGGAAAGCTGTCGACAATTTCCAGCAGGCAACGCTACTATATGCCTATTAAAGTTTGTTCGTGACTGGAAAAAGCGACGAAACTAAAAACATAGGCCTACTTTATAAATACAGTCATAAAGGATGAACATCAACAACAGTCTACTCTACAGGTGGTTAAATCTCATCGACACAGATTCCGAGATTTTAAGCACTGAGCAAACTCTTGAAACAGTATACATATAACAATGTAAGATCTGTAGGTCTGTGGGAGTGGAATTGCAGTAGCAGTTTGTGGAGAGAGTTACATTTGTCTGTTGATATTAGGGTCATGTTCTGACCAATAAATCATAAACACACACTGGTTTTATCATATATACTTACATACCTGCATTAGTGTGGTCCACAAAAATTATTTTTCAAATTTCGTTGACGGTACCCTCTCATTTTGTTACCTTGCCTTATTAGTGAATAAGTGTAAAATTTCAGCCTGATTGATTGATATTTAGTGGTCGCGCAATGCTCCTGACTTTTCACCATTCGTGACAATGCTGAAAAACAAGCAAATGACAGCATTAAAAGCCTATGGACAAGGACTCTTTTAGAATTTAGATTTTAAAAAATAAACTGATCATTGTAGACTGCATAAGAGATTGAATGGCATATAGATGTACTGAATGCTGATATAAAGTTAATAATTTAGTCCTAAAATATTTTTTTCAAATTATAGCAATGGCAGCCATATGCTGAACATAGGGTTTTCGATTGTTGGAGACTCAGCAGAATGCCTAACGCATACTTCATTGCGTCAAGGAACTGAGCTCTGTGCTCAGATACAACCTGTACTAGATATTTCCCCCCTTCATTTTTAGTGATGGATGATTTGTTTTATTGAATGAGTTTAACAACCCCTCTCGGCATTGACGTTTACAACCCTGACTCTCATTGTGCACTGTTGTGCCTTCTGACAATCCTGATTTTATTTTCATTGTTTAGTATCAATCTCATTTAGGAACTCACATCGCGATTCTACTACCTGTAGGAAGTTCAACGGTTTCACCGTCCCAAGATCTTTCAACCTGTAAATACATGGCTCACCTGCAACTTGAATGTGTGTTTAATTCGCTCGTTTCGTTCTTGAATTTGAGATGCCTTGGCCATCTTTTGCTGGGCAATGGGCATGTTGCATGGTTGATGGCTGTGTTTAAAAATGCCAAGGCTACCGACTCCTCACACACATGGTTATTACAAATCCTTAGAAAGAGCTTTGGTGGTTGCTGCAGAAATGACACAATTTGTTTTTGAACACTTTGTACCTGAAGATAGACTTCAGAATTCGAAGGTCGCTGGATGGTGCTGTTATCGGGTTTGGACAAGACATCATGCTTCTGTGCATACCAGACTAGGAAACAGGTTGATGTCTCTAACTGACATTTCTTCTGGTCTGCAAGAAGGAATTGTTCTTTGAACATCAAGACTCTGATGGAATACCATATCTTTGCCATCCATCGGAAGTTCGAACCTGCCATGGGGCAGGGAACATGAAGAAAAAATACTACTCTATAGCCACAATCTTTCAACAAAATCACAATAGTTTGTCTCGTTTTTTACCTGTGCCATGACCTAACCTTTGCACCCCGAGTAATTAATTAACTTCATACATGCATCTTTGATACAAGTAGCCACGGGCGTAGACTTGGTCCAGAAGTTGAGGTGAGGGACGAATGAGCGGTCGAAGGACGATCGCCGAGAGACGGCTGAGTCATCGACGACATTTTCATCGACCATAATTATTTTTGACGCCCTTTTTTAGTCGTTTTGTCGAAATCTAGTGAAAATTTACTATTTTCCCAACCAAAATGGCTGATGACCTTTTTTTCTACCCTACTTATATTTTAACAGATTTACCGATATTATCCTAACACTCTCGTAATATCCGATGCTATTTTAGGTATATTTCTGACTGTTGGGAGATATGAGCATGTGTTTGCGATGAGGGGGAACGGTTCCCCACCGCAAACATTGGTGGACCGGGACGTTCTCCTTCGACCGCTCATGCCAGTTACCGTAGCATACTGGCAATCTATCAAATAGCTGCTTTGCAGTATTACCATGACGGATGTTCCCATCCATCGAAAGCATTGCTATCAACTTAGCAACAGGTACATCCGTAATTTTATCCATTCCCTCTTATTATTTAAAAATGACCCAAAGGCCATGTATACCCTTGTTTTAAAAAGGTATTTGATTAAAAGAATAATAACATCAGCTTCTCTCTACAGATCGAAGTAAGCAATGACAACCTTTATCACTAAATCACAAACGAATGTTGACATAATGTAGGCTAAATATTTCACCTTGTCGCGCGACCTCTAAACTTTGGGCAATTTCAATAAAATTTTGTAGGAATCATTGACACATGATGCGTAACAGAATAAAAGGGTACCGTCACGAATTTTTCAAACTTTATTTTTTCGCATAGCTTTGTGGACCACACTAACCTGCATTTTGCATTTTAAACCGAAAAATAGCCGTTATTGTTAAACTTCATCGTGCTGGTGGCAAGGCTTAATCTTATTATAGAAACCTCAAATTTGGTTTTTTGGACTCATCTCTATGAGACGCATGGGAAAATAACCGGGGAGCTAAGAATTTTCAACTTTTATTTTTTTGGAGCACCCTACTCCGTAGCCTATCGACCTACCCCTCTGACCTAACACTTCGCTCATCAAGAAGTTAGTGTTCTGTGTTGTTGTAGAAATTCCAATTGCACAATAAGTTCAATATTTCACCTTTATTCGAAGTCAAAGTGTCGATCGATTGATCACCAACTATCGGTTCTACAGCTGCACCTGCAAAATAAACTTAGCTGTAAATTCTGTGTTTTTAGTAGAAGAATGCTAAGGTACTGAGCAATTCAGAGCAATAATGAGTAACGATACATAGATGGACGAACCACAGCAGCATATCTTACGCAAATTATTGTGGTTCATAATATAATCATAATATATAGGCCTATATATATATACAAATGTAAATTTGTATATGTGTGTGTGTGTGTCGGTGTGTGTATGGGTGTGGGTGTGTGACAGTGTGTGGGTGTGTGTGAGTGTGTGGGGTGTGTGTGTGAGTGTGTGAGTGTGTGTGGATATGTGTGAAGGCTGAGTCAAAAACAGCACAGGCCTATTATAGCTCATAGAGACTGAAATTCAGGCAAACAGCGCATGCAGATAAAAACTTGCTTCCCATCGTTTCCGGCTATAATCCCTTTGTGTCTGTTGATGTCGAAGTTTAAATGATTTTTCCAAAATGGTTTTTCTCACCCTTATAACTAACTTTATCTATGAGCGTTGTTTTTCTCACCGGGTGCGTCTGGGGCACGATATTCTTACTTAGCGTTGGTCAATGCAAAAACTTGTTTATGTTAGACTACATCAAACTATACATGTATGTGAAAGGAGGGAAAATCTCTTTAGCTAAAATAGAGTTTGAGAACATTATTTAAACGTCACGTAACCGGTGTAGGTTGTAAAATTGCTGACGAGGCTGGCTCTAACACCGTCACAACCTGCCCCAGAGCAAACGTCAATGTTTCAAGTAGCCTACGTGTTTTGACTTGAATACGTATTCAGTGTTTTTAACTGCTACCGAGTCTGCCCATAAGTTTACATAATAATGCTTAACCGCTTCCGGTATCACGCGCCAATGCTCAGCTAGATGCCTCACCGCCTGCTGAAGTACAGTCATATGTAGCATCACTGACTGGTCTTCAGCCACATACTTCTGTATCCAGAATGTAGGCCTATCTATGACTGCAGAATCTGAAGAAATTCACGCGGTGATTTCAGAAAATGATGGTGGGCGGACATGGTCATTAGAGAATTTCAAGTGGTGGCTCGGGTAAAAATTAGGGCTATTGATTAATCGCGATTAACGCGTGCGATTAATGCGTTAAAATGTCACCATTATCATTGCTATCTCCTCACGCAAGACTTTCCCTCATCAAGTCTTGATATTTTATTGGTGTAAATACGTTACCTGAAGACATCTACTTCAGGGCATGGCCCGTTTTCGTTATGGGTCTTGCCATTTGTCCAAACACCCACAGTAAAGGTGAAATCTGTAACGGGCACTTCACGGCCAGGACAATTCAAACACAGGTATTTAGTGTCCCCTGTCACTCCCATTCCCCCGTGTTTAGAAATCTTTGGTTCTGCATGCTGGATTTTTGAGACATCTCCGAATTCATCAACGTTTTTAGGATTGCACTACAATAGAAAAGCAAAACAAAAAGCTTCGATCGCTGTCCGATTAAATTAAATGCAGGCTTTGTTATACACCAATTCTGAAATTATTCAACCTCCTAGTATATCCAAATGAGGACCTTTTGGTAAAAAGTAAAGCTCAATATCCCAAACGAAGTAATGAGTTTCAAACATTTGAAACCGTCTTGGATGTATTGACATCTGATCCAAATATTCTGGACATTAGACTTTTTTATTGATCCCATTACAATCACACACACACACACACACATACACACACACACACACACACATACAACTACGTATAAACATAATCAGAATTAAGCAAATTCACATAAAGAGTAGGCAATATAACAACGTGGGAGCCAGGGCCTACAAGCCATGGGAAATGGAAGCAGACTGCTTCCAATTTGGACCAGGGGTAAAGGTTCCCCTCCCCATAATGGTAAAGTTGAGTATAGAAGATTTCTTCCTGAACATTGTTCCCGATATTCCTCAGCATCTGCCATGGACTTCCTCCTGGTAAATCCCTCGAACAATCCCCTCACCGTCATAACACACTCAGGGTAAACCTTCATCCTATTTTACTTTGCTTAACACTCACATCAATTTGTCCTTGCGCTTCCATCACTTTCGCACCCATCAGGGCTTGCCACATGGAGGGAGTAAGTAGCCTGATCCAACTTGTGCCAGAGGGAAATCCCCCTAATGAAAGAAGGGCATAAGAGATTTCCCTCTGGACACATCCACCGGCTTCTCCCTCTGTAGTCTGTACCATTCCTCCCCGCACACCCACGGTAAATTCCCCTTGAACGTTCATCCCGCCATGTCAAGGGTAGATATTCATTTAGGATGACCTTTGCTTTATAGTCACTTACATTAATTTTGTCCTCGCACGTATATGGCGCTCGCTCTCACAACTTATAATTAATTGCATAATTATATGAGACTAAGAAGCAGCAGTAAATTAGTACTTTCGTCTAGAGTAAAGGTTTTTAGTGCAATAAAAGCTTGGTTGCATGACAATTACAGTTCAGAAACAAGGAAAGGAAATGGCTTATAAATTCCACCCTCAAACATTAAAGCACTATTGAAGTCTGTACAAATGCAAATTGCTTTCACTTGTGTAGCCTACATTTGAGGGAAATGTTCGAGGGAATTGTTCTATTGAAGCGCTCTGGTGGAATCCAGAGAGGAAATTACGGGGAGTGATCCTTGAAAATGTCCATAGGATTTGTCTGAATCCCAAAATGGAGGTTGCTGAGTATTGTACAAAGTTATTGACAGTAGACTACTCAATTTGATACATGCCTACCAAAAGAAGTTGATATTTTACTGAATGTTGGACCTTTCCAAACTTCATAGGACTACTACTGTGTTTAACGCACTGTTAACCCATAATCAATTTTTTTATATTGTGCAAATAAAAAAATTAAATAATGGGAGACGACATTTTATGACATCCTAAACCACGCTTCTGAGCATTGAATTCACGAGAATTTTGTGAATAATGACAGTTCAAAAAGGTACAATTACAGCGTGCAAATCCAAACAAGTGAAATTTTCAGGACTTTATCGTTCATAAACAGCTAGCAAGTAAGAGCCAAAACATGCGCTCTAGTCGATGCCAACAGCTAAAAATGCGTTGGTTTCTGGGGCTCTGCCCCAGACCCCGCTGGGGAGCTTACGACGCTCCATCAGACCCCTATAGTCGCTATGGTCTTCGTGCCTTCGGCACTCGCAGCTTCTCGCCTTCGGCGCTTGCTATATGGGCAAAAAGTTTCTGATTGCTTCCAGCTTACAGGGGGAATAGTAGGCCCTGGTGGGAGCAATAGGCACACCAAAAGGGACAAGTCCCGCTAAGTAGGGGTCTAACTACCATTGAGAAGTACAATAAGACAATGAACAGTGAGTAGTAAACCCGTAGGGAACATTAGAATGCATAAAATTTACTTAACTATGTAGTAAAGAAACAGAAAGACAATTTTAAGGAACAGAAGCAAACACAACAGGAAAAAACACAGTAGAGATCACAAAAAATAAACCAATCAAAAAGAAAGAGAAAAAACTATCAAAAGCATGAGTAATCCCTCATACTATTTTCAGAAAACAAAGCACATTGTGTGCACACGTAGGATATACTTGAAGTGAATGAATCTAGCTACCTTTAGAATGTCTATTGGGAGATTACTCCATATGACAGGACCTTGGAATTTAATGGAGAATTTCCTAACATTTGCTGTTGCAAAAATAATACTGAATTCTCAATTGCCTCTAGTAAGTCCATGATGCAATGTTGGAGAGAAGTAGGAAACGAAGGAAGAAGGCTAAGGTTATTGGTGTAAAGGTACATAAACTGACATTTCTCTTTCAAGTCTAATCTGCTTAACGTGCGCATAACTTGTATCTGTAATCATTCTGCGGTCTGTCAGATTGAATGTTAATAAACGATTATTATTATTATTATTATTATTATTATTATTATTATTATTATTATTTAGGAGTTTATGTTCAGCAAATAGGGGACAGTTAACAGTGGATTTAGTGAATACTCGCATGACTTTCTTTTGCAGGATCCTTAAGGCAAGGAGATGCGAGACGTAGGTAGAAGTCCAAATTAAATTGCACTAGCCTAAGTAAGAAATAATTCAACCTCCTATAGCATATCCAAAACGCAGCCTATGACATTATTTTCGCAAAACGTAGATTATAGGCCTACCTAGGTACCCCAACGAGGAAATGATTTTCAAACATTTGAATCGATTTAAGAATGTTTAAAGAAATAGCCTTCTGGATTGACATCTATTCCAAATATTTCGAAATAGGGGGCCTACGCAGTATATTCCGTGCGTCATCCAGAAGATCAAGAGCCTTATTATGTCGTCTTGTGTCCAATAGACACTTTCATTCGGTTTACGTTGAATTGAGCGCAAACATTTCGCCGACCTTCATCTCAGCGGCCTCAATTCGACCTCAATTCGCCGCCGCGAAACACAGCGCCTACACAATCAAATAGAGCGACTACACAACACAATTCGCCGCCTTTCATTTCAGCGCTGCTTCAAAAGGGCGATTCTAAATACGGGGCGTAAACAGCACGTGCTCTTGATTAAAAAGCTAAATCAAAGCACAATTGGTTGAGCATATTCTTCACCGAGCCGAACTTGATTGATTGCTGCTGCCGCCCAATTAATTATTATTTGACTAGAACTTCAAAGCAAAATTGTTCTTAATAAGGTGGGGCTGGACTTCTGTAAAACCTGCGATATCAACTGAAACGAGGGCACATTAAAGTCCTTTCTACTATGAGATAGGTCAAAGTCAGTGTCTATAGCGTTTAGATGTCTCTCGAATGCGTTAAGAGTAGCAGGGGCGGTGATTTGCTGATCCTTGATGGATTCACCTTTCGAAAGGAGAAAACGATCAAGACGAAGAAAATCTGGAAGTGCACTGAAGGCGACCGGCTTAAGTGTCGCGGCCGTTGTCATACGGTTGGAAAGGATATTGTGCTCCTCAGAATCATGTTCCTGACGTCGCAACCATCGAGGCCAGGAAAGTAATGCATCGAAGTTTCACGCCGAAGCGCTGAGCAATAGCGAGTTAAGGACTTCCTCAAGGTCCCTACACAGCGACTTGAAGTGGGTTCGAACCTGCAACCCTCCGGCTGCAAGGTGACGAACATACCCAATTCACCACCGCGCCCCACAACATAACACAGTTCTCGCTATGCTAGGAAACTGAGTAGGCTATACAAATCAAATGAAATCAAATCAAATTATTGTTCCCAACAATGTACAAGATGTAACCGTATAACATAATGACAATTTTATGCGCGGTTCATTCAGTTATGGAGAAAGAATTTTTTACAGAAATTATTATGGTTTGTGAACAGTACTAACACATTAATCGATTTAATGACGTAATTGTGACGCAATGAGTATTATTGTGAGCAACAGGCAAAGTTCCCCTAAAGTATTTATCATTGGAGAAAAAATGAAGATGGCAGAAGCTTTAAGTGAAAACTTTAGTTTGACAACGAGTAAGTAATAGAAATCACAAAAATTATTTTAAAAACTTAGACCTAACTAACTTAATTAACGACAGTAATACGTGCTCGCTGTTCAGGAATGTGTGCTCGACACATACGCTTGAGCCATGAGAGGCCAGTAAAGATACGGATATACAGAGGTAGGCTGTTCCATAGCAAGTGAATAGAACTTATTCTATCAAATGCAGACCTCTCCATAAGACCTCAGAAAGCTGAGCTCTTCGCAAATGACAAACTTAGAAATTTAGCTTGTACATTGTACAAAATGTCGCGAGCAGTACTAGGCTATATTCAATTTTTCACCCTCTTTCCAGTCCAAACATTAATAAAGTTTTCCATGCTGAAGATTATAAAACGTCGATTATAACCATGGGCGTAGTTTGGTTTCCGTTCTTGTAGGGGCTAACTTATGAGTTTGCGTTTTCTAGGGGGCGGGGCTAAGCCAGGGGGAAAATATACCATTTTCACGGTAAAAAACTGAATCTGGGTATTCTTGGGGGGGCTTAGCCCCCTCCTACCCTGCTAAACTCCGCCCATGATTATAACAAGTCGATTATTATTTATTAACACACGTAAAGTTCAGAGTGTCAGATCTGATTATTTAATATTAGGCATTCAGTTGCTGAATGAATGATTCCACTTGTGTTTTTGAGTCATACGCAAAATCTAACGACTAGTAGGCTATATTAGGCTAACGGAATGACTCACATAGCATGGTTTTAGCGCAGCATAGCGAATCCAATTGATAACCTTCTTGTCCAAATTGGCTGACCATGTGGAGTTCAACTTTATGGCTGACTTGACTGTTTCACATCTCCCGCTGTCCGACGCCTCAACATTTCCATCGCACTTCAATGCGAAGCAGAAGCAGGCGAATAGTTGGAAGTAGTAATCGAACATGGCCATGTCGTCTATCATCGCTCTAGGAAGATATTCAGCTGATGACTGATCGGTTCTGTCAACGTTGTACTTATATCCACTTTACCCTGCAGTGGTTCTCAGTGGAGGATCATCTGTCTTCCTTACAAATATTGAGCGACGAGATAAACTATTCATTAGTATTCTCACAATTGAATCCTTGACACCAAAAGACGAATGATTTCCGTAATAATGCAGGTGTTGATTTCATATTAGCAATATTCGGAGACGCTACAAAATTGAAAACAGTGAAATTGATCAGTACTCTAATTAAATCCTTTCATTTCCTGTATGCCATTCTAAATATATCAAAAGTTTAAGGGAAAATCGATATTTAATTATTCATTTTACCAGTCAGAATTAAAGGCAAAATTCAGCGATCGTCAAACACTGCAGTTGCACATATAATTATATATATATATATATATATATAAATATATATATATATATATATATATATATATATATATTTATAAATAGTGTCAGTCGTATTTCTTCATAGAACCCCATATATATATATATGTTTGTGTGTGTGTATATATATATATATATATACAGTGTTATACACACACACACACACACAGGGTACTATGGACGCCGCCTGAAGAAATACGACCGACAACAAGAGATATTGATATTTCTATTGCGCTTTTACCATTGCGGATATCCAGCGAACAAGGTTTGTGACGGCTGGTGACTAAGGCTTCAATCCGTATACAGGGCGGGCGAAACTTGAGTACAGAGAAGAACACGGCAATTCAGAAACGAGTCAAATCTCACATCGGGTGGGGACAGCCGTCACGGGATGACAGTTTTCTATAATCTAGGCATCTGTAGATGAAAAATTGCCCCAAGAAATTACCATTCACAAATTTTTTAACACGATGATGATAGTTTTTAGTTGCTATTTACAATGTTGCATGAACTTGTTATAAATACTCCATGATGAAATTTACTATTATATGACAACTAGCTGTGGTGCCAGCGATTGCCCGAAAATTTTTACTATTTCTACCCTACTCCCTGGATCATTCTGCGTTGACCGCTAAATTTTCGGTTTTCGCCCCACCCGGCTCTCACCCTGCTCGCGAACACACTCTTCTCCTCGCCCCACCCAGCCCCTCCCGCACCAACGCACCTATCCGTCACACCAACGCCGTTTCCACCCCGACATCATGAAGCGTTGATTGACAGAAAAATCTGAAGATTTTAATTGGTAGGCGGCCAGCTACTCGATAAGAAATTATTTAGAAGGCGTTGACAATTACGGGAGAAAAATCTAATTACCGCTCGATGGGCGTTCCTCTAATTAGTGCTACTGGCGCACTGGAGTCGGGGTTGATGAGTCATGGGTCGGGGCTAATGGCTCTTTAATGGATTTTTATTTGCTGGCATAGAACCTGTGCTTTCCCCACTACTTACGCATGCCACATACATGAAAATATACCGACAATTGTTCGTTGTAATGACATTCATCATCGTCGTCTGCCCCGTAGGCTATAGGCTTGTGCAACGAGTGTCTCTGAGGAGATGCCTTAATATCTCACAGATTCTCTGTTTGAATTTTCTGAATGAATGAATGAAAACGTGCTGAACCAAAGGTTTTATTGGTTTCTAATACTTGGAGGTGATGTAGGCCTAGCCTATAGGCCCTATCTCCAGGGCTGTACTGGTAAATTTTGAGGTGAGTACACGCTGATCCCGGGAAAATTCCGTCCCCTCGGGAAAATTTCGTCCATTTTGCCGTCTGAAAAATATGATGACCTTTTTTGTCATCCGGCCAAAAAAAATCTTAAACAGCCGTGTCCGGCTGATTTACTAGCGTGTACGGTGTACCCTTCTTTTTCCCCGCGTATAACCTACTTTTCGGGAGGTGAGTATACGATGCCATTTTCCCCGGAGGTGAGTATACGCTGTATACCCGCGTATACCCTCGTGTATGATGTAACAGGTAACAGGTATTCGTGTGTAGGCCTACAGTTCCTCATCCACGTGCGACAGTCAGAGCAAAGGTGTGTATGCTTGATTGTTCACTTTGATAGAGAATCATCTAGAAACACACGGTAAAACCTTTTCTTTGTTTAAACGTTTAGCCTACAAGAGTATATAACTGAATAGAAGAGTTAAAGTAATTCTGACAGTATTTGAATTTTGTAACAAAGATGTCGCTGTGTGAAATCAACTACAACAACTGAACCACCAGCAACTACAACTGCGGCAACTGAACCACCAACAACTACAATTATTGCAGGGCCAACAACAGAAGGTGATTGCTATTATTCGGCTGCTACTATAAAGAGCGTTCATCCAGCTTCCATTATCTATAGATGAAATAGAAGCTGGATGAAGGTTCTCTATAGGTGAAATAGAAGCTAGATGAAGGTTAGAGAAATGGAAGCTGGATGAAGGTTCTCTATAGATGAAATAGAAGCTGGATGAAGGTTAGAGAAATGGAAGCTGGATGAATGTTCTCTGTAGGTGAAATAAAAGCTGGATGAAGGTTAGAGAAATGGAAGCTGGATGAAGGTTCTCCATAGATGAAATAGAAGCTGGATGAAGGTTCGCTATAGATGAAATGGAAGCTGGATGAAGGTTAGAGCAATGGAAGCTGGATGAAGGTTCTCTATAAATGAAATAGAAGCTGGATGAAGGTTCTTTATGGGTGAAGTGAAAGCTGGATGAAGGTTCTCTGTAGGTGAAATAGAAGCTGGATTGACTGAAACAACGCTTTCACGGGGGTAATCTGAAACCGTAGGGGGTAGGACGAAACCGGTTTGAGATTTGAGATTACCCCGACGGTAACTTGAAACCGGTTTCATCCCACCTCCCGGTAATCTGAAAACATAGATGTAAAAAACGATGAAAAAACCCCCGAAACAAACGTCCTTTTTTTGAAAAAATAAAAAACGAAAAAAAACCGATAAAAAACGGAAACGGAAAATAATTTGCCTTTGTTACATCTGAAACTTCATTTTAAGGCTAAAAACCTTGCTTATGAAATTTTTTCTTAATCTGCAAATAGCACAACTTTATTATTGGGCCAAAATTTATTGGTATAAGTAAGCTTAACATTAATCTACCACAGTTATAATTTTCTTATAACTTTGGTTTACTATGAAATTCAGAAAATTAAAGGTATTGACATCTTTTCAAATCTAAATTTTAAACATAAGTCCACATACATGTAAGTTCATGCTAATCGACATAACGCAAATAAATCTAATCAGAAGCAAATACCATAGATGTGTACTAAATTATATATTGCACCTTTTCACTTAAAATTGTTACTTATAAATATTAATTATAGGCCCAAGAATTTTATATAAAAATAACTTTTACAAATTTCATTTCTTGTAGGGACCTGCTACATGTATTTCTCAAATGATGACTTAAACAATTACATAATGACACCATAATAGTTAGCTGAATCCTTGAGACTACGGTGAAAACGTATAGAATATCAGACAAAAATTAATGCCAATAGCTAAAATGCGTAATTTCTCGCTGGGGGAGCTTACGACGCTCCCCCAGAGTCGCTATGGGCTCCCCCAGAGTCGCTATGGGCTTCGTGCCTTCGGCACTCGCTGCTTCACGCCTTCGGCGCTTGAAATATAGGCAAAAAGTTTCTGTTTGGGGGACTGCTTCCATGCAGCGTACAAGGGGGGATAATAGGCCCTGCCCCTGCCGAAATGTCCCATACGCCTATGGTCAGGGCTGTACTGGTAAATTTTGAGGTGAGTATACGCTGACCGGGAGAAAAACCGACTTTTTCGGGCACAAATTTCTGGCGGCTGTCATCCGGAAAAAATTTCCCCATTTTCCCGTCCAAAAAATCTGATGACCTTTTTTTTTGAGTCGTCAGCCAAAATCTCATGAAAATTTTCCATTTTCGCCGCCAAAATTTCTGACGACCTTTTTTTTATTTTTTTTATTTAGTCATTCGCTCTGGATTTTTGTGAAAAATACACCTGAATATAGCCTTTGCCTTTCTCGCGCGTATACCCACACGCCCTTTGTGAGGTGAGTATACGCTGTATACCCGCGTATACCCTGGTTTTTCGCGGTGAGTATACGATGCCGTTTTTTCCCGGAGGTGAGTATACGCCGTATACCCGCGTATACCCTTGATTACAGCCCTGCCTATCTCTATACTTGCAAAAGACTAACTCGGCTCTACCCTAACTGTGTTAGTGCCAGTCTCAAACCTGGAAGAAAGAGGAGGGCGACGATGGTAATATTTGATATGACACAGGTTTGTTCTTTAAAAATTCTTTCATTCGACTATCCGGTTGACAGGCCGCAAACGGTTACAACAACTGCGTGCTGTCCAACCTGTGGACCACGGGGTGAATTCAAGTGACTCGTCCGAGCTTACTAAATTTTTGCACTTTGCAAAGTGTCAAAAGAAACGATGAACAAATGCTGTGGTCTACTTGAACTTTTGTTCATAATGATACTTCAAGGGCTGCTTTGCATGGGGTCGAACAGCTACTAACAGAGGCAAACCGACAGATACATGTAGGCTAATCTCTTTCTATAACTGAGGTTAAGTTCCCCTAGTGGGCCTAGTCTATCCAAGAGACTGACATACGACTTCTACCCAGAGCCGACGAACGGCGAAGTCTTCCAAGGCTCTTTCTCGACCGACGACCATAACAGTTGTATTTACTACTCTTTAGAAAGAGGACTCTGGTTAATACCTATTCGTCTCTTTATAATAGCCAGAACAGAAGGGTTGAAATCCGGCTCAGTCTTAAAGTGAAGCTGAGCCACCAAAACAGCGATTGAGAACTGAGAAACGAAAAGTTGAGTTAGCAAATGAACTGAAAAGCGAACTGAAAGCATGTCAGGAAGGAACTTCACCCTCTACTTTTATGTGCCGTTTCATTATAACGCATGTGAAGCATAATGTATACATTATATTATGCATTATTAGAACTATTATTGTTACTATTATCATTATTATTATTTTTTGCCCTGAGGTATTTTGTTCCTCTAGGGACTTATAAAAAGTTAAAAGCAATGTGCCTGGAACGGCTAAACCTCATCCACTTCGGGCGTAGACATGCTATTTAACGACGCTGTTATGCACGCGCCTCGTTGGTATGACAGCTGTTGTCGTTGTCAATCTATTACTAAGAAACGAATACAGAGCAATGCAGCTATATGCTGCAGAAATTCTGTTTGTTTAAATTTAATCTGTTATTTTAGTCAAAAAATCATCCCAGGTAAATATTTAGATTTCCAACACTGTGCAGAGAACCTGATGAGAGGATCTTCAGTTTCGCAATCGTCGGAGAAGTCATTCTTCTCTGTCCAAACCAAACGCAACAATTAATTCACCATTGCACAACAATAGGATTTTAATTATTTAAAATATGTAATCTGACTGCGAGAAAGTCTTTATTCACTTGCAGGACCCTAAGATTACCGATCTTAACCTATCAACTCTGTCAACAAGCATACATGTAGGCCTACTTTTGTTTCGCGGGCAACATCAATAATTTTATTTATTTATTTCTCACATTTGGCACAGCGCTCCTTTCAATTCACTGCTCAGAGGCGCTCCCGAGACTGCAACGCGGACACTGCATCAGTGTTTCGCACCGAAATGCACAAGCAAATGCGAGTGAAGGACCTTTTCAAAGTCACTAGAGGTGGTTCCACCTTTTCAAAGTCACTAGAGGTGGATTGGAACCTGGAATCTCCGACTCGAATGCACCGAGCATACCCATACACCATCGCATCCCCCAATATTATAACAAAAATTGCTATGTTAAATCATGTAAGTTATAGACCCTTAGGTAGTATGTTATGGTTTACCTAACAAGCAGGGACTTCTATCCCCCCTAAGCAGCCGGGCTCAATCCATCTTCTTCCCCCAACTTCCTGGGTCGGCCTTCCCGCTCGGAAATATGTTATCTAGTCCATTCCTCTGGTGAATGAAGGTTTCTGAGATGGGTAGGGTTTGGGGAATGGATGCTCTCCTCCCGTAAGAATTTTTTCAATTTTCGCATTACAACTATACTTCAGTGGAGGGATTGCTGACAAGAGTGGTCTAGGACTTAATATATAGACCTAAACTTAACAATAATTTTTTGAGTTTCCACATTGTAATGGTAGGCCTACTAGCCTATAACTGTTTACGATGTCGTCCTAACAAAACTGCTCGAACACTTCAGTGCTGATAAAAGAGTATTCTGAGATTTCGATAAATATACTTGTGATTACAATAATTTCTTTATTTATCAAGTTCAGCAACTCAGTTCTGCAGGTGATGGACTACGCGATAATGAATAATTACTGACGAGAGTAAACTTAGGCCCATCAAAAATTATAGCGGTTATAGCCTATTTGTTGCAATTCAATCAGCTTAGGGCCTATCTCTATTGCTCAAAACGGTCCTGAGTTGCTGGCCAATATACAATTAGCAGAAAGTGTTACAAATGGTACACAAATCAGGCAGGAACTACCAAACCACATATAGACCCAACTGCCAAAATTGGGTAGCCATGCATTGTGCTTAGCGACTCTGATCAGTGTGCACTGCGAGAGGCGTTGCATAAAATTATGGATAGAGATCATATAGTACAATGCAATACAATAAAAACACAATGTAGACCTCCGTAATTATGATGTTGTTTTACTAAGTGTTCAAGAAACGCAACATTTTTAAATTTGAGTCTGAAATTTGAAACATAACGCTGGAGAGAAGCCATTATTTGTAAAAAAATAATAGGCTATTTTGTACAAGTAGGCCTATTAATACTAAATCATATTCATTATAATAATTATGATTGTCATTTATTAAAATAGTAAATAATATTATTATAATCACATAATGGTAAATTTGTTTATGGTATATTATAAACAGCTCATGTGATGCAAAAATGTGGATAGTATAGTATAGTGGGGCGCGGTGGTGTAGTGGTGGCGTCGTTGCCTTGATGCCGGAAGGTTCGAGGTTCGAATCCACCTCCCCGCGTAAGGACCTTGGGCAAGTTCTTCACTCACAATTGCTCAGCGCTTCGGCGTGAAACTCCGATGCAGTGTCCGCTCTGCATTCGGGAGAGCCTCTGAGTAGACAGAGCTTGAAGGGGCGCTATAACAAGTGCACATACATTAGGGTGCATCACAAATGCATTGAAAATTTTTGAAGTATATAAAATGAGCTGTCTGGGTTTGGATTTTGTTCCATTGTGATAAAGATTAAATTGGGTAAAAAGATTTTTGAAATCTGCTTATATTTAGAGGTCCCCCACCCATGTTTTCAAACATTGCTTTTACCAACCTCGAACAAGCAAATTTTAGCAAATCCTTTTTGTGATATTAAACATAATGCTTCGTTCCAATGACTCTATGACTAGAACCAGCGGCGACGCTAGGGGCTCGGGGGGGCTTAGCCCCCTATAAAAGGCTACCCCCACCCCCAAAAAGCCACCCGGGTTGTTTTACATGAAAAACTGAAATATTTCCAGGATTTTCGACCGGATGACTTTAAAAAGGTCGTCAGAAATTTTGGCGGATGAAAATGGAAAATTTGCTTCAACCCCCCCCAAAAAAAACTGAAACCCTGGCGCCGCCACTGACTAGAACAATGCTAAACATCAAATTTAATGTTGTTACAATGTTTTAAATTAATATTTAGAAATAACATTGCAAACATCCTAATATATTCAAACCACTGGAATTTAGAATTGCCTCATATTAGATTTGTATGTCAAATATACGAAAAGCAAACTATTAAAATAAAAATATTTATATAATATGTGGCCATTAGCAAGTGTTTGTTGATGAATAGTTTGCTCTTATAAGTGGTTAACTGTTGAAGAAATACAATAGTTTCTTCATGTTTTGCAATTTAGTTTTTTAGATCACCGATTTTTATAATTTGTATTGAAGTGTTCTTCTAACTGAGTGTCTTCGACAAAGTCCTACGTTATGTTTTACGCCTCGATCCGCCCCATCATTCGCAACATTCACTACCTCAACATTTTAGCATGTGAAACGTAAGCAACTGACGTGCAACACTCATTGACAGAAAGGTTAAGAAGCTGGTATCAAACTCAAAATGGTACATTGCGAACCACGAATTCACTTTAACAAGGTTGCATGCAAGTTGTATTGAAAAATTAATAGATGATGGGAATAGTGGGTTGTGCCCCAACCATTGCCAAATTGATTGAGTTGGACTTGCAGATAAGAAATTGGTTTGAGCTTTATTAAGGCATCTATTAGAGTGTCTCGTTCCAAAAGGTACAGACTCACTGAATATGCAGAGGAACTATTTCAACATTTCAGAACCAATTTCTCACGTGTAAGTGGGATGCCAAAGATGTTGATTTACATGTGATGCTCGAGTTGCAAATTGAGATATAACCTTGTCAACAGCCTGATACTCCGGTAAAAGCTTGTACAGGTGCAGACCATTCCAAGGTGCACAGAGGGTTTCTTACATATAAGACACCATGTGGCGTACACGGTACACAGGAGTCATGAAGGTTGCAAATGTATGTATTCTGGGTCTTTTAGAGTTATTGGTTGGCCTATAGTGCATCGCAGCAGCTTTGCCATATGCGACTCACAAAGACTAATGCTATTAGGCTATAGGCCAAAACAGCCATGTACTATGCCTTGAGTAGAGCACCAGATCTTCTAAAGGTCATTTCACTTTTCAAAGCAGACACAATAAACAAGTGATAGCTAAAGCAAACTCATAATAATCGTCAGATAGAAATTCAACTTGTTTACTGGCTAAGGTGATCACTTGCTTAGGTAGACCTACTTACTTGGCTGTTGAAAATCTTGGTGTTGGCACAATAGATCATGGGCTCTCACTTTGTGCTGCTAGATTGCAATGCATTTTAAAACCTGCTTGCAGGTGAGCAACTCAGTACCTCTGATTGTTGCATCATAAACCCAGATTGCACCCTGTCAGGCAATGCATGTAGTATAAGCTTAACGACCCTAATGAGACAAAATAGCAACTTAATTACTTTAGCCAATGATGTTATACTCTGATAAATTATCTTGTAAAATGTAAGTCAATGAAAAGTCCTTTTCTTATCATATGTGCAATGCATGAAAATGTATAAAGTGGGCAACAATCACAGCAGCATAGATGATTTGACACTGCTGTCATCAGTCTCTCAGCTCCCGCTACCTTGCCTTAAAAAACCTCGGACTCTGCATCGGGGCCCGGTCCAAAAAGAAACCACAGACTCGTCTGAATATTATGGAGTTATTCGAATTGGGTCCTAATGGCAGGCAATTTAATGCATGTGAAATGTCTTTGATAATAATTAAGTACAAGTTATAAACCGAATCTATAATAAAGCAATAGATTCCATTGATTTCTAACCCTAAATCAAATTTTCGAATTGATTAATTAGATCTTAAATATTTAACAGTCTCACCTTTCAGATAGTATTGTTTTAAGTGAAATAAAATGAACTCCATTTCAGTTTAAAAGTATTTGATATGTTTATTTTACTAATGCAAATTAGAAATGACTACTGACTGGGAAAAATTGTCATGTTTTCCACGATACAAGCAATGGAAACCAAACAAAACTTCAAGGGGCCGGGGGACCTCTAACTATTTTTGAATAAAAAATTTTTTCTCACCACAATGTTTCTCTAAGGTAATGTAACATAGTTAAATGGCAGACAAATGAAATTTTAAAAAAAATTTTTTTTGATGCACCCTAACATACATAGTATTACATACATACATACATACATACATAGTTAAAAACTATTACCATTCAGTCAACATTTTCTGTGGGGGGAAGTAATTTCTGGGGAACTTCGTTATAGATGCCTATAGATTGAACACTGTCTTCCATGGTCGGCTTTTCCCCCATACCGACGTGAGTTTTGGCTCTTTTCTGATCCCCCCTATTTTTCACTGGGATCAAGCTGCGCCCACCATGCAGAGGGATAGAAACCCCTGCTAACAAGATATAGCCCTGGAAGTTACATCAACGCGGCGCTTTATTTGAGTTTTATTGAGTTTGTCATCTTGTGTACTATACCCCAAAGACTTAACCATCTTTACTCAAACTCGATCCTTTACCATCATTGGGCGATCCTTATGGAATTCTCTTCCCTCCACTCTGCGTAGGACTCTGCTTTCAGGAACACTATCTACAATCTACATCTCTCTCTCTCTCTCTATCTCTCTCTTCTTAAGACCTATTTTTCTCTAGAGCTATCGCACTGGGAGCGCTACTGAATGGCCTCGGCTGTGAGCGGCGCTATAGAAATTCCCAATTATATTACATTACATTACTCAGATGATACAAACTCTTCATTTCATTCTTCTCATCCTTTACAACTTCATTGCACATTTTCTCCATGTGACAAATCTAGCATGAAATTAGATAATATTCACCAAACTCTCATGCCTTAACCCAGACCCGGCCTTAAGGCAAGGCGAGCGATGCGACCGCCTTGGGACCCCGCGCTTCCAGGACCCCGCGCAGCTGGCTATAATTTATTTTTACTTTGTTGAGATTGATAGGCCTAATGGTTACGTCGCATATCAACTATGCTCAATTGCAGTCAATGTGCCGCGTGAATGTGATAGGTGATTTTGGAAACAAAGATCTATAAATTTAATGCTAGGCAGAGTCACAGCTAGAACCATTGTTGCATGCCTACACGTTGAATTAATTTTCAAAATATGAACAAATGGCTAAGACTCATCAAAACCCATGCGATCAACAATAGACTTAGGCCTACTTTGAGAATGTCTCAAGCCATTGATAAGGAAACGAATGTAATAAAGAAAAACACATATGTATGCTGCAGAATTTCTGTTTATTTCAACTATAACAGACCTTTTTGAAACTTTGTATATTCTTTAAAAGTCATTCTGGTAATAATTTAGATTAAGAGAAATGTGTTGAGAACTGGATGAGAGTATCTTCAGTATCGTCATAGATCTTTTCTGTCGGAATAAAACACAACGATTGAAAGAGAATGCGAATTTAACATATTGGCTATGAGAAATCTTCCAGTTTTGTCTATGGAAACAGTGAAGGATCATTAAAGTGAATCACCTCTGTAACCAACCTATAGCTAATAATGATCGATAATTTAATAATATTATTTATGTCTTAAATCCGTCTAAATAGGCATAACAAATAACTCTGCCATTGATTTGTTTAATCAATGCATCGTTTCGCTGATAATTATTATTAATCGATGAATCATTCATCCGTTCATACAGACCAGCTATTATTTATATAGAACCAGCTGGAAGATGTTAAAAGCATCAATCATCATACAGCCTATTAAACAGGTATTCATATTTCAACTTATGCCAAGCTATCAGCACTTTTCTTTTCTATCCTAGCATCTTCCCGAAAACCGACGTGTTCTGTTAACAGCTAGTGCACGTCTCTCTCCTTTACATCCTCTCTGTAGGCCTATCTGTTTGTCTTTCTCTTTTTATCTGCTTCTCTGTCTCTTTCTTTCTCTGTAAGTCTGTTTCTGTCTCTGTATGTCTCTCTCTCTCAGCTTCAACCCTGTCAATTCTCCTTTTTGTCTTGTAGGCCTATGCTAAGTAGCCATACTATCTCATATCATCATTATTTGCTGACCACCATCTTTACGCAGATGACACTCGACTCTGCATAATTATCCTTCCTACCGTTACACTTTCACACAACTTCTCGTAACTCTGCTTGAAACTCAAATAGCTTATAGGCCTACTCTTTAACCCTCAGAGGCTAACCTGGGGTGTTTTTCACCTCGCTGTCAGTCTATATGCTGACTTTTTTTTACTGCTTTAAGATACTTTATGAGCTTTTGATTATCTGTTTTTAGCTTATATTTGCATATTTTTTTATTTATATCGAATGCATGGTCCCTTCACTGATGTCACAAATCTTGGTCCAATTCTGTACATTATTTACGCTTCTGAACTTGCCGCTCTTCTTGCAACACATTCAGTTTTGGGCCAGCTTTATGCTGACGATGTACAAGCCTACAAGCATTGCCTATCATTCTAGCGCCATATCAGTTTTCCGAGACACGAGTGAGACCTTCCTTGTAGCTGCCCTAGAAACATGGATATCGTCTAACCGACTGCGCCTAAATCGAACTAAGACTAAATTTATATCTGACTACGCAATCGTAAGTAACTTGCTAAAATTGACTCTGCTGCATTTGTGACCGAATTCCCTAGTTATTCAAGTACCTTCTCAAACACTGTCCATGACGTTGTTGTCCACGTTTGCTCCTCACATTCAACGATTTGCTCGAGACTGTTACTATCAACTGCGTCAGCATCGCACATTTTTTTGCTTCGCACTAACGTCTAGTGCTGTCACCGCTCTAGTTCACTCCTTCATGACTTCCCGTCTTGACTATTGCTCGTCACTCTACTGTTGTATCCCATCCAATCAAATAAATATACTTAAACCGAGTCTTTTGGGTCGGCCATTTTGGAAAATGGCCTCCGAAATGGCCGTTATTAAGGCCATGGAAAAATTTGGCAAGGCTTCATTGGAATCCTTGACCCCTGTTTGTTAAGGCACCAAGATGTCGGTTACAAGTGAACTGAAAGCCGAGATATTGACAAATCCATCTTTTTGGGTCTGCCATTTTGGAAAATGGCCACCATTGAGCCATGGAAAAATTCGGAATGGCTCCATTGGAATCCTTGACCCTGGATGTGTATGTTGTTACACCAAGATGACGATCCCATGGGAATTGGAAGGTGAGATATTAAAATATCTGTAAGTCGGTCGACCATTAAAATACATTGCCCACGTTAGCAAGGTGACAGTGACTCAAGTTAATTCGTAAGTCAATCATCGTGCTAAGCAAAAACGCAGCAACTACAGTTACTGTCTTTTTGCTTAGCACGATGATAGGCTACTTCAGTGGAGATAATGTGAATTTTTGTTTTTCATGTTTCCGGGCAGATGTTTTTTTGCTTCTATGGATATGATAGAATATACTGTCATGATGTAAAACAAGTGCTAACTCAAAAACGGAAAAAATGTAGTTATTGTCGTTTTGCTTAGCACGGCAATATAGATGGCTGTAGGCTAGCTTCGATGAGTGTATGCTAATATTTAATTTTAGTTAGGCCTCAGTTTCACAGTTTTGAAATTCAATGCTGAACTTCACTTAGTACAAAATACTTTTCTTGATCGAACATGGTTTAATTTTATATAACAGGCCCATAATTATAGTGTGGGGTGAAAAATGCTCCCCAGATTATCCAATATGGGATTTATTTCTTTATAGGTTAGCCTCTGAGGGTTAAAGCCTCAGCGCAAAGCTACCACTCTGCATAGTATCCCACAGCCCTTTGCAAACGTACCACCATTCCAGGGTTCTAGGACGATTGATCACCGGACGGTTGATCACCGGACGGTTGATCACCGGACGATAGATCACTGCGGACGTTTGATCATCGACAGATTGATCACCGGACGATTGATCAGCAGCCTCATGTTTTTGAGAAAACGACTTCGACATCTTATCGACCGACAACTCCGTAGCTTATAGGCCTACCCCTCTGACCTAACACATCGCTCATCAATAAGTTAGTGTTCTGTGTTGTAGAAATTCCAATTGCACAATAAGTTCAATATTTCACCTTTATTTGAAGTCAAGTTGTCGGTCGAGCGATTGAACCAATACCGCAGCCGCACCTGCAAAATAAACTTAGCTGTAAATGCTGTGTTTTTAGTAGAAAAATTGTGGCGGACACGCCATAGGTTAAGTACCATGATATTGGTGGGGTTCCGGCAACTAGCGGGAGTAACTATGACTCTCGTTAGGTAGCCATTTCCCCTTGTAAAAGACCTGTATGGAAGACCAAATAAGACGTCCATGCCAGTTCATAGCGTGTAGACAGGGTTTTCCTGTGGAATAAAGCCTGTCACACGGTGCGGTGCTATTAGTGTAGAGTAGTGACCCACTACTCTGTGCGTGCTATGACTTGCTCATAGTGATTTCGGTTGTGTTTCGACTGTCAGTGGCAACATTGGCTGTTCGAATACGATTTTGGCGATCCTGATTTATAGCTGAAGCTAGATTATTCGGTTGTGAGAGCTTTCGGTAACGATCTTTCAGGGTGCTCTTCCCTGTCATTGATCTCACGGGGTTCAACCTTTCGCTTGCGAAGTGAAAGCTCAGGGAATGATACAGTATTCGTGATCTGCCTAGTGGGTGATCGCAGTATCATGTGAAAGTTCCGTTGACTGCGCTCTACAGTCAAAGAGTCTGTTTCGTGTACGTAACGCAAGTGTTACGGAGTGTTAAACGAAGACGCTGCAACTCCGTAGGTTTGCAGACGACCAGCGTGTCGATTGAATACGGTTACAAATATATGTATATATATATTATTTATATATATGTATATTATATCCACGCATCCTTACATGTAAACTGTTCGGCATTGGGCCTCCGACAGTTGAGTCTCTTATTGATCCGTTGTATCCTGGGTGAGTGAGTTGAGACGAGATTGGTTCTTTACGTTGCATCTTTGGTCCACGGTGACTTTGCATCTGTCTCGTTGGTGAAGGCTACGTCTGCCGCCGAGGAATTCAATTGATCGTCTGTCGGTGAGCATTGGACCGCCGCCGACAGGGACTCGTTTGACTGCTTGAAATTGTCTGGTGTCCGCGGGAACTTCAACGTCTGACAAATCGTTGTTCTTGCTTGTGTTGTTTCCGTATGACTAGGGCCGTCAGAAGAATCATTGTTTAAACGAATTGGTGTGTTTTGTGGTCGGAGCATAAATTAGATAAGACCCATTGTGTAGGACTTTTACACTGAGAGTCCATAGCTGCTGAGAGTAAGGACGAAAGGCGCCGGTAGAAAATCCAACAAATATAACTTACAAAGTATATTCAGCGACCAGGGGCAGGTCGTGGTGCCATCGGTGAAGAGGTCGATTGGTGACGGCCTAGGGTCTCAGTCAATTCCCCGTCTTTACGGTCAAGTCCATCAGGTGTTCCTTGTCTGTTGACTCAGCGTGAGCGGCTGGTAAGGCCTAGCGCTACGCGTGGATCCCTTGTGTACCATCTCCCGAAGGACACGAAGGCAATATTTTTTCCCATAATTTCATTAACCAGAACAGCATCGGTTTGCTCCGAACAGTTCCCTCTTGGAGGACTGGCATCGGTCGAGCGACGTTCACCGTCGTTGGTTACCTGTTACAGGCGTTGGTCTCGCCTAGGTACCGATCGTGTGAATCTGTGGAAGCTGCCGAGTGCATGCTGAGATCGTGACGATTTCGGGCGTCTGAGAGTCACGCCTACTGTGTATAGTCCACCCCGGTCTTCCCAAGTTGTTCACTGGTGGTGAGACGGGTTAACTCCTGCGGTCTTCTGCCGGGAAGGCGACCCGCAAGTGTCGGTTGGTCTCGGCGTTGAGCCGTAGTTGTCACCGTCAGTCTTTGGGTGAGGTGAGCACCGAAGGAGATCGTTTGGAGTCGGGTCATCGGTGATTCCGCGTGATTTCCCGGGGTTCGGTTCCAGTAATTGAACACGTTATCTGTCCGTCGTTACAGGGAGCGACGAGATGGGAAAGTTGTCTTGACGCATCCTAGGGCTCAAGCCGCTGGAATGGCCGTGGTTTCTGTCACTTTGGTCTCCGGAGATAAGAGAATGCGCCATGTTCCCCATTGGTGGTGATGGTTTATTGCTCCCCGTCGGTGGCAATGGTTCGACGGCTGCCGGGTGCAGCGTAGTGCAAAGAAACGTTAACCGGTCTGGCGGGAGAACGAAACCCGCGGTCGCGAAGGGTGGCTCCCGGCGAGGCCCTTCTGCAAGTGGAGCAACGAACCCTGTGTTGAGAGCCGGCCATCCTCTCTCTCTCTCTCAGGACGTCGCCTACTCGGTGACCGCGGAAGAGGCAGAGAGTGGGTCCGACGCTACGGAGCTGTACATCCGTTCGCGGGCGTCTTATTCTTCCACCGATGAAGGCGGTGATGTCGCACACGCAGCCCTAAGTGGCCCGGGAGGCTCACAGCGTCCTGGTAAAACGGAGTCTCTCCCGGGGCTTGGGCAGCCAGATACCCTCGGTAACTTAGGTGCTACCGTGATGGTAGAGAGAACGCCACAAAATGCTAAGGTACTGGACATTTCAGAGCAATAATGGGTCACGATATATATATATCGATGGATGATGAACCACAGCAGCATGTCTTATGCCAATTTTTGTAGTTCATAATAATATATATAAAATATATATACACATGTATATATTGTGTGTGTGTGGGTGTGTGTGTGTGTGTGGGAAACTGTGGGTGTGTGTGAGTATGTGGGTGTGTGTGAGCGTGTGGGGTGGGTATGTGTGAGTGTGTGTGGGTATGTGTACAGGGTAGGCAAAAAAAGCATAGGCCTATAATTATGGATCATAGAAACTGAAATTCAGGCAAACAGCGCATGCAGATAAAGATATTTTCCCATCGTTTCCGGCAATAATCCATTTGTGTCTGCTGATGTCGAAGTTTAAATGATTTTTTCCCAAAATGGTGATTCTCACGGTTCTCACCCATATAAGAAACTTTTCTATGAGCGTTGTTTTCTAATGTAATAATTAGGGCTGTTGTTCGATTAAAAATTTTAATCGAAATTAATCGCGCGATTAATTTTTTAGTCGCAATTAACTGCAAATTAATCGCAATACATTTCCTTAAAATATATTAATCTTACTATTTTCTAAGGACCCCAGAAGCATACAATTTTAATGACTGAATGCATTCTTTCTATTGCAAACATATTTAATAACCTTTGGCTAATTCCTATTGAATTTCTGCATTTAGTTTATTGAACAGTTTTGTATGACAGACAGAAATGAAATACTGTTCAAATCATAGAACTGCTCAAAATCCGTTAATTTTTTCATTTGAGCCACCTTTAAATAAAATGATATAGGCCTAAATGTGAAATTAGACAACCGTTTTCTGACTATCAAAATTAATTATTTATTAGGCCAATTGCATAGGCAGGCCAGTTTATTGACATTGGTCGGTTCAAGGATTGCTCTTATAAATTAACAATAGTAGGATTACTATTGAACCTCATTATTTAGTCACAATTTTTCACAAGAGGTTGCGGTTCTTGTCAAACCTCGTCTCAGTTATCCTTCTATAAACATTTATCATTTGAAACCTGAAATCCATTGGTCATCTCCTTGAGTTCAACCAATGTAGTCTGACGGGGTGAGGAAAGAGGAAACAACCTTAGTGGACGATGCGATGCGACCGATGTCGACGACTCATCGTTAGCGTTTAACTCATGTTTTGGTTCGCATGCAGGCGATAATTGAGCAAAGAATTGCTACGATAATGCTCAAATTCTTTTTTGGAATATTTGCCAAATAATGTATCACTAGCTTTAAGTATGAGCCTTCCGTTTAAAACGAGTTTTCTGCCTCTGATTCCATTTTAATCAGATCTAATTAACGCATGCGATTAATGCGTTAAAATTTTTAATCGCAAATTTTTTTAACGCGTTAATCGCACGCGTTAACGCGATTAAATCAACAGCCCTAATAATAATATGTAGAGAATTAAGTGCCATGGGTTCGTAAGCAATCGATTAAAAAAACCATAGCAACGATTTAGAAGCACTCACTGGGTGCGTCTGGGGCACGATGTTCTTACTTAGTGTTGGTCAACGCAAAAACTTATTTATTTTAGACTACATCAAACTATAGGCCTACATGTATGTGAAAGGAGGGAAAATCTCGTTAGCTAAAATAGAGTTTGAGAACATTATTTAAATGTCACGTAACCGGTGTAGGTTGTAAAATAATATTGTCCGCGAGGCTGGCTCGAACACCGTTACAACTTGCCCCAATGCAACGGTCAATGTTTCAAGTGCGTGTTTTGACTTGAATACGTATTCAGTGTTTTTAACTGCTACGGATTCTGCCCATACATAATTAGCCTATGTTCAGCCGCTTCCGGTATCATACGTCAATGCTCAGCTAGATGCCTCACCGCCTGCTGAAGTATAGTCAAATGTCGCATCACTGACTGGTCTTCAGCCGTATACTTCCTCAGATGTAGGTCTATGACTGCAGAATCTGAAGAAATCCACGCGGTGATTTTATTACATGATGGTGGGCGGACATAGTCATTAAAGAATTTCAAGTGGTGACTCGGGTAAAAATTGGGGCTGTTGATTAATCGAGATTAACGCGTGAGATTAACGCATTAAAAAGTCACCATTTTCATTGATATCTTCTTACGCAGAACTTTCCCTAATCAAGTCTTGATATTTTGTTGGCGTAAATACATTACCTGAAGACTGCTACTTCAGAGCATGGTCCGTTTACGTTAGTGGTCTTGCCATTTGTCCAAACACCCACAGTAAAGTTGAAATCTGTAACGTATAACCACCCGACATTACATTCCGAACACAGGTCTCTTGAGTGCCATTCTCCGGTCGTTGAGTTAGTATAGCCTATCATATTGACGTCTCCAGTTGTATCAACGTTTTCAGGATTGCACTACAATAGAAAAACAAAAAAGCTTCAATCGCTGCCCGATTGAATTAAGTGCATGCTTGGTTATCAGTGTTTAATCTAAACGTCTCTGGAGGGAAGTTCCCCTCAGGATTGACATTTCCACCAACCAGAAAAATTTAACATAATGATATTAGTTTTTAGTTACTGTTTTCATCATTGCTTTACATGAAGTGTTATAATTTACAGTAATATTATTTACTATTATATGATTATAATGACATTATTTTCTACTATAATAATTATATGATACTAACATGTTGCAATGAGTATAACTTACTGTATATATTTGTATATAAACACTATTTTTTTCCTAACTGAAAACAGAGATGACATCCCCTCCAAAATGCAGCGCATTGCAGCCTATGAGGACCTTTTGATAAAAAAAGTAAAGCAAAATATCTAAACTAAGCTAAACGAAGTAATGAGTTTCTTCAAACATCTGAAACCGTCTTGGTTGGATTGACATCTGATCCAAATATTCTGAAATAATTCAACCTCCTATAGCATATCCAAAACGCAACCTATGAGTGTATTTTCGCAAAACGTATAGGCCTACCTAGATATCACCAACGAGGAAATGATTTTCAAATATTTTAATCGATTTCAGAATGTTTAAAGAAATAGCCTTCTGGATTGACATCTATTGCAAATATTTCGAAATACACAGTTTATTCCGTGAGTCAACCAGAATATCAAGAGCCTTATTGTGACCAATAGACACTTTCATTCTTTGGATCCAACAACGATATTTGCATTGCAAGCTTAGCGCATAATTGCGCGTTCACATAATTCATGACAAAGATTTTTGATAGAACTGATCTAAGCCTATATAATAATTAGAGAACTTGCGATACATTCCGCACCCAGACTCATAATCGCGCCAAGAACAATGATATTTTAAATAGAAGGTATCAAGATGTCAAAATGAGAACGTTAATAACAATTGTATGCATACTTGCATAGGCGGAAACTTGGGGATACAAAGGGCGGTCTCCGATAATTGAAAAAAGAAACAATCAGAAATAAATAGTATCGTAAATTCGTACAGTGCAAGAAAGTTTTCAGGAAAAACAGAAGTTGATGACTGATAAAGTCATCAACTATTTTGACAGAAAAAAGGTACGATTTTTCGTGAAATTTCGACCAAACGACTTTTGAAAAAGGTCGTCAGAAATTTTGGCGGATGAAAGGCGAAAAATTTCGTCGGCGACTCAACCGTCCGCCTCAAAATGGTCGCGCCTCGGCGATCGTCCTTCGGCCCTCGTTCGTCCCCCTCAACTTCCGGACCAAGTCTCCGCATAGGCGGAGACGTACATGTTATGCGTACTTGTTATAGCGCACCTTCAAGCTCACTACTCAAAGCGCTCCCGACTACAGCGCGGACAATGCATCGGAGTTTCACGCCGAAGCGCTGAACAATTGCGAGTTAAGGACTTGCTCAAGGTTCCTACAAGGCGGATTGAGGTGGGTTCGAACCTGCAACCCTCCGGCTGCAATGTGACGAACATAGGCTACCCAATACACCACCGCGCCCCACAACATAACATAGCCTAGTTATCGCTATGCTAGCAAACTGAGTACCGGTAGGCTATACAAATCAAATGAAATCCAATCAGATTATTGTTCCCAGCAATGTGCAAGATGTAACCGTATAACATAATAGCAAGTATATGTGTGGTTCTTTCAGTTATGGAGAAAGAATTTTTAAAGAAATTAAGGTTTGTGAACCAACACACTAACCAAAATAATGTCGCAAATGTGACGCAATGAGTAATTGGGAGCAACAGGCAAAGTTCCCCTAAAAGGGCGCGTATTAATCTTTGGTGAAAAAATGAAGATGACAGAAGCCTCAAGTGACCAAAAAATAAAAGAACATCTACTTTAGTCTGACAACGAGTAAGTAATAGAAATCAAAAAATTATTTTAAAAATGTTTGACCTAACTAACTTAATTAACGACTGTAATACGTGCTCATTGCTCAAGTATGTGTGCTCGACACATACGCTTGAGCCATGAGAAGCCAGTAAAGATCAGTAGCGGCGCCATGATTTCAGTTAGGGGGGGCTGAATCTGCGGGGAGAAATTTTATTTTTCATTTCAGCCGTCAAAATTTCTGACTACCTTTTTTAGTCATTTGGTCGAAATTTTGTAAAATGGTCATTTTTCATCCGTCAAACTTTCTGACAAACCTCGTGCATATGTTTACGTTTCAGTTTATTTAAGGGGTCTAATCGTGCAAATATTTCATTTTTACATTTGAAAAACTGGATGATCTTTTTTGGGGGGGTTAGCCCCCTAGGTCCCCTGGACCGCTACTGGTAAAGATACAAATATACGGAGGTGAACCCATCTCAAGTTCCATAGTAAGTGAATAGAACTTATTCTATCAAATGCTGGCCTCTATATAAGACCTCGGAATGCTGAGCTCTTCGCAAATGGCAAACAGAGAAATTTAGCCTGTGCAAATGTCGCGAACGAGCACTAGGCTATATTCAATTTGTCACCCTCTTTTCAGTCGAAACACTAATCAAGTTTTGCATGTTGAAGATTATGTAATGTCGACTAAAACAAGTCGATTATTGTTATTAACACACGTAAAGTTCACAGTGTGGACAAAATTTTAATTAGATCTGATTATTTAATATTAGGCATTCAAATGCTGAAAGAATGAATCCACCTGTGTTTTTGAGACATACGCAAAATCTAAGGACTAAGCTTAGTATCGGCTAACGGATTGACTCACGGTGCATGGTTTCCGCACAGTGGATGCAGTTGCATAGCCAGTCCAAATGATAGACTTCTTGTCCAAATTGACTGACCATTTGGAGTTCAACTTTATGGCTTCCTTGACTGCTTCACATCTCCCGCTGTCCGATGCCTCAACATTTCCTTCCCACTTCAATGCGAAACAGAAGCAGGCGAATAATTGGAAGTAGAACTTTGCCATGTCGTCTGTCGTCGCTCCAGGAAGATCTTCAGCTGATGACTGGTCGTTGCTGTCAACGCTGTACTTATATCCACTCTGCCTTTCAGTGGTTCTCAATAGAGGATCATCTGTTGGCTGTCAAAAATCCAATAATGAGTCTTTCTTACAAATATTGAGCGACGAGATAAACTTTTCATTAGTATTCTCACAATTGAAACTTCGACACCAAAAGACGAATGATTTCCGTAATAATGCAGGCGCTAAATTCATTATTAGCAATGGTCGGAGACAATGCAACATCGAAATAATCGAAATTGATTTCAGTCTTCTAATCAAACTCTTTAATTTCCTGCATACCATTCTAAATATGTCAAAAGTTTTAAGACAAATCGTTTTTAAGGATTCATTTTACCAGTTAGAATAAAGGTAAAATTCAGCCATTGTGAAGCCCTACTGTTATGTAGGGTAACGTGGACCCCTCCCGAAGACATACAGCAAGGCATATTGATATTTCTATTGCGCTTTTACCATTGCGGATATCCAGAGAAGAAGGCTTGTGACGGCTGGTGACTAAGGCTTCAATCCGTATACAGGGCGGGCGAAACTTGAACTCAGAGAAGAACACGGCATTTCAGAAATGAGTCAAATTTCACATCGCGTGGGGACAGACGTCACGGGATGACAGTTTTTTTTTATTATCTCGGCATCTGTAGATGAGAAGTTACCCTCAGAAATTGCCCTCCACAAATTTCTAACACAATGATGATAGTTTTTAGTTGCTATTTACAATGTTGCATGAACTTACTATAAATATCTCATAATGAAATTCACTATTACATGACAACTAGCTGTGGTGCCGAGGATTGTCCCAAAAATTTTAGTTTTTCGATCCAACTCCTTGGATCATACTGCGTTGACCGCTAAATTTCTTGTTTTCGCCCCAACCCGCTCCCATTCTGCTCGCGAAAACACTCTTCTCTTCGCCCCACCCAGCCCCTCCCGCACCAACGCACCTATCCGGAACACCCCACACCCTTTCTTGCCCGAAGTATATTTAAGATTTTCACCCAATACCCGGCATCACCCTGACCTCACCCCAGACCCAACTGTACCCTTCCTACCTTCGCCCACACTTTCCGGGCCGTTCATAATCTACACTCAGCCCGCAAACCTACCCCGCCTCCCCATCCGACGGACCCACCCCGCCATCATCCCTCTCGGGAATCAGGCTCTTCCCGCAAATTTTGCTTTTTGACCCAACCCTGCACCACATCCGGCCCCACCCCGTTCCCTTCCTACTCTCCTTTCTCTACTCCTGCCAACCCCGGCCCGGTCATAATCCACGCCCAGCCCGCAACCCGCTCCCACCAAGCCGTCACCCAAACTCGCCTCTACTAGGTTCGCAACATATTAAATTGTGGTTTTCAACCCCTCCACCGCCCTGTGACATTCCAAATGATTTTTATCAAATAAACTTTACATTTACAGATAATCATTAGGCCTACTATTACTATTCAGCAAAAGAACCATGGCAGCGTAGCTGCATGACACTGAGAAGTCGCTTGGCAAGATGATATTCAAAAGAAATATGCCGTTGATGAAAGAATATCATTTTTAGCTGTGGCTAGGCTGGGAGCGCCACTGAGTAGGTTTCTCAACGAGGCGCTATGTAAATTCTCGAAATGATTGAATCATCTCAATGTCAATTGTACTGAGTAGTGAGACTACTGGTGATATGAGCACAGTCAGTGTACTTGTATGTGTGTGTGTGCATGTCTGTGTTTCAGTGACTTTGTCTGTGTGTGTATATTTCTGTGTGTTTGTCCGTCTCTTTGCCTGTGTATGAGTCATCGCCTAATTCATATTTATAGCACAGCTCATTAATATTCATCGCACAGCTCATTAAAATTCATGCTAATTGCCACGTCCACTAATTAATATTCATAGCGTAGTGGCGCCGTCATTTTAAATGTTTCTATAAGCACCTGTTGACCTTTGCCTGTCTGTGCGTTTGTCCGTTTGTCCGTCGGTTTGTCTACCTGTGTGTTTGAACGCAGTTTAATTACGTCGGTGCGTCATGCTCTCGGGTACTATTATTTTTTTATTCGTAACGACTAAAGTCGCATGCGGCGCCACGTTGCATGACTGCGATGACGTAATTGCAGCATGTCCACTGTAATCGGACGATAAATTTTCCAAAAACTCAAACTTACAGCAACGCGTGGCCGGGTACAGCTAGCTTAAAATATGTAATCTGACTGCGAGAATGTCTCTATTCACTTGCAGGACCCTAAGATTACCGGTCTTAGCCTATCAACTCTATCAGCCAGGCATATATATATATATATATATATATATATATATATATAAGCCTACTTTGGTTTCGCGGGTAACTTTAATAATTTTATTTATTTATCACATTTGACAGAGCGCCCCCCTCTAGTTCACTGCTCAAAGGCGCTCCCGACTACAATGCAGACACTGCATCGGAGTTTCACGCCAGAGTGCACAAGCAAATGCGAGTGAAGGACTTGCTTGAAGTCACGATGTAGATTCGAACCTGGAACCCTCCGCCTCCAAGGCACCGAGCGTATACCCATACACCACCGCATCCCCCAATATTATAACACTAATTTTAATATTAAATCATGTAGACCCTTAGGTAGTATGTAATGGTTTACCTAACTAGATATAGCCCTGGAAGTTACATCCACGCGGCGCATTATTTGAGTTTTATTGAGTTTGTCATTTTGTGTACGACACCAGAGACTTAACCATCTTTACTCAAACTCGATCCTTTACCATCATCCGGCGATCCTCATGGAATTCTCTTCCCTCCACTCTGCGTAGGACTCTGCTTTCAGGAACACTATCCACAATCTACATCTCTCTCTTTCTCTCTCTCTCTCTCACTCACTCACTCACTCACTCATTCACTCTCTCTCTCTCTCTCTCTCTCTCTTTATATATATATATATCTCTCTCTCTCTCTCTCTCTCTCTCTTTCTCTCTCTCTTCTTAAGAGCTATTTTTCTCTAGGGCTATGTCACTTTCTGGGAGCGCTACTGAATGGCTTCTACTGTGGGCGGCGCTATAGAAATTACTAATTACTAATTACATTACATTGCATTACATTACGCAGATGACACAAACTCTTCATATCATTCTTCTCATCCTTTACAACTTCATTGCCCATTTTCTCCATGTGACAAATCTAGCATGACATTGGATAATATTCACCAAACTCTCCTCCCTTAACCCAGGCCTGGCCTTAGGGCAAGGCGAGCGATTCGACCGCCTTGGGACCCCGCGCTTCCAGGACCCCGCGCAGCTGGCTATAACTTTTCACTTTGCTGAGACTGATAGACCTAATGGTTACGTCGCATATCAACTATGCTCAATTGCAGTCAATGTGATGCGTGGATGTGATAGATGATTTTGGAAACAACGATCTATAAATTTAATGCTAAACCGAGTCACAGCTAGACACATTGTTGTAGGCCTACACAGGGAATAAATTTTCAAAATATGAACAAATGGCCAAGACTCATCAAAACCCAGGCGGTCAACAATAGACTTAGGTCTACTTTGAGATTGTCTCAAGCCATTGATTAGGAAACGAATGTAATAAAGTAAAACGCATCTGTATGCTGCAGAATTTCTGTTTATTTCAACCATAACAGAGGTTTTTGAAACTTTGGAAATTCGTTAAAAGTCATCCTGGTAATAATTTAGATTAAGAAAAATGTGCTGAGAACTCGATGAGAGTATCTTCAGTTTCGCCATCATCGGAGAAAGATCCTGAGATCGTCTCTGTCGGAACAACACACAACGATTGAAAGAGAATGCGAATTTAGCATCTTGGCTATGAGAAATCTTCCAGTTTTATCGATAGAAACAGTGAAGGATCATAAAAGGTATCACTCTGTAATCAGCCTATTGCTAATAATGATCGATAATATAATTTATGTCTTAGGCTAAATCCGTCTAAATAAGCATAGCAAAATAGCTCTGCCATTGATTTATTTAATCAATGCATCGTTTCGCTAATAATTATAATTAATCGATGAATCATTCATCCGTTCATACAGACCAGCTATTATTTATATAGCACCAGCTGTAAGATGTTAAAGGCATCAGGCATCATACATGTAGGCATACAGCTTATTAAACACGTATTAAAATTTAAACTTATGCCAAACTATCTGCACTTTTCTTCTATCCCAACATCTTCCCGAAAAACGACGTTCTGTTAACAGAACACGTCTCTTTCCTTTACTTCCTCTCTGTCTCTGTTTGTCTTTCTCTTTTTTATCTGCTTCTCTGTCTCTCTCTCTCTTTGTCTGTCTTTCTCTGTCTGTCTGTCTCTCTCTCAACTCTGCATTTATATCCTTCCTATACCGTAACACGTTCACACAACTTCTCGTAGCTCTGCTTGAAACTCAGATAGCTGAAGTTATAGGCTACTCTGTAACGCTCAGAGGCTAATCTGGGGTGTTTTTTCACCTCACTGTCCGTTTTTATGCTGACTTTTTCCTGCTTTGAAGTTACTTCATGCGCTTTTGTTTATCTGTTGAGAGATGATTTTACTTTATAATTGCCTATTTTTTATTTAGTTAAGCTTCATGGTTTTGAAAGTCAGTGCTGAACTAGGCACAAATACTTTTCTTGATCAAACATGGTTTAAATTTATATAAAAGGACTCGAATTATAGTGTTGGGTGAAAAATGGACCCAAGATTATCCAATACGGTTTTTTTATAGGTTAACCTCTGAGGCTAAAGCCTCTGCGCAAACATAGATAGCACTCTGTATAGTATCCCCCAGCTTTTTGCAAACGTACCACCGTACCACCGTTCCAACCACCCTCGCACTACTCGAGCACCCTCTTGTCCTTCCCGATTCCCAGTCATCGAAAAATCAATAACACTTCGCCTTAAATCAGTAACGATCTCCGTATTTAGCTAGCTCTCGGTTTCTCTGTCAACTTGCCATTCATCATCAGCTGCATCAGTTCCTTCATCAATCTCATTGCAGGCTTTGAACTCAGATTTAAAGTTTCATCTCTCCAGGCGATCCCACCTTGTCAAATCAAATCAAATCAATCAATCATCCCGTTACGAGCTCTGTCGGCCTGAAAACTTAGTCTCAACTTGGCAGCCTCATCTTTTTGAGAAAACGACTTCGACATCTTATCATCCGACATCTCCGTAGCCTATAGGCCTACCCCTCTGACCTAACACATCGCTCATCAAGAAGTTAGTGTTCTGTGTTGTTGCAGGAATTCCAATTACACAATAAGTTCAATGTTTCACCTTTATTCGAAGTCAAGTTGTCGGTCGATCGTTTGAATCAATACCGCAGCGGCACCTGCAAAATAAACTTAGCTGTAAATTCTGTGTTTTTAGTAGAAAAATTGTTGCGGACACGCCACAGGTTAAGTACCATGATATTGGTGGGGTTCCGGGAACTTGCGGGAGTAACTATGACTCTCGTTAGGTAGCCATTCCCCCTTGTAAAAGACCTGTATGGAAGACCAAATAAGACGTCCATCCCAGTTCATAGCGTGTGGAATAAAGCCTGTAACACGGTGCGGTGCTATTAATGTAGAGTAGTGACCGACTACTCTGCGCGTACTGTGACTTTCTCATAGTGATTTCGGTTGTTTCGACTGTCCTCCTGACAGTGTTGTTCGAATACGATTTTGGCGATCCTGATTTATAGCTGAAGCTAGATTATTCGGTTGTGAGAGCTTTCGGTTACGATCTTTCAGGGTGCTCTTCCCTGTCATCGATCTCACGGGGTTCAACCTTCCGCTTGCGGAGTGAACGCTCAGGGGATGATACAGTAGTCTATTCGTGATCTGCCTAGTGAGTGATCGAGATATCATGCGAGGGTTCCGTTGACTGCGCTCTAGTCTACAGTCAAAGTGTCTGTTTCTTGAACGTAACGCGAGTGTTGCTGGTTGTTAAACGGAGACGCTGCAACTTCGTAGGTTTGCAAACGACCAGTGTGTCGATTGAATACGGTTACAAATATATATATACAATAATTATACATGTATATATATATATATATTATATCCAGTTTTATCCACCATCCTTACATGTAAACTGTTCGGCATTGGGCCCCGACAGTTGAGTCTCTTATTGATCTGTTGTATCCTGGGTGTGAGTGTTGAGACGAGATTGGCTCTGTACGTTGCATCGTTGGTCAACTGTGACTTAGCATCGTTGGTGAAGGCTACGTCTGCCGCCGAGGAGGTGATCGTCTCTCGGTGAGCATTGGACCGCCGCCGACAGGGACTCGTTTGACTTCTTGAAATTGTCTGGGGTCCGCGGGAACTTCAACGTCTGACAAATCGGTTGTTCTTCGTTGTGTTGTTTCCGTATGACTAGGATCGTCAGAAGAATCATTGTTTAAACGAATTGGTGTGTTTGGTGGTCGGAGCATAAATTAGATAAAACCCATTCTGTTGGACTTTTACACTGAGAGTCCATAGCTGTTGAGAGTAGGCCTAAGGGCGAAAGGCGCCGGTAGAAAGCCCAACAAATATAACCTACAAAGTATATTCAGCGACCATGGGCAGGTCGTGGTGTCATCGGTGAAGAGGTCGAGTGGTGACGGCCAAGGGGTTCCTGTTAATTCCCCGTCTTTACGGCCAAGTTCGTCCGTGTGTTCCCTGTTGTTGTCTTCGCGTGAGCGGCTAGTACGGCCAGTCAATTCCCCGAAGGTGATCGTTTGGAGTCGGGTCATCGGTGATTCCGCGTGATTCCCCGGGTTTCGGTTCCAGCAATTGAACACGGTATCTGTCCGTCGTTTCAGGGAGCGACGAGATGGGAAAGTTGTCTTGACGCATCCTAGGGCTCAAGCCGCTGGAATGGCCGTGGTTTCTGTCACTTTGGTCTCCGGAGATAAGAGAATGCGCCATGTTCCCCATTGGTGGTGATGGCTTGTTGCTCCCCGTCGGTGGCGATGGTTCGGCGGCTGCCGGGTGCAGCGTAGTGCGAGGAAACGTTAACCTGTCGGGCGTGAGAACGAAGCCCGCGGCCGCGAAGGGTTGCTCCCGGCGAAGCCCTTCTGCAAGTGAAGCAACTAACCCTGTGTTGAAAGCCGGCCATCCTCTCTCTCAGGACGTCGCCTACTCGGTGACCGCGGAATAGGCAGAGAATGGGTCCGACGCTACGGAGCTGTACACCCGTTCGCGGACGTCTTCTTCCACCGATGAAAGCGGTGATGTCGCACACGCAACCCTAAGTGACCCGGGAGGCTCACAGCGTCCTGGTAAAACGGAGTCTCTCCCGGGGCTTGGGCAGCCAGATACCCTCGGTAACTTAGGTGCTACCGTGAGGGTAGAGAGAATGCCACAAAATGCTAAGGTACTGGACATTTCAGAGCAATAATGGGTCACGATATATATATATATATACATATATATATATATATCGATGGATGATGAACCACAGCAGCATGTCTTATGCCAATTATTGTAGTTCATAATATATAAAATATATATCCAAATGTATATTTGTATATTTGGTTTTTTTTGTGTGTGTCGGTGTGTGTGTGTGTGAGTATGTGGGTGTGTGTGAGCGTGTAGGGTGGGTATGTGTGAGTTTGCGTGGGTATGTGTACAGGGTGAGCAAAAAAAGCATAGACCTATTATAGATCATAGAAACTGAAATTCAGGCAAACAGCGCATGCAGATAAAGATATTTTCCCATCGTTTCCGGTGTCACGAAATAGAGTATCCCCCGTATTAATTGTATCCCCCCAAATTAAAAAAAGTCGAAAAAACCGCTTCCGCGTGTATTTTGTTTTCCAAATTAATTTTCATCTGCTTTGTTTTGAACAATGACAGTAACAGGTATGTATGTTCCTACTAGATAATTTGCTTTGCCCTGATTTTAGAGCACTTAAAACATTTAAAACACTTAAGGACACTCATAGTCACTAAATAAATTCGTGTTGCCTTTATCTGAGCATTGCTTAGGACACTTAAAACAATTAGAGTCACTTTAAATTTTGATTAGATCATAAACATTTTTATTATGCGCATTTTTCAAAAAAGGGGATAAAATGGTTTATCCCTTCGGATAGTATGGACCGGTTAATTCCATCCGGGGGGATAGATTAATTCATCCCCACGGATAGCTTTCAGGGGGATACTCCGTTTCGTGTCACCGGCAATAATCCATTTGTGTCTGATGATGTCGAAGTTTAAATGATTTTTTCCCAAAATGGTGATTCTCACGGTTTTCACCCTTATAAGAAACTTTTCTATGAGCGTTGTTTTCTAATATAATAATATGTAGATAATTAAGTGCCATGGGTTCGTAAGCAATCGATTAAAAAAACCGTAGCAACGATTTAGAAGCACTCACTGCATGGGTGCGTCTGGAGCACGATATTCTTACTTAGTGTTGGTCAACGCAAAAACTTGTTTATGTTAGACTACATCAAACTATACATGTATGTGAAAGGAGGGAAAATCTCGTTAGCTAAAATAGAGTTTGAGAACATTATTTAAATGTCACGTAACCCGTGTAGGTTGTAAAATAATATTGTCCGCGAGGCTGGCTCGAACACCGTTACAACTTGCGCCAATGCAACGGTCAATGTTTCAAGTGCGTGTTTTGACTTGAATACGTATTCAGTGTTTTTAACTGCTACGGATTCTGCCCATAAGCTTACACAATTAGCCTATGTTCAGCCGCTTCCGGTATCATATTACGCCAATGCTCATTGCTCAGCTATAGATACTACACTGCCTGTTGAAGTATACAGTCAAATGTAGCATCACTGACTGGTCTTCAGCCTTATACTTCCTCAGATGTAGGTCTATGACTCCAGAATCTGAAGAAATCCACGCGGTGATTTCAGAACATGATGGTGGGCGGACATGGTCATTAGAGAATTTCAAGTGGTGACTCGGGTAAAAATTAGGGCTGTTGATTAATCGAGATTAACGCGTGCGATTAACGCATTAAAAAGTCACCATTTTCATTGCTATCTCCTTACGCAGAACTTTCCCTAATCAAGTCTTGATATTTTGTTGGTGTAAATACATTACCTGAAGACTTCTACTTCAGAGCATGGTCCGTTTACGTTAGTGGTCTTGCCATTTGTCCAAACACCCACAGTAAAGTTGAAATCTGTAACGGGAAAGAAATCGCCAGAACAATCCGAACACAGTTCTTTGAAGGGCCATTCTCCGGTCGCTGGGTTAGTAGGCCTATAGCCTATCAGTATGACGTCTCCAGTTGTATCAACGTTTTCAGGATTGCACTACAATAGAAAAACAAAAAAGCTTCAATCGCTGCCCGATTGAATTAAATGCATGCTTGGTTATCAGTGTTTATTCTAAACGTCTCTGGGGGGAAGTTCCCCTCAGGATTGACATTTCCACCAACCAGAAAAATTTAACATAATGATATTAGTTTTTAGTTACTGTTTTCATCATTGCTTTACATGAAGTGTTATAATTTACAGTAATTTTATTTACTATTATATGATTATAATGACATTATTTGCTACTATAATAATTATATGATACTAACATGTTGCAATGAGCATAACTTACTGTATATATTTGTATATAAACACTATTTTTTCCTAACTGAAAACAGAGATGACATCCCCTTCAAAATGCAGCGCATTGCAGCCTATGAGGGCCTTTTGGTAAAAAAGTAAATCTAAATATCTAAACGAAGTAATGAGTTTCTTCAAACATCTGAAACCGTCTTGGTTGGATTGACATCTGATTCAAATATTCTGAAATAATTCAACCTCCTATAGCATATCCAAAACGCAGCCTACGAGAGTATTTTCGCAAAACGTATAGGCCTACCTAGATATCACCAACGAGGAAATGATTTTCAAACATTTTAATCGATGTCAGAATGTTTAAAGAATTAGCCTTCTGGATTGACATCTATTCCAAATATTTCGAAATAAACAGTTTATTCCGTGAGTCAACCAGAATATCAAGAGCCTTATTGTGACCAATAAACACTTTCATTCTTCGGACCAAAGTCACCCAACAACGATATTTGCATTGCAAGCTTAACGCATAATTGCGCATTCACATAATTCATGACAAAGATTTTTGATAGAACTGATCTAAGCCTATATAATAATTAGAGAACTTGCGATACATTCCGCACCCAGACTCATAATCGCGCCAAGAACAATGATATTTTAAATAGAATGTATCAGGATGTCAAAATGAGAACGTTAATAACGATTGTATGCATGCATAGGCCTACTTGCATAGGCGGAGACTTGGGGATACAAAGGGCGGTCCCCGATAATTAAAAAAAGATATAGCCTAATCAGAAATAGATAGTATCGTAAATTCGTACAGTGCAAGAAAGTTTTCAGGAAAAAATGATGACTAAAAAAGTCATCAACTATTTTGACAGAAAAAAGGTATGAGTTTTCGTGAAATTTCGACCAAACGACTTTTGAAAAAGGTCGTCAGAAATTTTGGCGGATGAAAGGCGAAAAATTTCGTCGGCGACTCAGCCGTCCGCCTCAAAATGGTCGCGCCTCGGCGATCGTCCTTCGGCTCTCGTTCGTCCCCCTCAACTTCCAGACCAAGTCCCCGCCTATGCGTACTTGTTATAGCGCACCTTCAAGCTCACTACTCAAAGCGCTCCCGAATACAGCGCGGACAATGCATCGGAGTTTCACGCCGAAGCGCTGAACAATTACGAGTTAAGGACTCGCTCAAGGTTCCTACAAGGCGGATTGAGGTGGGTTCGAACCTGCAACCCTCCGGCTGCAATGTGACGAACATAGGCTACCCAATACACCACCGCGCCCCACAACATAACATAGCCTAGTTATCGCTATGCTAGAAAACTGAGTAGGCTATACAAATCAAATGAAATCCAATCAGATTATTGTTCCCAGCAATGTGCAAGATGTAACCGTATAACATAATAGCAAGTATATGTGTGGCTCTTTCAGTTATGGAGAAAGAATTTTTTTAAAGAAATTAAGGTTTGTGAACCAACATATTAACCAAAATAATGTCGCAAATGTGACGCAATGAGTAATTGGGAGCAACAGGCAAAGTTCTCCTAAAAGGGGGCGTATTTATCTTTGGTGAAAAAATGAAGATGACAGAAGCCTTAAGTGACCAAAAAATAAGGGAACACCAACTTTAGTCTGACAACGAGTAAGTAATAGAAATCAAAAAATTATTTAAAAAAAGTTTGACCTAACTAACTTAATTAACGACTGTAATACGTGCTCATTGCTCAAGTATGTGTGCTCGACACATACGCTTGAGCCATGAGAAGCCAGTAAAGATCAGTAGCGGCGCCATGATTTCAGTTAGGGGAGCTGAATCTGCGGGGAGAAATTTTATTTTTCATTTCTGCCGTCAAAATTTCTGACCACCTTTTTTAGTCATTTGATCGAAATCTTGTAAAATGGTCCTTTTTCATCCGTCAAACTTTCTGACAAACCTCGTGCATATGCTTACGTTTCAGTTTATTTAGGGGGTCTAATCGTGCAAATATTTCATTTTTACATTTGAAAAACTGGATGATTTTTTGGGGGGCTTTTCCCTCTAGGTCCCCTGGACCGCTACTGGTAAAGATACGGATATACGGAGGTGAACCCATCTCAAGTTCCATAGCAAGTGAATAGAACTTATTCTATCAAATGCAGGCCTCTATAATAAGACCTCGGAATGCTGAGCTCTTCGCAAATGGCAAACAGAGAAAATTAGCCTGTGCAAATGTCGCGAGCGAGCACTAGGCTATATATTCAATTTGTCACCCTCTTTTCAGTCGAAACATTAATAAAGTTTTGCACGTTGAAGATTATGTAATGTCGACTAAAACAAGTCGATTATTGTTATTAACACACGTAAAGTTCACAGTGTGGACAAAATTTTAATTAGATCTGATTATTTAATATTAGGCATTCAAATGCTGAAAGAATGAATCCACCTGTGTTTTTGAGACATACGCAAAATCTAAGGACTAAGCTTAGTATCGGCTAACGGATTGACTCACGGTGCATGGTTTCCGCACAGTGGGTGTAGTTTCATAGCCAGTCCAAGTGATAGACTTCTTGTCCAAATTGACTGACCATTTGGAGTTCAACTTTATGGCTTCCTTGACTGCTTCACATCTCCCGCTGTCCGACGCCTCAACATTTCCTTCCCACTTCAATGCGAAACAGAAGCAGGCGAATAATTGGAAGTAGAACTTTGCCATGTCGTCTGTCGTCGCTCCAGGAAGATCTTCAGCTGATGACTGGTCGTTGCTGTCAACGCTGTACTTATATCCACTCTGCCTTTCAGTGGTTCTCAATAGAGGATCATCTGTTGGCTGTCAAAAATCCAATAATGAGTCTTTCTTACAAATATTGAGCGACGAGATAAACTTTTCATTAGTATTCTCACAATTGAAACTTCGACACCAAAAGACGAATGATTTCCGTAATAATGCAGGCGCTAAATTCATTATTAGCAATGGTCGGAGACAATGCAACATCGAAATAATCGAAATTGATTTCAGTCTTCTAATCAAACTCTTTAATTTCCTGCATACCATTCTAAATATGTCAAAAGTTTTAAGACAAATCGTTTTTAAGGATTCATTTTACCAGTTAGAATAAAGGTAAAATTCAGCCATTGTGAAGCCCTACTGTTATGTAGGGTAACGTGGACCCCTCCCGAAGACATACAGCAAGGCATATTGATATTTCTATTGCGCTTTTACCATTGCGGATATCCAGAGAAGAAGGCTTGTGACGGCTGGTGACTAAGGCTTCAATCCGTATACAGGGCGGGCGAAACTTGAACTCAGAGAAGAACACGGCATTTCAGAAATGAGTCAAATTTCACATCGCGTGGGGACAGACGTCACGGGATGACAGTTTTTTTTTTATTATCTCGGCATCTGTAGATGAGAAGTTACCCTCAGAAATTGCCCTCCACAAATTTCTAACACAATGATGATAGTTTTTAGTTGCTATTTACAATGTTGCATGAACTTACTATAAATATCTCATAATGAAATTCACTATTACATGACAACTAGCTGTGGTGCCGAGGATTGTCCCAAAAATTTTAGTTTTTCGATCCAACTCCTTGGATCATACTGCGTTGACCGCTAAATTTCTTGTTTTCGCCCCAACCCGCTCCCATTCTGCTCACGAAAACACTCTTCTCTTCGCCCCACCCAGCCCCTCCCGCACCAACGCACCTATCCGGAACACCCCACACCCTTTCTTGCCCGAAGTATATTTAAGATTTTCACCCAATACCCGGCATCACCCTGACCTCACCCCAGACCCAACTGTACCCTTCCTACCTTCGCCCACACTTTCCGGGCCGTTCATAATCTACACTCAGCCCGCAAACCTACCCCGCCTCCCCATCCGACGGACCCACCCCGCCATCATCCCTCTCGGGAATCAGGCTCTTCCCGTAAATTTTGCTTTTTGACCCAACCCTGCACCACATCCGGCCCCACCCCGTTCCCTTCCTACTCTCCTTTCTCTACTCCTGCCAACCCCGGCCCGGTCATAATCCACGCCCAGCCCGCAACCCGCTCCCACCAAGCCGTCACCCAAACTCGCCTCTACTAGGTTCGCAACATATTAAATTGTGGTTTTCAACCCCTCCACCGCCCTGTGACATTCCAAATGATTTTTATCAAATAAACTTTACATTTACAGATAATCATTAGGCCTACTATTACTATTCGGCAAAAGAACCATGGCAGCGTAGCTGCATGACACTGAGAAGTCGCTTGGCAAGATGATATTCAAAAGAAATATGCCGTTGATGAAAGAATATCATTTTTAGCTGTGGCTAGGCTGGGAGCGCCACTGAGTAGGTTTCTCAACGAGGCGCTATGTAAATTCTCGAAATGATTGAATCATCTCAATGTCAATTGTACTGAGTAGTGAGACTACTGGTGATATGAGCACAGTCAGTGTACTTGTATGTGTGTGTGTGCATGTCTGTGTTTCAGTGACTTTGTCTGTGTGTGTATATTTCTGTGTGTTTGTCCGTCTCTTTGCCTGTGTATGAGTCATCGCCTAATTCATATTTATAGCACAGCTCATTAATATTCATCGCACAGCTCATTAAAATTCATGCTAATTGCCACGTCCACTAATTAATATTCATAGCGTAGTGGCGCCGTCATTTTAAATGTTTCTATAAGCACCTGTTGACCTTTGCCTGTCTGTGCGTTTGTCCGTTTGTCCGTCGGTTTGTCTACCTGTGTGTTTGAACGCAGTTTAATTACGTCGGTGCGTCATGCTCTCGGGTACTATTATTTTTTTATTCGTAACGACTAAAGTCGCATGCGGCGCCACGTTGCATGACTGCGATGACGTAATTGCAGCATGTCCACTGTAATCGGACGATAAATTTTCCAAAAACTCAAACTTACAGCAACGCGTGGCCGGGTACAGCTAGCTTAAAATATGTAATCTGACTGCGAGAATGTCTCTATTCACTTGCAGGACCCTAAGATTACCGGTCTTAGCCTATCAACTCTATCAGCCAGGCATATATATATATATATATATATATATATATATATAAGCCTACTTTGGTTTCGCGGGTAACTTTAATAATTTTATTTATTTATCACATTTGACAGAGCGCCCCCCTCTAGTTCACTGCTCAAAGGCGCTCCCGACTACAATGCAGACACTGCATCGGAGTTTCACGCCAGAGTGCACAAGCAAATGCGAGTGAAGGACTTGCTTGAAGTCACGATGTAGATTCGAACCTGGAACCCTCCGCCTCCAAGGCACCGAGCGTATACCCATACACCACCGCATCCCCCAATATTATAACACTAATTTTAATATTAAATCATGTAGACCCTTAGGTAGTATGTAATGGTTTACCTAACTAGATATAGCCCTGGAAGTTACATCCACGCGGCGCATTATTTGAGTTTTATTGAGTTTGTCATTTTGTGTACGACACCAGAGACTTAACCATCTTTACTCAAACTCGATCCTTTACCATCATCCGGCGATCCTCATGGAATTCTCTTCCCTCCACTCTGCGTAGGACTCTGCTTTCAGGAACACTATCCACAATCTACATCTCTCTCTTTCTCTCTCTCTCTCTCACTCACTCACTCACTCACTCATTCACTCTCTCTCTCTCTCTCTCTCTCTCTCTCTCTTTATATATATATATATCTCTCTCTCTCTCTCTCTCTCTCTCTTTCTCTCTCTCTTCTTAAGAGCTATTTTTCTCTAGGGCTATGTCACTTTCTGGGAGCGCTACTGAATGGCTTCTACTGTGGGCGGCGCTATAGAAATTACTAATTACTAATTACATTACATTGCATTACATTACGCAGATGACACAAACTCTTCATATCATTCTTCTCATCCTTTACAACTTCATTGCCCATTTTCTCCATGTGACAAATCTAGCATGACATTGGATAATATTCACCAAACTCTCCTCCCTTAACCCAGGCCTGGCCTTAGGGCAAGGCGAGCGATTCGACCGCCTTGGGACCCCGCGCTTCCAGGACCCCGCGCAGCTGGCTATAACTTTTCACTTTGCTGAGACTGATAGACCTAATGGTTACGTCGCATATCAACTATGCTCAATTGCAGTCAATGTGATGCGTGGATGTGATAGATGATTTTGGAAACAACGATCTATAAATTTAATGCTAAACCGAGTCACAGCTAGACACATTGTTGTAGGCCTACACAGGGAATAAATTTTCAAAATATGAACAAATGGCCAAGACTCATCAAAACCCAGGCGGTCAACAATAGACTTAGGTCTACTTTGAGATTGTCTCAAGCCATTGATAAGGAAACGAATGTAATAAAGTAAAACGCATCTGTATGCTGCAGAATTTCTGTTTATTTCAACCATAACAGAGGTTTTTGAAACTTTGGAAATTCGTTAAAAGTCATCCTGGTAATAATTTAGATTAAGAAAAATGTGCTGAGAACTCGATGAGAGTATCTTCAGTTTCGCCATCATCGGAGAAAGATCCTGAGATCGTCTCTGTCGGAACAACACACAACGATTGAAAGAGAATGCGAATTTAGCATCTTGGCTATGAGAAATCTTCCAGTTTTATCGATAGAAACAGTGAAGGATCATAAAAGGTATCACTCTGTAATCAGCCTATTGCTAATAATGATCGATAATATAATTTATGTCTTAGGCTAAATCCGTCTAAATAAGCATAGCAAAATAGCTCTGCCATTGATTTATTTAATCAATGCATCGTTTCGCTAATAATTATAATTAATCGATGAATCATTCATCCGTTCATACAGACCAGCTATTATTTATATAGCACCAGCTGTAAGATGTTAAAGGCATCAGGCATCATACATGTAGGCATACAGCTTATTAAACACGTATTAAAATTTAAACTTATGCCAAACTATCTGCACTTTTCTTCTATCCCAACATCTTCCCGAAAAACGACGTTCTGTTAACAGAACACGTCTCTTTCCTTTACTTCCTCTCTGTCTCTGTTTGTCTTTCTCTTTTTTATCTGCTTCTCTGTCTCTCTCTCTCTTTGTCTGTCTTTCTCTGTCTGTCTGTCTCTCTCTCAACTCTGCATTTATATCCTTCCTATACCGTAACACGTTCACACAACTTCTCGTAGCTCTGCTTGAAACTCAGATAGCTGAAGTTATAGGCTACTCTGTAACGCTCAGAGGCTAATCTGGGGTGTTTTTTCACCTCACTGTCCGTTTTTATGCTGACTTTTTCCTGCTTTGAAGTTACTTCATGCGCTTTTGTTTATCTGTTGAGAGATGATTTTACTTTATAATTGCCTATTTTTTATTTAGTTAAGCTTCATGGTTTTGAAAGTCAGTGCTGAACTAGGCACAAATACTTTTCTTGATCAAACATGGTTTAAATTTATATAAAAGGACTCGAATTATAGTGTTGGGTGAAAAATGGACCCAAGATTATCCAATACGGTTTTTTTATAGGTTAACCTCTGAGGCTAAAGCCTCTGCGCAAACATAGATAGCACTCTGTATAGTATCCCCCAGCTTTTTGCAAACGTACCACCGTACCACCGTTCCAACCACCCTCGCACTACTCGAGCACCCTCTTGTCCTTCCCGATTCCCAGTCATCGAAAAATCAATAACACTTCGCCTTAAATCAGTAACGATCTCCGTATTTAGCTAGCTCTCGGTTTCTCTGTCAACTTGCCATTCATCATCAGCTGCATCAGTTCCTTCATCAATCTCATTGCAGGCTTTGAACTCAGATTTAAAGTTTCATCTCTCCAGGCGATCCCACCTTGTCAAATCAAATCAAATCAATCAATCATCCCGTTACGAGCTCTGTCGGCCTGAAAACTTAGTCTCAACTTGGCAGCCTCATCTTTTTGAGAAAACGACTTCGACATCTTATCATCCGACATCTCCGTAGCCTATAGGCCTACCCCTCTGACCTAACACATCGCTCATCAAGAAGTTAGTGTTCTGTGTTGTTGCAGGAATTCCAATTACACAATAAGTTCAATGTTTCACCTTTATTCGAAGTCAAGTTGTCGGTCGATCGTTTGAATCAATACCGCAGCGGCACCTGCAAAATAAACTTAGCTGTAAATTCTGTGTTTTTAGTAGAAAAATTGTTGCGGACACGCCACAGGTTAAGTACCATGATATTGGTGGGGTTCCGGGAACTTGCGGGAGTAACTATGACTCTCGTTAGGTAGCCATTCCCCCTTGTAAAAGACCTGTATGGAAGACCAAATAAGACGTCCATCCCAGTTCATAGCGTGTGGAATAAAGCCTGTAACACGGTGCGGTGCTATTAATGTAGAGTAGTGACCGACTACTCTGCGCGTACTGTGACTTTCTCATAGTGATTTCGGTTGTTTCGACTGTCCTCCTGACAGTGTTGTTCGAATACGATTTTGGCGATCCTGATTTATAGCTGAAGCTAGATTATTCGGTTGTGAGAGCTTTCGGTTACGATCTTTCAGGGTGCTCTTCCCTGTCATCGATCTCACGGGGTTCAACCTTCCGCTTGCGGAGTGAACGCTCAGGGGATGATACAGTAGTCTATTCGTGATCTGCCTAGTGAGTGATCGAGATATCATGCGAGGGTTCCGTTGACTGCGCTCTAGTCTACAGTCAAAGTGTCTGTTTCTTGAACGTAACGCGAGTGTTGCTGGTTGTTAAACGGAGACGCTGCAACTTCGTAGGTTTGCAAACGACCAGTGTGTCGATTGAATACGGTTACAAATATATATATACAATAATTATACATGTATATATATATATATTATATCCAGTTTTATCCACCATCCTTACATGTAAACTGTTCGGCATTGGGCCCCGACAGTTGAGTCTCTTATTGATCTGTTGTATCCTGGGTGTGAGTGTTGAGACGAGATTGGCTCTGTACGTTGCATCGTTGGTCAACTGTGACTTAGCATCGTTGGTGAAGGCTACGTCTGCCGCCGAGGAGGTGATCGTCTCTCGGTGAGCATTGGACCGCCGCCGACAGGGACTCGTTTGACTTCTTGAAATTGTCTGGGGTCCGCGGGAACTTCAACGTCTGACAAATCGGTTGTTCTTCGTTGTGTTGTTTCCGTATGACTAGGATCGTCAGAAGAATCATTGTTTAAACGAATTGGTGTGTTTGGTGGTCGGAGCATAAATTAGATAAAACCCATTCTGTTGGACTTTTACACTGAGAGTCCATAGCTGTTGAGAGTAGGCCTAAGGGCGAAAGGCGCCGGTAGAAAGCCCAACAAATATAACCTACAAAGTATATTCAGCGACCATGGGCAGGTCGTGGTGTCATCGGTGAAGAGGTCGAGTGGTGACGGCCAAGGGGTTCCTGTTAATTCCCCGTCTTTACGGCCAAGTTCGTCCGTGTGTTCCCTGTTGTTGTCTTCGCGTGAGCGGCTAGTACGGCCAGTCAATTCCCCGAAGGTGATCGTTTGGAGTCGGGTCATCGGTGATTCCGCGTGATTCCCCGGGTTTCGGTTCCAGCAATTGAACACGGTATCTGTCCGTCGTTTCAGGGAGCGACGAGATGGGAAAGTTGTCTTGACGCATCCTAGGGCTCAAGCCGCTGGAATGGCCGTGGTTTCTGTCACTTTGGTCTCCGGAGATAAGAGAATGCGCCATGTTCCCCATTGGTGGTGATGGCTTGTTGCTCCCCGTCGGTGGCGATGGTTCGGCGGCTGCCGGGTGCAGCGTAGTGCGAGGAAACGTTAACCTGTCGGGCGTGAGAACGAAGCCCGCGGCCGCGAAGGGTTGCTCCCGGCGAAGCCCTTCTGCAAGTGAAGCAACTAACCCTGTGTTGAAAGCCGGCCATCCTCTCTCTCAGGACGTCGCCTACTCGGTGACCGCGGAATAGGCAGAGAATGGGTCCGACGCTACGGAGCTGTACACCCGTTCGCGGACGTCTTCTTCCACCGATGAAAGCTGGTGATGTCGCACACGCAACCCTAAGTGACCCGGGAGGCTCACAGCGTCCTGGTAAAACGGAGTCTCTCCCGGGGCTTGGGCAGCCAGATACCCTCGGTAACTTAGGTGCTACCGTGAGGGTAGAGAGAATGCCACAAAATGCTAAGGTACTGGACATTTCAGAGCAATAATGGGTCACGATATATATATATATATACATATATATATATATATCGATGGATGATGAACCACAGCAGCATGTCTTATGCCAATTATTGTAGTTCATAATATATAAAATATATATCCAAATGTATATTTGTATATTTGGTTTTTTTTGTGTGTGTCGGTGTGTGTGTGTGTGAGTATGTGGGGTGTGTGTGAGCGTGTAGGGTGGGTATGTGTGAGTTTGCGTGGGTATGTGTACAGGGTGAGCAAAAAAAGCATAGACCTATTATAGATCATAGAAACTGAAATTCAGGCAAACAGCGCATGCAGATAAAGATATTTTCCCATCGTTTCCGGTGTCACGAAATAGAGTATCCCCCGTATTAATTGTATCCCCCCAAATTAAAAAAAGTCGAAAAAACCGCTTCCGCGTGTATTTTGTTTTCCAAATTAATTTTCATCTGCTTTGTTTTGAACAATGACAGTAACAAGGTATGTATGTTCCTACTAGATAATTTGCTTTGCCCTGATTTTAGAGCACTTAAAACATTTAAAACACTTAAGGACACTCATAGTCACTAAATAAATTCGTGTTGCCTTTATCTGAGCATTGCTTAGGACACTTAAAACAATTAGAGTCACTTTAAATTTTGATTAGATCATAAACATTTTTATTATGCGCATTTTTCAAAAAAGGGGATAAAATGGTTTATCCCTTCGGATAGTATGGACCGGTTAATTCCATCCGGGGGGATAGATTAATTCATCCCCACGGATAGCTTTCAGGGGGATACTCCGTTTCGTGTCACCGGCAATAATCCATTTGTGTCTGATGATGTCGAAGTTTAAATGATTTTTTCCCAAAATGGTGATTCTCACGGTTTTCACCCTTATAAGAAACTTTTCTATGAGCGTTGTTTTCTAATATAATAATATGTAGATAATTAAGTGCCATGGGTTCGTAAGCAATCGATTAAAAAAACCGTAGCAACGATTTAGAAGCACTCACTGCATGGGTGCGTCTGGAGCACGATATTCTTACTTAGTGTTGGTCAACGCAAAAACTTGTTTATGTTAGACTACATCAAACTATACATGTATGTGAAAGGAGGGAAAATCTCGTTAGCTAAAATAGAGTTTGAGAACATTATTTAAATGTCACGTAACCCGTGTAGGTTGTAAAATAATATTGTCCGCGAGGCTGGCTCGAACACCGTTACAACTTGCGCCAATGCAACGGTCAATGTTTCAAGTGCGTGTTTTGACTTGAATACGTATTCAGTGTTTTTAACTGCTACGGATTCTGCCCATAAGCTTACACAATTAGCCTATGTTCAGCCGCTTCCGGTATCATATTACGCCAATGCTCATTGCTCAGCTATAGATACTACACTGCCTGTTGAAGTATACAGTCAAATGTAGCATCACTGACTGGTCTTCAGCCTTATACTTCCTCAGATGTAGGTCTATGACTCCAGAATCTGAAGAAATCCACGCGGTGATTTCAGAACATGATGGTGGGCGGACATGGTCATTAGAGAATTTCAAGTGGTGACTCGGGTAAAAATTAGGGCTGTTGATTAATCGAGATTAACGCGTGCGATTAACGCATTAAAAAGTCACCATTTTCATTGCTATCTCCTTACGCAGAACTTTCCCTAATCAAGTCTTGATATTTTGTTGGTGTAAATACATTACCTGAAGACTTCTACTTCAGAGCATGGTCCGTTTACGTTAGTGGTCTTGCCATTTGTCCAAACACCCACAGTAAAGTTGAAATCTGTAACGGGAAAGAAATCGCCAGAACAATCCGAACACAGTTCTTTGAAGGGCCATTCTCCGGTCGCTGGGTTAGTAGGCCTATAGCCTATCAGTATGACGTCTCCAGTTGTATCAACGTTTTCAGGATTGCACTACAATAGAAAAACAAAAAAGCTTCAATCGCTGCCCGATTGAATTAAATGCATGCTTGGTTATCAGTGTTTATTCTAAACGTCTCTGGGGGGAAGTTCCCCTCAGGATTGACATTTCCACCAACCAGAAAAATTTAACATAATGATATTAGTTTTTAGTTACTGTTTTCATCATTGCTTTACATGAAGTGTTATAATTTACAGTAATTTTATTTACTATTATATGATTATAATGACATTATTTGCTACTATAATAATTATATGATACTAACATGTTGCAATGAGCATAACTTACTGTATATATTTGTATATAAACACTATTTTTTCCTAACTGAAAACAGAGATGACATCCCCTTCAAAATGCAGCGCATTGCAGCCTATGAGGGCCTTTTGGTAAAAAAGTAAATCTAAATATCTAAACGAAGTAATGAGTTTCTTCAAACATCTGAAACCGTCTTGGTTGGATTGACATCTGATTCAAATATTCTGAAATAATTCAACCTCCTATAGCATATCCAAAACGCAGCCTACGAGAGTATTTTCGCAAAACGTATAGGCCTACCTAGATATCACCAACGAGGAAATGATTTTCAAACATTTTAATCGATGTCAGAATGTTTAAAGAATTAGCCTTCTGGATTGACATCTATTCCAAATATTTCGAAATAAACAGTTTATTCCGTGAGTCAACCAGAATATCAAGAGCCTTATTGTGACCAATAAACACTTTCATTCTTCGGACCAAAGTCACCCAACAACGATATTTGCATTGCAAGCTTAACGCATAATTGCGCATTCACATAATTCATGACAAAGATTTTTGATAGAACTGATCTAAGCCTATATAATAATTAGAGAACTTGCGATACATTCCGCACCCAGACTCATAATCGCGCCAAGAACAATGATATTTTAAATAGAATGTATCAGGATGTCAAAATGAGAACGTTAATAACGATTGTATGCATGCATAGGCCTACTTGCATAGGCGGAGACTTGGGGATACAAAGGGCGGTCCCCGATAATTAAAAAAAGATATAGCCTAATCAGAAATAGATAGTATCGTAAATTCGTACAGTGCAAGAAAGTTTTCAGGAAAAAATGATGACTAAAAAAGTCATCAACTATTTTGACAGAAAAAAGGTATGAGTTTTCGTGAAATTTCGACCAAACGACTTTTGAAAAAGGTCGTCAGAAATTTTGGCGGATGAAAGGCGAAAAATTTCGTCGGCGACTCAGCCGTCCGCCTCAAAATGGTCGCGCCTCGGCGATCGTCCTTCGGCTCTCGTTCGTCCCCCTCAACTTCCAGACCAAGTCCCCGCCTATGCGTACTTGTTATAGCGCACCTTCAAGCTCACTACTCAAAGCGCTCCCGAATACAGCGCGGACAATGCATCGGAGTTTCACGCCGAAGCGCTGAACAATTACGAGTTAAGGACTCGCTCAAGGTTCCTACAAGGCGGATTGAGGTGGGTTCGAACCTGCAACCCTCCGGCTGCAATGTGACGAACATAGGCTACCCAATACACCACCGCGCCCCACAACATAACATAGCCTAGTTATCGCTATGCTAGAAAACTGAGTAGGCTATACAAATCAAATGAAATCCAATCAGATTATTGTTCCCAGCAATGTGCAAGATGTAACCGTATAACATAATAGCAAGTATATGTGTGGCTCTTTCAGTTATGGAGAAAGAATTTTTTTAAAGAAATTAAGGTTTGTGAACCAACATATTAACCAAAATAATGTCGCAAATGTGACGCAATGAGTAATTGGGAGCAACAGGCAAAGTTCTCCTAAAAGGGGGCGTATTTATCTTTGGTGAAAAAATGAAGATGACAGAAGCCTTAAGTGACCAAAAAATAAGGGAACACCAACTTTAGTCTGACAACGAGTAAGTAATAGAAATCAAAAAATTATTTTAAAAAAGTTTGACCTAACTAACTTAATTAACGACTGTAATACGTGCTCATTGCTCAAGTATGTGTGCTCGACACATACGCTTGAGCCATGAGAAGCCAGTAAAGATCAGTAGCGGCGCCATGATTTCAGTTAGGGGAGCTGAATCTGCGGGGAGAAATTTTATTTTTCATTTCTGCCGTCAAAATTTCTGACCACCTTTTTTAGTCATTTGATCGAAATCTTGTAAAATGGTCCTTTTTCATCCGTCAAACTTTCTGACAAACCTCGTGCATATGCTTACGTTTCAGTTTATTTAGGGGGTCTAATCGTGCAAATATTTCATTTTTACATTTGAAAAACTGGATGATTTTTTGGGGGGCTTTTCCCTCTAGGTCCCCTGGACCGCTACTGGTAAAGATACGGATATACGGAGGTGAACCCATCTCAAGTTCCATAGCAAGTGAATAGAACTTATTCTATCAAATGCAGGCCTCTATAATAAGACCTCGGAATGCTGAGCTCTTCGCAAATGGCAAACAGAGAAATTTAGCCTGTGCAAATGTCGCGAGCGAGCACTAGGCTATATATTCAATTTGTCACCCTCTTTTCAGTCGAAACACTAATCAAGTTTTGCATGTTGAAGATTATGTAACGTCGACTAAAACAAGTCGATTATTATTATTATTAACACACGTAAAGTTCACAGTGTGGACAAAATTTTAATTAGATCTGATTATTTATTATTAGGCATTCAAATGCTGAAAGAATGAATCCACCTGTGTTTTTGAGACATACGCAAAATCTAAGGACTAAGCTTAGTATCGGCTAACGGATTGACTCACGGTGCATGGTTTTAGCACAGTGGATGCAGTTGCATAGCCAGTCCAAATGATAGACTTCTTGTCCAAATTGACCGACCATTTGGAGTTCAACTTTATGGCTTCCTTGACTGCTTCACATCTCCCGCTGTCCGACGCCTCAACATTTCCTTCCCACTTCAATGCGAAACAGAAGCAGGCGAATAATTGGAAATAGAACTTTGCCATGTCGTCTGAGGTCGCTCTAGGAAGATCTTTAGCTGATGACTGGTCGTTGCTGTCAATGCTGTAGTTATATCCACTCTACCGTTGAGTGGTTCTCAATAGAGGATCATTTGTTGGCTGTCAAAAATCCAATAATGAGTCTTTCTTACACATATTGAGCGACGAGATAAACTTTTCATTAGTATTCTCACAATTGAAAATTCGACACCAAAAGACGAATGATTTCCGTAATAACGCAGGCGTTGATTTCATATTAGCAATGGTCCGAGACAATGCAAAATCGAAAACTGTGAAATTAATCTCAGTCTTCTAATCAAACTCTTTCATTTCCTGCAGGCCATTCTAAATATGTCAAAAGTTTTAAGACAAATCGATTTTAATGATTCATTTTACCAATTAGAATAAAGGTAACATTCAGTCATTGTGAAACCCTACTGCTATGTATGGTAGCCTAACGTGGCCGCCTCCCGAAGACATACAGCAAGGCAGATTGATATTTCTATTGCGCTTTTACCACTGCGGCTATCCAGGGAAGAAGGCTTGTGACGGCTGGTCACTAAGGCTTCAATCCGTATACAGGGCGGGCGAAACTTGAGCCCAGAGAAGAACACGGCATTTCAGAAATGAGTCAAATTTCACATCGCGTGGGGACAGACGTCACGGGATGACAGTTTTCTATAATCTCGGCATCTTTAAGATGAGAAGTTACCCTCAGAAATTGCCCTCCACAAATTTCTAACACAATGATGATAGTTTTTAGTTGCTATTTGCAATATTGCATGAACTTGTTATAAATATTCCATGATAAAATTCATCATTATATGACAACTAACTGTGGTGCCAGGGATTGCCCCCCCCAAATTTCTTTCTCGACTCTATTCTGCGTTGACCGCTAAATTTCAGAGTTTCTCCCCACCCCGCTCCCGTCCTTCTCACCCTTCTTCTCGCCCCACCCAGTCCCTTTCCCACCAACGCACCTATCCGGCACAGCCCACACCGTTTCCACCCCGACATCACCTTTCTGGGGTATCCGGCTCTACCCAGTATATTTAAGCTTTTCGCCCAATACCCGGCATCACCCTGACCTACCCAGACCAAACCGTACCATTCCTACCATCGCCCACACACTTTCCGGGCCGTTCATCCCGCCCTCCCCATCCGACGGCCCCACCCCACCATCATCCATCTCGGGAATCAGGCTCTTCCAGTAATTTTGCTTTTCGACCCAACCCTGCACATCCTCCGGCCCCACCCCGGTGCCTTCCTACTTTCCTTTCTCTACCCCTGCCAACTCCATCTCGGCCCGGTCATAATGCGCACCAAGCCCTCACCCGACCTCACCTACATGTATACGAGGTTCTTTCAGAATAAATCGTGGTTTTCACCCCCTCCACCACCCCTTGACATTTCAAATGATTTTTATCAAATAAACTTTACATTTCCGGATAATCATTAAGCCTAATATCACTATTCAGCGAAAGAACCAGCGTAGCTGCATTGATCACCACATACTTTGATAAACAGTGAGTGCAGATAAATTAAGAATTAAATTGAGAGCTAAGAAATATGCCTTTGATGCAAGATGATCATTTTTAGCTGTGGATGGGCTGGGAGCGCCACTGAGTAAGTTTCTCAAAGAGGCGCTATATAAATTCTCGAAATGAATGAACGAATCATCTCAATGTCAATTGCCCTGAGTAGTGAGACTACTGGTGATATGAGCACAGTCAGTGTACTTGTATGTGTGTGTGCATGTCTGTGTTTCAGTGACTTTGTCTGTGTGTGTATGTTTCTGTGTGTTTGTCCGTCTCTTTGCCTGTGTATGAGTCATCACCTAATTAATATCCAAAGCACAGCTAATTAATATTCATCGCACAGCTCATTAAAATTCATGCTAATTGCTTCATCCACTAATTAATATTCATAACGCAGTGGCGCCGTCATTTTATATTTTTCTCTAAGCATCTATAATTGACCTTTGCCTGTCTGTCTATCCGTTTGTCCGTCCGTTTGTCTACCTGTGTGTTTGAACGCAGTTTAATTACGTTGGTGCGTCATGCTCTCGGGCGCTTTTTTATTCGGGGGCGACTAAAGTCGCATACGGAGCCAATTTGCATGGCTGCGCGGACGTAATTAGGTCTGCAGCGTATCCACTTTTATCGGACGATGTATTTTCAAAATCCTCAAACGTGTCCAAAAATCTTTCCACCCAAAAAATCTAGATTTTCAAAAACATAGATTTTCCAGAAAACCTACGATTTCCAAAAAACCCAAGATTCTCAGAAAGTTAATCAGAAAACGCACGATTTCTCACTTTTTATCACTTAATGCGGTTTTCCACACTACTCCTCTGGGTACCCAGCGCTGACCGCTAAATTTCGGGTTTTCGGTAACCCTCCACCCCACCCCGCTTCCTCAAAAAGTCAAACATGACCCGTCCCTGAGGGGCGGGTGTGTGTGTGCTGACTGTGGCCTAATACAATTATTGCAGGTTGTCTGTTGTGTTAGTATAGTCTGTGATCTGCGTTCTTGTGACTATTAATGCTCCAGCTGCATAATAATATTGTAAACTGTTGCCGGTTTCGGATTGTTGATAAACGGAAATTATTATTGGGCGTGAATGACGTCATGCGGACTGTTGCCTCTTTACTAAATGCGGCAAGATGGCTGCTGTAAGAATTAAAACGCTAATAACTCCGGTTTTAAATTGAATTAAAAGCTGAAAATAGTTGCGTTGACCTTATAATTTGGGTAAGAATCAATTGCAAACATTTTGTTAAACCGACGCTCTGTCATTTCCGAACCTTTTCTGTTACGAAGAGTCAAACACATCCGTACAAACAAACATATGGAAAGGGACAAACTTTCGGAATTATAGTATAAGATTGGTGAGGCAGTGCAATCATCGCAATGTAAAGGCATAGGTCCATCGCTAAGACTTTTGTCCATCACCATAGGTAAATACTCGAGATTCGGGCAAACTCACGTCGACCAATTAAACACTGAAATGTGGTGCTTTATGAAACCACGCATATGACTAAAATTGTAATACAGAGGAATGAGGAACTTGTTGGTTAGGTATTTTTATCAATTCTAAATTTCCATTATTATAAATATTTTGACGGTTGCTTATATTTGAGATTTTTTACGTTTCAATAAATAAATGTTGCTGACCACAGGATAACCGTAGGTTACGTTCGATAAAAGAACGGAGGCAGTGATCCCGTTGGTACCGTTAGAAGCGAGGAAGGCTTCCTCGCTGGTGATACGGCTGTCTACGGGAAAGTTCCCCACTGGTCCGGCTCGTTCAGAATACGGGAAGGGTGACCCGTTGCACCGTACAGTAACAACATCAACAATCGTGGGTCTTCTCCGCATATTCTTTCCTGCTCGCGGATCTTCCTCGCCTTTTCGACTTGCGGGTTTCCCGCACGTTCTTGTCGACCTCCGTTATTTCCGCGGTTTACCCGTGGAGTTATTATCTTGTGGTCTTACGCTGAAATCTAGCGTTTTTTTTTTACCTAACCAAGGTCAAAGTTGCTAACGCGGTTTTCCCGCAGTCTCTTTTTGCTTACGGGACTATCCGAAGAATATTTCTTCTTGCGGAACTAACCGCATAGCTCTCCCTTCGCGTAACTTTACCTGAGTGATCTGACCGTCGTTCGTTCAGGTTTGGGAGAGACAGCATGACTCCCGTGAATGGAAGTGAATACACAGCTCTGTGTTAAACAAAGAGGTAAAGTTAGTGACAGTTGCTCCTGGAACCGGTTACGATACAGAAATATCGACTGAATACATAAACGAATACTACGAATTGGTGCGCTTCCGGTTACATCTGTATACCGGGTAAGGGTATGCTCACGAGACAAAGCGGGTAAGCCCTTGGGGAAGAGTACGAACATCCCAGTTACACGGGAAGATTAACTCAGGCCAAGACAGTGACAGATACGTGTACGTTCGGGTAGTTTGGGTATCCGAGTCGGTGAGTGCTCGGGTCCAAGGCCGTAGCCAGGATTTTATTTCGAGGGGTGTTTCACCAATTTCCCTTCTCAAAAACTAGATTTTTCCCTTTCGGGGGGTGTTTTCATGGTTTTATTTCATGGTTTTTGCGTCATATGTTCGTAAATACATTATATTATTTTTCACATTTTCTTTTTCGGGGGGTGTTCAAACACCCAAAACACCCCCCTAGCTACGGCCTTGCTCGGGTCGATCAGTATAATTATACTTGTCGCATCACAGTTTTCTGAGAACTGACTGAAATGCGATGCTGGACCACCTCGTGCGTCGGTCGGAACGAAAGTCCTGTGTCGATAGCAAGGATTAAAGAGAGAAGACCTTCACTATCATAAGTCTGTGGATACCGTACATCTTATAAAGCAGAATACTCACTGCGTTGGTCACTCTTTGCCAACACAGAGGGGTAATGCAACTTACTCCGTGAATTCGTGGTGCATGACAGTGTACGTGTGCCGCCCACGCAGGTGGACCGAGAGACACGTATGAGGTGAAGACTCGCTACTGTATAAACCAGTAGGCTATTGTCTAGGCCGAAGTGACGTAGGGACTTGTCACCAGGGTAGTCTTTATTCCTCTGAACTAAGAGAATGCTTGGTGTGTCGTATTAATGGCGATGGTTCGAGAGTCATGAGATTTATAGTGGTTAGGCGAAGTTTAGCACAGTTAGATAGGTAGACTGGAGAAAAAACCCGTAGTTAAGAAGGTTAGTAGACAGAGGTAAATTCTGCTACATAGAAAAGAACGAACCCTGTTCTGGGAAAAGCCATAATCACAACGTTTCTCATCCAGCGACCTCGGAAAAGGCAGGACCGTTTCTGATGATGCTTATTGTTACCTTTCTTTGAAAAATGACTATTCCTAAACCTCCTCTAAAGAAGGTCAATCTTGGTAGAGTCCGAAATAGCCTTCTATGTTGGAAGTGGACAAGCTAATGACTCAGATGGCTTCATACGGATAGTGGGCTGGAGCCGACGCCGTCCCGTGAACTGCAGGGTAGGCCTACACAGCGTCCAGACCGGCCGGTCGCCACAATAATTATTAAGGTAGCGAATGGTACAAAAAAACAACACATCAGTATGCTGCAGAAATACTGTTTATTTAAACTAAAACAGACGATTTTTGAAACTTTGAAAATTTGTTAAAAGTCATCCTGGTAATTATAATTTAGATTAAGATAAATGTGCTGAGAACTGGATGCGGGTATCTTCAGTTTCACCATCATTGGAGAGGTCTATCTTCTCTGTCGGAACAAAACACAACGATTGAAAGAGAATACAAATGTAATATCTTGGCTAAGAGAAATCTTCTGTTTTATAGATAGAAACAGTAATGGATCATTCCAATGAATCAACCTAAACTGTTAACAGTAGGCTACCCTCTCTCCCTCCTTTACGTCTCTCGTTGTTTCTGTCTCTGTTTATGTCTGTCTCTGTCTGTCTCTTAGCTGGCAATTAATTATACATTTCATGACTGTTCATTCCTGAAAATATATGAACCGAATTATATAGTTACACAAAACTTACAAAATAATATTATGCAAACAAATTCAGCAATAATTGTCCTTCAATCAAGGACTGAGGCTTAGAGGGGACAGGGGGCACGGAACCCACAATTTGTGATGGGGACGGAGTCCTTATATTCTCCCAATATAAATATTCCATAAGTATCATAAATTTCTTCAGTTTTATTCATTGTTTTTCCATAATGATCAATTCTGTTACGATGACATCTTAATATACGACGATTAGGCTACAGTGTGGAAATCGAAAATTAAACAATGAAGAGGAGAAATTCATTGAAGTCTTAAAACATGTCTCTGAGCACTGAAATTAATTATCAATAATTTTGCTAGGATGCGGCTTCAAATGCAACAGCTACATGTATACAGTACAAATTCCAAAAATTTAACAATTGAGAGGCGACACTCTGAAGTCCTAAACCACGAATAACAGCATTGAAAAAAGAGCAATTTTGTTATGAGGACAGCTTAAAATTCTACCTTTACAGTGTGTTCAAAAATTTAGACAATTGGGAGAGAACATTTATTGATGTAGGCTATTAAACCATGTCTTTCAGCACTTGAATTATGAGAATTTTTAAAATGACAGCTCAAGGTTTAGGGGCCTCAAGTTTTTTGGGGGCCTCCGGTACCCTAGCGCCGGCACTGCCATTCAAATCACATTACTCAATCACCCTCCTGTCCTTCTTGACCCCCGTCATCAAACAATCAATATCACTGCGCTTTGACCTAGGAACGATCTCACTCCTGCATTTCACTAATTTTCAGTTCATCTGCCAATATTGCCATTCACCCATCATCATCTGCATTAGTTCCCTCATTCATAATATCACTTTGCAGGATCACGAAGTCAAATTTAAAGTTTCATCTCTTCCAGCCGGGCCCACGTTACCACCCTCTTCACAATCTCTGTCGACCTGAAGCAAACTCTTTCTTATAGAAGCCTCATCTTTCTGAGAAAATGACTTCGACATATATCTCTATTATAGTCGTCGGGCATGTTGTTCGACGATCGTGACTTTCTAGTATTATGGCAGATTCTTATGTTTGTGGCGAAACTCGCTCGGTTCTCTCTGGAATGTTCTTTTTTATTGATGTCGAGTCAAATGTTGTGATAGGCCTATGTCTGCTTCAGTTTATGTGAGCGTAAGTGTTTGGACGGTAACTTAACTCGTAAGTTTTGGTGCTCAATCTTCGCCATCGGATGCCGACGCCTTGAACTGGTCTATTGCTCTCAACCTCAAGAAGTGCCAGGTTTGTCATTGCGCCTCTTTGCGAATGATTGCCGTATGATTTGAGTCATGGATGGGACGCGAGAGGTTTGGACGTCGCATATTAACCCATCAGTAACCGAAGACTGTGCCGAAGTGGTGTCGCGTGGCCAGCGTTGTGCTGCTCGTCGCTGTTCTTCGCATTTGATGCTTCTTGGCCTTGTAGACAAAAAATGCTGTTGAACTAGTAGGCCTATAATCGGACGAGCAACTGAACGCCGCGTAGCCTATGCGTCGGAGTTCGACGCTGTTGACTTGTGCTTCTCGAGAGGCGTTTTGCCCAAGGATGACTCTGTAGTTGCGAAGTCATCGTCACAGGCCTGAGCTTTACGGTATGGGCGCCGTCGTTATTATTAATTATTATTTAAAAGGTCACACCGAAATTTGAATCTGAGGTGCGGAACTGCCAGAAAATAATTATGTTTCACAAATTAATGAAATAATCTAAATTGTTGGCATGTATCATAGTCCGTTAGTCGTTGCTCTCTGGGTTGTATTCTGAATATCTGATTAAGCTTAGGCTAGTCTTTCATCTCGGCTACTAGGTAAATGTCAAAGGTACGTTCAATATTCTCAAGGCGTCCGTATTCTTTATTCTACATTTTTCCTTTACTACATTGCACATCAGAGCAAAGTCCCTTGGCAGTGCCTTTGACTGCCAAACATTGTCTGGATCATGACTTGAATACAGGTATCTCGGCTTCATCATTATCAGCAGTTACGACATCGTTATCTTCGCTATTAGGTTACGTCTCATTCATTTATTCATTTCGAAAATTTATATAGCGCCTCTTAAAAAAACCTACTCAGAGGCGCTCCCAGTCGAGCCACACCTAAAAATTGGATTTGAGCGACTTGTAAAAAGCAGGTGAATTAAGCCTATGCATAAGTCGCAAGGTTAGTGGGAGGCCTTTCCAGATATAGATACACACAGTAGCAAATGCTCGGCGCTGTCTGGTAGAAGTGCGAGCTCGAGGAACTAAAGGCTCCTCCGTTGTCGCCAAGCGAAGCGCTCGACGGGCTGCAAGGTCGGAGACAGGTCGACAAAGGTTAGACATGTATGATGGAGCACAATCAATAAGGCATCGCCAAACAAGTGCAGCAACTCGGTAGGAGATGCGCTGTGAAATAGGAAGCCAGTGAAGAACGTCACTCATATAAGCTGAGACGGGGGCATATTTAGGAATGCGGCCAATGAGGCAAGCAGCCGAACGAAGAGCTCGTTCAAGGAGCCCAATTATTAGTTCATGTGGCAGACCCACGAGTACCGAACTGTACTGATCAATTCTACTGATGACAAAGGCATGTACATTGTACAAGTGTCAGAGTACGGTAGCACTATGAGAGAAGGAACTTTTAAAAACTCGGAGTTGTCTCATCGTCATGTTCATCATCATCATCTTCAATTTCAACATTGTTTTCATCATAAAAAACATCTGAAGGTGGGTCTTCAGTCATTAGCATCTCTACACAATAAACATTCACATTCTTTGTTGTTGTTCTTACTGTCAAATCTGCTATCGCTATGGTATCACACAGTATTCTCTTAAGTGACTCCTCATCACTAAATCACTTTGATCGTTTAGATATGCTAATTGTAGCTCAGCAATATAGCAACAAAGTCATAAAATCAAATTGAGAAACTATCACTTTCAATAAAGTTATGCACCAAATAATTATATGAAGCGGGGGTCTGGCCAGACCCCATGTTCGGACGAGGGTTAAAGTGTAAAAAGAAGTGTCTGGACGCCCCTTCCTTTTCCAGACTGTGCTGGCCTAATAAGTGGCCGGACGGTGTGCAGATTCGAAAATAAGTGCATGGACGCCGTCCATTACCGTCCAGCCACGCTTTGAGCCCTTTATGTATGCAAACCAGAGTGCCTTTTGTAGCTGGTACAATAAAGGACATACTTACTTGCCTACTTGCTTATACTAAAGACCGACAAGTCTGGATAACACTCTCTGACCTCTCACATCGCTCTTCGAGAAGTTTGTGTTGTGTGGTGTGGTAGTCTGGTAGAAATTTAAAATTATTGTATATTAAGTTCAACATTTAACCTGCATGGACTGTATAGAGCTTCAAGTTGTCCTGCATCAGAATAATTCTTCGATTAGCCCGCGCGGGCTCTCATCTCATATAGAGTTAATGGCCGAGGAGCGGGAGGAGCCGCACAGCTGCACCTGCAATATAAATTCAAACGTGCATGTGCATTCTGTGTCTTTAGTAGAAAAAGGTTCCGAAACAGAACACAATCATTAAGAGCGACAACGAGTCACAATATACAGATTAATGATAAACCACTGGGGCAGTGGTTTTCAACCTTTTCTAGTGACGGAACCTTTTTCAAATCACACATACATGCATGCACGCGGAACACTGTGCATTTAAACCGTTCAGTAGCTATTTCAAGACATTATTAGGTTACATGATTAATAATTCATAGTTGCAAAACGCAACATTGTGATAATATTTAGATCAGTAGTTTTAAATTTATTTCAGGTTAGATGTCTAATAGTCTTAAGTTGTGAATGTAATTTATATGAACTTCTGGTGCAGTCCATAATATTGCATTTAGCAAGCAACAACTTCTGAGAGATGGATAGAATACTTAAATGCACTGTATTCCTGATCAGTACGTGTTACGGACACAGTTTGTGATTCAGCTTCGTTTGAACTTTAAGCCCAAGCCCAATGCCATACTCCACAGTAACTGTTACGTCCCTGCACCTGATGTGCTTTTGTCACAACAACCGACCATCTGATTCGTGTTTCACACATTTAGATTCGTCAGACAGGCTGAGGCTTAGATATTCCTAAATTCGAAAATACGTCATCTCTGGGTGAGAAATTTATCCACGTTCTAACCCTCTACCAAAGTGAACTGATTCAACGAAGAACTAACTAGCTCAGGCGAAGGCCCTTCGAACAGAAAGTCAGAAGTCAAAGGCTAAAATGTCTTGCTTGATTCCCATTTGACGTATGCCTATTTTATATAGGCCTATCTTCCAAATAGCAATCATTGAGTATATTCATAGGCCTACATTAGGGTGCATCAAACGCCCCAAAGTTATCAAAATGTATTGTCCCTAGGCTTAAAATGTTCCTTTTATCTCCAATATATACCTGATCAAAAAGCATAAAAATTCAAAATTGTTTAGGTATCCCACCTCCATTTTTAAAAATGTACATAATTAATTATCATTCGACATACCGGTACATTACTTATTGAATTTGTCGAATTGTATGGCGATTTAACAGGACTTATTTTAGGCTTGAAAGAAACATAATATAGTTACTATATGTTTTATGTTTTCATTCATTCATTCATTTATAGCATTTATATAGCGCCCTTTCAAGAAACTACTCAGAGGCGCTCCCAAATGCCATTGATGTCAAATAAGAATATTAAGGAGGAGCGCCTTGGAATTGTTGTTGGGAATGCAAAAGAGCTGAAGTTCCTCTGTGTGTCATCTTATGCAATGGGATCACAGAGAAAAACGGGGGACATCATTGCTGATCTGACCATTTATCTCCTGCGCTCATGGCAATGTAGTGACTCCATTGTCAACATGGAATTTGACACCAGCGGATCAAATACAGGACACGTTACTGCTGCTTGTGTTACAATTCAGATGCGGTTAGGTCGAGCTCTTCTCTGGTCAGGATGTCGACATCATGTTGGTGAAGTAATTCTTACACACGTGTTTGAAGATCTTCAAATTGAGACTTCAAAATCCCCCGAGGTGGTATTATTCACAAGGCTTCGTAAGAACTTCCAGCTCCTCAAGACACATCGGTCAGCAACAGAAAGACTACCACCAGTGTTTAATCTAGTCCCCCTCCTCTGGGGGGGAATTGAGGTTTCTGGGGGGGGGGGAGACAATTGAACGTCCGAACGACGCTTATTATGCGCGTCGCACCGAGACTGGGAGGGGGAGAGGTATGAGGAGGGGATGCTCCCCTCCCCATTAGAATTTTTTAAAATTTCCACATTGCAATGGCAGCATTTTAAGGTGTCGTCTTAACAAAATATCTGTACTTTTTCAGTGGCCCACTAGAAATTTTTGAATTTCCACTTTGCAATGGCAGCATTTTAAGGTGTCGCCTTAACAAAATAGCTGTACTTTTTCAGTGGCATATTAGAAACTTTTTGAATTTCCACATTGCAATGGCAGAATTTTAAGGGGTCATCTTAACAAAATAGCTGTACTTTTTCAGTGACCCATCAGAAAAATTTGTGAATTTCCACATTGCAATGGCAGCATTTTAAGGTGTCATCTTAACAAAATAGCTGTACTTTTTCAGTGACCCATTAGAAACTTTTTGAATTTCCACATTGCAATGGCAGCATTTTAAGGTGTCGTCTTGACGAAATAGCTGTACTTTTTCAGTGGCCCATTAGAAACTTTTTGAATTTCCACATTGCAATGGCAGCATTTTAAGGGGTCATCTTAACAAAATAGCGGTACTTTTTCAGTGCCCCATTAGAAAATTTTTGAATTTCCACATTGCAATGCCAGCATTTTAAGGTGTCGCCTTAACAAAATAGCTGTACTTTTTCAGTGGCCCATTAGAAACTTTTTGAATTTCCACATTGCAATGGCAGCATTTTAAGGGGTCATCTTAACAAAATATCTTTACTTTTTCAGTGGCCCATTAAAAACTTTTTGAATTTCCACATTGCAATGGCAGCATTTTAAGGTGTCGTCTTAACATGATAGTCTCATATATTATTGTAGAAAATAATGTCATTATAATCATATAATAATAAATAAAATCACGGTATATTCATGTAAAACAATGATGAAAACAGTAACTAAAAACCAATATCATTTCGTCAAATTTTTCTGGGGGGGGGAAATGTCAATCCTGGGGGGGAACTTTCCCCCCCAGAGACGTCTAGATTAAACACTGGACTACCACGCTTTGATGATAATGTATTCAGTGAGAATGCGAAACCATTCATTGACATTTGCAGAGAACAATTTCGACAGATTTATAGTTCACAGTTGTCCTTTCGTAGAGATGACTTTAAGTGGTGGATGACTTGTAGTTCGGTGACTGATGCGCCATGGAATGACTTGAAGCTATACAAATCATTCTGGCACATGGTCGCCCGCACATAGGGGCAAGGGGAGCACTTGCCCCCCCCCCTGGAAAATTGACACCTATGTTTTTTTTAACTACTCCTTTTGTGTTTTTAACAAATTTCTTTGCATTAATGCACCAATGATATGAACGATACAGACAGTGAAAGTCATAAATAAACATTTGGAGATCTCTATAGAAATAACATGCTCTTATAATTTTCTGCCTTGCACGTTCAAGCTCCTTCTAAAAACTGTAACAATGACCATTGGCTTTCAATCCTCCTGCGGGCGCCCATGCAAACAGCATGTCTATCGATTATGGCCTACTTGAGTGGAATCAAGCTGTAGTGCAAATAATCACAAGTGCAAAAAAATTAAATACTAATGCAAACATTTGAAAATTTCTCAAAGTATACTGAAATTACTCCAGGGAGATCTGCTTATTCACCAGTATTGTAATTATATAAACCAAGTCTGCTATAAGCCAGGCTCCATTTTGTCCATTTTGCAAGATGCCAGTGCAGAATCCAGGGAGGTCAAACTACAGATAAACTTGGATAAGGGGCCATGGGCTGTGGTCATCGTGTCTCGGGATTTACACCCAAAACTGACAAAGAGATCTTTTCAAAAGAATTGATACCCACACTCATCTGATCCTCGGATGCCCCACCTTCCTAAATGACACCCGCATTAACAGTTACTCTGGCCCTCTGGCTACCAGACTCGGACCTCTTTCTGACTACTCTTTGGAATAGGCTTCTGACACGATGCAGCACATGTGAAAAACTGGTGCCCTGCGATTGGCTTTCAAGTGGCGCTTTAGAAGCAGCTAGAGGAACACCTGCCCCTTGAAAACTGACATCTATTTTTCGTTCATTTATTCATTCGTTCATTCTATGGACTAATATAGCGCACCTTTAGGAAATTACTTTTGAACATCTACTTTTTGATTTTTAACAAATTTTTAAGGAAACTATTCGTATTAAAAAAAATTTAAATGAAACTGAGAGATTTGCATAAGAAACCTCTTTGAAAAATGCCCGCATTCTTAATTTCCAGCTTTGCATTTTTCAAGCTCTTGCTACTAAAATATTTAATCGTGAGTAAAATTTTTGCCCCCCCTGAAAAATTTCTGCGGGCGCCCATGTTCTGGCAATATGACTTGCTGAATGCACAGGTCTCCGCGAGTGCTGTTCGTGCCTTCAAACGACATTTATGGTATTTAACGGCAGAAATGGTGCCACTTGCACTGTTTAGTAATAATGTTCCAGACACTGAACGACGTGTCCTTGCTAATCGCCTGCTTTCAGTTAAGCCAAAAGAACGCTTGCAATTGCAGCGGAACAGATTTGGATCGGGCTTTGGAAAACCTAAATTTCCAGATGTAATAACAGCTACAACAACTCTTGCCGATCTTGCAGGGACTGACTCGTGGTATATTATGTTTGAAATACTACAAGTTGACACTCAGTTCCTCAACGAAGCCGCAATGACTATCAAACTGCTATGAGAAACATTGAAGCACTCAACGTAATCAATGACTGTGCAGAGAGAGGAGTGAAGCTCAGCTCGGATTTTCTGTCAGCATCAAAGACTGAACAGTATTATCAAGATGTGCTTCAAGTTGTGGAACAAGACCGGCAGAGACAATCCAATACACGCAAACGCAAGCCAACTTCCAAATGACAATATCCGCTTGACATGTGTCATGTAATAGCATCCCAACATAAATGTTTTCACAATAGTAATAATAAATATGTTCACTTCTAAGAATCTTTGCAATACTTTGCAATACTTCTGAAGATGGCACTTGGCTAATACAGCACAGATAATGTTAATAACTATTGGACCTATCTTTAAAGTCTTGTTGCCGCAAAATAATGCATAATCTGTTCAGTGTGTTCGCCATTGTAAAACTTCAGTTGCTGGGTGGGATACCTAGAATATGTCAGAAAATTATCAAATTTTGGGAAACACACTTTTTTAGTAATAGGAAAAGAAGTGAATTAGGGACAAAAACTTTTGAAAGTTTTTTTAACAATTATGGGGCGTTTGATGCACCCTAGCCTACATACATGTAATAGGCCTACCATTCAGGCCTATGTTGTGTAAGGACTTAATTCTAACAATGCATTCATGTATAAGTTATTTAACATAGAATCGTTGCATAAAAATGGCTGAAAGCTGGGAGGAATTCCAATCTCTGGTGATATTTTTGGGAATTCAGTCGGTTTTCTAAAAAAAATTCAAGCTACCGCGGAACCTCTTGCTGACGCTCGACGAACCCTTGGGTTCCGTTAATTCTGGTTGAAAATCCCTGCAGTGGACCATGTTTTCTGCCAATTAAAATAGTTCATATTAAATTATGTGCGTGTGTGTTTGTGTGTGCGTGTGTGCATATGTAGCCTATGTGTGCACAGCGTGGACCAAAGAACAAAGTAAACCTTTAGTCTATTTGCCAATTGCTTGGCCAAAAGTATGAAGTTTTATATCACATTAATTTTTTACAGCTTTAATACCAATTTATATTCACGTCGGCCTAGGACAGCCAACTTTCGCCAAGATATTTCGCACATAGCAGAAGTTGTAAGTAGGGGACTAGTGTTGTATATAGATCACCCTTTGATCTATCTCTCCCTTAATTGATGTATGTTCTGGATCAGTCGTGGTTGTATGTTCTGGATCAGTCGTGGTTGTATGTTCTGGCTCAGACATGGTTGTATGTTCTGGCTCAGTCATGGTTGTATTTTCTGGATCAGACATGGTTATATGACATCATCTATAATGTATGTCATCACAAATGACTGCTGAAGTTGGAACAGTGGTTTTTAAACATCAGGCCACGCCCTCCTCCCCTCCCCACGGCGCTTCGTCAGCACATTTGGCATAAAAGCGGCGGCTATGATTCATGCGTAAAACCCATGGTTGTTGCGGCGCTTATGAATTATGGTTATAGGTGTAAAACCCAGCTTTTGCTGCGGCGGTTATAGGCGTAAAACCCAGCTCTTGCTGCTGCGGGTATGATTCATGCGTATAACCTTAAAAGGCTGCGGGCGCTGCTGTGGTTATAGGTGTAAAACCCAGCGCTTGCTGCGGCGGTTATGTATTATGGATATACGCGTAAAATCCATGACTGCGGCTGCGCGTGGTTGCTGCTGTGGCAGCTTTTACAGATGCGCTTAGTCATCATGCCTGATCAACATATTTTATATATAGAACATAGACTAACATAACATTGCATGCATGCACCATTTTAAACTATAAGAGCGCGTCTGTTTTCATTAACAAGCATTTCATACTGAAACCTTCTAAAGAGCAGCAACAGCGTTTGATATGTGTCCTAACATTAGTAAATGCGAATTTGACGCTTATGGAAACTACATATGCGAATGCGTAATGTGTCAAGGCGAAGATGATGACGAGGATGTGTGCGGTCGCAGTGAAGAGGAAAAGATTGTAAAGTATAGTACTATGAAACTTAAATCGGAGAATGAAAGACTGAAGAAATCTGTTATTTGTATACTCTGTAAAGAAAAGCAAGTACAGTCCTTATCTCTTCCGTGTTCGCATGTGAATATGTGCGACCCTTGTGCAGACATTGCAACACACTGTCCATCCTGCGGCGAGCGCATCCTTGGAACTGTTCGTATATACATGGCATAAAAGGGCTGCACGCTTCAAAATATATTTACTTTTTAAAATGGATCCTACTTGGATGCATCCATTCTCTGCAATAATCAGTGGACCCAGCGGATGTGGAAAAACCAACTTCACTTTACGATTTATAGACCATTTAGACTATATGGTCAAACCTGCAATAGAAAAAATTATCTGGTGTTTCGGTATATACCAAGAAATCTTTGATAAATATCCTCATGTGCAATTTCACGAAGGCCTGCCCGACCTGGCTATTTTCGACGGCAAGCAAAAGACTCTGCTCATTTTAGACGATCTTATGAGTGAAATTGACGAGAGGGTTACCAAATTATTTACAAAGATTAGCCATCATATGAATGTTTCTATACTCTACCTGACGCAGAATCTTTTCTACAGCGGAAAGCACTCAAGAACAATCAGTTTGAATGCTCATTACTTTGTACTCTTCAAAAATGTTAGAGACAGCACGCAGGTTTCAATATTAGCACGACAATGTTTCCCGGCAAGGCAAACTTCATGATAGAAGCCTTCCAAGATGCTACTATGGCGCCTTTCGGATATCTTTTGGTCGATCTGAGAGCGGAAACTGACGAACGTTGCCGCATAAGAACAAATATTTTCCCAGGTGAGACGCATTATGTCTATGTAAGGAAATGAATATAAACGCCTGACCGCGCTGCATCTCTCATTCAATCAAAATGTCCGAACCCATTGAGGAGAAGTTTGAGAAACTCAGACTGCTTAAAGAATCTTCGCCTAAAGTAAGGAAACGAATTTTAAAGGAATGTAATTCTTCTCTGCTTTGCTGCCTTTGCGAGTGTGCACTCAACATTTTAAAAGGAACTGTACCTTTGAAAGATGCTCAGAAGAAAAGACTTGGTCGATTCAAACACAAGCTGAGAAAGCTTGCATCCAAGAAGACGCGGGTTAAAATCAAGAAACGTATAGTGCAGACAGGCGGCTTCATAGGTGCCCTACTGACCCCCGTACTTTCTTTTCTGGGCACATTGCTGAGTAATAAAATATAATATGGAGCATACGAAGAAAATGGTTCTGGTGGAACCTAGACAGATAGAGAAATGGAAGGAGACGATGCTAGACAAAACACTGTCGAAATTGGATACACAGATGTACGATATTCTGCATAGGAATATTGCAGATGATGATAAAGCCAAACTGTATACCAACAGTTTGAGTCGTTACTTGAACATTGACAAACCCAGCATAGTCACAAAATTCGAATCCAAAGAAAAGGCGGCGGCGGCGGCGGCGGCGGACTCTGGCGAATCTACAGACACCAGCAGCAGCAGCAGTAGCAGCAGCATAGAGACACAAGTCTTGGAAACAGTTCCAAAGAAATGGAAAACACAGGCTGCTCGTCTTTTATCGCACATGAAGAGCAATCCCGACGTGACCTGGAATTCTAAAGGCGAACTTATTTTGAAAGATGCAACTATTCCGAAAACGCACATGGTCGATTTGGTGAACGATCTTATGAGAAAACGCACAACAGCTTCCCCACCCACCGGATGGCGACTCTTGGCCGACGGTCTGAAAGACTCAAACATACCTCGCGAGCTGATAGGAAATCAAGAACGCTGGACCTATATTAACGATTCCACGGACGAATCGACAGCAGTTACGCCAAAGAGCATTCACGGTAAACAGCAGCTTCCCTCGTTGTCGCCATCTTCTTCGGCCTGGCTGACCTACTGATGGAGTCGTACTTCGATCCCAAGACGCCCGGAAGCTTCGCCGGCTTGTCATCATTTCAAAAACATTCTGACTTTAAAAATAAAGACGTTAAAAATTGGTTGATTAAACAAGATGCATACACGCTACATAAACCTGTTAGGCTTAACTTTAGAAGGCGAAAAACTTTCGCGCCAGGTATTGACAATCTGTGGCAAGCGGACTTGGCCGATCTTTCGGGATTGGCGAAACATAATGATAAAAATAAATACATTTTAACCTGTATAGATGTCTTGTCTAAATATGCCTGGGCCGTCCCGCTAAAAACAAAGTCCGGTGCGGACCTGACCGAGGCCTTTTCATCCATTCTTTTAGATAGGCAGCCGGCTAATTTGCAGACTGACAAGGGATCTGAATTTCTTAATAAAAGCTTTCAAGCCATGCTACGTAAAAATTCTATTCGCTTTTACACGTCCGAAAATAGTGACATAAAGGCCTCTGTGGTCGAGCGATTCAATAGAACTCTTAAGACCAAGATGTGGAAATACTTTACTTATAAGAATACGTATAGGTATATAGATATATTGCAAGATCTCATTCATTCGTACAACAACACATATCATAGATCTATAGCCATGTCACCCACACAGGTTTCTAAGGATAACGAAAATATTATTGTAAATCGTTTGTATGGCGAGAAGAAGAGCCCTGCCAATTGGAAATACGAAGTGAACGACAAGGTTAGAATAGCAAAGGCCAGGATAGCATTCCAGAAGGGATACTTGCCGAGCTGGTCGACGGAAATCTTTAAGATTGTAAGGCGTGTGCCTACAGACCCCGTAACCTATGAGCTCGAAGATTTAAGTGGCGAAAAAATAAAGGGTAAATTCTATGAGTTTGAGTTGCAAAGAATTTTAAAGGAAGATGATATTTATACGATCGAAAAAATTCTGAAAAGTCGTAAGCGACGCGGTAAGACAGAGTATTTTGTCAAATGGAAAGGCTACGAAGACAAGTTCAACTCGTGGACTCAGGATATATTCAAAGTCTAGCAAGAATTTCGCACAGTCTCTCAGAGCATGTGAACGACAATGTCGCATTTTTATCTTACTCTTCCAAGCAATAGTTCCATACAGCATTTTCCCGACAATACTACAGCCCACTTTACAACGAAGTTGGAAAATGCCATCTCCCTCAAAGGTCGCTGGGAAGTCGGACTTCTGCAAATGCAATACCCGCACACGTGGTACAACGTGCAAAGTGGCCAGGCGGATTTATATTTGACCAAATTCCTAAAAGAGGAAGCATCGACGCCGTGTGCACCTCTATCCACCACTCTTGGCAGCTGCCCGCCGGATATTACGAAAATATTGCCGCTATATTAGATGCAATAAATAAGAATATAGAGAATGCTGCCGAATTGCATTCGCTCGCGAAATATCCGAAATTTAGATATGATGCGATAACTAAAAGAGTCCATGGCAAGATCAATCTCGCTGCGCGCGTAACCTTCTCAACACATTTGTGTAATATATTAGGTATAGAGGAAAGACATAAAGTTGTCGAAAACAACAATTACGGCGCATATTTTTACTATGAGCGTTACGAGGATTATATTAAAGCCTGGGATGCGGTGCCCGATTGGGAATGGCAATCTGATTACCGCGTGGATATAAATCCGAACTTTTCGCGTATATATGTATATTGTAATCTGCTTGAATCTGTCGTGCTTGGCGATTCGAAAGCACCATTACTTCGCATAGTTAATATAGAAGATAAAAGCGGTGATAATGTGCACGTCTTGTACAAGTCCGCTATATACGTACCTATTCAGCAGAAGAATTTCGAATCGATAGAAATATATATGAGAGGCGATAATGGTAATGTCATCCCATTCGAGCATGGGAAGTCGTTCGTTGTACTTCATTTCAGACAATGCAAAAATTTCAATCTTCAGTAAATAATGGCGCACTTCTATCTGACGCTGCCTAGCAACAGCTCCGCGGCATTTTACCCGAACAATACTGTAGCGCAATTTACAACGCGTCTGGAGAATTCCATTTCTCTAAGCGGCGATTGGGAGGTTGCTCTTTTGGAAATATATTATCCTCACACGTGGAACAATTTAGAACGCCAAGAAGGCGGAATAACGTACACGCACGCCACGTTCACCGAAAGTGGATCGATGCAAAGCAATCCTATATTTAAAAGACGTTGGATTCCGGCCGGCTACTACGAAACAGCGCAGCAACTTATCGATTACATAAATAAATTTATAAGAGATGTTGCCGAGGAAAATGATTTGCTCGAATTTCCAAAATTTAGATACGATACCGTAACGAAAAGATTGACGGGCGATATAAACAAAGGCACAAAGATTCATTTTTCGCGTGCATTATGTTCGATGCTTGGCATCGATGCTCAGCAGATGCCAATTGTCAACTACGGTCAGGACGACGAGGCCGTTCTTGAGTTTGTGGGTGATGGGACTTGCGACATAAATCGTGGCTTTTCTTCTTTATATGTTTATTGCGACGTACTTGAACATGTCCCTGTGGGAGATACAAAGGCGCCATTACTCAGAATCGTTAACGTCTGTGGAAATGCTGGCGACAACGTGCGCACCATCTACGAAAAGCCCATTTACATACCTCTGCAACAGAAGAATTTCGACTCTATAGAATTGCATATAAGGACGGACACTGGCGAGCCAGTTCCATTCGAAAGCGGAAAGTGCATCGTCACACTACACTTCAGACACTGTAAAATTCCATATCTTTTACAATGAAAAAGCCATTCTGCTGTGATGCAAGTCGTTTGGCGTACGAAGATTATTATATGCAGCAAAGCGGCGATGGCATGCCGTTTTTTCAGGGAGCGCGTCTTCAGCGCGGCCATGGAATTGGGAGTTTTCTTAGCGGGCTCTTTAGAAGCGCCTGGCCACTTATACAGACTGGCGCTAAAGCACTTGGGAAGCATGCGTTGAGAACAGGGCTTCAGATTGCGAACGATGTGGTGGCCGGCGATCCGATCATGGAGGCTGCCAAGCGCCGAGTTCCAGAAGGTATAAAGGCCTTTACATCTTCAAATGATTTTAATGTTCAAAGTGGTAGTGGCCGGAAAAGACGTAAGCGTTCTCTGAGAAGAAATAAGAAAAGAATCAAGGAAGATATATTTGGTGCAGTTTAAAAATGGCCTTCGTTCATCCCCAGTCTTGCGAGTGTGCAAAGAGCGAACTGGATCTTTTCAGCGTTCCGCCTACGCAGACCAGCATAGAATCTGGCTCGTACGTGGAATATAATCCAATAGCAACGATATCACAGGGCACACCTATAGAATTTAGCATTAGTGGAGTCGGTCAAGATTATCTAGATCTGTCTAGCACACAGCTGTACGTAAGAGCGTCTATCGTTCGAGCGAATAACGATGCTGCAGATGCAGGAGATCATGTTGGGCCAGTCAATCTTTTCCTACACAGCCTTTTTTCCGAAGTTGACATCACTCTAAACGACACCCTTGTCACTTCATCAAACAACACGTACGCGTATAGAAGTTATCTCGAGACCCTGCTGAGCTATGGCACGTCAAGCAAAAATTCTCAACTCACCTCTGCTCTCTTTTACAAGGACACTGCCAGCCGCTTTGAAGAAAACAATCCGCACGACGACGCAGGTACCAATATAGGATTCAAAAAACGTAGCGCTCTGACCGACGAAGGCCGGGTTGTCGATATGTTGGGTGGCATTCACAGCGATCTATTCTTCCAGGAAAAGTTCTTGCCAAATGACATTAATATAAAAATACGGTTCGTAAGAAATAAAGATTCATTCTGTCTGATGTCTTCGGCGCCTTGTGCTGCATACAAAGTAAAAATCCTGGAATGTAAATTGTACGTCAGAAAAGTCAAGTTAAGTCCGTCCGTCTTTCTCGCGCACGCCAAAGCGCTAGAGATTGGAAATCTGAAATTTCCCATTCGAAGAGCTGTTTGCAAGACTTTTACGGTTCCCAGAGGGAATCTGGACGTTACTCAAGAGTGCCTTTTCACCGGTCAGCTTCCCACTCGTATCGTTTTTGGATGCATCGATAACGACTCTTTCAACGGCATCTACACGAAAAATCCATTCAATTTCAAACATATGAATGTATCTCAATTAAAAGTTTATCTCGATGGACAGCAGCAAAGTATAAAACCGTTGGAAACTAACTTTGCAAATAATCAGTTTGTGAACGCATATGCTTCGCTCTTTATGGGGACGGGCAAGTGGCAAAGAAACGAAGACAACGACATAAGCAGAGAAGATTACGCGCACGGCTATTGCTTGTACGCATTCGATTTAACGCCCGATTTAGCAGAGGGTGGTCACTTTAATTTGCTTAAAAGTGGCAATGTAAGAGTCGATATTAAATTTGCGCAGGCCTTGGAAGCTACTATAAATGTTATAGCCTTCGCAGAATTTGAAAACATATTGGAAATAGACAGATCGCGAAACGTGCTTTTCGACTACACCAACTAGAGAAGAAGAAAAAGATGGATGGTCTCACGCTAGAAAATTTTCTGCGAAGAGATAAAAAGTGCTCGTCCATGTTTTTGGGGGTTTTCGCCAGCGATCGACTTCCGACTAGGATCCATAGAAATAAACCTAGTATAATTGTATGCAACACAGATAGATATGGACAGCCGGGAATACATTGGATAGTGCTGTATATCGAAAGTCCTACATATGGCGAATTTTTTGACTCATTCGGTCGACAGCCAGATATTCCATTCAGACAATTTTTACATATGCATTGCACAAACTGGCTGTACACTAGCAACAGATTCAGAGTATAACAAGTAGATATTGTGGTCATTATTGTATTTTTTACGCAATGCATAGATGTAGAGGCTATAATGTTAATGCAGTTTGCAAAATGTTCTCAAGCGACACTGGATTAAATGACTTTTTAGCGCATCGCTTTGTTTGTAAGATGTACCAATAAAAAGCTGTTGAAAATAAAAGATTTGTGTTCTTTCATTGAGTTTGCTGTGTGTCTTGTGGTGGTGATGATGGTTTCTACAAGAGCTATGGCAGATGAGAATTAATCTGGCTGACCAAGAATTGAGAAATTGTAAAATTTCTACTATATAATGAAGACATCTGTTCAAAGGAATTCTCTACTATAAATGGTTTAAGCCTTGGTCTGCTGGGCGGTGTTGCAATGACTGCGCAGAGCGTGTGTGAATGGGATTAGCCTGTTGAGCGTGGCTGCTTGTCTGTATATGTGTGCTAGATTGCTGCAAAGGCCGATTTTTCCGCTTACAACTATTCCCCAATATGGCTGGCCTTTACACCAGATACATTGTGACTAAGCGCATCTGTAAAAGCTGCCACAGCAGCAACCACGCGCAGCCGCAGCCATGGATTTTACGCGTATATCCATAATACATACCCGCCGCAGCAAGCGCTGGGTTTTACACCTATAACCGCAGCAGCGCCCGCAGCCTTTTAAGGTTATACGCATGAATCATACCCGCAGCAGCAAGAGCTGGGTTTTACGCCTATACCCGCCGCAGCAACCACCGGTTTTTACGTCTGATTCATAGCCGCCGCAGCAAAATCTGGGTTTTACACCTATAACCATAATTCATAACCGCCGCTTTTATGCCAAATGTGCTGACGAAGCGCCGTGGGGGAGGGGAGGAGGGCGTGGCCTGATGTTTAAAAACCACTGTTCCAACTTCAGCAGTCATTTGTGATGGCATACATTACATATGATGTCATATAACCATGTCTGATCCAGAAAATACAACCATGACTGAGCCAGAACATACAACCATGTCTGAGCCAGAACATACAACCACGACTGATCCAGAACATACAACCACGACTGATCCAGAACATACATCAATTAAGGGAGAGATAGATCAAAGGGTGATCTATATACAACACTAGTCCCCTACTGTTGTATATTTTTAGTGAATCCGCCCACTGTTATTTGACGGTCCAAAAAACAACGCAACAACAGGACCTGGTAATAAAATGTGACTTTATGAAGTTACATCTGAAATAAAAGTTAGCCTACATCTTATGACGTTGCATCTCATCCTTCGCTCTGCCTCTAGCGGTGAGCTTTTAATCCCGCGTGTTGAAACATCAAACTGTCAGCGTCGTTTCTTCTCGGTTGTAGGTCCATCTGTCCGGAATAGTCTCGCGTTGGAGGTGCGTCTGTTACCGTGGATTCACTCCTCAGTATTTTTACAGACTCCTGAGAACCTTTCTGTTCACCGTGGTTGGACTGGGAGCGCCTCTGAGTGACCTTCTCGACATGGCGCTATACAAATTCTTTAAATGCATGAACGAAAATAAGTTTTGTCGTGCAAACTTTACCCTGCCTTATAATTTGTATTCAATGTGTCCACTACCAACACCACACATATTCTGAGTCTCTTTGCAAAATCTTCGATGGCTTTATTGATGGGTTCCAGAGGTAAACCTTGAATCTTCCCATAGGCCTATCCAATTCAATGGGACCTTATTATTTCATCAACGACATGTTTCTTGAAGGTAGGTCTGCTCAGCTTTCGCTGTGCATCTGAGTAAGCCACGATTAGGCCTATGGCTTTGACTCCACGATCCTGCTCATGAAGTGTCTAAATAGGCCTACGCAATTATTGGACTCTTATTAGCACCTTAGTAATGTTTTAATTTTTAGTGCAGAACTTTCACTCATCATGTCTTAATATTTTGATTGGTGCAAATATGTTACCTGAAGACATTTACTTCAGGGCATGGTCCATTTTCGGTATGGGTCTTGCCATTTGTTATAACACCCACAGTAAAGTTGAAATCTGAAACCGCCACTTCCGGACCAGGACAATTCAAACACAAGCTTTTGGAGTTAATTGCATCAGTCTTTGAGTCTGTATAATCGATTCTTGAGATGTCTCCCAATTTATCGACTTTTTCAGGATTGCACTACAATAGGAAAAAAGGGTTCGATCATTGTCCGATTTAATCAAATGCAGTTTCGAAATTATTCAACCTCATAGTAAGCCTATATCCAAAAGGCAGCCTACAACAGCATTTAAGCAAAACTTATACCCAGATATCCCAAACGAGGAAATGATTTTCAAACATTTGAATCCGTTTCAGCAGGTTTAAAGAAATACTGGATTGGCATCTCATTCAACCATTTCAAAATTCACAGTTGATTTCAGGCGTTAGCCAGAATATGCAGGGCCTTTATAGGGTCGTCCTTTGCAAAGAGACACCTTCATTCTTCGGACCCAACAACAATATTTGCATTCGAGCTTAACGCATAATTGAGCGTTCGCATTATTCATAAAAAAGTTTAGGATAGAACTGATCTACGCTAGGCTAAATATTGGAGAACTTGTGATATATTCGTAGGACCTATCCAGCAAGCCCGGCCTTAGGGCAAAGCGAGCGAGGCGACCGCCTTGGGCCCCGCGCTTTCAGGGCCCCGCGCAGTGGGCTATAAATTTGTTTACTTTGTTGAGATTGATAATGGTTACGTCTCATATCATCAGAGCTCTTTAAATTTTGCACTCAATGTGCCGCGTGAATGTGATAGATGATTTTGGAAACAACGATCCATAATTTTAATGCTAAACCGAGTCACATCAAGACCAATTGTTGCAGGCCTACACGTTGAATTAATTTTCAAAATATGAACAAATGGCTAAGACTCTTCAAAACTTCCATGCGATCAGCAATAGACCTAGGCCTACTTTGAGAATGGCTCAGTAAATTAGCTTTTTTTCAATTGAAAAGGTGTTCTATTGTGAAATCATTTCAGATTTCGCATAGGACTACATCAAATCATGGAAGATTTGTGAAAACTTTTGTAAGATAGCACTCACATCTTTGTCTATAGCATACTCGATAGAGACTAACATTTCAAAGCTTCAATTAGAAGGAATCGGAAATATGTCAATTATTGGCATCCTATTTTAGATGTTAGATATTCAACTAGTTAAATTGAAAATAGTCCTAATTACTGCTTTCATAGTAAACTGCTAGAATTAGGCAGGGGCGGTTCCAGTGGAAGCCAATCCGGCCATGCCCCCCATATCAAAAGTGCACCTACTTGCTGAGCCTGTCGCAGTGCTATTCAACTCGTCGATCCATTATGCATATGTTCCGCCGCAGTGGAAAGCAAGTACAATATCACCGGTACCTAAGATCTCTCATCCTGTGGAAGCTGTCGACTTTCGCCCGATCTCTGTCACGTCCATTCTATGCCAACTCCTGGAGAAGATCATAGCGCACCGTTTCTTTTATCCTTTTCTGACGGATCCTTCCTCAAACCATCAATTCTCAGATCAGTATGCTTTCCGCCCCACCGGATCTACCACCGCAGCCCTTATATCATTGACTGAGGGTCTTCTGGAGCTTCTCAAAGACAACATTTATGTTCACTTGATAGCTCTCGACTTCTCTAAAGCTTTCGATATGGTCAGACATGCGTATCTTGCGGAGCAATTGGCTGAACTGCCCATTCCGGACTGTGTACACAACTGGATTGTGACCTTCCTCACGAACCGCAGACACGTAACAAAATACAATGGATTGGTCTCGGATGCAGCTGACATCAACGCTAGCATTGTTCAAGGATCTGGTCTGGGTCCTTTGAACTTTCTAACTGCCATTTCGAAACTCAAAACACTACGTCCCCAAAACCGCATGGCCAAATACGCTGACGATACTTACCTGCTGGTACCAGCCATCAACAGTGACACGATTAGGGAAGAACTAGATCATGTAACGGTGTGGGCCAAACGCTGCAACTTGACTCTCAATCAAAGAAAGACTCAGGAGATGGTTGTTCACCGTCCGGGACGAGGAATGCTACATTTCGCTCCAGCAGAGATTCCTGATCTTATTCGGGTCCAAAGTATGACGATTTTAGGGGTTGTCATGACTGAAAACCTAGGATTTGAAGCCCATATCAGGCGAATATGCATCCAGGCAAGACAGTCGCTTTATGCCTTGCGAATCATGACTGCACACGGCCTCAAGGGACCAAGCCTGCATGACGTTTGTAGGATGACTACAGTGGCCCGCATGCTATATGCGGCCCCGGCATGGTGGGGATTTGCGGGGCAGCAGGAACGCGGCAGACTGCTGGCCATATTGGACCGTTTGATCCGAATGCATTACCTTCCTGAGGACAATCCTACATTTGAGGCTCTGTGTAGAACGGCGGACGGGAGGCTCTTCGCTGCCCTCCTACTTAATCCAGGACATGTATTAAACCCACTCCTCCCACCATTGAGGCCCCAGCCTTATTCCATGAGGCCAAGACTGCATGACCGAATCATTCCTAGGGCGGACAACCTAACGAGGAAATCTTTTGTGACGAGGATGCTTTATAATATTTAAATGTAATACCGTATAAACCAAAGTGCAGAATAACTTGTTGGCCATCAAAAGAACTTCTTTTTTAAATTTAAAATTTATATTGGATTTGGACTTAGGATTTTATGCTATTCTAAAACACTTTGAAATTGATTGGATATAGAAATTATGTACGTTTGTCTATTATACTTTGTATGTACACCAAAATGCGGATAGCAATTGGTATATTAAAGAATATTCTTATCTTTATCTTATAGGACGTGCTCCCTTCCCCTTCCCTCATCAGGTTTCAACAAGCATTAAATCAATGCAGCGGAGGAGAAAGGTAGGGTGCGACGAGACTAGAGAGTATTTTATTGCTTGCAGAGATTACGTCGACCAGATGACTGATGACTAAAAAAGGTCAGCAGTTATTTTGGCAGAGAAAATTGGGATATTGTCCATACATACTTTCCAGACATTTCGACCAAACGACTAAAAAGTCATCAGATTTTTCTGGCAAAGATCACTGAAAATTTTGACCCGACCTTCGATAATCTTTATCCGCCCCTGGGGTTAAGCTAATAGCCAGCTTTGCATGTGGATGTCCATTAACTTAAATTTTCAACATGGGCGCCTGCAGACATTTTAGCTGGAGGGAGCACAGCACAGCACAATGGTAACTTTTTAGCACACGTTTGAAAAATACAAAAGCAGGAAATTAATAGCATGGATTGTTCACAACTTCACATAGGTGTCCAAAATGTAAATTTCTCCGTTTCACTGTGAGAATCATAAGCCTCATTAGTGCTTTGGCGCAAAGAAATTTGTCAAAGAAATTTGTAACACTTTGTTTTTAAAAATCGGTGTTAATTTTCTAGAGGGCGCCCTTGACTTTGCATTACTTAAACAGGTCTACATAATTATAGTGTAAATGCTGTATTGACAGGTAATGAACTGAATAAATTTTTGCCAGGAGACTCGCTGCTGCCTTGGGCCCCGCAAACCCTAGGGCCGGGCTTGACTTCGTATCCTTGTGTCGCATGGTTTGACAGGCAGCCGACTCCATGAAGTTGTACGTTCCACCACAGTCGCGCGAATGCTTTATTCTTCACCAGCATGGTGGGGTTTTGCAAATGAGGGCCAGAGGAATCGCCTGTCCGCTATTATTAGAAAGTTGGTACGACAAGGTTTTTTGTCCACTAACACGCCTACTTTTGACATGTTATGTTCTAAAGCAGATGTATCCCTCTTTACTTCTATCCTTTGTGACACCGGTCATGTCCTCCATGATCTTCTTCCACCTGAACGTGTAACTGGTTACTCCCGTTTACATAATCTAGAGATTTCACGATGTGATTCGATGATTAGAAAGGGATTTATCACAAGAATGTTGTATTCAGGGTGGGCAAAAAAACCAAGGTTTTTATGCCAATATCTTGGCCAAAAGTAATAATTTCGAAATAACATTTTACATTCTTAAAGACAATTCATATTTACACATGTTGACCAGATTTCATCAAAATATTTGAAACCCATCAAAGGTTACACCACTTTTAGTGAGGAAACCCACCATTTTTTGACGATTCAAAAACGTAACGCAACAAAAAGTTACAAAAACCGATTTTATTAAGTCACATCTCAAATAACTGTTGTGAAATGAACTTGATGGTGCTTCACAACTTGTGTTCAATGGTCCCACCACCAGTGCCAACACTTCTTTTGAGTCTCTGCAAAGCTCTTGATGCATTCCAAAAGTAAATCTTTCCATGTTAACACCAATGCGCACATCAATTCTCTTACCGCTCTTGGTTTTGGTTGCAGACTGTGATATTTCTTCATCATAGCTCTCCGCAATTGATTATCAATCCATCGGGTTCAAATCCGGAGATTTGGGGTCAGTGGCTTTCTCAATGAAACCAGAACAATCTCCTTTCATTCACGGCAAATCTCTTAACTCTCAACCCAGCTCTTAAAGTTTGCGCTCTCACTGTTTATCAGAGTAAAAGTTGCTCAATGTATCTCTAGGATCTTGGTCAAGAGTTGTCTGAATACACATTTTGTCTGTCATTGACACCTTGGCCATTTTCATTTTTGTTTAGAAATTTGAATTGCATTGCTTTAATGAAAAAATTAATAATTTGACATATTCCTTATTAATCAACTTGATTGCCATCGTGCTAAGTGACTTCAAGGTAACGTGCAGCTACGCTGGTACCCTGTTTTCGTTTAAAATAGTAATAATAATGATCATCTGGCAATATCAAGGCTATTTGATAACAATTAGGCCTATTTGAGATGAGACTTAATAAAATTTATGTAGCTTAAAATCCATTCTAGCCTAATTTCCTATGTATTTAAATGTTCCATATTGATAATCGGATCCTCAGAATCCGAAGATGTAGGACCTGTGGTCATTAATCACGGCAAATTGAGTGACAAACCAGCAACGAAATCGTTATAGAAAATTCTCAATATTGCGATAGTGCCATTCACATGCTAGTGACAAGGGCAGCAATTCTACTAGAGTCTAATAAATTTACCATTATCATGTCAATGACGATTTTCCGAATGATGACATCTCATAATTCAATGTGCAGAAAGCTCCATGAATAGAACACATTCTATCTGATCTATCGAATGCAGGTCTCTTTAAGACCTCAGAATGCTGAACTCTTCGCAATATTTAATGGCAAATTTAGAAATTTATAAGCACGTCGCGAGCAGTAGGCCTACTAAGCTTACATGTAGGCCTATATTCAATTTTTCACCCTCTTTCCAGTAAAAACATTAATAAAGTTGTTGCATGCAAAAGATTACTATATAATCGATTATAAAAAGACGATCATAAGCGCAAGTAAAGTTCAAATTGAGCCTAATTAGGGCCTACTTAAGATTACTCATTCAATTGCTGAATGATTGATTTCACCTATGTTTTTGAAGCACATGCAAAATCTAAGGACAAGTATAACGAAACGACTCACAGTGCATGGTTTCAGCACAGTGGGTGCAGTTGCCATGCCACTCCAAGAAATAGACTTCTTGTCCAAATTGACTGTCCATATGGAGTTCAACGTTATGGCTCTCATAACTGCTCCACATCTCCCGCTGTCCGACGCCTCAACATTTCCTTCCCACTTCAATGCGAACCAGAAGCAGGCGAATAATTGGAAGTAGAACTTTGCCATGTCGTCTGTCGTCGCTCTATGAAGATCTTCAGCTGATGACTGATCGGTTCTGTCAACGCTACACTTATATCCACTCTACCCTTCAGTGGTTCTCACTAGAGGATCACCTGTACCCATAGGCGGAGACCTGGGCCGAGAATTGGGGGGGACGGAAAGACGCGAGATTTTCCGAAAAATTTCTGACGACCGGCGAATTCTGCGAAAAAAGTTATTTTCGCCGCCGCCCAAAAAAGTTGATGACTTTTTTTTTTAGTCATCCGGCCAAAATCTCGACCTAATTTTTTAATTGCGCCGCCCCAAAAAGTCTTGACGCTCAAACATTGGGGGGACAAATGCATGGGCCGTCCCCCAACACTTTCTTTGGGGGGACCGTCCCCCTGTCTCCCCGAGGTCTCCGCCCATGCCTGTACCTGTCAAAAATCCAATAACGAGTCTTTCTTACACATATTGAGCGACGAGATAAACTTTTCATTAGTATTCTCACAATTGAAACTTTGACACCAAAAGACCAATGATTTCCCTAATAATGCAGGCTTTGATTTCATACTACCAATGTTCGGAGACAATACAACAATTGAAATCAGTGAAATTGAACTTAGTAATCTAATTAAAACCTTTCATTTCCTGCATGCCATTCAAAGGTATCAAAAGCTTAGGACAAATCGATTTTTTATTATTCATTAAAACCGTTAGTACAGGCAAAAGGATGTCAAAAGTTTTAAGACGAATCGATTTTTAATGATTCATTTCACCAGTTATAATTAAAGAAATACGACCAATGGCAAAGCATATTGAAACTTTTATTGCGCATTTATCAATGCGGATATCCAGGGAAGAAGGTTTGTGATGGCTGGTGAAGAGTGATTTCATTCGTATACAGGGCGGGCGCAATTTGAGCCCAGAGAAGAACGCGGCAATCAGAAATGAGTAAAATCTCACATCGTGAGGGGAAAGCCACCACGGGTTGACTGTTTTCTATAATTTAGGCATCTCTAGCTGAGAAGATATCCCTAGAAATTTCCTTCCCAAAGTTTTTGACACAATAATGATTGTTTTTAGTTGCAATTTACATTGTTTTATTTAATGAACTTGTTATAATATTCCATGATGAAATTCACTTTCATATGACAACCAGCTATGGTACCCGGCGTTGTCCGAAAAAATTTAGTTTTTCGCACCATCCCGCTCCCATCCTCCTCCCGGTCCCACCCTTCTCCTCGCCCCACCCAGCCCCTCCCGCACCAACACACATTCCTCGCACACTCTGGTCCCATTCTCCCAGCCATCACCCTTATGGCGGATAAGAACATTCTTCTTCTTGACGTTATCTGCCCTCAGGCAGGTTCGTATGTCCAATGACGCCACTCTTCTCTGTTCTGTGCCTTTCTCTTAAGTTCACTGTATCCATTTTCTGTCAGCATCCAATCCAGCAACATTGTTCTTGGTCTACCCCGCATATTTCCCCCCTCCATTCTTCCCTCAATTATGTCTCTTAGCAGGGTGTCGCTCCTTAAGATGTGTCCTATCCATTTCTTCTGCCGCCCACCTATAGTGCCCATTAGTGATCTCTTTTCTTCCACCAACTGTAAGATTTCCTCATTCGTTCAACGCTCAACCCAGCTGATTCTCTCCATTCTGCGCCAGATTCACATCTCGAAGGCCTCTAGTCGTTTTATGTCTTCTTGCCGCATTGTCCACGTCTCCGAGCCGTACAGGACAACACTCCACACCAGTGTCTTCACAATTCTCTTCTTCAGCTTCATGTTTAGACTGCTTCTGAGTAACTCCCCTATTTGTAGAACGCATCTTTTCCGAAGAACAACAATACCACGGGGCTAAAACCTCCCTGCCATTACCTCCCTCGACCATTACTCCCCGTAGGATATTACCCCCGCCGGTACTTCCCCGTCTGTTTTCATAATAGGCCCAGTGTATATATGTATGCATGAATGTATGTATGTAATGTACGTATGTATGTACGTATGTATGTATGTATGCATGTTTGTATGTGTGCATGCATGCATGCATGCATGTGTGTGCGTATGTATGCGTGCATGCCTGCATGATATATGCATGAATGCATGCAAGTATGTAAGCATGCAAGCATCCATGCATGCATGCATGTATGTATGTATGTAAGTATGTACGTATGCATGCAAGTGCGTATGCATGCATGTATATTTATGCAATCATGCATCCATGTATGTATGCAACTATGCATGTATGTATGCATGTATGTATGACATACAATACATACACACATACATACATACATACATACATACATACATACATATATACATACGTACGTACGTACATACATACATACATACATACATACATACATACATACATACATACATACAATGTATGTGTGTATGTATTTATGTATGCTTCTGAGTAACTCCCCTATTTGTAGAACGCAGGCTGAACAGAGGCTGAAGACTCGCCTATGGCTGATGGCAGAGACGAGTTTATTGTACAGATAGGCGAGTAGAGTTTCTGTGGAGTGGTGCTTAGCGGAAATGTGAAGAGAAGGGAGATTTTGTCCGATAAGAATTAGCAGAATGTGTCAGCCATAGAACGAAATGGAATGGGGTTCGGCAGTGGACAAGAAGATATCCGATGACGAACGGAGATGTCGAGGGTTGGAGGAGCTCGAGTGGATGAAAGATGAGTAATATTTTTTCTTCAGCGATGAGTTTATGGTATCTACTTTGATTGATATGAGGTTGGAGAGGGTCCTTGCTCTGGAAGCAGATTGCAGAGTCAATGATGCCCTAGTAGGCTAGATATGAAGAAGGTCCTACGGCAGGGTTTTAAAGCATGGGAGATATTATAATAAGAGATAGCAGGTATACCAACGGTCAATAGCATGTGAGTTGTGTTTGGTATTGAGTAGGCCTGGGGGGCCCGGTAGAGTAGTGGTTAACACGCTGGCCAAGAGTACGAGAGGTAGTGAGTTCGAGCCCCCGTTGGGCGGATTTGCTTTGTAGTCTGCCATTTGCGCCGTTTAATTACAAAGCTGTCTGTTCAGTTAGTAGTTAAGTTTAATTAAGATTACTGCATAACTTGTAAATGTAAAGCGCAGTGCGTCTTGCAGGCGTTTAATTAAAGAAAAGATATTATTATTATTATTATTATTATTATTATTATTATTATTATTATTAATATTATTATTAGTGCATGAATGTCATGGACATCGGAAACGGTTGAATTTTAGGAGGTCATACGAGGAAAGCTTACGAAGAGTATCCAGGTGGTTTTCAATAAGCTATTTGGGCGATGGAAGAGGAAGTGGATAGCCAGGCTTCTTGAAGAGCATCGAGATCAGGTGGACTAGAGCAGGCGGCAAGGCCAGTGAGGGAATGGAGTTCTTTGGGTTTAGTGGGAACAGATATTGAGAGAATAGACATGTTTTGCTTGAAGGTTTCGTTGATTGTGCGAGGACTGTTGATGAAAGATGTGTTGGCTGACCAGTTGCGGCGCCAGGATTTCCGTTTTGGGTGGGCTGAATTAGCGGGAGCAATTTTTCTGTTTTCTGTCGCAAAAATTTCTCACGACTTTTTTTAGTCATTTATTTGAAATCTTAGAAAATGGTCCTTTTCGTATCCGCCAAACAGTCTGCCAAACCTCGTGCGGACCTTTACGCTTATATGGCGGCTAAACGGGATTAATCGTGCAAATTTTTCATTTTTACATGGGAAAGACATGGATCGACATTTTTAGGGGGGCTTAGCCCCCTCTAGCTTCCATAGCGCCGCTACTGTGGCTTGCGTGGGATGCAAGAGTTGGCCTAGGATCGGCATAAATTTCGCCACTTAAGTAAGCTAGAGACGGAAAAAATCTGAGGTTTTAGGCTATTATAGTTGTTTCGATGCGGTGTTATGAAATATGATGGCGGACTGACTGTGATGCTAGCGTGCTCGAACTTCATCATTCCTCGTAGTAGACGATTTCTTGATCGTTTACATGTCACGTTTTCATTCACCTTTATTACGCATAAAAATAAACTTTAAAAAAATAATTAAAAACTTAGAGACATTGTTAATGTTGCTACATCCTACTCCCAATAAAGAACTTAATTTTTGGCAATCAAAATGACGCTATGATGGTCCACTTAATTAGGCCTACCTTCAGGCTGCGCCAGCGGCCTGAAAGTATTAATAAGAGACGCTAATAGCATTTTGAGAGCGTGGCTTTTAACGGCGCTGTTATGGTGTCCCACTGTCCCAAGCGGCCAAGCCATTGATAAGGAACCGAATGCAATAAAGAAAAACGCATCTATTATGCTGCAGAATTTCTGTTTATTTCAACTATAACAGAGGTTTTTGAAACTTTGTATAGTCTATAAAAAATCATCATAGTAATAATTTAGATTAAGAGAAATGTGCTGAGAACTGGATACGGGTATCTTCAGTTTCGCCATCATCTTCTCTGTTGGAACAAAACACAACAATTGATAGAGAATTCGAATTTAGCATCTGGGCTATGAGAAATCTTCCTGTTTTATCGATGGAACCAGTGAAGGGTCATTAAAGTGAATAACCTCTGTAATTAACCTCTAGCTAATAATGATCGATAATTTAATTTAGGCCTATGTCTTAAATCCGTCTAAAGTGCCATAACAAATAGCTCTGCCATTGATTTGTTTAATCAATGGCAGATAATTCGCTGATAATTATAATTAATCGATTAATCATTCATCCACTCATACAGAGCAGCTATTATTTATATTATAGCACAAGCTATAAGATGTTAAAAGCATCAAGCATCATACAAGTAGGCTACAGCCTGTTGAACACGTATTAAATTTAAACTTATTCCAAACTAACAGCCCTTTTCTTCTATCCTAGCTTCTTCCAGAAAGCCGACATATTCTGTAAACAGTAGGCTACACGTGTCTTTTCTTTATTTCCTCTCTGTCTCTGTCTTTGTCTGTCTTTCTCTTTTTGTCTGCTTATCTGTCTCTTTATCTCTCTGTCTGTCTGTGTCTCTCTCTTTCTCTCTCTCTCTCTCTCTCTCTCTCTCTCTCTCTCTCTCTCTCTCTTTCTCTCTCTCTCTCTCTCTCTCTCTCTCTCTCTCAGCTTCAACCCTGTCAATTCTTCTTTTGGTCTTGTATGCTAAGCAGCCATAATATCTCATAATTATGATCCTTATTTGCTGACGACCATCTTTACGCAGATGACACTTGGCTCTGCACATTTATCTTTCCTACCGTTACACTTCCACACAACTTCTCGTAGCTCTGCTTGAAACTCATATAGTCAACCCTCAGAGGCTAACCTGGGGTGTTTTTCACCTCACTGTCAGTCTTTTTTCTTGCGCCATATCAGTTATCCGGGACATGAGTGACACCTTCCTTGTAGCTGCCCTAAATACATGGATGTCGTCTAACCGACTGCGCCTAAATCCAACTAAAACTAAATTTATCTGACTACGCAATCGTAAGCAACTTGCTAAAATTGACTCTGATGCATTTGTGACCGAATTCCCCAGTTATTCATGTACCTTCTCAAATACTGTCCATGACCTTGGAGTAATGTTGGACCAGGAGTCCACGTTTGCTCCTCACATTCACCGACTTGCTCGAGACTGTCACTATCAACTGTGTCAGCTTCGCACAATTGCTCGTTCACTAACGTCTAGACTGTCACCACACTGGTCCATTCTTTCATTACTTCCCGTCTTGACTATTGCTCGTCACTCTACTGGGGTATCCCATCCAATCGAATAAATGTACCTAAACCGAGTATTTTCCGAAATGGCCGTTATTAAGGCCACGTGAAAATTTGGCATGGCTTCATTGGAATCATTGACTCTTAAGGTGTTTGTTATTACACAAAGATGACAATTCCAAGTGAACTGAAAGCCTAGCTATTTACAAATTCATCTTTTTGGGTCTGCCATTTTGGAAAATGGCCACCATTGAGCCATGGAAAAATTCGGAATGGCTCCATTGGAATCCTTGACCCTGGATGTGTATGCTGTTATACCAAGATGACGATTCTATGTGAATTGGAAGGTGAGATATTAAAATATCTGTAAGTCGGTCGACCATTAAAATACATTGCCCACGTTAGCAAGGTGACAGTAACTCAAGTTAGTGCGTATCATCGTGCTAAGTAAAAACGCAGCAACTACAGTTACTGTCTTTTTGCTTAGCACGATGATAGGCTACTTCAGTGGAGATAATGTGAATTTTTGTTTTTCATGTTTCCGGGCAGATTTTTTTTGCTTCTATAGATATGATAGAATATACTGTCATGATGTAAAACAAGTGCTAACTCAAAAACGGAAAAAATGCAGTTACTGTCGTTTTGCTTAGCACGGCAATATAGATGGCTGTAGGCTAGCTTCGATGAGTGTATGCTAATATTTAACTTTAGTTAGGCCTCAGTTTCACAGTTTTGAAATTCAATGCTGAACTTCACTTAGTACAAAATACTTTTCTTGATCGAACATGGTTTAATTTTATATAACAGGCCCATAATTATAGTGTGTGGTGAAAAATGCTCCCCAGATTATACAATATGGGATTTATTTCTTTATAGGTTAGCCTCTGAGGGTTAAAGCCTCAGCGCAAAGCTACCACTCTGCATAGTATCCCGCAGCCCTTTGCAAACGTACCACCATTCCAGGGTTCTAGGACGATTGATCACCGGACGGTTGATCACCGGACGGTTGATCACCGGACGGTTGATCACCGGACGGTTGATCACCGGACGGTTGATCACCGGACGATAGATCACTGCGGACGATTGATCATCGACCGATTGATCACCGGACGATTGATCAGCAGCCTCATGTTTTTGAGAAAACGACTTCGACATCTTATCGACCGACAACTCCGTAGCCTATAGGCCTACCCCTCTGACCTAACACATCGCTCATCAAGAAGTTAGTGTTCTGTGTTGTAGAAATTCCAATTGCACAATAAGTTCAATATTTCACCTTTATTCGAAGTCAAGTTGTCGGTCGAGCGATTGAACCAATACCGCAGCCGCACCTGCAAAATAAACTTAGCTGTAAATGCTGTGTTTTTAGTAGAAAAATTGTGGCGGACACGCCATAGGTTAAGTACCATGATATTGGTGGGGTTCCGGGAACTAGCGGGAGTAACTATGACTCTCGTTAGGTAGCCATTTCCCCTTGTAAAAGACCTGTATGGAAGACCAAATAAGACGTCCATGCCAGTTCATAGCGTGTAGACAGGGTTTCCTGTGGAAAAAAATAAAGCCTGCCACACGGTGCGGTGCTATTAATGTTGAGTAGTGACCGACTACTCTGCGCGTACTGTGACTTGCTCATAGTGATTTCGGTTGTTTCGACTGTCCTCCTGACAGTGGCAACATTGATTGTTCGAATGCGATTTTGGCGATCCTGATTTATATCCGAAGCTAAATTACTCGGTTGTGAGAGCTTTCGGTGACGATCTTTCAGGATGCTCTTCTCTGTCATCGATCTCACGGGGTTCGACCTTCCGTTTGTGAAGTGAACGCTCAGGGAATGATACATTCGTGATTTGCCTAGTGGGTGATCGAGGTATCATGTGAAGGCTCGGTGACTGCGCTCTACAGTCAAAGTGTCTGTTTCTTCGTGTTGCGGGTGTTAAACGGAGAGGCTGCAACTTCGTAGGTTTGCAGACAACAGGTGTGTCGATTGAATACGGTTACAAATATATATATATCCGCTAGGGTGGTCCTTATTTTTAAAAGTTTGATTTTATAACGGGGCACCCTCTAAGTTGGTTTCTATTCATGAGAAAAAAATTGAGAAAATTTTTGGAGAGAATCTGAGGACATTTAGGGGTCACTACCAGAGGTTAAAGTTCAAGGTTAGAATTAATTTGGGCTTTGTGGTCTACTATGCGCAATTTCCATTAATATGCTTTCCAACCATGTTAATCGCTATGACAGAATTTGATAGACAACTACTCACATATTTATTAACACCTCCGACATCATGATTGCCACCTACATACTTATTTTATTGACATTTTTCTGTAATGCATTCACAGCCATTGCATCTTTTGGCGGCAATTTCGCTTCATCTTGTTTTTTTCGTGTATATTGGCAATATTGCATAATTTCGCTATTGTCAAACAGAACACAAATTTGGCAATAGGCCTGAGTCCTGACAATGCCACGGCGAAAGTGAGTAACAGAAATGCAACACTTGTAGACCTACTTTCTTTCGCACTAAAATGTCTTGGCAATGATCCCGCAGAGTTCAATCTCTTGTTTTTCAATGCTTAAGCAGTGAATAAAGAATCGGCAAAAATGTATGAAAACTTGAAAGCTGAATGCCAACCAGGAGTTCCTCTAATAATTCACTGGGATGGAAAGTTGTTGGAAGACATCTGCAGACTGCAGTAAAGAAATAGTAGACCGTCTTCAAGTCCTCGTTTCTGGAGTGGGTGTTGACCAGCTCCTCGGTTTACAGAAGTTATCATCGGGACAAGAAAATCTTCAGTGTCTGCAGTGTATGAAGCGGTTGTGACTTGGGGCATTACTGATCAAATGAAATCTATGTGCCTTGACACCACATCAGTGAACAGTGAACTTAGAAATGGTGCCTGCATCCTGTTGGAACAGAAGCTGGACAAGGATTTGTTGTAGAGTGCATATCGCTATCACATATGCCTAAATTAAGTCGGAGGCAGTGGTTATGTTTTCTTTTGGTTCACCGAAGGGTAAGGACATAATGATTTTTCAGCTGGGCTGCACAGAGCGAGGTTGATCGGCAAGAGCATTTACAGTGTTAAGATACGGATGTTCAAGAAATAATTCAAGTCAACAAGAAGAGAATAAAGGGTATAGCTGACATCTGCCTGCTATACATGTACGTCAAAGTCTGGTTTCAAGCACCGTATGCACCATCTATACTCCTCAACTTGACCTGTAGAGAGCAGATCTTTAAGGACATTGACAAAATACAGGGAGATAAAATAGTGCAGTTGCAGACGTTGCAATGAAGAAATGTTTAGATGACCTTTGGTATCTTTCAGAGGAATTGGTGGCTTTCGCGTTCTTTGATTGCTATGGGGTTTCCATTTATACCAAGCGCCAAATGGTTACTACTCCGGACAAAAATTGGATCGAACATCCACTACAAAGAAGAACATTGGAACCTGCTGTAATAAGCTCAAGGCAACTGGAAGATTTTGTCATGGAAAACACGAGATTTTTCAAGTTTTCTCCAACAACACGTAGATATACATGGTCAAGCTACAAGAACTTCAAGTTAGATTAGGCCACTGCGAGCTCAGTGAAAGTTGTAAATGACATTACAAAGCGTGGAGTGACACTCATGAGCAAGTATAACAAGCTTCAAACAAATAATGAGGATCAGATGCAGAGACTGCTATATTGATTGTGAAGAAATATATGCCTATCGTCGCAAAAGACTGATGCAATAATGGAAACATTAACTGGAAAAAACATTTTTATGTCCGCTTATGTGTTTTGACCAAAATAGTAAACCAGTCCACAGGCCACTAGTCCACCTCTAGCACGGTCCATTGCCCACCAGAATTTATTTCAATTTGTGCATTCAGCCATACATGTACACTAGTAATAGTATACAATATACGATATTCCATGTTTCGCCTGTGTCTTTACATTGATATATGTTACGTCCGGTAGCGACCCCTAAAATTCAAAAAAATCTGCCAAAATTTTCAGTGATAATATTTTTTAACCTAAAGGTATAAGTTAGGAGGGTGCCTCGTTTAAAATTCTCCAAAAAATATTTTTACATGGAGCTAAGGACCACACTAATATCCGCGCATCCTTAAATGATTGTCTTTTGCGAGTTTCAGTGCTACTTAAACCATTTGTAAAATCAGGGAAGCCGAAATAATTTCGGCCATTTTTCTTACATGTAAACTGTTCGGCATTGGGCCGCCGACAGTCGAGTCTCTTATTGATCTGTTGTATCCTGGGTGAGTGAGTTGAGACGAGATTGGCTCTGTACGTTGCATCTTTGGTCAATTGTGACTTTGCATCTGTCTCGTTGGTGAAGGCTACGTCTGCCGCCGAGGAGGTGATCGTCTGTCGGTGTGCATTGGACCGCTGCCGACAGGGACTCGTTTAACTGATTGAAATTGTCTGGTGTCCGCGGGAACTTCAACGTCTGACAAATCGGTTGTCCTTCCATGTGTTGTTTCCGTATGACTGGATCGTCAGAAGAATCATTGTTTAAACGAATTGGTGTGTTTGGTGGTCGGAGCATAAATTAGATAAGACCCAGTGTGTAGGACTTTTACATTGAGAGTCCATAGCTGCTGAGAGTAAGGGCCTAAGGGCGAAAGGCGCCGGTAGAAAACCCAACAAATATAACTTACAAAGTATATTCAGCGACCAGTGGCGGGTCGTGGTGTCATCGGTGAAGAGGTCGAGTGGTGACGGCCTAGGGTCTCAGTCAATTCCCCGTCTTTACGGCCAAGTCCGTCAGGTGTTCCTTGTCTGTTGTCTCCGCGTGAGAGGCTGGTAAGGCCTAGTGCTACGCGTGGACGCCTTGTGCATCTTCTCCCGAAGGACACAAGGCAATATTTTTTCCGATAATTTCAGTAACTAGAACAGCAACGGTTTGCTGCGAACAGTTTCCTCTTGGAGGACTGGCATCGGTCGAGCGACGTTCGCCGTCGTTGGTTACCTGTTACAGGCGTTGGTCTCGCCTTGGTACCGATCGTGTGAAGCTGTGGAAGCAGCCGAGTGCATGCCGAGATCGTGACGATTTCGGACTTCTGAGAGTCACGCACTCACGCCTTGTGTGCGTAGTCCGCCCCGCTCTTCCCAAGTGGTTCACTGGTGGTGAGACGGGTTAACTCCTGCGGTCTTCTGCCGAGCAAGGGACCCGCGAGTGTCTGTCGGTCTCGGCGTTGATCAGTAACTGTCGCCGTCAGTCTTTGGGTGAGGCGAGCACCGAAGGAGATCGTTTGGAGTCGGGTCATCGGTGATTCCGCGTGATTTCCCGGGTTTCGGTTCCAGAAATTGAACACGGTATCTGTCCGTCGTTGCAGGGAACGACGAGATGGAAAAGTTATCTGGACGCATCCTAGGGCTCAAGCCGCTGGAATGGCCGTGGTTTTTGTCACTTTGGTCTTCGGAGATAAGAGAATGCGCCATGTTCCCCATTGGTGGTGATGGCTTGTTGCTCCCCGTCGGTGGCGATGGTTCGGCGGCTGCCGGGTGCAGCGTAGTGTGAGGAAACGCTAACCGGTCGGACGGGAGCACGAAACCCGCGGCCGCGAAGGGTGGCTCCCGGCGAGACCCTTCTGCAAGTGGAGCAACGAACCCTGTGTTGAGAGCCGGCCATACTCTCTCTCAGGACGTCGCCTACTCGGGGACCGCGGAAGAGGCAGAGAGTGGGTCCGACGCTACGGAGCTGTACACCCGTTCGCGGGCGTCTTCTTCTTCCACCGATGAAGGCGGTGATGTCGCACACGCAACCCTAAGTGACCCGGGAGGCTCACAGCGTCCTGGTAAAACGGAGTATCTCCCGGGGCTTGGGCAGCCAGATACCCTCGGTAACTTAGGTGCTACCGTGAGGGTAGAGAGAACGCCACAAAATGCTAAGGTACTGGACATTTCAGAGCAATAATGGGTCACGATATATAATATATATCGATGGATGATGAACCACAGCAGCATGTCTTATGCCAATTATTGTAGTTCATAATATATAATATATATATACAAATGTATATTTGTATATTGTGTGTGTGTGTGTGTGTGTGTGTGTGTGTGTGTGTGTGTGTGTGTGTGTGTGTGTGTGTGTGTGTGTGTGTGTGTGTGGGTGTGTGTGTGAGTATGTGGGTGTGTGTGAGTGTGTGGGGTGGGTATGTTTGAGTGTGTGTGGCTTTGTGTGCAGGGTGAGCAAAAAAAACATAGGCCTATTATAGATCATAGAAACTGAAATTCAGCCAAACAGCGTCCTGGTAAAACGGAGTAGGCTATCTCCCGGGGCTTGGGCAGCCAGATACCCTCGGTAACTTAGGTGCTACCGTGATGGTAGAGAGAACGCCACAAAATGCTAAGGTACTGGACATTTCAGAGCAATAATGGGTCACGATATATATATATCGATGGATGATGAACCACAGCAGCATGTCTTATGCCAATTTTTGTAGTTCATAATAATATATATAAAATATATATACACATGTATATATATTGTGTGTGTGGGTGTGTGTGTGTGTGTGGGAAACTGTGGGTGTGTGTGAGTATGTGGGTGTGTGTGAGCGTGTGGGGTGGGTATGTGTGAGTGTGTGTGGGTATGTGTACAGGGTAGGCAAAAAAGCATAGGCCTATAATTATGGATCATAGAAACTGAAATTCAGGCAAACAGCGCATGCAGATAAAGATATTTTCCCATCGTTTCCGGCGATAATCCCTTTGTGTCTGCTGATGTCAAAGTTTAAATGATTTTTTCCCAAAATGGTGATTCTCACCCTTATAAGAAACTTTTCTATGGGCGTTGTTTTCTAATATAATAATAGGCCTATGTAGAGAAATAAGTGCCATGGGTTCGTAAGCAATCGATTAAAAAAAAGCCGTAGCAACGATTTAGAAGCACTCACTGCATGGCTACGTCTGGGGCACGATATTCTTCCTTAGTGTTGGTCAACGAAAACACTTGTTTATGTTAGACTACATCAAACTATACATGTATGCGAAAGGAGGGAAAATCTGGTTAGCAAAAATAGAGTTTAAGAACATTATTTAAACGTCACGTAACCGGTGTAGGTTGCAAAATAATGTTGTCCGCGAGGCTGGCTCGAACACCGTTACAACTTGCCCCAATGCAACGGTCAATGTTTCAAGTGCGTGTTTTGACTTGAATACGTAGCCTATTCAGTGCTTTTAACTGCTACGGATTCTGCCCATACATAATTAGCCTATGTTCAGCCGCTTCCGGTATCATACGTCAATGCTCATTGCTCAGCTATAGATACTACACTGCCTGTTGAAGTATACAGTCAAATGTAGCATCACTGACTGGTCTTCAGCCATATACTTCCTCAGATGTAGGTCTATGACTGCAGAATCTGAAGAAATCCACGCGGTGATTTCAGAACATGATGGTGGGCGGACATGGTCATTAGAGAATTTCAAGTGGTGACTCGGGTAAAAATTGGGGTTGTTGATTAATCGAGATTAACGCGTGAGATTAACCCATTAAAAGTCACCATTTTCATTGCTATCTCCTTACGCAGAACTTTCCCTAATCAAGTCTTGATATTTTGTTGGCGTAAATACATTACCTGAAGACATCTACTTCAGAGCATGGTCCGTTTACGTTAGTGGTCTTGCCATTTGTCCAAACACCCACAGTAAAGTTGAAATCTGTAACGTGTAACCACCGGATATTACATTCCGAACACAGGTCTTTGGAGTGCCATTCTCCGGTCGTTGAGTTAGTATAGCCTATCATATAGACGTCTCCAGTTGTATCAACGTTTTCAGGATTGCACTACAATAGAAAAAAGAAAAAGCTTCAATCGCTGCCCGATTGAATTAAATGCATGCTTGGTTATCAGTCAGTGTTTAATCTAGTCCCCGCCCGCTGGGGGGGGAATTGAGGTTTCTGGGGGGGAGACAAATGAGCGTCCGAAGGACGCTCGTGAGGCGCGTAGCGCACTGAGGGGGGGGGGGTAATGGAGAGGGGGCAAATCCCCCTTCCCCATTAGAAATTTTTTGAATGTCCACATTGCAATGGCAGTATCTTAAAGTGTCATCTTAACAAAATAGCTGTACTTTTTTCAGTGATCCATTAGAAACTTTTTGAATTTCCAAATTGCAATTGCAGCATTTTAAGATGTCATCTTAACAAAATAGCTGTACTTTTTCAGTGACCCATTAGAAATTTTTTGAATTTCCACATTGCAATGGCAGCATTTTAAGGTGTCATCTTAACAAAATAGCTGTACTTTTTCAGTGGCCCATTATAAACTTTTTGAATTTCCACATTGCAATGGCAGTATTTTAAGACGTCATCTTAACAAAATAGCTGTACTTTTTCAGTGATCCATTAGAAACTTTTTGAATTTCCACATTGCAATGGCAGCATTTTAAGGTGTCATCTTAACAAAATAGCTGTACTTTTTCAGTGACTCATTAGAAACTTCTTGAATTTCCACATTGCAATGGTACCTTTGAGGATGCCATTTTAACAAAATAACTCCATTATTTCAGTACTGATAAAAAGTGTTTTAGGATTTCAATATATATATATATATATATATTATATAATTACAATAAAAAAATCTTTATGTATCGTGTTCAGCAGCTCAGTTCTGCTGTTGCTGGGTTATTCTAGTGAATTAGGCCTACTGTTTACATGAGTAAATAAGCTGACTTTTCAGCACTGTAATCAGAAACTGTCAGTTTATCCCAGTTTCTCCATATGGCCCTGAGTTGCTGACCAGTACACACTTTCCAAAATCATATTTAATGGTACACAAATCTACCAAGAGCTAATAAACTACCGGTACCAAATCAAGAAGCCACTAGTCTTGTAGTAATGATGTTGTTCTACTAGGTGTTCAGATAATAGGACCAAAACATTTTGAAATTTGACAGTTTAAAATGTGAAGGATAGCACTTGATAGCCATTCAGTTGTACAAAAATAGTATTTGTACAAATATTAACAGTAAATTATACTCATTTTTCCTGGATTTTGTCATATAATATAACAGTAAACAATTACTACAACCATGTAGCAGTAAATAACATTACTGTTATATTATTATAACAGTTCATGTAATGCAATGATGTAAACACTAAACAGCAACTAAATACTATTACCATTTTGACAAATTTTTCTGGAGGAGATGTCATCTCTGTTTTTAGTTAGAAAAAAATAGTGTTTATCTAAATATATATACAGTAAGTTGTATTCATTGCAACATGATAGTATCGTATATTATAGTAGTAAATAATGTCATTATAATCATATAATAGCAAATAATATCACGGTATATTATAACACTTCAAGTAAAACAACGATGAAAAAGTTACTAAAAACCAATAACATGTTATGAAATTTTTCTGGGGGGGGAAATGTCAATCCTGGGGGGGGGAAAGTTCCCCCCCAGAGACGTTTAGATTAAACACTGATAACTTATCAGTGTTTAATCTAAACGTCTCTGGGGGGGGGGAAGTTCCCCTCAGGATTGACATTTCCACCAACCAGAAAAATTTAACATAATGATATTAGTTTTTAGTTACTGTTTTCATCATTGCTTTACATGAAGTGTTATAATTTACAGTAATATTATTTACTATTACATGATTATAATGACATTATTTTCTACTATAATAATTATATGATACTAACATGTTGCAATGAGTATAACTTACTGTATATATTTGTATATAAACACTATTTTTTCCTAACTGAAAACAGAGATGACATCTCCTCCAAAATGCAGCGCATTGCAGCCTATGAGGGCCTTTTGGTAAAAAAAGTAAAGCTAAATATCTAAACGAAGCTAAACGAAGTAATGAGTTTCTTCAAACATCTGAAACCGTCTTGGTTGGATTGACGTCTGATCCAAATATTCTGAAATAATTCAACCTCCTATAGCATATCCAAAACGCAGCCTATGAGAGTATTTTCGAAAAACGTATAGGCCTACCTAGATATCACCAACGAGGAAATGATTTTCAAACATTTTAATCGATTTCAGAATGTTTAAAGAAATAGCCTTCTGGATTGACATCTATTCCAAATATTTCGAAATACACAGTTTATTCCGTGAGTCAACCAGAATATCAAGAGCCTTATTGTGACCAATAAACACTTTCATTCTTCGGACCAAAGTCACCCAACAACGATATTTGCATTGCAAGCTTAACGCATAATAATATTGCGCATTCACATAATTCATGACAAAGATTTTTGATAGAACTGATCTAAGCCTATATAATAATTAGAGAACTTGCGATACATTCCGCACCCAGACTCATAATCGCGCCAAGAACAATGATATTTTAAATAGAATGTATCAGGATGTCAAAATGAGAACGTTAATAACGATTTTATGCATACTTGCACAGGCGGAGACTTGGGGATACAAAGGGCGGTCCCCGATAATTAAAAAAAGAAATAGCCTAATCAGAAATAGATAGTATCGTAAATTCGTACAGTGCAACAAAGTTTTCAGGAAAAAACAGAAGTTGATGACTAAAAAAGTCAACTATTTTGACAGAAAAAAGGTACGATTTTTCGTGAAATTTCGACCAAACGACTTTTGAAAAAGGTCGTCAGAAATTTTGGCGGATGAAAGGCGAAAAATTTCGTCGGCGACTCAGCCGTCCGCCTCAAAATGGTCGCGCCTCGGCGATCGTCCTTCGGCCCTCGTTCGTCCCCCTCAACTTCCAGACCAAGTCTCCGCCTATGCGTACTTGTTATAGCGTATCTTCAAGCTCACTACTCAAAGCGCTCCCGAATACAGCGCGGACAATGCATCGGAGTTCCACGCCGAACCGCTGAACAATTGCGAGTTAAGGATTCGCTCAAGGTTTCTACACGGCGGCTTGAGGTGGGTTCGAACCTGCAACCCTCCGGCTGCAATGTGGCGAACATAGGCTACCCAATACACCACCGCGCCCCAAGACATAACATAGCCTAGTTATCGCTATGCTAGCAAACTGAGTAGGCCATACAAATCAAATGAAATCCAATCAGATTATTGTTCTTAACAATGTGCAAGATGTAACCGTAGCCTATAACATAATAGCAAGTATATGTGTGGTTCTTTCAGTTATGGAGAAAGAATTTTTTTTAAAGAAATTAAGGTTTGTGAACCAACACATTAACCAAAATAATGTCGCAAATGTGACGCAATGAGTAATTGCATGGAGCAACAGGCAAAGTTCCCCTAAAAGGGGGCGTATTTATCTTTGGTGAAAAAATGAAGATGACAGAAGCCTTAAGTGACAAAAAAAGGGAACACCAACCTTAGTCTGACAACGAGTAAGTAATAGAAATCAAAAAATTATTATTTTAAATTTGACCTAACTAACTTAATTAACGACTGTAATACGTGCTCATTGCTCAAGTATGTGTGCTCAACACATACGCTTGAGCCATGCGAAGCCAGTAAAGATCAGTAGCGGGGCCATGATTTCAGTTAGGGGGGGCTGAATCTGCGGGGAGAAATTTTATTTTTCATTTCAGCCGTCAAAAATTCTGACTACCTTTTTTAGTCATTTGGTCGAAATCTTGTACAATGGTCCTTTTTCATCCGTCAAACTTTCTGACAAATCTCGTGCATATGTTTACGTTTCAGTTTATTTAGGGGGTCTAATCGTGCAAATATTTCATTTTTACATTTGAAAAACTGGAAGATTTTTTGGAGGGGCTTAGCCCCCTAGGTCCCCTGGACCGCTACTGGTAAAGATACGGATATACAGAGGTGAACCCATCTCAAGTTCCATAGCAAGTGAATTATAGAACTTATTCTATCAAATGCATGCCTCTATATAAGACCTCGGAATGCTGAGCTCTTCGCAAATGGCAAACACAGAAATTTAGCCTGTGCAAATGTCGCGAGCGAGCACTAGGCTATATTCAATTTTTCACCCTCTTTTCAGTCGAAACATTAATAAAGTTTTGCATGTTGAAGATTATGTAACGTCGACTAAAACAAGTCGATTATTATTATTATTAACACACGTAAAGTTCACAGTGTGGACAAAATTTTAATTAGATCTTATTATTTAATATTAGGCATTCAAATGCTGAATGAATGAATCCACCTGTGTTTTTGAGACATACGCAAAATCTAAGGACTAAGCTTAGTATCGGCTAACGGAGTGACTCACGGTGCATGGTTTCAGCACAGTGGATGCAGTTGCATAGCCAGTCCAAGTGATAGACTTCTTGTCCAAATTGACCGACCATTTGGAGTTCAACTTTATGGCTTCCTTGACTGCTTCACATCTCCCGCTGTCCGACGCCTCAACATTTCCTTCGCACTTCAATGCGAAACAGAAGCAGGCGAATAATTGGAAATAGAACTTTGCCATGTCGTCTGTCGTCGCTCTAGGAAGATCTTCAGCTGATGACTGGTCGTTGCTGTCAACGCTGTACTTATATCCACTCTACCCTTGAGTGGCTCTCAATAGAGGATCATCTGTTGGCTGTCGAAAATCCAATAATGAGTCTTTCTTACAAATATTAGGCGGAAATAGAGGATCATCTGCTGGCTGTCAAAAATCCAATAATGGGTCTTTCTTACAAATATTAGGCGGAAATAGAGGATCATCATTCTGCTGGCTGTCAAAAATCCAATAATGAGTCTTTCTTACAAATATTAGGCGGAAATAGAGGATCATCTGCTGGCTGTCAAAAATCCAATAATGAGTCTTTCTTACAAATATTAGGCGGAAATAGAGGATCATCTGCTGGCTGTCAAAAATCCAATAATGAGTCTTTCTTACAAATATTAGGCGGAAATAGAGGATCATCTGTTGGCTGTCAAAAATCCAATAATGAGTCTTTCTTACAAAATTTAATATTGAGCGACGAGATAAACTTTTCATTAGTATTCTCACAATTGAAACTTCGACAACAAAAGACGAATGATTTCCGTAATAATGCAGGCGCTGAATTCATTATTAGCAATGGTCGGAGACAATGCAAAATCGAAAACCGTGAAATTAATCTCAGTCTTCTAATCAAACCCTTTCATTTCCTGCAGGCCATTCTAAAGATGTCAAAAGTTTTAAGACAAATCGATTTTTTATGATTCATTTAACCAGTTAGAATAAAGGTAAAATTCAGCCGCTGTGAAACCCTAATGTTATGCAGGGTAACGTGGACGTCACCCGAAGACATACGGCAAGGCAGAGTGATATTTCTATTGCTCCATTAGCATTGCGGATATCCAGGGAAGAAGGTTTGTGACGGCTGGTGACAATGGTTTCCATCTGTATACAGGACGGGCGCAACTTGAGCCCAGAGAAGAACACGGCAATTCAGAAATGAGTCAAATCTCACATCGGGTGGGAACAGCCGTCACGGGATGACAGTTTTCTATAATCTAGGCATCTGTAGATGAGAAGTTGCCCCCCAAGAAAATGCCCTCCACAAATTTTTTAACACAATGATGATAGTTTTAGTTGATATTTACAATGTTGCATGAACTTGTTGTAAATATTTCATGATGAAATTCACTATTACATGACAACTAGCTGTGGTGCAAGGGACTGCCACAAAAATTTTAGTTTTTCGATCCTACTCCCTGGATCATTCTGCGTTGAACTCAAAATTTCGGGTTTCGCCCCAACCCGCTCCCATCCTGCTCGTGAACTCACTCTTCTTCTCGCCCCACCCAGCCCCTCCCGCGCCAACGCACCTATCCGGCACACCCCACACCGTTTCCACCCCGACATCACTTTTCTGGGGGTATCCGGCTCTACCAAGTATATTTAAGCTTATCGCCCATACCCAGAATCACCCTGACCTCACCCAGACCCAACTGTGTGTTTGTCCGTCTCTTTGCCTGCGTATGAGTCATCACCTAATTGATATTCATGGCAGAGCTCATTAATATTCATCGCACAGCTCATTAATATTCATGCTAATTGCCACGTCTACTAATTAATATTCACAGCGCAGTGGTGCCGTCATTTTATATTTCTCTATAAGCACCTACTGACCTTTGTCTGTCTTTCTGTCCGTTTGTCCGTCCGTCTATCTACCTGCGTGCTCGAGCGCTTTTTAATTACCTAGGTGCGTCATGCGGTCGGGCACTTTTTTTTATTCGGGGGCGACTTAATTCGAATACGGAGCCACGTTGCAAGGCTGCGCAGACGTAATTACAGCAAGTCCACTGTTATCGGACGTTTAATTTTCCAAAACTCAAACGCGTCCAAAACATGTTCCACCCAAAAAGTCTAGATTTTCAAAAAGCAAAGGTTTTTCAGAAAACCTACGATTTCCCAAAAAACCAAGATTTCTCAGAAAACCGTAGGTCTAAGTTTGTCCGAAAACGCAAGATTTCTTACTTTTTATTCCCGACGGATGAGCCTCATGCAAACTAGGGTGGCCCTTAGCACACAGCCAAAAATAAAAATCGTGAAATTTTGGTTGGCACCCTTTCAATCTGTGCCATTAATAGAAATAACAAATAATATGTTATGAAATTTATTGGAATTGTTTAACATTTATAGGTGGCCCTCGAGCTTTGAAATTTGATTTTGCGGTTTGAATCACGATATGCAGGATGTTACCGTATTCAGCACATTTGCCACTCACTGTCACCCAAGTCTTTCACTCAGTTGGTGGATATTTAAGAAATATACTAATAATATGACAACTCATTCATATATTTCTTCTATAAATTTATATAGCGCCCGTTCAAGAAACCTATTATTCAAGAGCGCTCATAGTTCTGCAGCCATAGTTAAAGAAAAAAGACTTGAGTGATCTAAGAAACAGTGTTGTTTGAATAAGTTTTGACTATTCAATCGGTGCTCACTGTTGAGCTGGTCAGTTCACATTGTATACTACCATGATTTCAGGACAAGAAAATGTAGAAAATAATCATTTTCAATGTCAAGTGCCCAAACTTTTTGTCCATAACAGCCTTTGACCCTATTTGACATAAGATTTCTATTGGTACAGACAGGTAACTGTCTTCAGTGTTCACTGACGGTATGCAGGAGAAACTAAAGCTCATCTCCATATTTTGTTATCTTTTTATTTAAGTGCTGGACGAGTGCCATTACGCGTTCGGCTGTGTCACTGATGACAGCCAACCCGGTTTTTGGTGCTGCAATTGCTTCTTGGCATGTTTCATCCTCTTCCCAAAGAGCAGGATCTCTCAACAATTCAAACAGTCCTGGGAGACACTACCTGGAACAGTTTCTTGGAGTATGTTCTGACGAACTGAACGAGAGCACGGGTGCCAAGAAATGCATCTGACTTCACAGTAGGTCCCTTAAGTAGAATATCTGCAGGATCAGGGCCGCATTAAGGCTAGTGCGCGCCCTGGTGCTGTGGTAACCTTGCGGCCCTCCTCTAAGTCTTCTGTCAGCCACTGGTCTACCATGGAGGCGCATATACATGTAATTACACCGTGTTTCCTTATGAGTAGGCCTATACACTATTAAACAGCCAAGGGATACTTTTCCTTTGGTACGCGTATAATTGCTTGTAAGGAAAAGTTTCCTACACTAGTAGATATAGGTCTACAATACGTGACAGAAGGAATGAGTGACTAGATTCTTCAACTGTTATTTATATTTATAAGCCCTATGCTTATGATCCATTCAGTTGATTTTCTTCATTGTTCCCCACGTTCACATTACGAAGACCTCCAGTCTTCTTGTGATTATATTGCTTGCTCTCATGGTTCATGTCTCAAATCCAAACAACATCGCGTGCACTCCATGTCAATGTTTTATCATCCGTTTCTCTGGATTCCTGTTTTCTCTTTTCTTTTCAGTTTATCATAATTCTTAAATTTAATTTATAAGTTCCTTCTTCCTATTTTCAGGTCTAATAAAATATAGCATCACATTTCTTTTGCAGACTTCAATAATATATTGGCAAACCGCTCTTTAGAGCGTCATGATCTTCTTGCGCCAATTATAAGGTCTCGGAATTATCGGAGAAGAGCAGGCCTACACAGTGAAAGAGATCGAGACAAAGGAAGTGGATATAGGACACAGGCTGAGAGCAGACTCACTGCGAAGAACGCTCATGGGGGAAAAATGAGGGGAAGCGAACAAGAGGAGGACCACGACAGGTTATGGATAATAGCAAATGGATAGGCCTATGGAAAGTTTGAGGAAGAGGCATCGAACATCTCAGCCAGCCTCTAAGGCAGAAAACTAGAGAAGAAGATGATAAGCTACAACAGGCCTAGGTTTCAGAAAATTTATTAATTGATAGTTATCCAATAACATGTATTCTAACGTTATTTCTCTTACTATACGGTATTAAAGAAACCAGTCAAAATGATTGACCCGCATGTCCTAATTTAAGATAGCCCAGCACTGTTGATACTTCCAAAACAGGGCCAAATTAAGGAATGCTCAACATGTACGGCCGAACAGGGGCCCACACTTTAAGTTTTAGATTTTTAGCAAATTTCAACCAAACGAATAAAAAAAGGTCATCAAACTTTTTTACGCAGATCCGCAAACATTTCCCGAACAGGGCCCCACATTTCTTAATCCGGCCCTGTTCCCAAAGATAAATTTACAATAACAATAAGTTCCTGCGATTTCAACCAATTCATAAGCTGGACATAATAAATCGGATGTGTGGGAGAACTTTGACAAAATTTCGTCAACAATAACTTCGTATTTATTATTGTTGCAGTATTCTTGCAAAGAAATTTCATCATTTCCGAAAATGCGGGCCCTACACCTGCGGGCCCGGGTGCTGCAGCACCCTTAGCACCTACTTTAATGCGGGCCTGTGCATGATCTACTAATTCCATGGCAGAAATAATCCGTTTCGTGTAATCATTGGATACTCTTTCGTCACAAAGAGCAAGCCCAGTAAGCCCTTCAGATAATATCTTATAACGCTCGCCTTACTCGCTAGAGGGCCAGAAGTTCTTGTATCTAGTTCTTCCTCTGTTTACCTACTTTCTGAAGTGGCCTCTAGCGATGCAGCGTACTGCTGAGGGGATTGGAATTCATGCATAGGAACCAAGGACTTGAGTGGCAGGTTTAATCTCAAGGGTTCCACCCTTTCTTTCTTACCAGGAGTTTCTCGACATATCCACGGCTATTGGTCGACAAGCGATAGCACTATTTTTCCTGTGCTCATCTGGGTTCGAATCCCATTCGGCAGATTTAAATAGAGAGGAGGTGGAAACCATCGGCTTCATGGATCTGGGTACCTGTATTTCAGATTTTCTAAGGCGCCTCAATTGTTGCTCAAATAATGCCGGTAGCTGTCACTCATTCATTCGAGTATTTATATAGCGCCTCTTCTAGAAAGCTACTCAGAGGCGCTCCCTACTCCAGCACGTACGGACAAACAGAACAGTTTTTAAGTGCTTATAGAATGTGTCAGAGAGTGATCTAGAGAAAAGCCGCAGCTTAAGTGGAAGGCCATTCCATACCACTGGGCCAACCACAGAAAAAGCACGACTCTGCATGATGGAGGTACGAGCAAACGGGACAAAGAGTACCTGCCTATCAGCCGAGCGTAGGGACCGACCAGTCCGAGCACTTAACACAGGCCGACAAAGATCGAGTAGGTAAGATGGAGCAAGACCTAGCTGGCATCGCCATATCAAGGAGGAGATTCTGTATTCGATGCGCTGACGGACAGGGGGCCAATGCAGAACATCCAGCATGCAATTTGTAACATAATCAAATAAGGGCAGATGACCAATGAGGCGTGCTGCAGCGCGCAGAATACGGTCAAGAGAAGATAAGGCCTTGTCAGTTCTACGTTCTGATTCCTCTTGCTTCATGACTACATGTAGATATTGCAACTCATTGGTCTGGCGCTATATAAATGTCTCGATCCCATAATTATTGTTCATATAGAAGTTGAATTGATAAAAATAATTGTTCCTCCAGTAGAAACTTGATTGATGAAAAGGATTCTTGCAATGGCAGAAGTCGGATTACTATGTACGGACCTTAAGCAAGAAAAAACTGTCGGCGCCAAAACGGCGGTGCCAAAACGGTCGCGTCAAAACGGCGGCGCCAAAATGTCCTGTACCCTAGAAGAGAAAGTGAATAGCCAGGCTTCTCGAAGAGCATCGAGATCAGGTGGACGAGAGCAAGCGGCAAGGCCAGTGAGAGAAATGGAGTTCCTTGGGTTTAGTGGGGACAGATATTGAGAGAATAGACATGTCTTGCTTGAAGGTCTCGTTGATTGTGCGAGGACTGTTGATGAGAGTGGAATGCAAGAGATGGCCTAGGATCGGCATAGGTGTCGCCACATAAGAGGCGAACAAAGTAGGCTAGGCGGAAATAAAATCTGAGGTTTTTTAGTTGTTGCGAGGCGTTGTTATGAAACATGATAGCGGACTCTCTGTAATGCTAGCGTGCTCGAACTTTATCATTCCTCGTAGAAGACGTTTTGTTGATCGTTTACATGTCACGTTTTCATTCACCGTTATTATGCATTAAAATAAACTTTTTAAATAATAATAGTTAAAAACCTAAAGACACTGTTAATGTTGTTGCATCCTACTCCCAATAAAGAATTCGTTTTTGGAAATCCCAATGACGCTACGATGTACCACTTAACTACCTTCAGGCTGCAACAGCGCCCTGAAGGTAATTAATAAGAGACGCTAATAGCCTTTTGAGAGCGTAGCTTTTAACGGCGCTGTTATGGTGTCCCAAGCCATTGATAGGGAAACGAATGTAATAAAGAGAAACACATTCTGTATGCTGCAGAATTTCTTTTTGTTTCAACTATAATTATAACAGAGGTTTTTGAAACTGTGAAAATTCGTTAAAAGTCACCCTAGTAATTATTTAGATTAAGAGAGATGTGCTGAGAACTCGATTGAGAGTGTCTTTAGTTTCGCCATCATCGGAGAAGTCTATCCTCTCTGTAGGAAAAAAACACAACGATTGGAAGAGAATGCAAATTTAGCAACCTGGCTATGAGACATCTTCCAGATTTATCTATGGAAACAGTGAAAGATGATTAAAGTGAATAACCTCTGTAATAGGGTGGAGTGAAAAACACGAATATTAGAAATCTGAAATGTAATAGCAATAAAAAGTTGTCTTATGGTATGGGGTCAGGAAATATCAAAAAAGTTTTGAAAAATATTAATGTCTTCGTTTGCCACCAGAGGGCCAAAGTTTCGAAAAATTTGAGTTTTTTGAGAAAATTGAAGATTTTCTTATTAACTATTTTTTGTGTAAAATAATTAACCACCAAACAATACATCGTTGGAAAGAGCTCTTTAAACTGAGTAAAATCATATCTTAATTTCAAGAATAGTCGCATATTTGAAGGAGATATTAACTTTTTAAGATACCCCACGTTCGCGACATGTCGCTATGCCTGAAAATGGTAAAACACTAATAACTTTTTTATCCTTGGAGATATTTCAACTTGTAATATGTCATTCTATTCAGTTTATGACAGTCTATTTGATGGTGCATTTAAACTTGTAAGAACCTTCCATGAAGAATTTTGAACGCTCATGAAACCCCAAAAACGAGGAAAACTAAAGGAAATGTCCTCAGAAATTGCAAAACTTTGAAAAAAGTGTAGATAATTTTTTACTTTGCAAATGCACCACTGACAATTGCAAATGTAGCCTACCAAAGCCAGAAAGGTTCCAAGAGAGGAACAAGAGTTCCTACATGATCAACAGACAATTAGAGTTTTGACGATTATCCGCCAGGATAAGATTATATCAACCTCACTAAAGAAGCGGCATGATAGAAAGAGAAAGGAGACCATGCAGCTGTAGCCTAATATGTTGTAAACGTCTAGATTTCGTCAACGAGCAAGCATTAGCAGACAGCAGTGTTCAAAATAATGAAACGGAAAGCGAAGTAAATCCAGTAGAGTGTAAAATCTTGCCAGACGATGAATCCATGGATGTGTCGGAAAAGTCAAGACCTATAATGGTATTGGCCTACTTCACAAAAATAATGAAACTCAAGCAAATGAGAAAGAGATTGTCAAAGCTGTCACGACTTTGTGACCGATATGGAACATCGGATAGAGCAGGTGCGGTTATTCCAAATGCTGTACTAGAAGACCTTTGTGTTCCAACGAGTGCTTTTTTTCTAATTTCAGTGTTCTATCTTTGCGACCATCAAAGTACAATGTTTCAGTTGAATCCCTTATTTCAATTTCCTGCATTGCATTCTGTCTAGTGATTCTTTCACACGTCGAAGCTCATAGCGATCGATCACATGTTTGGATTCGATGTGTGAAAGAGTACCAAGGTCTTCTAGTACAGCATTTGGAATTACCGCACCTGCTCTATCCGATGTTCCATAATTTATATCGGTCACAGAGTCATTGCAGCTTTGACAATCACTTTCTCATTTGCTGAAGTTTCATTAATTTTGGTGAAGTAGGCCTATACCCGGTAGAGTAATGGATAACACGCTAGCTAAGAGTTCGGGAGGTAACAGGTTCGAGCCCCCGCTGGAACGACAGCTTTGTAGACTGCTATTAGCGACGATTATTGCAAGCTGTCTGTTAAGTCAGTATATAGTTAAGATTTATGTAGGCCTATTCTGTAATCTGAATTCCTGTAAATTGTTTCAACTGCATAAAGTGTACACTGTAACCGATTGCGTTCTGTCAACCGGATTGCTGATTAAAGGAAAATTATTATTATTATTGTTATTATTATTAGTTTTATAATTTTTATTATTACAATAATAGGTCTTGACTTTTCTGACACATCCATGGATTCATCTTCTATCAAGATTTTACACTCTACTGGATGATTTACTTCGCTTTCCGTTTCATTATTTTGATCACTGCTGTCTGCTAATGCTTGCTCGTTGACGAAATCTAGACGTTTACGACATATTAGGCTATAGCTGCATGGTCTCCTTTCTCTTTCTATCATGCCGCTTCTTTAGTGAGGTTGATATAATCTTATCCTGGCGGATAATCGTCAGAATTCTAATCATGTAGGAACTCTTGTTCCTCTCTTGGAACCTTTCTGGCTTTGGTACATTTGTAATTGTCAGTGGTGCATTTGCAAAGTAAAAAATTATCTACACTTTTTTCAAAGTTTTGCAATTTCTGAGGACATTTCCTTTAGTTTTCCTCGTTTTGGGGGTTTCATGAGCGTTCAAAATTCTTCATGGAAGGTTCTTATAAGTTTAAATGCACCATCAAATAGACTGTCATAAACTGAATAGAATGACATATTACAAGTTGAAATATCTCCAAGGATAAAAAAGTTATTAGTGTTTTACCATTTTCAGGCATAGCGACATGTCGCGAACGTGGGGTATCTTAAAAAGTTAATATCTCCTACAAATATGCGACTATTCTTGAAATTCAGATATGATTTTACTCAGTTTAAAGAGCTCTTTCCAACGATGTATTGTTTGGTGGTTAATTATTTTACACAAAAAATATTTAATAAGAAAATCTTCAATTTTCTCAAAAAACTCAAATTTTTCGAAACTTTGGCCCTCTGGTGGCAAACGAAGACATTAATATTTTTCAAAACTTTTTTGATATTTCCTGACCCCATACCATAAGACAACTTTTTATTGCTATTACATTTCAGATTTCTAATATTCGTGTTTTTCACTCAACCCTACTCTGTAATCAACCTATAGCTAATAATGATCAATAACTTAATAATATTTATTATTTATGTCTTAAATCCTTCTAAATAGGCCTAACAAAAATAATAGCTCTGCCATTGATTTGTTTAATCAATGGCAGATAATTCGATGACAAATATAATTGATCGATGAATCATTCATCCGTTCATACAGAGCAGCTATTATTTATATAGCACCAGCTGAAAGATGTTAAAAGCATCAACAATCGTACATGTAGGCATAATTATAACCTATTAAACACGCATTAAAATTTAAACTTAATATGCCAGACTATCAGCACTTTTCTTCTATACTAACATCTTCTCGAAAACCGACGTGTTCTCTAAACAGTGCACGTCTTTTTCCTTTACTTCCTCTCTGTCTCTGTTTGTCTTTCTCTTTTTTATCTGCTTATCTGTCTCTTTCTCTCTCTGTCTGTTTGTCTCTGTATCTGTATATCTGTCTCTCTCAGCTTAAACCCAGTCAATTCTCTTTTTTGTCTTGTATGCTAAGTAGCCATACTATCTAATATGATCCTTTTTTGCTGACCATCATCTTTACGCAGATGACACTCGACTCAGCATATTTATCCTTCCTACCGTTACACTTTCACACAACTTCTGCTTGAAACTCAGATAGCTTATAGGCCTACTCTTTAACCCTCAGAGACTAACCTGGGGTGTTTTCTCACCTCACTGTCAGTATTTATGCTGACTTTTTTTACTGCCTTTAAGATGCTTTATGCGCTTTTGTTGATCTGTTCAGAGATGATTTTAGCTTATAATTGCATATTTTTTTATTTATATCGAATGCATGGTCAGTTGGTAACTTCACTGATGTCATAAATCTTGGTCCAATTCTGTACATTATTTACACTTCTGAACTTGCCTCTCTTCTTGCAACACATGCAGTTTGGGCCAGCTTTATACTGACGATGTACAAGTCTACAAGCATTGCCTAACATTCTAGCGCCATGTCAGTTTTCCGGGACATGAGTGAGACCTTCCTTGTAGCTGCCCTAGAAACATGGATGTCGTCTAACCGACTGCGCCTAAATCCGGTAGCACGACATTTAATCCCGCGACACTTAATACCGCGACAGTTAATCCCGGACACTTAATCCCGGCGAGATTTAATCCCGCGTCAGTTAATCCCGCGACACTTAATCCCGGCGACATTTAATCCCGGCGACACTTAATCCTGTGACATTTGATACTGCGACACTTAATACCTGTACACACGTGAGTACAAATAATTGTACGACTGTTCAAAGTGTTCGGGTTTTTTGTTTACATCTGTAGGCTACATAAAATTATACATCATAAAGGGTTTTAAACAGGATTTGCGAAGTCCAGTCTACGATAGGGCAGTGACATGGAGGCGAATTTCGGTCGCAGTAGCAAAGGCAAACAAACTGTGATACATGGAAATTACGAATACATTAAACATCAAGACAATGTTTTATGAAAAACAGTGAATAAGTTATTGCTGTAAATATTTCTTTCATCGAATTTTACTGGTTTTTATAATATTTAACTACAAAGGCTAAACTCTTTTGAACAATAGTGAATATTGCTTTGAACATTGCTTTTATAGAATTTACCTTTTTCAAATGTTATTTTACTTTCCCGGTATTAAGTGTCGCGGGATTAAATGTCGCCGGTATTAACTGTCGCGGAATTAATTGGTCGCGGGATTAAGTGTCGCGGGATTAAATGTCATGGAACCCTAAATCCAGCTAAGACTAAATTTATCTGACTACGCAATCGTAAGCAACTTGCTAAAATTGACTATGCTGCATTTGTGACCGAATTCCCCAGTTATTCATGTACCTTCTCATATACTGTCCATGACCTTGGTGTCCTGTTGGATCAGGAGCCCACGTTTGCTCCTCACATTCACCGACTTACTCGAGACTGTTACTATCAACTGCGTCAGCTTCGCACATTTTTTGGTTCGCACTAACATCTAGTGCTGTCACCGCTCTAGTCCATTCTTTCATGACTTCCCATCTTGACTATTGCTCGTCACTCTACTGTTCTATCCCATCCAATCGAATAAATGTACCTATACCGAGTCTTTTGGGTCGGCCATTTTGGAAAATGACCCCCGAAATGGCTGTTATTAAGGCCACGAGAAAATTTTCATGGCTTCAATGGAATCCTTGACCCTTAAAGTATATGTTATGACACCAAGATTACGATTCCAAGTGAACTGAAAGCCGAGATATTGACCAACCCATCTTTTTGGGTTGACCATTTTGAAAAATGACCACTATTGAGACCATGTGGAAATTTGGAATGGCTCCATTGGAATCCTTGACCCTGTATGTGTATGTTGTTACACCAAGATGACGATTCTATGTGAATTGGAAGGTGTGATATTAAAATATCTGTAAGTCGGTCGACCATGAAAAAACATTGCATACATTAGCAAGATGACAGTAACTCAAGTTAATGCGTATCATCGTGCTAAGCAAAAACTCAGCAACTACAGTTACTGTCTTTTTGCTTAGCACGATGATAGGCTACTTCAGGGGAGATAATGTGAATTTCGTTTCTGTGTTTTCACGTTTCCGGGCAGATATGGTTTCTTGCTTCTAGGTATGATAGAATATATTGTCAGGATGTAAAAACAAATGCTAACTCAGAAACGGAAAAAATGCAGTTGCTGTCTTTTTGCTTAGCACGGCAGATTATCCAATTATGGAATTTTTTTATAGGTTAACCTCTGAGGTTAAAGCTTCAGCGCAAACCTACCACTCTGTACAGTGTAGTGAGTGTACAGTGTATAGTATCTCCCAGCCCTTTGCAAACGTGCCACCATTCCAGGCACCCTCGCACTACTCAATCACCCTCTTGTCCTTCCCGACTCCCAGTCACCGAACAGTCAATACCACTTCGTCTTAACTTAGTAACGATCTCCCTCCTGCATTTAACTAACTTTCGGTTTCTCTGTCAACTTGCCACCCATCATCAGCTGCATCAGTTCCTTCATAAATCTCATTGCAGGCTTTGAACTCAGATTTAAAGTTCATCATCTCTCCAACCGATCCCACCTTGTCATTCTTTTACGAGCTCTGTCTACATGAAAATATAGTCTCAACTTAGCAGCATCATCTTTTTGAGAAAACGACTTCGACATCTTATCGACCGACAACAGTTGTATAGACCCCTCGGACCTGACACATCGCTCATCAAGAAGTTAGTGTTCTGTGTTACTGTAGAAATTCCAATTGCACAATATGTTCAATATTTCACCTTTATTCGAAGTCAAAGTGTCGGTCGATTGATCACCCAAAAACGCAGTCGCACCTGCAAAATAAACTTAGCTGTAAATTCTGTGTTTTTAGTACAAGAATTGCTAAGGTTCTGAACAATTCAGAACTATAATGAGGCACGATATATCGATGGATGAAATTCAGGCAAACAGCGCATGCAGATAAAAACTTGCTTCCGATCGTTTCCGGCTATAATCCCTTTGTGTCTGTTGAGGTCGAAGTTTAAATGTGTTTTTTTCCAAAATGGTGATTCTCGCCCTTGAAAGTCAATTTTTCTATTAGCGTTGTTTTTCTCACTGGGTGCGTCTGAGGCACGATATACTTACTTAATGTTGTTCTATGCAAAAACTTCTTTATGTCAGATTACGTCAAACTATGTCATGTGTGTGAATGGAGCGAAAATCTCGTTAGCTAAAATAGAGATTGAGAACATTATTTAAACGTCACGTAACTGGTGTAGGTTGTAAAATTGTTCACGAGGCTGGCTCTAACACCGTTGCAACCTGCCCCAGAGCAAGTCTGAGCAACTGACAATGTTTCAAGTGCGTGTTTTGACTTGAATCCTTCTTCAGTGTTTTTAACTGCTACGCATTCTGACCATTTATATTTAACCTATTTTCAACCGCTTCCGGTATCATACGCCAATGCACAGTTAGATGCCTCACCACCTGCTGAAGTTTGAAGCGCAGTCATATGTCGAATCACTGACTGGTCTTCAGTCATATGCTTCTCCAGATGTAGGCCTATCTATGACTGCAGAATCTGAAGAAATCCACGCGGTGATTTCAGAACATGATGGTGGGCGGACATGGTCATTAGAGAATTTCAGGTAAAAATTAGGGCTGTTGATTAATCGAGATTAACGCGTGCGATTAACGCGCTGAAAATGTCACCATTATCATTGCTATCTCCTCACGCAGAACTTTCCCTAATCAAGTCTTGATATTTTATTGGTGTAAATACGTTACGGTGGTTACCTGGTGACATGTAAGCTTACTTCAGAGCATGGTCCGTTTTCGTTATACACCAATTCTGAAATTATTCAACCTCCTAGTATATCCAAAATGCAGCGTATTGCAGCCAATGAGAACCTTTTGGTAAAAAAAAGTGAAGCCAAATATCCTAAACGAAGTAGGCCTAATGAGTTTCAAACATTGGAAACCGTCTTGGTTGGATTGTCATCTGATACAAATATTCTGAAATAATTCAACCTCCTATAGTATATCCAAAACGCAGCCTATGACAGTAGCGTTTTTTCGCAAAAACGTAGCCTATAGGCCCCCTAGACATCCCCAACGAGGAAATGATTTTCAAACATTTGAATCGATTTAAGAATGTTTAAAGAAATAGCCTTTTTTATTGAAATCTATTCCAAATATTTCAAAATAAACATTTTATTCCGAGCGTCAACCAGAATATCCAGAGCCCTATCCGTTAGGTCGTCTTGTATCCAATAGACACTTTCATTTTTTGGACCCATGGCAACAACGATATTTGCATAATTGCATTGCAGGTTTAACGCATAATTGCGTGTTCGAACTTCACATAATTCATGACAAAGTTTTTGGATAGAGCTGATCTAAGCCTACATAATAATTGAAGAACTGGCGATACATTCCGCACCCAGATTTTGTGTGCGATAATAGCCAGATCTACAACAATACTGATAAGCAGCTTAAGGAGCAATATTTGGTTATCCGGTCAAAATCGAGCGCATAAAACCACGCGCACAAACCGCGCATTTAAAACTATGCCCGATCATAATCGCGCAATGATAGACTACTGGAAACAAACAACTAATGGTTCTCTTTGTAATTATTTCAGTTAATTTTGTTTGATGCATTGCGCCAATCTACTTTTAAACGAAGGTCTTCTACAGATTGTCGTTTAACTTTACGACACCAGGCCTACTTTCAAATGTTCTTAAAGAGGCTGACGAATGTTAGATGACTACACGTGTTTGAGAGGAATTTTCTTAGCCCCTCGAATGTGTGTTACAATATCGAACTTCAAAAAGAGCGCAAACAAGCGCGGTTATGATATGCACAGCTTTGTGCGCGAGGTTTTATGCATGAGGTATTGACAGCAAACCCGACACAATTATACATGAAAGCTTGTAGGCCTAAAGATTATAATTATTGACTTTTATAAGTCAGCCATAAGAGAAGGCTTTTCAGTACGAAAGAAGAGTCGCTCGGCAACAAGCTTTATAGTTTGTCGAAATCATATTATTCCACTGCGCCAAGAACAATGATATTTTAGATAGAATGTATCAGGATGTCAAAATGGAAACGATAATAACGATTGTATGCATACTTGCATACACGGAAACTTGCACTGGTGGAGACTTGGGGAGACAAAGGGATGGTCTCCCCCAGTTGTTAAGAAAAGAAATAATCAGAAAGAAATAGTAGGCCTATGGTAAATTTGTACAGTGCAAGAAAAGTCTTCAGGGAAAACAGAAGTTGATGACTAAAAAAGTCATCAGCTATTTTGACAGAAAAAATGTATGATTTTTGGTGAAATTTCGACCAAACGACTTTTAAAAAAAGGTCGTCAGAAATTTTGGCGGATAAATGGTGAAACATTTCATCGGCGACTCAGTCGTCCGCCAAAAAATGGTCGCGCCTCGGCGATCGTCCTTCAGCCATCGTTCGTCAGTGTTTAATCTAGTCCCCGTCCTCTAGGGGAATCCAAATTTCTGGTGGGTACAATCAAGCGTCCGGCGGACGGTCGCCGATGCGCGCAGCGCCGAGCGGGGAGGGGTGTGGGGAGGGGGATGTGCCCCTCCCCACAAGAATTTTTTTTAAATTCTACATTGCAATGGTAGTATTTTAAGCTGTGATCTCAACAAAATAGCTGTGCTTTTTCAGTGCTGATGAGAGTGGCCTAAGACTTCAATAAATACACTATACAATACAATGCTAAACTTACAATAATAATTTCTTTTTGAAATTTCACACTGTAATGGTACCATTTTAAGATGTCATTTTAGCAAAATCACTGAATTATTTTAGTAAGTTACTGAAAAAGTGTGTGTGGAGGGGTATGTGCCCCCTCCCCACCAGAAACGTTTTGAATTTCCACATTGCAATGGTAGCATTTTAAGCTGTCAACTTTACAAAATAGCTGCACTTTTTCAGTGCTGATAGAAGTGGCTTAAGATTTCAATAAATAATAATTATAGGCTATTTCGGTACGGATAAAAGAGTGTTTTAGGATTTCAGCATATATATATATATAATCTTATATAATAACTACAATAATAATTTCCTTCAGAGGCTCAGCATTGCTGTTGCTGGGTTATTATAAAGACTAACTGCGGCCCTGAGTATAATAATATTAGACTATGTAAGCCGACTTTTCAGCACTAAGCAGCTTAGCCCTGTTTCCCAAGATGGGCCTGAATTGCTGACCAGGACACACTGCAGAATTCAAGTGGTACACATACCAACCAAGAACTAATAAACTGCACGTACCAAAATCTGGAAGTCTTGCAGTAATGATGTTGTTTTACTAGGTGTTCAAAGACCAAAACAATTGAAATTTGGCAGTTTGAAATTTGAAAGAAAGCACTGGTAAGAAGCCATTTAGTTGTACAAAAATAGCATTTGTACAAATATATTCAGCACATTATACTCATTGTAACAAGATTTTATTAATTGCATCATATATTATATTTGTTAATAATAACATTGTAATCATATAAATTATTAAATAATATTATATTAAATACATTAAATATATTGTTATCATTTAAATAGTAAATAATGTCACAGTATATTGTAACAGTTTATGTAATACAATGATGCAAACAGCAACTAAAAATTAGCATAATTTTGTCATATGTTTTGGGGGGATGTCATCGCTGTTTTTAGTTGGACAAAAATAGAATTTGTACAAATATATAGAACAAATTGTACTCATTGCAATATGATAGTATCATATACTATATTAGTAAATAATAGCCCTATATACATGGGCGGAGTCTGGTTTCCGTTCTTGGAGGGGCTAAGGCCTTCTTGGGGGGGGGGGGGGGGGTAACCCCGGGAAAAGATACCATTTACACGGTAAAAAAATTAATGATGCAAACTACTAACTAAAAACTATTATCATTTCGTCAATTTTTTCTGGGGGGGATGTCAATCCTGGGGGGAACTTCACCCCAAGAGACGTCTAGATTAAACACTGCTCGTTCGTACCCTTCGAATTCCAGACCAAGTCTACGTCTATGCGTACTTGTCATTGCGCCCTTCAAGCTCACTACTCAGAGGCGCTCTAGAATACAGAGCGGACACTGCATCGGAGTCTCACGCCGAAACGCTGAGCAATTGCGAGTTAAGGACTTGCTCAGGAGACCTACACGGCGGCTTGAGGTGGGTTTGAACCTGCAAGCCTCCGGCTGCAAAAAATATATGAAATATAATATTCGTTTATTGACATTCAATCTGACAGACCGCAGAACGATTACATGTACAAGTTATACGAAATACGGCCAGCTTCGCACGACACGCAGGTCGGCTAAAACAGGCTCGGTAACTTAACACTAAAGGTGACGAACATAGGCTACCCAATACGCCACCGCGCCTCACAACATAACGTAGTAATCGCTATGCTAGCAAACTGAGTAGGCTATACAAATCAAATGAAATCAAATCAAATTATTGTTCCCAACAATGTACAAGATGTAACCGTATAACATAATAACAAGTTTATGCGTGGTTCATTCAGTTATGGAGAAAGAATTTTTTAAAAAGAAATTAAGGTTTGTAAGATTAGTCAAAATAATGTCGCAATTGTGACGCAATGAGTAATCGGGAGAAACAAGCAAAGTTCCCTAAAAGGGGGTGTACTTATCTTTGGAGAAAAAATGAAGATGACAGAAGCTTTAAGTGACAAAAAATAAGGGGACACCAACTTTTGTTTGACAACGAGTAAGTAACAGAAAATACAAAATTAATAACAAACTTGGCCCTAGCTAACTTAATTAACGACTATAATAATTTATGTGCTCAAGAATGTATGCTCGACACATACGCATGAGCCACGAGAAGCCAGTAAAGACACTGATATAGGCCTACAGAGGTAGGATGTTACATAGCAAGTGAATAGAACGCATTCTATCAAATGCAGGCATCTCTATAAGACCTCAGAATGCTGAGCTCTTCGCAAATTGCAAACTTAGAAATTTAGCATAATATGCAAACGTCGCGAGCACCACAGTTCAGTGGCGGCGCCAGGATTTCAGTTTTGGGTGGGGGCTGAATTCGCGGGAGAAAATTTTCCGTTTTCAGTCTCCAAAATTTCTGACAACCTCTTTTTCTTTTTTAGTCATCGACCAAAATCTGACGAAATATTTTCCATTTCAGCCTTCGAAATTTCAGCCTTCACGATCTTTTTTTAGTCATTTGGTCGAAATCTTGGAAAATGGTCCTTTTTATATCCGCCAAACTGTCTGGTAAACTTCGTGCGTACCTTTACGTTTATTTGGGGTGGGCTAAAGGGGTTAATCGTGCAAATAATTATTTCATTTTTACATGAGAAAACAATGGATCGACATTTTAGGGGGCTTAGCCTCCCCCTAGCGCCGCTACTGGCAGCACTAGGCTATATTCAATTTTTCATCCTCTTTCCAGTCCAAACATTAATAAAGTTTCGCACGCTGAAGATTATAAATCGTCGATTATAGCAAGTCGATTATTATTTATTAAGACACGTAAAGTTCAGAGTGTGGAAAATTAGATCTGATTATTTAATAAATATTAGTCATTCAATTGCTGAATGAATGATTTCCCCTGCGTCTTTGAAGCATATGCAAAATCTAAGGACTAGTATAGGCTATCGGAATGACTCACATCACATGGTTTTACCACAGTGGATTCATTTGCATAGCCAATCCAAGTGATAACCGTCGTGTCCAAATTGACCGACCATGTGGAGTTCAACTTTATGGCTGTCTTGACTGTTTCACATCTCACACTGTCCGACGCCTCAACATTTCCTTCCCACTTCAATGCGAAACAGAAGCAGGCGAATAATTGGAAGTAGAACTTTGCCATGTCGTCTGTCGTCGATCTAGGAAGATCTTCAGCTGATGACTGATCGGTTCTGTCAGCGCTGCACGTAGCTTATATCTACTATACCTTTGAGTGGTTCTGAATCGAGGATCATCTGTAGGCACATAGCTGTAAAAAATCCAATAATGAGTCTTTCTTACACATATTGAACGACGAGATAAACTTTTCATTAGTATTCTCACAATGGAAACGTTGACACCAAAAGACGAATGATTTCCGTAATAATGCAGGTGTTGATTTCATATTAGCAATGGTCGGAGACAATGCAAACATTGAAAACCGTGAAATTTATCTCAGTCTTCTAATCAAACCCTTTCATTTCCTGCAGGTCATTCTAAAGACATGAAAAGGTTTGACGACTCGATTTTTAATTATTCGTTTCACCAGTTAGAATGAAAGCCAAAATTCGGTCACTGTGAAACCCTACAGTTATATGTGGGGTACTGATGACGTCTCCTGAAGAGGTGAGACCAGCAACAAAGCAGATTGATACATGTATTTCTGTTGCGCTTTTATCGTTGCTCATATCCAGGGAAGACGGTTTGTGACGGCTGGTGACAAGGGCTTCCACTCGTATAAAGGACAGGCGCAACTTGAGCCAAGAGAAAAACACGCCAATCTGAAATTAGCCAAATCTCACATCGGGGTGGGAAAGCTGCCACGGGACTACAGTTTTTTTATATGATCTAGACAGGAGAAGAGAAGTTGTCCCCAGAAATTGCCCTCCCAAAATGTTTGACACAATGATGTTGGTTTTTCGTTGGTATCTACATTTTTGCATTTACTGAACTTGTTATGATATTCCATGATGAAATTCACTATTCTATGATAATTAGCTGTGGTACCCGGTGTTGCCCGGAAAACTTTTGTTTTTCGCCCCTACTCTCGTGCCATCCACCGTTCACCGCCAATTTTCGGGTTTTCGCCATCACCCCACTCCCATCTTCCTGCCGGACCCACCCTTCTCCTCGCCTGACCCAGCCCTCCCACGAACACACCTCACCCGATCAACCCCGCTCCGCTTCCCCCCACGTCATCACCCTTATGCGGTATCCGGCGCTGAAGCTTTCCCCGTACCACAAGAGTAAAATTGGAAGTTAAGAAATTATGCCATTAATGAAATAAGATCGCCTCAATGTCAAATGTCATGAGTAGAGAGACTTCCGGTGATCTTAGCAAAGTCCGTCTGCCTGCATGTGTGCATAGGTCTATGTCTGTGTGTCAGTGTCTTTGTGTGCCTATGTTTCTGTGTGTTTGTCCGTCTCTGTGCCTGTGTATGAATCATCACCTTACTAATATTCATATCACAGCTTGTAGATAGCCTATCCATCGCTCAGTTCATTAATATTCATGCAAATTGTATAATTTTCTCCAGAAGCCATCACGTCTGAACTCCTTGGTTAGGGTCCTTCGATCTGCAGCACGCTTGGTTGGTGGCATCTCCCGGTTTGCTCACGTTTCTGCCTTCATGAGGGACGACCTCCACTGGCTCCCACTGCAGCAACGCATTGCTTATAGAGTTTCGTCTATAGCTTGGCGCTGCATTCTGTCTCAAGCTCCATCCTACCTATGTGAGCTTTTTTACTCCAGTCTCGGTTTCTCTGGGCCGTTGTTCGCTGCGGTCAGCTGCCCGCGGTGACTATCTTGTCCCTTTTTGTCGTACCGCTACTATGCAGCGAAGAGCATTTTCCGTGGTGGGTCCAGCTATCTGGAATGGCCTCCCTGCGGCTCTCCGTTCGCTTCCCCGTGACTCTGCTGGCTCTTTCTACCGTCTTCTTAAGACCTTTCTCTTTGACCAGGCCTGGGTTGGGAGCGCCTCTGAGTAGAGATCTTGAAGGGGCGCTATAAAAATTTATTTGATTGATTGATTGATTGATTGAATTAACTCATTATGCCTCAAATTTGAACATGAGCGGCCGCAGACATTTTTGCATTAGATTGCAACGCACAATGGTAGTAGTGACACTTTTTTGCGAGAGCTTAAAAATGCAAAGCAGAAAATTTAGAACATGGATATTTTCAGAGGTGTCTAAATGCAAACTTCTCCGTGTCACTTTGTGAGTAATTAGCATCATTAGTGCTTTAGGAAAAAATTTGTCAAAAACCAAAACGTAAGCATTAGTTGTTTAAAAGCCTCAATTTTCCGGGTGGGGTATGAGACCCATAAGTGCGGGGGCTCATGACACACCTATTGTTGCTGTTATACGACAGAGGAAGCCACTGTCTATAGCCTAGTTGCGAAAAACGTATAACGTATCGGCCTATATCAGTCTCTAACTTGCAACTATTTTTAACACTTGCCGTGCTGCTGCTTGATTTTATGATAATTGAAATTTTTCATGTTCGCTGATGTCATTTCGCATTTTCACAATCCTAAATTGTGGAAATAATATTATCATTCTCATATCTTATAGATGTAGTTGCTTAATGCTTATGTTGTTTAAAAGTCTCAATTTTTTGACACAATAACGGGATCAGTTCTTTGATTTTTTAGTCCAATAAAGGCAATAAATAATGCAAATCTATTGTGCAGGGGGTAATCTGAAACCGTAGGTTATTTGAAACCTTTACACCGGGTAAGGATGTGTTCATGTGACATAGCGGGTGAGCCCTTGGTGAAGAGTGCGAACATCCTAGGGAAGATTAACTCAGACCAAGACAGTGACAGATGCGCGTACGTTCGGGTTCCCGAGTCGGTGGTTTGGGTGCTCGGGTCGATCAGTATATGCTTGTCGCATCACAGTGTTCTGAGAACTGACTGAAATGCGATGCTGGACCACCTCATGCGTAGATCCTGTGTCGATAGCAAGGGTTAAAGAGAGAAGACCTTCACTTTCATAGTCTGTGGATACCGTAGGGCCTACATCTTATGAAACAGAATACTCGCTGTGTTGGTCAATCTTTGCAAACACAGAGACGGGTAAGGCAACTTACTCCGTGAATTCGTGGTGCATGACAGTGTACGTGTGAGGCCGCTATTCCGCCCACGGAAGTGGACCGAGAAACACGTATGAGGTGAACTCGCTACTCTATAGACAAGTGTCTAGGACGACAGGACGTAGAAAGAGGCTACCAGTATTGTCTAGGGCGAAGTTACGTAGGGACTTGTCAGTTGTCACAAGGGTAGTCTTTGCTCCTCTGAACTAAAAGAACGCTTTGTGTCCCGTATTAATGGCGATGGTTCGAGAGTCGTGAGATGTACATGTAGAGTGGTTAGGCGAAGTTTAGCACAGCTAGATAGGTAGGCCTAGACTGTAGACAAACCCGTAGTTAGGAAGGTGAAAAGACAGAGGGAAACTCCTGCTATATAGAAAAAGAACGAACCCTGTAATGGGAAATACCATCATCAGGACGTTTCCCATCCGGCGTCCTCGGGAAAAGTCAAGATCGGTTCTGAAGCTGCTTGATGTTACCTTTCTTTTACAATTGACTACTCCTAAGCCTCCTCTAAAGAAGGTCAATCTTGGTAGAGTCCGAAACAGCCATTCTATGTTGGAAGTAGACAAGCTAATGACCCAGGTGGCTCTATACGGATAGTGGGCTGGAGCCGACGCCGTCCAGTGAACTGCATGGTACACAGCGTCCATGGCGGCTGGTCGCCACATTATTAAGGAAACGAATGGTATAAAGAACAACACATAAGTATGCTGCAGAAATCATATTTATTTCAATTAAAACAGACGTTTTTGAAACTTTGGAAATTTGTCAAGAGTCATCTTAGTAATATTATTATAATTTAGATTAAGAGAAAATGTGCTGAGAACTGGATGCCGGTATCTTCAGTTTCGCCATCATCGGAGAGGTCTATCTTCTCTGTCGGAACAAAACACAACGACTGAAAGAAAATGCAAATTTAATATCTTGGCTATGAGAAATCTTTTAGTTTTATCGATGGAAACAGTAATGGATCATTATTGTGAATCACCTCTGTAATCAACCCAAACTGTTAACAGTAGGCTACCCACTCTCCCCTTTACGTCTCTCGTTGTTTCTGTCTCTGTTTTTGTCTGTCTCTGTCTGTCTCTTTCTTTCTATCTACCTCTCTCCCCTACCGTTCTCCCTGATCATCGGCCTGATGACAACCGGATCAATTCTCTTCGTATTTTATGCTAAGTCTCCATGCCATCTCATTTTGATCCTTATCTGCTGACGACAATCTTTACGCAGATGACACTCGACATTGCATATTAATCTTCGTTCGTACCGTAACACGTTTACACCACTTCTCGTAACTCTGCTTCAAAATCAAATAGCTATTCATTTTTAATGTCTCATCTCTGTATAGTATCCCCAGCCATTTTGTAAAAGTATCACCATTCCAATCACAAGCTGGATGAAGGTTCTATATAGGTGAAATGGAAGCTGGATACTGTTTTCAGTGGGGTATCTTGAAACCGTAGGGGTAGCATGACACCGGTTTCATGTTACCCCGAGGGTAACTTGAAACCGGTTTCATCCTACCTCCCCGTAATCTGAAGCCGGTTTCAAGTTACCGGGTGGGGGGGTAATGTTTAGTAGGGGGTAATTTGAAATCTTTACACTGGTTTTTTTAGGTCAAAAGTTAGAAATTAGATATGCTGCAAACCTTGGCAAGGTCTCTTAGGCCTATACAATAGCCTTCTTTTTTCTAGAGGTTTTTGTCTCTGGTGTCGTGCATGAGAACCTAACTGTGTTTAGCAGGCAACCTGATGAGAGCTTTCATCCTAATTCTGACGCTGGTGCTGTAAGGATAAGATGTGGTGGGAGACGGAGCAGCATACGACGGGCAGAGACAAGTGATGGGGGATGCGTTGTGTGATTTGCAGACCGACACGGAAAGGACGTAGTACTGCATGATACGTGTAAGCATTAGGAGCTCTTGGTGTAAGAAAGGTGATGGAAATGTGATCACAATCATGCAGTGCATGTGTATACATACAGTGTATACAGTGGACATGCATTGTGAGACATAATGTGAAGAAATCTGGAGCAGTGACATTCGTCATCATGTCGGCATATCGGATAACCTGTGTGGTTGAGTGACTGGTTCAGTCTGGCTGTTTGTCTAATGTCTAATTTTGTTCATCTAACAGTCCGCAGAATCAGTTACGAGATACTTATGCATATCCAGCCACATGCAGCCTATTGCTAGCAAAAAAATTATTTACCGGTTGTCGGCGGTGGTGGCGGCGGCGCGCCGATCAACAGCGGCACCTGCAATAATTATAAACATAGACGTACATTCTGTGTATTCAGTTGAAAAAGATTCCGAAGCAGAAGAAATTCAGAGCCAAAATAAGTCACGATATAATTATTGATAGATGATGAACCACTGGAACATTTTTTGTGCCAATTATATTATTCACACACATATATATACATATGTTATATATATAACTATATATAATTACTATATATTAGGGCTGTTGATTTAACGCGTGCGATTAACGCGTTAAAAAAATTTGCGATTAAAATTTTTAACGCATTAATCGTACGCGTTAATTAGATCTGATTAAAATGGGAGCAGAGACAGAAAAACTCGTTTTAAACGAAAGACTCATACTTAAAACTAGTGATACATTCTTTGGCAAACATTCCAAAAAAGGATTCGAGTATTATCGTAGCAATTTTTCGCTCAATTATCGCCTGCATGCGAACCAAAACGTGCGTTAACCGCTAACGATGAGTCGTCGACATCGGCGCAGCACATCGTCCACTAAGGTTGTTTCCTCTTTCCTCATCCCGTCAGAAGTCAGACTACGTTGGTTGAACTCCATGAGATGGCAAGACCAATAGATCCATGTTTCAAATGATAAATGTTTGCAGGAGGACAAATGAGACGAGGTTTGGCAAGAACCGCAACCTCTTGTGAAAAATTGTGAATAGTAGACCTACTATAAAATTGTTAATTAATAAGAGCATCCTTTGAACCACCCAATGTAAATAAGCTGGTCTGCCTATACAATTGGCTGAATAAATAATTGATCTTGATAGTCAGAAAACGGTTGTCTAATTTTACATTTAGGCCTATGTCAATTTAATTAAAGGTGGCTCAAACGAAAAAAAATTTAACGGATTTTGAGCAGTTGGCTGATTTGAACAGTGTTTCAATTCTGTCTGTCATACAAAACTGTTCAATAAAATAAATGCAGAAATTCAATAAACCTAAGCCAAAGATTATTAAATATGTTTGCAATAGAAAGAATGCATTCAGTCATTAACATTTAGCGCTTCAGGGGTCCTTAGAATATTATAGTAAAATTAATATATTTTAAGGAAATGTAGGCCCTATTGCGATTAATTTGCAGTTAATTGCGATTAAAAAATTAATCGCGCGATTAATTTCGATTAAAATTTTTAATCGAACAACAGCCCTACTATATATAATTTTGGTGTGTGCATGTATGGTATGTATGTATATTCGTTTAATAAGCAAAAACAGGTTGGCAAACCGCAACCTGGTACATTGAGATAGACAAAAATTATATTGAAATAAAAATATTAATATTATAGGGAGTAATCAGTTATTGGAATTAAATTGAATCAATAGTTAGACTATGCTGTGATAATATGTTTGAAAAGGACTCTAGAAAAAAAGTTTCGGTCATCTTTGCTCGGAAGTTCAAAATTGTGCATACGAGCCCTGAGACCTGGACGACGGTTGTTCTTTGGCGGGAAAAGAGTTCGAAGGACGTGGAAGTCGTTCTTGGCCAAAAAACAGGATTGGCCAAAAAACAAAGTAAGCTCATAATCCATTTGCCAATTGCTTGGCCAAAAGTATGAAATTCTACATCAAATGGCAATAATTGATAATCACGTCGGCCTACAGTAGCCACACTTCACCAACGTATTTTGAACATAGCAAAAGTTATATCGTTTTAGTGAGCCTGTTATTGGACGGTCTATAAAACATAATGCAACAGCAGGTAATAAAAAAGCGATTTTATGAAGTTTCATCTGAAATAAGTTTTATCATGCAAACTTGATACTGCCTAACAATTAAATCTTGTATCCAGTGTGTTCAACACCAGCACCCACATATTATTTTGAGTTTTTTCGTAAAATCTTCTATGTTCTTAACCGCTTAACCGCCGCAAGCAAAACAATCCTGGCGCCGCACCATAGTGGTAAAAATAGCGACATTTTTTGTGGCGTATTGTTAGATGCGTAATTAATTTTTTTACATTTGCTGAACAAGTATTTATAAACCGACATAGGGATCAACCGGGGAGTTACGGACCCCTTAAGCCTTTTGGCTATTATATGGTTAGGTTTGAATAAAGATTACAATGTGAATATTCTATTTCAAAGTACTCTAGGAGAGGTACTTGGAACGTTATTAAATGCTGGAAAATATAAACAGGTTTTTGTGGAATATTCATAAATTTAATTATTGCTTAGTGTCCATATCACCACGTGATTGGGGGGATATGGACATCGAGTGTCCATATCACCTCACTAATGTCCATATCACCCCAGCACCTGATTGATATGAAAGTTATTAAGAAACTTTAAGCAGTCATTGGCTTTATGAGAACATTGGTAACCAGAAACAAAAGGCAACACTTTGTGTCCATTTCTGAAGACACGTACTTGGGTGCTGGCACTGGGAAATATTCCGATTTGTTGAGTATACCGGAGACATAGGCAATAGATCCAATACCATAGCCCGTACATTAAGCTGCACAAACATTCCATTGGGATATACCAGATGTCTCTTCATGTAGACCTACATTGAGTGGCACATACTATGTAGCCTGTGCCTCCTCCGGTAAGTTGAGCGACACTGACATAGGTGATGGTCCCAGTGACTCTTCTGGTATGCCGCATGAGACAGGATTGATCCGGTGCCATCACCGGTAGCCTACATTAAGCTGCCCAAACATTCAGATCTCTTCCTTCACGTCTACATTGAGTAGCACATACGATGGATTCACCGCCTCACTGTTGCACCTGCTAATTTGGCATTGTCTAAAGACAACTAAACCATAATGTTTCTGTTTTGGAACTCTCGTGGCATTGTTTGCAATAATTCTGATAAAAGAGCAATTAAACGATACCAATATTATCAGTTAGTCTGTTTAAAACATTCTTTACGTACAAAAAAACAGCTAGGGAGGTAGGGACATTCAGCCGGGGTGATATGGACAATGTCCATATCACCCCGGTGTCTCAGTGTCCATATCATCCCAATAGCAATGGTAGGCCTATATCAGATCGTTAATTTCTCACGTTTAGGAAGGACATCACGTGAAATAAAAGACACATATACATTGTCAAATAATAATTATTTAAAACTGCCAACTTCAAAATTTTACATCCCAAAGGCACCTTTTTATATAATTTTCCTAATCATGGTTAGCTATTATAGACAAATCGGATAATTTAAAAAACAACGCGTATAAATCTGAATTTTACCATCGCGACATCAGTTTATAGTTGAAAGGTGAAGGACGAATGTGCATAGAGCTATAAACAGATTAGAGTTTATTATCACATTAAGCTGTAGAAGACCAGTGGCCATAACACCCAGGGTGTCCATAACCCCCCGGGTGACCCCCAACACATATTTACTCGGATCCATAATTTTTCAACCAAGAATTATCATGATCTACTTTCAATATTTGATTTTGCTGTGCCCAAGTCCAAAACATGGCACAGCATGGGCCTTTAAGCCGGGTTTACTCAGGCAATTAGCTCAGCACGTCTTGACATCCCGCGCCTTCGGTCCTTCTTCGAACATACACGACAGAGTGCCAGTGGCTTAGTCCACATGTCCGTTGGCTGCAGCAGATCGAGGAAGTGCCGTTCCGTGAGACGAAAAACAGCTTCAATTTTCTCATTGAGTAGCTTGTCGTCATCTGAGAACATATAGGCCTAGCATCTCGGCAATCACATCATGTTCAAACCGAAGAAATGTCCGCGTTTCCTGCATCCTGAATTGCCCGCGTTTTGCACAAATGTAATTATACTAGCTGGATAACCCGGCGTTGCCCCGGAAAGTTCGATCTTTAGCCTGGCCCCGCTCCCACTCCGCCTTTCTCACCCCGCCTTCTTCCATCGGCACCAACCTGGTCGCACCCTGGGGTGCCCGGCGTTGTCCGTGAAATGTAGGTTTTTCGCCCCAACCCAGCTCCCACCCGCCTCTAGGGGCGGGTTCGCAAACCAAGGTTTTCTGTCCCAGCCAATCTCCCATCCGTCCCTGCGGGGCGGGTTCGCCACCCATTCGGGGTGAAATTTTTTTGTCTAAACCAGTTCACCCTAAATAATGTCCAGATGGCCTACGTACGACGACACGTTAGGATATTAATTACCGGTATCCATGTTCAAATGTGAAATGTCCCTAGGTTTTCCTATACGGAACTCATATATGACGGAATACTTGTTATAGACCTAACTGTGATTATAGTAAAGACAAAACCATTTCTTTTACAATAAAACTTTGACATTGTTATCCTGGAATTCTCCGACTCTGCAAAACGACTTTTCTTGAAATTTTCATGACTTTATCGTTCATATATAGCTGGCAAACAAGAGCCTAAAAAGGGCTGCAGTTGAGGACAACAGAGCAAAAAATGCGTTGGTTGCTGGGGCTCCGCTCCAGACCCCACTAGGGTAGGCCTACTAGGCTACTCCAATTAAGCTCGACTGCTGAGGACATATCCCATGTCACTCCGATAAGGATAATGATTAGGCTGATTTTTCGAAAATGTGAACACAGAATCATAATATATAATTCTCGGGGTCACGATTTAGCGAATAAAGACGCGACAGATGTTGAAATGCTACTATTTATCAATTATCATACACGGATCCAGAATAATTTAGTTCTAGACAAATATATTGATACAGTAACTAAAATTTCATCATTATCATTGCTATCTCCTCATGCAGAACGTTCCCTAATCAGGTCTTGGTATTTTATTGGTGTAAAACTGTAAATACGTTACCTGGAGACCTTTACTTCAGAGCATGGTCCGTTTTCGTTCTGGGTCTTGCCATTTTTCCAAACACCCACAGTAAAGGTGAAATCTGTAACGGTATAGTACTCGCCCTGACAATTCACACACAGGTCTTTGAAGTACCAATTTCCGGTCGTTGAGTCAGTATAGTCCAATGCTACGATGTCTCCAATTCGATCAACGTTTTCAGGATTGCACTACAATAGAAAAGCAAAACAAAAAGCTTCGATCGCTGTCCCATTAAATTATATGCTGCCTTGGTTATACACCAATTCTGAAATCATTTAACCTCCTATAGTATGTCCAAAATGCAGCGCATTGCAGCCTACGAGGGCCTTTTGGTAAAAAGTAAAGTTAAATATCCTAAACGAAGTAATGAGTTTCAAACATTTGAAACCGTCTTGGTTGGATTGACATCTGATCCAAATATTTATGAAATAATTCAACCTCCTATAGTATATCCAAAACGCCAGGTCTTTTTTAACGTGCAGTTGTACACAAAATGTGCAGTTCTAAATGGATCTGTGCAGTTGTAGAAGCGCTTATGTACAGTTAAAACTAGCAAAACGGTCATTGTCATCCGATTGGAAGTAATTTGCCATGAAGGATGGGAAAAGAAAGAAGGAGTTGTGCAGTTCTAAAAATTCTTTAAAAACAGCCCTGCAAAACGCAGCCTATGACAGTAGCCTGTTTTCGCAAAAACATATAGGCCTACCTAGATATCCCCAACGAGAAAATGATTTTCAAACAATTGAATCGATTTAAGAATGTTTAAAGAAATAGCCTTCTGGATGGACATCTATTCAAAATATTTCAAAATACACATTTTATTCAGAGCGTCAACCAGAATGTCCAGAGCTTTAGCCGTTAAGTCGTCTTGTGTCCAATAGGTACTTTCATTCTTCGGACCCAAATCACCCACCAACGATATTTGCATTGCAAGCTAGCGCATAATTGCGTTTTCACATAATTCATGACAAAGTTTTTGGATAGAACAAATTAAAGTGTCTATTGGACACAAGCGGACTTAACGGTTAAGGCTCTGGAAATTCTGGTTGACGCTCGGAATAAAAATATGTGTAGGCCTATTTTGAAATAACGGAAAGACTCACAGCGCATGGTTTCAGCACAGTGGATGCAGTTTCATAGCCAATCCAAGTGATAACCTTCTTGTCCAAATTGACTGACCACATGGAGTTCGACTTTATGGCTTCCTTGACTGCTCCACATATCTGATTCTCCGACTCCTCAACATTTCCTTCGCACTTCAATGCGAAGCAGATTCTGAAGCAGGCCAATAATTGGAAATAGAACTTTGCCATGTTGTCTGTCGTTGCTATAGGAAGATCTTCAACTGATGACTGGTCGTTGCTGTCAACGCTGTACTTATATCCACTCTACCCTACATTGGTTCTCAATAGAGGATTATCTGTTGGCTGTCACACATCTAATAATGAGTCTTTCTTACAAATATTGAGCGACGAGATAAACTTTTCATTAGTATTCCCACAATTGAAACTTGGACAGCAAAAGACGAATGATTTCCGCAATAGGCCTAATGCAGGCGCTGATTTCACAATTGCAATGGTTGGAGACAATGCAAAATCGAAAATAGTTAAATTAATCTCAGTCTTCTAATCAAGCCCTTTCATTTCCTGCAGGCCATTCTCAATAGATCGTCTGCAGCTATCAAAAATCCAATACCAGTAATAAGCCTTTCTTACAAATATTGAGCGACGAGATAAACTTTTCATTAGTATTCTCACAATGGAAACTTCGACACCGAAAGACGAACGATTTCCTTAATAATGCAGGTGCTGATTTATATTAGCAATGGTCGGAGACAATGCAAAATCTAAAACAGTTAAATTAATCTCAGTCTTCTAATCAAACCTTTTCATTTCCTGCAGGCCATTCTAAATATTATCTAAATAATATTTAGAATGGCCTGCAGGAAATGAAAAGGTTTTATTAGAAGACTGAGATTAATTTAACTGTTTTCGATTTTGCATTGTCTCCGACCATTGCTAATATGAAATCAGCACCTGCATAATTAAGGAAATCGTTCGTCTTTCGGTGTCGAAGTTTCCATTGTGAGAATACTAATGAAAAGTTTATCTAAATAATATTTAGAATGGCCTGCAGGAAATGAAAAGGTTTGATTAGAAGACTGAGATTAATTTAACTATAAAAATCGATTAGCCTATGTCAAAAGTTTTAAGACAAATCGATTTTTAATGATTCATTTTACCAGTTAGAATAAAGGTAACATTCAGCCATTGTGCAACCCTACTGTTATGTAGGGTAACGTGGACGCCTCCCGATGACATATTACGGCAAGGCAGATTGATATTTCTATTGCGCTTTTACCATTGTGGATGGATATATATTATCCAGGGAAGAAGGTTTGTGACGGCTGGTGACAAGGGCTTCCATTCGTATACAGGACAGGCACAACTTGAGCCCAGAGTAGAACACGGCAATTCAGAAATGAGTCAAATCTCACATCGGGTGGGGACAGCCGTCACGGGATGACAGTTTTCTATAATCTAGGCATCTGCAGATGAGAAGTTGCCCCCCAAGAAAATGCACTCCACAAATTCTCTAACACAATGATGATAGGTTTTAGTTGCTATTCACTATGTTGCATGAACTTGTTATAAATATTCCATGATGAAAATCACTATTTTACGACAATAACCTTTCTGTGGTATCCAGCTCTACCCAGCATATTTAAGCTTTTCGCCTATACCCGGTATCACTCTGACCTCACCCCAGACCAACCGTACCCTTCCTACCATCGCCCACACACTTTCCGGGTCGTTCAAACCTACCCCGCCCTCCCCATCCGACGGCCCCACCCCGCCATCATCCATCTCGGGAATCAGGCTCTTCCAGTAAATTTTGCTCCAACCCTGCACATCCTACGGCCCCACCCCGGTCCTTTCCTACTTTCCTTTCTCTACCCCTTGCCAACTCCAACGGCCCGGTTATAATGCGTACCCAGCCCGTACTCCGCCCTCACCAAGCCCTCACCCGACTTCACCTATACGAGGTTCCCTCAGATTAAATCGTGGTTTTCAACCCCTCCACCGCCCCTTGACATTTCAAATGATTTTTATCAAATAAACTTTGCATTTCCAGATAATCAATGGGCCTAATTTCACTATTCAGCAAAATAACCAGTGTAGCTGCACGTCACTGAGAAGTCTCTTAGCAAGATGATGATCAAAATCGGTAAATGCAGAATTTTCTGAATAGTAAATTTGATGTTACATCAATTATATTGAAATATCTATGAAAAAACAATAAAGCGCCTAAGGTGTCAATGACAATACGTATTCAGACACTTCACGAGCAAGGCTTTTGAGCTAAAGCTATGATCAGTACTTTGATAAACAGCGAGTGCAGAGAAATTAATAACTAAATTGAGAGTTATGAAATATGCCGTTGATGAAAGAAGATCATTTTTGGCTGTGGCTGGGCTGGGAAAGCCTCTGAGTAGCTTCTCAAAGAGGCGCTATGTAAATTCTCGAAATGAATGAATGAATCATCGCAAGTCAATAATTGCCGAGACTACAGGTGATATGAGCCCAGACAGTGTAATCGTATGTAGGCCTATATGTAAATGTCTGTGCTTCAGTGACTATGTCTGTGGGCGTATATTTCAGTGTGTTTGTCCGTCTCTTTGCCTGTGTATGAATCATCCCCTAATTAATATCCATAGCACAGATCATTAATATTCATCGCACAGCTCATTAGAATTCATGCTAATTGCCACGTCCACTTATTAATATTCATAGCGAAGTGGCGCCGTCATTTTACATTTTACTATAAGCACATATTGACCTTTGCCTGTCTCTCTGTCCGTTTGTCCGTCCGTCTGTCTACCCGTGTGTTTGAACGCACTTTAATTACGTCGATGCGTCATGCTCTCGTGCACTTTTTTATTCGGGGGCGACTAAAGTCGCATACGGAGCTACGTTGCATGACTGCGCGGACGTAATTAGGCCTGCAGCGTACACACTTTTATCGGACGATGTATTTTCCAAAACCTCAAACGTGTCCAAAAATCTTTCCAGTCAAAAAGTCTAGATTTTCAAAAAACAAGGTTTTCCAGAAAACCTACGATTTCCCAAAAAACCAAGATTCTCAGAAAACACTAAGTTAATCAGAAAACGCAAGATTGCTCACTTTTTATCACTTAATGCTACGGATGAGCCTCATACAAACCTTTCATTAAACGCACGTGAGAGCCTTTTCATTAAGTGTGACACACCAGCCATGCCATAATTATAAAGCCACGAAATTCACTAAAGTAGAAAATTTTTCTATTGACGGTCATGGTACTATGGAAAGCAGAAGCAGAGATGCGTGAAAGACGAATACAGGACATAGCGATATTTTCAAAAAATCCCGCTCAAACCCTTTATTCCTTGGACATTAATTTCAAGCTAGGCGCCGCTCATTGTAAAATTTGAAAACACTAAGTTTGCATGCATACTGCATAGCTATGCATTGGGAAGCAAAGACAGATATGCGTGAAATCACGAAAAGTAAGATTTTATAGAAGAGACATGTGAGCTTAAATCCCTCACGCCTTTCCAGTCTCTTCTAAAGTTCAGCAGCGCAGCCTAGGCCTAACCTAATAACTGTACTGCGGTAGCTAATGGCTAATTTATAAGTGTTTAAAGTTCTTTAACTTGTTCACTTAAAACAACGATCAGTTTCGTGTATTCTGTTCTTCGATCTCCAACAGTAGCAATCAACACAAAATGCACCAACAACGGCTACTTTACGTGTAACAAGCAATTCAATGTCACGACAGAAACGCCATCTTATTAACTCTTCACTCTAACTACACTTTATACACATGACTGGCAATCCTACCCACGCCTATCTCATACTTAGTGTACATCCCTCCTTCAGCCGCTCTGTCCCTCTCTCTGTCTCTGTCTCTCCTGCTTTCAGGCGTACGGCTGCACAGCAGCAGACTTTCCCGCCACTCAGCGACCTGGCCTATCTGTACGCTCAACAATTAGCTGACCATTCAAGGTTATCCAAATTAGCTTACATTACCTCTTTCCTTTCTTTTAAAGAGAGCTAATTATCTTTAAAAATTAGCGAACATACCTTAATTAATGTCGTGACAAGACAAATGCTCATTTCTACTACAACAAGGGTTTTACCTCTTGCTTTACAGAATTGAGACAATTCTGCTATTTAGAAATGCTGAAAAGTCAGAATATAATTATGTAGATTGCCCACATAAGCGTGTGCAAATATTGCTGCTCAGTGCTCATTATGCAAGAAATCTCACAAAATTAAGACTTCTTTATGCAAGAAATCTCACAAAATTAAGACTTCGTGTCACATATACACACTGTTACACAGTTCAAAGTTTCAATTTTATTTTTGGGGAATTCCATGACGTCACTGATTTTAAATTTTAAAATAAAGAAATACATTAATGTGGAATTGCGGATTCGCAAATTCCGGTTCATCTGCAGAATTCGCTTCTCATTCATCCCTGTAAGCGCTTCTCAAAGCGATCAATTAGGCTACATGCTTCGATTCGGTCTATGTAAGAATGCAAAAGTCTTCCAGTACAGAATTTGAAATACCGCACCTGCTCTGTCCGATATTCCATATCGGTCACAGTGTCGTGACAGCATTTGCAATTTCTTTCTCGTTTTCTAAGTTTCATTAAATTTATGGGAAGCACACTAGCTATTGACTTTTCTGGCACATCCACGGCATCTTCCTACGCCTAAGTAACGAATATTCTCACTAAGTCACAGCTCCAACACTCTCACCAATGCGTCCTTCACCAAATTCATGTCTCAGAAAGCCCTACACTGTGCATTATCAAAATTAGTATCTCGCATAAGCACCTACAATTCGTTATTTTCATGAAATACACGGATGACATTCGAATATTGTCACTAAGTTACAGCTCCTGAACTCTCACAATTTCGTCCTTTCACCAAGAGTATTTTGTCATAAGCCCTATATCTCGTAATTTTTATCAAATACACGTCTAAGACTCGAATATTCTCATTAAGTCACAGCTCAAACGCTCCTGACACACAATGATTTTCATCAAATATAATTATGCCTAAGACACGCAAATTGTCACTAATTCATAGCTCCACATCTCTCGCCATCTCGTACTTCCATCAAATTCACGTCTCTTTGGATGATGATAGGTAAGTATGAATGAATGAAGAAGGAAAGATAGACAGAGGACTGGAGGAAGAGAGGAATTAAGGAAGAGTGGAGCTGAGTGCTGGAAAGAAAAAGTCAGGGAAGAGAGGAATGTTTGCATGTACGGAAGGATGTGGAAAGGAGGTGGGGTGTGGGGTGAAAGCGTGCTAGAAAGAAAGGGGTGTGTGTTGGAAGGATTGTATGCTTACTTAATATGCTCAGCACATGGTACGTCCATCATGAAGCGTTCATTGACAGGCGACATCTGAAGATTTGAATTAGTAGGCGGCCAGCTACGCGATAAGAAATTAATTAGGAGGCGTCGACAGGTGACGGACAAAATCTAATTACCGCTCGACAGGCGTTCTGCTAATTAGTGCTACTGGCGCACTGGGGGCGGGGTTGATGAGTCATGGCGGGGTTAATCGCTCTTTAATGGGTTTTTATTTGCTGGCATAGAACCTGTGTTTACCCCACTACTTACGTATGCCACATACATGAAAACACACCTGCCTATATTGCCAACAATATTATCGCCTACATGTACATTGTTCGTTTTAATGACATTCAACATCGTCGTCTGCCCTGTAGGCTATAGGCTAGCGCAAGCTAGCCCTATAGCCTACAGGGCTAGCGCAACAAGTGCCTATGAGGAGATATCTCAATATCTTACAGATTCCCTGTATTAATTTATGAAGGAATGAATGAATGAAAACGTGCTGGACCACAATGGTCTCACGAGTTTTTGCAATACTTGGAGGTGATGTAGGCCTATATCTCTATATTTTCAAAAGATTAACTCGGCCGATGCCCTACCCTAACTGTGCTAGTGCCAGTCTCATATCTGGAGGAAAGAGGAGGGCGACGATGGTAATATTTGCTATGACACAGTGTTGTTTAAAAATTCCTTTATTCGACTATCCGGTTGACAGGCCGCAACTGGTTACTGTACAGCAGTGCTGTCCAACCCGTGACCCGCGGCGTGAATTCAAGTGACTCCCCGAGCTTACTAAATTTTTGCACTTTGCAAAGTGTCAAAGGAAGCGATGAACAAATTCTGTGGTACACTTGAACTTTTGTTCATAATGATACAACTACTGCAAGGGTTTCGAACAGCCGCTAGCACAGGCAAACCTTCAGATGCATGTAGGCTAATCTCTTTCTTTCACTGGGGTTAAGATCCCATTGTGGGCCTAAAGTCTATCTAAGAGACTGACGTACGACCTCTGGTTTTAACAGGTTACTATTATAATTCGTGTATCCAACGAAACTTACTTCGCAAACCGTTCCAAGTCGTTCCCTTCAAGTCAATTTCTGAGATGTATTCAGAGTTCCAGCATGTCTGTAGGTGGATGCTACAGTAACTGTTCCTTTCGAGAGCAGTTCTAGCTCTGAAGAGTGAAAGGAACGAACCAAAAGAGTACCCAGAGCCGACGAACGGCGATGTCTTCCAAGGTTCTTTCTCGACCGACGACCATGACTACTCGAAGACTCTGGTCATAGCCTATTCGTCTCTTTATAATAGCCAGAACAGAAGGATTGAAATCCGGCTCAGTCATAAAGTGGAGCTGAGCCACCAAAGCAGCGGCTGAGAAACGAAAATTAATGAAGAGTTGAGTTAGCCATTTCAACTGTGGCTGGTCCGCAAATGAACTGAAAAGCAAACTGCAACTATGTCAGGCTTGTCAGCCTTCTTTTTTGCTGCTTCATTATAAGGCTTGTAAAGCATGGCACATGTATACATTATATTATGCATTATTATAACTATTACTACTACTACTACTACTACTACTACTACTACTACTACTACTACTACTACTACTACTACTACTACTACTACTACTACTACTACTACTACTACTACTACTACTACTACTACTACTACTACTACTACTACTACTACTACTACTACTACTACTACTACTACTACTACTACTACTACTACTACTACTACTACTACTACTACTACTACTATTAACATTATTATTCATTTTACATAATGACCAATCCACAACAAATTTCCATGCCGTTAATAGCAAAATTATCAAAGAATCTTAGCTGTTGCTTTTGAGTCTACTCTTATTATCCTCGGTTTCAAGAATACTGCTTATGCTGTCCATCATGCCAAAATGTTGGACAGTACTGGGTTACATATACTGTTATACTAATATTAACATCAATCTTAACTACTAGAAGAACAGACACCCTGCAATACAACGGTGCTAATATCATCCTATACTATGCAAGTCTATTCTATTGAGTCTTCGGGAATCGAATTCAGCTCGGCTGATCTTCATATCCAACTTATCCAAGCGCCACCGCCCCCACCCCACAAGAGTTGATGGATGGATCCGATTTGACCAGGGTCTGTGACAACAGGGGCCGTTACCCTGGACAGAAATTTGCTCGGCGTATTACAGCACTCAAGAGCAAGAGTGGAACAGTGGCTTTCCTCTTTATACAAGCTTGGGTCGTAACTAAACGCCAATGACTCTCTATAGATACTACAGGACTGGTGGCTCATGACAATTTTGTGAACGTTCATTTCACTCTCAACTAGTATAGATGTCGCCCCATTTCAAATTCTGTTTCCATATCAAATATTAGGCTATGCTTTGAATCTGCAAATGCAAGTTTTTGCTTTTCAAACATAAACATTCGTCAATCTGTCTCCAAAAATGTAATTTATTGAAAGCATTTTCTTCGCAAACATGCTGTCAAGTTTATTTTTGTCCAAAAAGTAGGGACACGACTTAAAATGCGCTGAGCTTTCTGTCCTGTGAATAAGTGGTCCTCGGTAAACACACAAATTCCAGATCTTTCTGCCCTCAAGGTGCAAGCTGCTCATATTCTTGTGTTAACTTCCGGATTAGATATAAGATATTGCCAATGATATTTTGGATGAGGTTATTCCGACCGTTCCCAGAATGCAGTGGCGTAGGCAAGGGGGGGGTTTCGGGGGTCAAAACCCCCCCCATTGGCTCCGAAAAAAAAGATTTTTTAAGGTTATTTTTCCATTTAAGTAAGAAAAAATAGCAAAAAACAGGGTTTTCGGCCATAAAACCCCCCCCATGAAAAATTCCTGGCTACGCTACTGCCAGAATGGTTGCTCTGTTAATCCTGCGATTGACTGAGTAGTTTTTAATCAATCGTTGTTACGCATTAAAATAAATTAATAAAATAGGAATAATGAAAAACCCAGAGATAGGCCTCATGTTAATATTAGCATGTCTGCCTCCCAATAAAGAACTTCACTATTAGCAATGACAATCGCACTGTCGACAATTGACATAACGACTACCATGTTGTACCATGCGGCCATTGGCTGAGCGGTTTGAGGAGATAATATTTAACCTATACACCAATAGTCTTCACCCTTCTTCCTTCGCTTACTACATCTCTCCAACATTGCATCCTGGCCTCGATGGTTGCGACGTCAGGAACATGTTTGTGAGGAGTAGAGACCTTTACAATCTCCTCTCCATCCACGGCAAGTGAATAGAACTTATTCTATCAAATGCAGGCCTCTCTACAAGATCTCAGAAAGCTGAGCTCTTCGCAAATGACAAACTTAGAAATTTAGCCTGTACATTGTACAAAATGTCGCGAGCAGTACTAGGCTATATTCAATTTTCACCCTCTTTCCAGTCCAAACATGAATAAAGTTTTCCATGCTGAAGATTAAAAAACGTCGATTATAACCATGGGCAGAGTTTGGTTTCCGTGCTTGGAGGAACTAACTTATGAGTCTGCGCCTTCTTGGGGGAGCTAAGCCCGGGAAGCTTATTTCCAAAATGTACATGGCAGCTGCAACCGCAGGGTTTTCAGCCAATCGCGTGTCATGATAGGGGAATACAATGTGGAAGAGGCGAAGACCATAGGGGGGAGAAAGTACTTGATGTTAGCAGTTATTGGTGAAGCTGTAGGCTATTAGCTTGACCAACAACTGCTAAAGAAGCAACGGAAAAATTTTAAGAATCTAATGACGACACTAACCCTAACACTAACCCTAACCGACCCTGACGACGCAAAAATCTTAAGAATCTAATGACGACACTAACCCTAACACTAACCCTAACCGACCCTCACGACGCGAAACCTTATATACCCTATAGCCTACGCGAACGACACCTATAATAGGTCTTCTATGTTATAGCCATGCTTAAATTTAACGATAAAGAGCGCTAAAGTGAGACATAATTACCTGTGCAAAATGTTCCTCCATACGTAGGGTCATTTGTACGAAATTTAAAACCTTTTACATTGCAATTCGTCTAAAATCGTCAGAGCCTGCCCACACGCACGTGTTGTTTATAGTTTACAAAGGGATGGTCAGAAATTGTACTCGACAACCTCCTCCCCCTACGGTCTTGGCCTCTTCCACATTGTATTCCCTTATGTGATTGGCTGGTTGCAGCTGGAATGTACATTTTGGAAATAAGCGCCCGGGAAAATATACCGTTTACACGGTAAAAAACTGAATCTGGGTCTTCTTGGGGGCTTAGCCCCCCCTAGCCCCTGTTAAACTCCGCCCATGATTATAACAAGTCGATTATTATTTATTAACACACGTCAAGTTCAGAGTGTCAGATCTGATTATTTAATATTAGGCATTCAGTTGCTGAATGAATGCTTCCATCTATGTTTTGAGTCATTCGCAAAATCTAAGGACTAGTACAGGCAAACGGAATGACTCACAGCGCATGGTTTCAGCACAGTGGATGCAGTTTCATAGCCAATCCATGTGATAACCTTCTTGTCCAAATTGGCTGACCATGTGGAGTTCGACTTTATGGCTGTCTTGGATGCATCACATCGCCCGCTGTCCGACGCCTCAACATTTCCTTCTCACTTCAGTGCGAAACAGAAGCAGGCGAATAATTGGAAATAGAACTTTGCCATGTCGTCTGTCGTCGCTCTAGGAAGATCTTCAGCTGATGACTGGTCGTTACTGTCAACGCTGTACTTATATCCACTCTACCCTTCATTGGTTTTCAATAGAGGATCATCTGTCTTTCTTACAAATATTGAGCGACGAGATAAACTTTTCATTAGTATTCTCACAACTGAAACTTTGACACCAAAAGACGAATGATTTCCGTAATAATGCAGGTGTTGATTTCATATTAGCAATGGTCGGAGACAATGCAAAATCTAAAACAGTGAAATTTATCACAGTTCTCGAATTCATTTCCTGTATGCCATTCTAAATATAACAAAAGTTTCAGGAAACATCGATTTTTAATGATTCATTTTACCAGTTAGAAATAAAGGCAAAATTCAGCGAGCGTCAAACACTGCAGTTATACATTAAAATTATAGATAAGCTTATTGTCAGTCGTATTTCTTCAGGAGGCATCCATAGTACCCCATATATATATATATATATATATATATATATATATATATATATATATATATATGCAGTTTATACACAGGGTGCTATGGACGCCTCCTGAAGAACGACCGACAACAAGACATATTGATATTTCTGTTGCGCTTTTACCATTGTGTATATGCAGGGAAGAAGGTTTGTGACGGCGCAACGTGAGCCCAGAGAAGAAAACGGCAATTCAGAAATGAGTCAAATCTCACATCGGGTGGGGACAGCAGTCACGGAATCACAGTTTTCTATAATCTAGGCATCTGTAGATGAGAAGTTGCCCCCAGAAATTGCCCTCCACAAATTTTTAACACAATGATGATAGTTTTTTTAGCTGCTATTTACCATGTTGCATGAACTTATTATAAATGTTCCATGATGAAATTCACTGTTATATTACAACTAGCTGTGGTGCCGGGCTTTGCCCCCAAAATTTTAGTTTTTCGACCCGACACCCTGGATCATCCTGCGTTGACCGCTAAATTTCGGGTTTTCGCCCCACCCCGCTCCCATCCTGCTCGCGAATTCACTCTTCTCCTCGCCCCACCCAACCCTCCCGCACCAACGCACCTATCCGGAATTTTCTGAATGAATGTATGAATGAAAACGTGCTGGACCAAAGGTTTTAATGGTTTCTAATACTTTGAGGTGATGTGGACCTATATCTCTATAGTTTCAAAAGATGAACTCGGCCCTACCCTAACTGTGCTAGTGCCAGTCTCAAACCTGAAGGTAAGAGGAGGGCGACGATGGTTATATTTGCTATGACACAGTGTTGTTCTTTAAAAATTCCTTTATTCGACTATCTGGCTGACAGGCCGCAACCGCTCACAACAGAGCTGTCCAACCTGTGGCCGCATGTGAACCGCGGGGTGAATTAAGTGGTTCGCCCGAGCTTACTAAATTGTTGCACTTTGCAAAGTGTCAAAAGAAACGATGAACAAATTCTGTGGTCTACTTGAACTTTTGTTCATACTGGTACTTCAACGGTTGCCGGGGGTCGAACAGCTTCTAACACAGGCAAACCGACAGATACATGTAGGCTAATCTCTTTCTATCACTGGGGCTAAGTTCCTCTGTGGGCCTAGTCTATCCAGGAGACTGATATACGACTTCTGGTTTTAACAAGTTACTATTATCCTGTACCCAACGAAACTGACTTCTCAAACCGTCCCAAAGCGTTCACTTCAAGTTAACTCCTGAGATGTACCGGTATTCAGAATTCCAACATAGGCCTACATCAGTTCCAGTTCCTTTCGAGAGCAGTTCTAGCCCTGAAGATTGGAAGGAACAAACCAAAAGAGTACCAAGAGCCGACGAACGGCGATGTCTTTGAACGCTCTTTCTCGACCGACGACCATGACTACTCTTTAAGTTTAGGGGGAAGACTCTTGTTATAACTTATTCGCCTCTTTATAATATCCAGAACAGAAGGATTGAAATACGGCTCAGTCATAAAGTGGAGCTGAGCCACCAAAACAGTGGGTGAGAAACGAAAATTGATGAAGAGTTGAGTTAGCCATTTCAACTGTGGCTGCAAGTACCGCAAATGAACTGAAAAGCGAACTGAAAGCATGTCAGGGAAGAACAGTAGGCCTACTTCACACTCTACTTTTTGTGCTGTTTCATTTTAAGGCATGTAAAGCATATGTAAGTTATACGTTATATTATGCATTAATGGAACTATTATTATTGTATTAATTATTATTATAATTATTATTATTGTTATTATTATAATTATTATTATTGTTATTATTATTATTATTATTATTATTATTATTATTATTATTATTATTATTAATTTTACATATTGATCAATCCATAGCAAATTTCAATAGGCTACCGTTTAAAGCCTAATTATCAAGGAATCTTAGCTGTTGCTTTTGAGTCTACTCTTGTGGTGATCGGCTTCAAGAATATTGCTTATGCGGTCCACCATGCCAAAAATTAATGTTGGACAGTACTGGATTACAGTATACTGTTATACTAATATCAACATCAATCTTAACTACTAGCAGAGCATACAGCCTGCAATACAACGGCGCTAATAGCAGCCTACTAAGCATGTCTATATGCTATTGAGGATTCGGGACAACCAGGGCTGTACACGAGGTATACGCGGGTATGCAGCGTATACTTACCTCCGGAAAAGTAGGGTATACGCGGGTAAAAAGGAGGGTACGCCGTACACGCTAGTAAATGCTGCTGTGTAAGATGCATTTTGGCAGGATGACTAAAAAAAGGTCGTCAGAAATTTCGCAATTTCGGGGCCGAACAGGTCGGTTTTTCTCCCGATCAGCAGCGTGTACTCACCTCAAAATTTACCAGTAGGCTACAGCCCTGGGAACAACCTATTAATTACTAGGAAACGAATAAAGAACAATCCAGCTTTATGCTGCAGAAATTATGTTTGTTTAAATTTAATCTGTAATTTTAGTCAAAAACTCATCGAAGGTAAATATTGAGATTTCGAACGCTGTTGCAGAGAACTTAATAGAACCTGATGAGAGGATCTTCAGTTTCGTAATCGTCGGAGAGCTCTTTCTTCTCTGTCCAAACCAAACGCAGCAATTAATTCACCATTGCGCAACAATAGGATTTAGTTATTTAAAATATGTAATCTGACAGCGAGAAAGTCTCTATTCACTTGGAGGACCCTAAGATTATCGGTCTTAGCCTATCAACTCTGTCAACCAAGCCTACATTTAGGCCTACTTCAGTTTCGCGGGCAACATTAATAATTTTGTTTATTTCTCACATTTAGCATAGCGCCCCTTCTCGTTCACTGCTCAGAGGCGCTCCCGACTGCAACGTGAACACTGCATCAGAGTTTCGCGCCAAAGTGCACAAGCAAATGTGAGTGAAGGACCTGCTCAAAGTCACTTGAGGTGGATTCGAACCTGGAACTCTCCGGCTCCAATGCACCGAGCATACCCATACACCACCGCATAGCCTATCACAATATTATAACACAAATTTCAATATTAAATCATGTAGAGTTGTAGACCCTTAGGTGGTATTCATGGTTTACCTAACAAGATATAACCCTGGAAGTTACATAACATCCACGCGGCGCTTTATTTGAGTTTTATTGAGTTTGTCATTTTGTGTACTATACCCCAAAGACTTAACCATCTTTACTCAAACTCGATCCTTTACCATCATTGGGCGATCCATATGGAATTCTCTTCCCAACACTCTGCGTAAGACTCTACTTTCAGGATCACTATCTACATCTCTCTCTCTCTCTTCTTAAAACTTTTTTCTCTAGGGGCTATCGCACTGGGAGCGCTACTGAATGGCCTCGGCTGTGAGCGGCGCTATAGAAATTACTAACTACATTACATTACAAATTATATTACATTACATTGCATTACATTACGCAGATGACACAAACTCTTCATATCATTCTTCTCATCCTTTACAACTTCATTGCAATTTTTTTCCATGTGACAAATCCAGCATGAAATTGGATATTCGCCGAACTCTCCTCCTATAACCCCTCAGAAAACAGCTTCTACGTTGACTTCACTCTCTGGTTTCTGTCGAAAAATGACTCACATCTCTTCGACCGACGTCATTCTATCGACAACCCATCTGACTTGACGCAGCGCTCGTATAATTATGCAGTAGGTCGGTGCTATGTGTTGCTGTAAGACCTTGAAGTTCACGACTACTCGACAATGGTCGAGTATATTAATACGGTAGTTTACCTTTGTGTAGCCTACAGTTTCATTAACCATAATATGGCGGATGAATGGTCCATATGGTCACATAAGGTGTTTCAGTTGTGATTTCGGGTGTCGTAGGAACAGAACAGCTGCATCTGTAAAAAAAACTCAGCCATAAATTCAGCGTTTTTACCAGAAGATCGTTCCAGCACCGAACACATTCAGAAAAATTGTTTTTTGCGAAATATTGATGGACGGTGGACATGATGGGGCACATTTAATGCTAATACTTTTGATTAATATCATGTAAACAGCAGGATCATCAATCAATTAACACAAATATAAAATTAAGAATAATTTCTAGTACTATAAAATAATATGAAGGATCTAATTTTCAATTGACTAAAGGACCAGAACAGATTAGAAGTGCATTTAGTAATTTTACATTGAAGACTATCAACATGGGCGGAGTTTGGTTTCCGTTTTGGGGGGGGCTAAAAACCTGGTCCAGAAGGTGCGGTGCCGAAAATTGTTTTTCGTTTCGGCCGGAAAAAGTTGATGACCTTTTTTAGTCGTCAGTTGGAAGTCCTTGGGGGGCTGAGCCCGAAAAAATAGACCATTTACACGGTAAAAACATGACTATGGGGCTTCTTGGGGTCTTTAGCTCCCCTAGCCCCTGATAAACTCCGCCCATGGCTATCAATCTTGTTAGAAAAAATGTAACATAGCTAGAGCGCAAAGACTGATTCTCAGAGACTGCTGAAAGTCTAATTTGATTGCAGAAGTCGTTGAGAGATGTGTCAAGCATCACTGTTTGATTGTCCAATGTCCATAGCTAATTGATGGTAGGCCAAATACGTAAATCTTCAAAGAAGGACCAATGTTCCGTTTTGGGCCTCAAGGCGGAGGTAGCCTATTCAACGCGATAGGTGCTGATATGCTGAAACATATATAAGCTAATTGTCGTACATATATTCAGATTAATTTATCTTTAGGAAACTAGAATGATGATTAAAATGCCATCGTAAAAATTGCTCTCTCGTCTTGCAGAACTTTCAATTTTTCACGTTTTAATATTTTATTTATGTAAGTACATGTAGGCCTAAGTTACCTGTAGACTGGTACTTCAGAACATGGTCCAGTATCTGTATGGCTGGTGCCATTCTCTATTACACCCAGAGAATAGTTGAAATCTGTAACAGGCACCTGCAGGCCAGGACAACCCACACACAGGTTGTTGAAGTACACTCCCCCATTCGTTGAGTCTGTATACTGGATTCTTGAGATGTCTCCCAATTCAACAACGTCAGGATTGCACTACAACAGAAAATTAGCAAAAAGTCTTGAATAATTATTGTCCGATTAAATTAAATATAGACTTGAGTTTCCGTGGTAGAAAATTCAATATAGTATTTAAAAGTAAGAAGCCTATGACAGACTTTGGGAATCATCCAAATAACTCAAAGTAGGCCTAATGATTTTTATAGTATAACTCTATAGCCTACATGTAAAACCGTTTTAAAAACCTAACTGGCATCTGAAAAAAATTTAAAAGTACAGAGCCTATCAATCAATCAATCACATAAATTTACTTAGTTCTCCTTCAAGATCTTTTACTCAGAGGTGCTCCCAACCAAGGCCTGGTCAAAATGACAAGCCGTAAGAATACGAGAGAAACAGGCAGCAGAACGACTGCATGGGAAGCGACCGGATATTGCTTTTGGCTGCATAGTTGCAGTGCATGTTTATTTTGTTTAGGCCCTATGCGAAGCATCAGTCAGAATCCATCATCCAAATTGTGGACAGATTGTTTATTTTAGATAGGCCTAAAGTTTGTAAATGTGTGAAAGCTTCGTTTTCAACTACAATGATTAATTATCAGTCCCGTTAATGAAGGTTAAAATGTAAGATTCACAATATTATTGGAAAGTCATAATTAGGTCCAATTGAGAATCGTCGCACAAATTACTGACTAAATTAATTCACTTGTGTTTTGAGGCCCATAGCAAAAATCTCACAGTGCACTGTTTCAGCACAGTGGCAGCCGTTGCCACACCACGCCACGAGATAACCTTCTGAGCAGAACGGACTGTCCACGTGGAGTTCTTCTTTATGGCTCTCATTACTGCCTCACATCTCAAAGTGTCCGAAGCCTCAACATTTCCTTCCCACTTCAATATAAGACAGAAGCAGGCGAATAATTGGAAGTAGATCTTTGCCATGTCGTCTGTCGTCGCTCTAGGAAGATCTTCAGCTGATGACTGATTGGTCTTTGCTGTCAATGGTACCTTATATCTACACTACCCCTGAGTAGCCTTTAATCGAGAAACACCTGTTGCTGTCAAAATCAATAAATGAGTCTCTTTACAAATACTGAACTACGAGATAAAAAATTTCATTAGTATGCTAATCAGATTATTTTAAACCTGAACTTCAAAAGACGTGCGCTTTAATTTAAAATGCAGGTGTTCATCTAATATTAGTAATATCATGGTGGGTGACAATAGAAATTTGCAAACAATGAAATGCATATCAATCCACACATTAAACCTTTTCATTTCCTGTACACCAAAGTATTTGAAAATTATTAGGGCAAATTGATTTTTAATGATTCATCAAAGTCGTTAGAAATGATGGCAAAATGCAGCCATTGTGAATCCCTTTAGTGATGATGAAAGGCATTGTAGTGAATACAATGAAATATGACTAGGGCCTATAGCATGCTATTTCTGTATTTGGTTCAGTGACGGCGCCAGGAATCTCGGTCGTCTAATAAAATTCTTTTATTTCCTGCATACCATTCAAAAGATATCAAAGTCTTAAGACAAATCGATTTTTAATGATTTATTAAAACCGTTAGAAATAATGACAAAATGCAGCCATTGTGGATCCCTTTAGTTATAATGATAGGTATTGTAGTGAATACAAAGAATGCCTCCTGATGAAATATGACTATAGCCTAGGGGGACCATACGTCCCGGTTTTCCGGGACATGTCCCGGTTTTTCGTGGTGCGTCCCGGTGTTCCGAAGACTTAGAAAAAAGGGCCAAATTGTCCCGGTTTTGGCAAGAAGGAAATTTGAATCTTGAGAGCGTCAGTTTTATGTGAATCACAGAACAAAGTGTAGTTTGTAACCTTAAAAAAGTCGTAACGAAAGAGAAGTTGTCAATTTATATGGAGTATTTATTATATTACATCTTTAGTAGTCTAGTGAGTTCAATTGATAAATTCAAAGAACTATCAAGGAGTAACGAGAAAGATTTTATAATAGGCTTGAGGACTAAAATTTAAGAACTATATCGACTTCGGCAGGTCGCGCCTGTGTCGTAATGGCCGTTCGACCGCTCATGCCAGCACTGAAATAAATCAATTTCCTTCGACAACTTAAATTGCTGTCAGTGTAATGTGGAAATTCAAAAAAATTTGAATGATCAGGGACACATTCCCTACCCAAACCTCGTTTCACTGCTTGGCGCTGAACGCCTCGATTGGCGATCGTCCATCCGACGCTCCTGTGTGCTCCAGAAACATTAAGTCTTCCTCTGGACTAGATTATAGCCTACCCACTGGGCACCGATTGAGAGATCAGTTCTCTATTACAAAAGAGCAGGGGCGGATCCAGGGGACAAATCCAGCCATGGCCCCCATTTTGCCAGCTATTCTGGCTCGGAAAGTAGACCTGCCCCCCATCATGAGTAGTTTCGCAGGCCCCTCTCCACGCCCAACGAGGTCCATACAGAGGTTTAAGAACACTGTACGACAAAAAGTCATCAGTTATTTTTGCGGGGAAATGGTATCTTTTCTTTGGGAATTCGACAAATGACTCAAAATGGTCATCAGATTTTTGTTCGGTGAGCAAGACGAAATTTTTCCCCTGTCTATGACCGAAAATTTTGCACCCTCGAAAATTTCTTTATCCGCCTCTGTTAAAGAGTACTGCACTAAGTGCACCTATATACGACAAGAGCAGGTTGTAGATTTCTACACTGAAATCTATGTTCAGCATTAGGTTTTATTGACCCTGTAAAACTAGGCCTTCGATCGAAGCCTGTGGCCCTGTAGCTAAGGAATTAGACCTAAGTCTTACAATTGATATTTTTCAAAAAGTGTCCCGGTTTTTGATGGCCAGAAAATGGTCACCCTACTATAGCCTGATATTTCTGTATTTGGTTTATCATTGCGCATGCGCATTGAATGTCCAGGAAAGTATGTTTGTGAGGGACGATGACCCTAGTTGCCCAGTTATTGATTCAGCTGTGAGAAGTAATTCTTTTTTAACCCGTTGGAGGTGAGGTGGGGTGTGACACACCCCAGAGGCATTCTACTTTAAATTTTTAGCGGAAAACATGGAGCCAGTTCTAATTTGTTTTTTCTACCTTTGTGAATATGAAATACGGACACTTTACCACAATTTCAGGTAATTTGAACGAACAGTTTTTTTTATTTTGTTGCATATTTAAAGGAAATTGCATTTTTTCGTAGAAAAAAATTATACATGTTGATTTTATGAGCCATGATTTGCAATGCGAGTGTGCCTTGAACACGTCAATTCTGTGTTGGCATTGAGAAGGCTGACGACAATGATTGCTAAAACATTTTATGTTGTATTAAAAATATATATTATGATTATTCGTGCACTTGATAATGTTGCACATGAGGACCCAAACTTGCATGGGTTAAGTACACATTGGATGGGTTCACCCTCTAGCCATCTAATAAGGATTGAAAACAGATATTTGTTCGTGGTAATCGTCTGTTTAGTTGATTATTGATAATAGAAGAATAGTTTAACTCAACTTAGTATTTTCCATTTGATATCGCGGCTTGAAAATAAAAATATGTATTGGGGTTTGTCAGACCCCACCTCACCTCTGGCGTTACAAATGGTCACCTCACCTCCAAAGGGTTAAAAGCAGAAGTTATTCAGAAAATTTCCCTATTGTAGCCTACAGTAACTGCCATGGACCTTGCTTGGTAGTCTACGTATAATACGGTGGTTGAGATCACACTCTGAACAGAAGATATTCAATTGCACAATTTCTGCATTATAGGCCTAAACCTTCTACCCAAGCAACCACACTCGCTGTAGATTGTTTAATTCAGTAAAGCCGTTCTAAATTAAAAGTGAATAAGGACGTATGCTTAGAAGTTGAATTACTGCGATGCGATTCGACTAGCGTATAAAATTATCATTTATTTTAGTTCGCATCATTGTGCAGTATAACATCCAGACGACTTCTTCTTTACAGTTGAAAACGGTTCAAGAACAACAAGGTAGTGGACAAAATGGTACGGACAAAACGGTATGAATATATTGAAGCTGAATGAGGATATTTTTTGCTGAAATAGAGGGTGGGTGGCTTTTTGGGGGCAGAAACACAGCTCTAGTGAAGAAAAAAACTTGAGAAAAGGAAGCCGGATTGATGTCTTTCATTCATGTGTTTCATGATGTATAAAACTTCAATTTCAGCCATAAGATTCCTTAAATCAACCTCCATTTGTAATGCATCTTTCATTAATCCAGCTTTTATTTCAGCTATGAAAATACGCTGATACAGCTTCTATATCTAAAGCAGTGGTTCCCAACCTTTTTAACTTGAGGGCCACTTTTTCTAAGTTGGCAGACACGAGGGCCACTTTTTCTTAGTTGAAGGACATTAGGGGGCCACAATGTTAAAATTGTATTAACTAAAAGCATTTAAAATTGTTATAATTGATTCAAAATATAATGTTTGATGTTATTTTCGACGTTAAAATAATATAATTTGTAATAGAAAATAATAATGTGTTCTATCTTGTCCAAATTGTTAGTTTTTCCAAATATTTTTTATAAATCTTTGAGAGATGAGGGCCATTTTCTGAGAACTGGCGGGCCATTTTCTAAGGCCTGGCGGGCCACTTTTGGCCCGCGGGCCACGGGTTGGGAACCGCTGATCTAAAGCGTTATTTTCATCAATCCAGCTTTCAATTCATATATAAAAATATCCATGCAGAGCCTTCATCCAGCTTCCATTTCACATGCGTCTTTTCTTTAATCCAGCTTCTATTTCATATATAAAAATTCACTAATCCAGCTTTCATTTCATCCATACCATTTTGTCCGCTACCATTTTGTCCGGTCACCTTGTAAACAATCAAACGATGCAGTTGAGTTGCATGGTTCTATTGGCATTGGACATCCTGTGCTGCAAACCGTTGTCGTCTTAAACAATTCGCCTGAAAGCTTATAGTGTCCCTGTTCCGATGACGCTTGACCATGGAAGATGGTTTGTGACGGGTACGGTAATGACCCCAGATGCCCTGCTATAGAGTCGGCAATGGCAAGATTATACTTTCTGAAAAGAATATCATAGTTAGAATATTCTCCTCTTTTACCTATAGTTGCGCCTTGCTCCGCTGTCCACGTGTAGCACCTAAGTTGGGACCACATTGCCAACGGAGAACATTAAATTTCACAATATCTTCTACTACTCAGGCTACATTACTGTTATTGCCATGAATAGTTTGATTCACGAATACAAACTTGAAATAAAAGTGAATAAGGACTTTTGTTTAGAAGTTGAATATTAGTCTTACTGCCACACGATTCAAATATATTTTCATTGAGATCTGTTCATTATGTAGTTCACCACATATTTTGAGAGAGAGAGAGTCCTCTGTATTCTCGTAAGTGGCAGCCTCCGTCCATGGGTGGACCGTGGAGTGGCACTCGCAGGTCGTCAAACATAGGCCTTGCTGGGGAACCATTTTGGCTAGGATCGGTGTCGCGTGACAGAGTCTCCCCCATAAAAGTCTCCCCCAGAGGATCTGTTTCAGAATAAATTTACCTCTAGAGACTATATTCTGAAATAAAGTCTCCGGGGGATAGAATACTAATATCCCCCGCCGAAACAAAGTCTCCTCGTGAGACTTTATTTCAACGCGCGATCTGATGCAGTCGCATGATGCGACTCGCATCATATTAATCTATGTCAAAACTAGACGTGGGACCCGGCGTTGCCCGGAAAAATTTATGGTTTTCACTACTACTCGTCTGGGGTACCCGGCGTTGACAGCTAAGTTTCGGGTCTTCGGCAACCCTCCGCCCCACCCCGCTTCCCCAAAAAGCCAAACATGACCCATTCCTGAGGGGTGGGGTATGTGTGCTGACTGTGGACTAATACAATTATTGAAGGCTGTCTGTTGTGTTAGCATAGTTATTATTTCTGTGATCGGCGTTCTTGTGAATATTATTGTTTCAACTGCATATTTGTACACTGTAACCGGTTTCGGTTTGTCAACCGGATTGTTAAGAAAATTCTTATTGGGCGAGAATGACGTCATGCGGACTGTCGACTCTATACTAATGCGGCACATGGCTGATTAAAGCTGATTAAAACCCTAATATATCGGGTTTTAAAGTGAATTGAGAGCTGAAAATAGTCGTGTTGACCTTAAAGTTTGGGTGAGAATCAATTGCAAAAATTTTGGTAAACCGACACACTGTCATTTCCGAGCCTTTTCTGTATCAAACAGTCAAAATACATCCGGACATACGAACATACAAATGGAGGGACAAACTTTGAGAAATATATTTAAGATATCTCTGAAAGTTTATTTGTCATATGAATAAATTAGCAAAACGTTATCTTGCGAATTTTTAGGTCAACGCGACTGTTTTTGATACTATAATTTTAATTCATACGATTTAATTACGAATTTATTTCAGCGGTAATGTTCAAGTGATGAAAATGTTCTAGCTTAAATTGAAGCTGGATTGATGAAAAATAATTGTTATTTAAATGGAAGTTGGATGGATAAAAAAATTGTTGCTACTTAGCTTAAATAGCAGCTGGACTGATGAAACGAATTTTTTACTTAATGGTAGATGAATCGATGAAAATATTTGCTATCTAAATAATTGGCTAAGCTGGATTTATAAAAGCAATTATTGCTATTTAAATAGAAGCTGGATTTATCATTATTATTATATTCGTTTAATGGTAACAAAATGATGAAACGCGTTTTATCAATTAGGCCTAGCTACAGAAATGGGCTATTTCCAAAGGGGAGAGGTTTTGTCCCGGGGAGAAAATGTCATAGGCTAAATCGGGGATTTCTGTCCGTGGGGTTTAGTCCAGAGAGCCTGATGTACTAAGACACTAAGTCTTATACCATGCAAAAACCAGGTAGAAGGGGATACGTTATTGTGAACGATACCTTCGTGTGTGTGCGTCACTGAAATAATTCCGAAATTAATTCGGGTGAATTAAAATTATAATATCCTGTTTTCAACTCACAATTCACTTTAATACCCGATAGTTGGATATTTTAAAATTCGATGTGGTAATTAATAGGCTACTACAAAATCAAGACTCTCGTTCATTCATTCATTCATTCATTCATTCATTTCAGACATTTATACAGCGCCTCCCCAAGAGTATCTACTATGAAGCGCTCCTGACCGATCCACGCTAAAGAGAACAGTCTTAAGAGCAGAGTAGAACGTACTCTCTCAAAGGCGCCAGTGCTGTAGACGTCATCTTGCTTAACGGTGGCAGGGCAAAACCATCGATATCTACATTGTATATTTAAGTCTAAAATTATAAGCTTTTAATTATATCGATGGGCTAAACACAGCGTGTTCAAGCGGATTCGCAATAACAAAATAGTAGGCCTATACGCCATGAATAGATTACCGCAAAATAAAAAATAATGATAATAATCGTGATTAATTAATAAAATATAGTATCGTATGTGGACATTTAAAAAGCGCACCTCGAAGTACGAACTATTCAGAGACGATCTCGGTGCATAATCCTGGGGGTAAGATTTTAAGAGAAACTATTTCAAGCATCGAGTAGCCTAGACAAAGAGGAGATCCAGACAATAACTTTGCCGCTGAAGAGGGAGTTCGATCGATCAAAGCATGGGGTGGAGTCATGATGCTATCAAGGATAGACGTGATATTATATATTAGAGGAGAGTTTTGAGAGAGCGGAATTTAACGGCGTTGTTGTTGTTGTTGTTGTTGTTGTTGTGTGTGTGTGTGTGTGTGTGTGTGTGTGTGTGTGTGTGTGTGTGTGTGTGCGCGCGCGCGTGTGCGACGTGTTGGTACGAGAGCTGCTGTCGTTCTGAAGTCTCAACCCACTGGTAAGAAAGAAAAAAACACACAGCAGCATGCTGCGGAAATAATTCTGTTTGTTTCAATGGTAACAGACGTGTTAGATATTTTGTACTTTTAGTCAGCAGTCATCCAAGACAAATATTGGGATTTCGACCATTGCGCAGAGAACCTGACGAGTAGAACTTCGGAGAGGTCTTTCTTCTCTGTCTATATCAAACACAACAGTTATTTCACGATTGCACACAGAATTTTTTGAAATAATTATTTTAATGTCTGCAGGCTTACTACGAGAAAGTCTCTATTCAGTGGCAGGGCTCTAAGACTACCGATCCTAGTCCAATACCACTGTCAACTAAGCCTACAATGCTTTAGTTTCGCAGGCAACATTAACAATTTTATTTATTTCATTATATATCACATTTGCCACAGCGCCCATTCAAGTTCACTACTCAGCAGTGGCGATGCCAGGAATTTCTGATAGGGTTTTTAATGGCCGGATACTTGTTTTTTCTTATAATTATAAGTGGACAAATAACCTTTAAAAAACGTTTTCCCCTTGGCCAATGGGAGTTAACCCCAAACCCTTCTTGTCTACGCCACTGCTACTTAGAGACGTTCCCGAATACAGCGCGGACAATACATTAGAGTTTCACATTGAAGAGCACAAGCAATGCGAGTGAAGGACTTGCTCAAGATCCCAATGCGGCGGCCTGAGATGGATTCGAACTTGGAAGCCTCCGACTTCAAGGTACCGAGCATAGGCCTGCCTGTACATCCTCGCGCCCCACAACAATTATTATAACAGAAGTTTCAATATTAAATCACGCAAACAATTAGGTAGTAGCCTATGTTATGGTTTTCTACCTAACAAGATAAAAGTTGGCCCTGGAATTTACATCCACGCGGTGATTCATTTCCCTGTATTGGTCTCCTCATTTTGTGTTCGACCCCAAAGACTGTTAACCATCTTTACGCAGATGACACCAAACTCCTCATATCACTATACTCCTGCCTTTACACCTTCATTGCACATTTTACTACATGTGACAAAATTAATCGAAAACCCCTCTGACTTGATGCAGCGTATTCATGTAATTATACAGCAGGTCGGTGCTATCTGTTGCTGTAAGAACTTGGAAGTTCACGACTCCCATTAGGAACTCGGCAATGAACTTATTCGCTTACCTTTGTGTACAGTTTCAATAACTATAAGGATCGATCCATATCGTAGTAATATGACTTGGTTTAGTTGTGGTTGTGATTGTCGTAGGAACAGAACAGCTGCACCTGTTTAAAAAACTCAGCCGTAAATTCAATGTTTTTAGCAGAAGATCGTTCCAGCACCTAACAAATTCAGAACAATTGTTTGGTGCGAGATATTGGTGGACGGTGGACAATGATAGGACACATTTGATGCTATTACTTTTGATCGATATTATGTCAATAGCAAGATCATCAATCAATAAACGCCAATATTAAATTAAGAATAGTTTCTATTAAAAATATGAACTATCTAGTTTCCACTGACTAAAGGGCCAGAACTCCGATCCAGCAGGAGCGGCGCAACGCCAGGGAATGGCACGGCAAAATTAATGACTGAAGGTATGAGGTGTGCTGGTGGTGAGGGATTTGTAGGTTAAGCAGGCCAATTTAAATTTCACCCTGACATCGACAGGAAGCCAATGCAACTAATGGAGTAAGACTAGTTAACTTGTTAGTAGGCCTAGTGGGACGCGCAGTACAGCCAGAGCAAAGAGTTTTGGATACCTTGAAGCTCAAAGTTTCAAACACCCTCAAAAATCGCATTAGCATAATCAAGGCGAAAGGCGACAAGGCAACAGGCTAAATTCTTTGACATTATCCTTAGTCAGAGTCGACCTAATGGGGCGATTAGTCCTGATGTGATAAAAACAAGATCTACAAAGGTTTGTTGCAACCGAAAATCAGAGCCGGATTAAGGCATGCTCGACATGTTTGGCCAAACAGGGTCCTTATACTTTAGGGCCCCAAGGCCGGATTAAGGCATGTTCGACATGTTCGGCCAAACAGGGGCCCCCACACTTTAAAGGGCCCCCACAAATGCAAAATAAGAATTTTGTCCATCATTACTAGTTAAAATAGCAGAAATAAGTTTAAAATCTCTGAACAAAGTGTAACATTATTCTAGAACTACTGATTTTAACCAATACAACTTTTGCATATGTGTGGGCGCCCTTATTGGAGTTTCCATTACCATGCAGATTGATTTTAAAATAAGCCTGCAATACAAGAAAGAGCTAAAAGTTTAATTGCTTAATATTTAAGCACTTAAGCTTGATACCTCTCTTGATCGCAACTCATGTAGGCCTACGATGCGACGCATCATGAAATGGCGTCATTATAATTATTGTGTAGCCTACACAGCAGTGGCGTAGGCAAGGGGGGTTTCGGGGGTTAAACCCCCCATTGGCTCCGGGAAAAGGTTTTCTAAAGGTTATTTTTCCATTTAAGTAAGAAAAAATAGCAAAAAACAGGGTTTCCGGCCAAATAACCCCCCCATAAAAAATTCCTGGCTAAGCCACTGCTACACAGCCGGCTCTGCTTTTACGAATTCGATCAATCAATCACATAGATTTATATAGCGCCTGTATACGATTACTACTCAGAGGCGCTCTCAACCTCAGCCTGTTCAATAGGAAAAGTCTTAGACTTATAAGAAGACGAAAGAAAGTGCCAGCAGAGTCACGGTGAATTAAGCGAGAGGTCACAGTATGCGAAAAAGAACAAGTAAGTCTCCAAGGGTAGCTCAGCGCAGTGAACGGCTGCACAGAGAGACAGAAGGCGGAATGGAAAGTTCACATTGGTAGGATCACAGGATGGAGCTTGAGCCAGGGTCTACTATATAGGCCTACCGCGAAAATATATGTTAGTTTCCAGTCAGTGGCGTCGCTACAGCATGGAAAATCAGGGCAAATGCCCTGGTAAAAACCCTTTGCCCTGGTCGTTGTTATGCAGTAAGAAAGTCTGATATATATAATTTCCCAGCCAAGAGTTTATTTGTGGCATAAAATCGCTTAATATGCACTGTTAGCTTGTACGAGTGCATTGGTTATGCTCTGGTTACAAATAATGCTTGACCATGAATCAATGTAATATTCTTAAGCCGTTAATGAGGTAATAAAAGACATGTTGTATTGTAACAACATAAGTAAGAATTAATAGTAGACGAACGTTGATTTGTTGAATAGCCTACAGCACGTTTTGTGTCATTTTGTCGTGCTTCTGTAAGCCTAAGGTTGGGCCCACAGTTTTGCTGAACAGGGCCCCCACATTTGTTAATCCGGCCCTGAGGGGCCCCACACAAATGCAATATGAATTTTTCATCATTGCTAATTATAATAGCAAAATAAGCTTAAAATCTATGAAAAATTTGTAAAATTATTCAAAACTACCGAGTCTAACATTATGCAACTTTTGCACATGTGTGGGGACCCTTATTGCAGTTTTCATTGCCAAGTTAATAGATCTTAAAATCAGTCAGAAATGCTACAGTAAGAGTTATAAGCTACGTTTTATTGCTTATTTAAAACACTTAGGCCTAATACATCACCTGATTGGAACTCAAGTGTTAGGCCTATATACTACGCTCTATGAGATGGCGTCAGTATAACAATTATTGAGTAGGCCTACAACATGCAGTAGGTCTAGGCACTCTATTTTTACGATTTCAACAATCTCATAAATTTTTATAGAGCTCTTGAGATTTTTACTCAGAGGCGCTCCCAACGCAGGCGTTGTCAAAAAGAAAAGACTTAAGAAGACGAAAGAAAGAGCCAGCAGAGTCACGGGAAGCGAGAGAGCCACGGGGAGGCTATTCCAGATAACTGCACCCAGTACCGAGAACGCTCATAGTTGCATGGTCCCAACACACACAAAAAGAACAAGGAATTCTCCACGAGCAGCTGAGCGCATTGAACGGCTATCGAAAGAGACAGACACCGGGTGAAAACTCGCATAAGCAGGATGGGGCTTGAGCCAGGATCTGCTACTGGCATAACCGCAAAATATATTTTAGTTTGTTAACAGTGTGGGCAAATCGGGGCAAATACCCTGGTAAAAACCATTTGCCCTGGGCGTTATTCTGCCGCAGGTCTACCAGAAATTTTCATGGCCAAGATTATTAAAATTTTATTTGGGGCATAAAATCGCTTCTGCACTGTTTGCTTGTACGAGTGCTGTGCGCTGGTCAGGAGAATGACTGAATCACTTTAATATTCTTAAACCCGGAACCGTAAAAGATGTATCGGTTCTTATAGGCTATGTCTATAATTATATAAAAGACCTGTTGATACCGGTATTGTTAAAACAGAAGCACTAAATTAATAATAGACGAATGTTGATTAGTTGAATATAACACGTTTTGTGAGTCATTTTGTCGTGCTTCTGTAAGCGTTGGGCCCCACAATTTAACCGAACAGGGTCTCCACATCTGTTAATCCGGCCCTGCCGAAAAGTGAGCATACTGTCCAGGGTAACTCAAGTGTTTTGACAGTACCTGATATTGAGACCGCAGAGCATGCGACTTCGGTGCTGTAAAGTGAAGGGAAAGAACGCAGGCGTTGGCGTGACCCGAACAAAATTTCCTTAGACTTTTCCGGTTTTATGGCCAAACCATTAAAACAGAACGAGGCATTCGCAGCTGAAAGGCACCCTTAAGTTTAAGTTGATCAGACTGATCAGTGTGTGACAGAACAATATGAAGTAGGGCTATTGTTTCTCATGCTGCTGTAATTGCACTCCAAAGTGATTCGCTATGACACTGATTGGGAAGGTAAAGTCTGTGCGGAATGACCTTCACAATAAACTGACTGATATGGACTGAAGTTGAGAGAGGAAGTGATGTGTTTTTTTATACGAGTAAGAAAGAGACGTTCAAAGATTTCGGAAATGTTAGTGAGGTTCAAAAGAGTTCTGAAATACGAACGGTTGCTGGAAGTCAGTCAGTCAGTTAAATCAAGTCCGTCAATTAGGCCAGTCAGTTAAGATAAGTCAGTCAGTCAGTCAATATCAGTCAGTCAGTCAGTTAAGTCAAGTTATGTCAAGTCAGGTTTTTAAGCGAAAGCGAAGGCCTAACTAAAGCAGACTTGAAGCATGACGGGAAACATCCTTCAGCAAAGGACAAGTTGACCACGTGCGCAATAAGGTGGGAGAAAACATCAGAACAAGAAAGTGTAAGTGGTGTAGACATGAAGTCCATTAGTGGGGATGATTTTAGACACGAAGCCAATGAGAAGATTAGCCTATAGCCTAAACATTGAATTAGGTAAAAGACGGAAGGTCGTTAATGGCAGATCCAGAGATTCAACGCGATAGGTGTCCATAATACATGTATGCTGAAACTCATAAAAGCTAATAGTCGTACATGGGACCAGATTAATTTATCTATAGAAAACAAGAATGATGATTAAAATGTCACCGTAATTGTTGCTATCTCGTCAGGCAGAGCTTTCAATTTTCACGTTTAAAAACAATTACTGTGAGTACGTGTAATTTACCTGTAGACAGGTACTTCAGAACATGGTCCAGTATCTGTATGGCTGGTGCCATTCTCTATTACACCCAGAGAATAGTTGAAATCTGTAACAGGCACCTGCAGGCCAGGGCAACTCAAACACAGGTTGTTGAAGTACACTCCCCCAGTCGTTGAGTTTGTATACTGGATTCTTGAGATGTCTCCCAATTCAACAACGTCAGGATTGCACTACAACACAACAATAACAAAAGTCTTCATCTATTGTCAGATTCAATTAAGTATAGGCTTGGGTTGCCGTGGTAGAAATTTCAATGTAGTATTTAAAAGTAAGAAGCCTAGAACAGACTTTGGAAAAAATCATCCAGATAACCAAGAGTAGGCCTAGTAATTTTTATGGTAGGCCTATAGCCTACATGTAAAACCGTTTTAAAAACCAAATTAAGATCTGAAAAACATTTAAAAGTACAGAGCTTATCAATCAATCAATCAATCAATCAATCACATAAATTTACTTAGTTTCTTTTCAAGATCTTGTATGTATGTATGTATGTATGTGCACTTGTTATAGCGCCCCTTCAAGCTCTCACTACTCAGAGGCCCTCCCGACTGCAGAGCGGACACTGCATCGGAGTTTCACGCCGAAGCGCTGAGGAATTGTGAGTGAAGGACTTGCCCAGGGTCCTTACGCGGCGAGGTGGATTCGAACCTCGAACCTTCCGGCTTCAAGGCAATGACGCCACCGCTACACCACCGCGCCTCACAGTACTCAGAGGCGCTCCCAACCAAGGTATGGCCAAAAAGACAAGCATTAAGAATACGAGAGAAACAGGCAGTAGAATAACTGCATGGGAAGAGACCGGATATTACTTTTCGATGCATAGTCGCAATGCCTGTTTAGGCCCTATGCGAAGCATCAGTCAAAATCCATCATCCAAATTGTGGACAGATTATTTATTTTAGATAAAGTTTGTGAATGTGTGAAAGCTTCGTTTTCAACTACAATGATTAATTAGGCTATCAGTCACGTTAATGAAGATTAATATGTAAGATTCACAGTATTGGAAAAGTCTCATAATTAGGTCCAATTGAGAATCGTCGCACAAATTACTGACTAGATTAATTCTCTTGTGTTTTGAGACCCAAAGCAAAAATCTCACAGTGCATGGTTTCGGCACAGTGGCTGCCGTTGCCACGCCACGCCACGAGATAACCTTCTGAGCAGAACGAACTGTCCATGTGGAGTTCATCTTTATGGCTCTCATTACTGCCTCACATCTCAAAGTGTCCGAAGCCTCAACATTTCCTTCCCACTTCAATATAAGACAGAAGCAGGCGAATAATTGGATGCAGAATTTTGCCATGTCGTCTGTCGTCGCTCTAGGAAGATCTTCAGCTGATGACTGACTGATCGTTACTGTCAATGGTGTCTTATATCTACACTACCCCTGAGTAGCCTTCAATCGAAGAACACCTGTTGCTGTCAAAATCAACAAATGAGTCTCTTTACAAATACTGAACTAGGAGATAACAAAATTTCATTAGTATGTGAATCAGATTTAAACCTGAACTTCAAAGAACGTACGATTTCGTCTATACTGCAGGTGTTCATCTAATATTAGGAGTCTCATGGTGGGTGACAATAGAAATTCGCTATCAATGAAATGCGTCTCAGTCCTCACTCCTCACTTTAAACCGATTCATTTCCTGTATGCCATTCAAAGTATTTCAAAACGTTTAGGACAAATCGATTCTTAACGATTCATTAAAGTCGATAGAAATGATGACAAAATGCTGCCATTGTGTATTTCTTTAGTTACAATGAAAGGTATTGTAGTGAATATAATGGACGCTTCCTGAAGAAATACGACTTGGTCTAGCAGCAAGACAGCCTGCTATTTCTGTGTCTGGGGTTTCATCGCGCATGCGCAATGCATGTCCAGAGAAATATGTTTGTGACAGAGGATGACCCTAATTGCCCAGCTATTGATTCAGCTGTGGGAAGTCATTCTTTCTGGAAAGCAGAGGTTAGTCAGAAAATTTCCCTATTCTAGCCTACTGACATGGGCCTTGCTCCGTAGTCTACGTGTAATACGGTGTCTGAGATCACACTGTGAACAGGACATCCAACTGCACTATTTCATCTATGTAGTCTTAAGTCTACTACCCAGACTTCACCAACTCCTACCTCCTCTCCGACCCCCTCCTCTCACCAATTAAGACATAGAACACACAACTTCACTCTCTCACTTAAGGATAGCCTAACTCCCAATTTATTCCACGATCGTTATATAAAAATATATACTAGCTTTTTTAAGACTAACTAAACGTACTTTGAACTTTAATTATTCTTTATCACTCATGTTAACATTTTCTGCGCTATTGTCAGAATGTCTTTTTCTCAATAAAACGAATATAGGCTACGACGGCGACTACCATACTCGCTATAGATTGTTTAATTCACGAAAACCGATCTGAATAAAGCGAATAATGACCATGCTTAGAAGTTGAACAAGTCTTATTACTGCAACGCGATTCGACTATTTCATTTAAGTTCGCTTCGTTGTGCAATTAAGAATAGGTCTACCATCCAGACGACATCTTCTTTAGGCTACAGTTGAAAACAATCAAATGATGCAGTTAAGTGGTTCGTTCCATTCAGTGGCGCAGCAATAGGTGGTGCAGCTTGTGCAGTGCACAAGGGCCCCCGGCTATTGAGGGACCCCCCGGCGGTCAGAGTCAATTTTTTTTATTTTCAGAATTATTCAGTATGTATTTATATCTGCATGTACGGCGGTGGTATTGCAATGGATTGTGCAGACTGCACTAGGGACCCTGATGGTTGTCAGAGTCAAGTTTTTACATTCAGAATATTCAGAATGTAGGCTAATCAAGTCTACCTGTACTGTAGTGATCAGTGCTGATCAGTACTGAGGTGGTGGTGGATGTTGACACCGAGCAGAGAAGCGCTTCGGAAACTATGGTGGTTAGTGGTGTAGCCAAGGGTTTTCGGAGGTTAAACCTCTCCAATGGCTTAGGAAAAAAGTTTTTTTAAAGGTTATTTACCCACTTAAATAAGAAAAAAACAAAACAATTGCTTGAAGCAACAATTGTTTTTTACTTAATTCCCTTTGTTACTTTATTCTCTTTTTATTTACTGTAATACTGTTGGGTTGGTGTCGGGAGGGGCATCCGGCCAGGCCATAAACCCCACCCCCATCATAAATTCCTGGCTACGCCTCTGATGGTGGTATACCAGCTGCATTACCAAAGGATTCAGGAACGAGGGCTTCTCAATTATTTTTGCGCAAGGGAAATCGCCCAGATGAACATTTATACATTTAGAAATTTTTGGTTTCTTCTTTTAGACATATCGTAGCAACCGGGCATTGAGTCACTTCACATTATACCAATTTATTTTATTGGTTTTTTTAGTCAACTAACCCAGCTGCTTGACAGAATTTAAGCGTGGATTAAGATAATTCATGCTTCAACAGATGAAACAATGTTTTTTTAAAATTTTGTCAGGTACTCGGATTTTCTCTAGTAGCCTGAAGAAATAGAAATGATTATAAAGACTAACTGGAGAAAATAATTAAAATTGTAATGAGTTAATTTTTATTTAATTTCGGGTTCGAACTAATGCAAATAGAGTCTATCGAAAAAGAGCCTGGTGTTTTTGCACAGCCTTTTTGTCTGACATCGAAGGGGCCCACCACCGATCGAAGCCCTGCACAAGGGCCCCCCAAAACCTTGCTACGCCACTGGTTCCATTGGACATCATATGCTGCAAAGCATCGTCGATGAACGAAAAACTATTCACCTGAACTATCGATGTTCTGATGACGCTTGACCATGGAAGACGGTTCGTGGCGGGTCATGACTCCAGATACACAGCCATATAGTCGACACTCATGACAAGATAAACTTTCTGAAGTTGCGATTGTTTACCATATCGTCGCCTCAGAATTATCTTCGCGTATGTCCATTTTTTTCAAAATCGAGTTTAGACTTGATTTGTAGCAAAAATTTGCTTCTCTTTCATCACTTTTAATAGTTAAGAGATACGACAAGTCGTTTTAAAGATATTCACCGAAAACTACCTGTCGTATGTCCATTTTCAGGAGTGCCTTCAAGACGCTTGTCGTATCTCCACTTTTTGCATGCATTTTTTCCGTAAAATTTTACCAAAACGTCAACTTCGATTATTTCAGTGAGTGACAATGGGGGTGGAGATACGCTAAGATTATTTTCATCAGAATTGGATATACGACAACATGAAACTGATTTACTGATGGACATACCTACGACAAAGTGCTTTTTATCAATTCGAAGCTACAGTACCGTATGTCCATGTTTTACAACATTTTCCAAAATTTCACAAAAACTATTCTAAGTTTCAATTTAATTTTAATGCAACATCCTTTAATCAATGCCGATGCTTTAATGTGGCTCTTTGCCTGAAGTCTTATTGCACTCATTTTTTAAAATTTCCGTCCAAAGTTCCGAAATTTCAAACTCGATTTTCTCGGAATTCACAAAAGTGGAGATACGCGAAGATAATTTTCAGGCGACGATATTGTTAGATTGCCACAGTTCTCCTCTTTTACCTAGTTGCACCTTGCTCCGCAGGCCACGTATAGCTGCTATAGCAGCTTAATTGGGATCATAATTATTGTCAACAGAGAACACTGAATTTGACAATTATTCTTCCATGTTGGCCTACTACCCAGGCTACTGTTATTGCTCTGGATTGTTTCTAGAACGAAGACATGAAACGAAATCGATTGAGGGATTATGTTTCTAGTGAAGTTGTGTATTATTGCCACACGATTCAACTATTTAATTGAGATCGTTTCATTATGTAACCTAGTTCCGAATAAGCTTAAACCATCCAGACAGAAGATATTCAAATGCACAATTTCTGCCATATAGGCCTAAAGCTATACTACCCAGGCTATCACACTCGCTATAGGTTGTTCCATTCAAGGAATGCGATCTGAATTAAAAGTGAAAAAGGACTCATGCTTAGAAGTTGAACATTACTGCGACGCGATTCGACTCAATTCGTTTCATCAATCCAGCTTCTATTTGAGGGTATCCGTTGAATTGAGCGCGCACATTTCGCCGACCTTCATCTCAGCGACCTAAATTCGCCGCCGCGAAACATATCGCCTACACAATTCGCCGCGATCAAACACAGCGACTACACAATTCGCCGCCATTCATTTCAGCGACTCTTATGATGACAATGTCAAATTTAATTTTAATGATAAAACGTTAAAAACTTTCAAACAGAAATGGCAAAGTTTAAATGTATTGCACATAGTGCTGCAAGAGGAAGTATTTCAAATAGTTAAATGGTTTGTTCATTTATTCAGTTAGCCTACATAGATAATCTATTGTTTTAACGGAATTAATTATTTTTCTCATTTTGGAAAACGGAATAGCGGAATTAATTATACTAAATTTTTGGACTGGTGCACAGTAATTATTTTTCCTCAATCCGGCTTCTACTTTGGCATGAATCATCCATATCAATCGGGAATCCAATTAGGTACGAAATCATTTAATAAATCCAGCTTCTATTTCAACAATAACTGCTTGTAATCAGTCCAACTTCTATTTAAATACCAATTATATTTCATCAATCCAGCTCCAATTTCAGCATTAGGCCTACTGCCTTCATAAATCCCACTTCTATTGAATTAAAAATTACTTTCATCAATCCGACTTCTATTTGGCAAGAATTCTTTTGGTCGATCTGACTTGTATGCCATCAACGCTTAGGCTAATCACACAAGGGCGGATCCAGGGGGGGGCCAATCCGGCCATGGCCCCCCCCATTTCAAATCACCATGGGACGTGGCCCCCCCCCATCCATAGTGGCCAAAAAAAAATTCAGGGTGTCAGTCATGCACAGGAGAATTAATGTATAAATGTACTAAAAATCTATAATAAAAATAATGTATAAATGTAATTAAAATCTAATCTAAGTCTCTCACGCAATTGCATTGTCTTTATATAAAGCATCGAAATGAAACAATCTTTCAACAGTATCCAACTATGATTTATGGCATGCAATGTATGTTATTCGTGTATATATTCGTAGTACATTGTAAAAACATTAACACCAATAAACACAATTATAACTAAGTACAACTAACCATTAATTACAAATCAAGTTAACGCTAACAACAGTGTTTGGGATGTAATTTATTTTTTGCAGATGCCAAAAAAAATTCAGGGCGAAACATGTTAAGTTTTGAATTTAGTCTATATGTGCAAGAAAATGCGGTGAATGGTAACACATGTTTACTCCTTGTTTTTATTTGTATCTTACTATATTTCATTCAGTAGTGGGAAGTATTTTATTTATTCTAGTCTTAAAAAGTCATCAGTTTTTTAGAAGGAAAATTGAACACATTTTTGAAGATTTCTGACGGTTCACTAAAAATTCATAAGTTTTTGGGAAGCGAAATTGAACACCGTTTTTTAAATTTCGCACGGAAGAATAAAAAGTCATCGCTCTTTTCAGACGAAAAATTTAACACCTTTTTTAAGGATTTCACACGGATGACTACAAAAGTCATCAGTTTTTTGGGTTGCTAAATTGAACACCTTTTTTGAAAATTTCGCACGGAAGACTAAAAAGTCATCACACTTTTTAGACGAAAAATTAAACACCTTTTTGAAAATTTCGCAGCGATGACTACAACATGTCATCAGTTTTTTCGGATGCGAAATTAAACACCCTTTTTGAAGATTTTCGGCGGATTACTTAAAAAAGAACATCTAGTTGTCAGGAAAGAAGTTTTTAAGTAAAGTCTATATTTATTGAGACCTTATGGCACTCTTATAAGCACTGAAAAGTACAGCTATTTTGTTAAGATAACAGCTTAAAATGCTACCATTGCAATGTGAAAATTCAAAAAGTTTCTGGTGGGGAGGGGCATATCCCCTCCCCACACCCCTCCCCTACCACTCTCGGCGCTGCGCGCCTCATGATTGTCTTCAGACACGGTCAATTATCTACCCCTCCGGAAACCTCAATCCCACCCAGAGGTGGGGGCTAAATTAAACTCTGGTTTCGCCCAAAAACGACTAAAAAAGTTCATCAGATTTTTCGGCGAAAGATCAACGAAAAAATTTCCGACCCCAGCCCAAAAATTTTTTGGCCCCCCCCTTCAAAAATTCCTGGATCCGCCCTTGTAATCACATGCATTGGCGAGTAATTTATTCCGCTAAAACGATAGTGGACAAAATGGCAAATAATTATTTCCGTTAACACGATAGATTACCCCTACATATTAAGTAGGCAATAAGTTGCCAATAACTAAACCTAAACCCAGCTGGAGGTTCTTAAATTGTTGCTTCAGTTATTCAGTTACACGTTAAGTAGGCAATAGCTCAACCTAAACCTGGAGGTTCTTAAATTGTTGGTTCAGTTATTCAGTTACATGCATGGGCGCCCGCAGAAATTTTTGCAGGGGGGGGCAAATTTTTTTTACGGCAGGTCTGTTCAAGGCTAAATTTTTTTGTAGCAAGACCTTGAAAAAGCAAACCTGGGAAATTAAGAACAGAGTATTTTCAGTGAGGTTTTTAATGCAAATTTCTCAATTTCATCTTGTGTATAATTTTTAATATGAATTGTTTCATTAGTGGGAAGAAATATGTTAAAAAGTTTATGTTGAAAAGTAGGTCCCTGAACGGGCGCTAGCCTATATAAGTCCAGAGAATGAATGAACGCATAATTGAATGGGGGAAAAGGTGTCAGTTTCAAGGGATAAGTGCCATCTAGCTACTTCTATATGGTAGGCTAATCGTAATTTCTAAGCTTCTAAAGTGCCACTCGAAAGCCAATAACAGGGCACCAGCTTATTCACAAGCGCTGCATCGAGTCAGAATGCTGTTCAAAGAGTAGTCAGAAAGAGGTCTGATTCCGCTGGCCAGATGACCAGAGTATAGATGTTAATGCGGGTGTCGTTTTGGAAGGTGGAGGACACGGGGATCAGATGAGCGGGGGTATCAATACTGTTGAACGAGGGGTGATAACCAGAGCCCCTTATCCAAGTTTTTCTACAGCTTGACCTCCCTGGATTGTGCAATTGTGAAAGGTTGCATTACAGTGAGATTTGTAATGTAATGCAATGTAATGCAAATCTAGTAGGTCATAATCAATATGCCTGCTATTTGCATAGGCGCCCGCATGAGGGCTAAAAACTAATCAATGGCCATTGTTGCAATTTTAGCAAGAGCTGGAAAAATGCAGGGCAGAAAATTAAGAGCACTTTTATTTCTATAGAGATTTCTATCTATAGAGATTTCTATACGTAAATTTATGGCTTTCACTGTGTATCATTTGTATCACAACTTCACAAGTGCTTTAATGCGAAAAAAATGGTTAAATACCCAAAAGTAGTAGTTATAAAAATAAATGTCAACTTTCCAGGGGGGGGCAAGTGCCCCCCCTTGCCCCTATGTGCGGGCGCCCATGGTTACATGTTATGTTCAACCAAATTTGCTTTGATTTTGCTTTGAAGTTCTAATCTAGAACACGTGTTGTTTACGCCCGGTGTTTAGAAACGTCCTTTTGAAGCAGCGCTGAAATGAAGGGCGGCGAATTGTGTGGTCGCTCTATTTGATCGCGGCGAATGTGTAGGCGCTGTGTCTCGCGGCCGTGAATTGGGGTCGCTGAGATGAAGGTCGGCGAAATGTGCGCGTTCAATTCAACGTAAACCCTATTATTTTGAGCAATAAATGCATTTTTATCGATTCAGCTTCTATTTAAATAGCGATTATTTTTCATAAATAAAGCTCCAATTGAAACAAGATTCTACTCATCGATTCCACTCCTATTTAAGTGATCATTCCTTCATTAATCCGACTTCTATTTTTGCAAGAATTCTTCTCGTCAAGCCATGCAATGGTGAATAATTAAAAAGCTAAAGCGATAGCCTATAACCAAGAATTCATGCAATGGATTGATGACGGTAATTCTTGCTTAAATTGAGGTTGGATTGATGAAAATTTAGTCTTTTATATAAAAAAAATGGAAGCTCCAATGACGAGAAATTTTTATAGCACATGCCTACTAACTAACAGAGGTAGCCTATGCCTAACTGTTAATTAGATCTATCCATAGGTAGGCTGCCAGTGGTCAATCTGAGCGAAGCCGGGGGCGATTTTCGGCTATTGTTTATTATGCGCAGGCCTGATCTTCGGGATCACCGTAACTACAGGCCTATTGAAGATACAGGCCGTTGAGATACCTAGGTTTAAGCAGCAATAAGCTTGAACGAATAGCTCTAAGAGAACACTGGACAACAAATTTTTACAAAAGTCATGTTACTGAAATGAAATTAGTCAGTTCTTATCAATTTTTATGTGCTGAACACGAATATAACAGTGAAATTGCTTAATTGGCTCTAGGTTTTTTGTAATCTCAAATGAAGTAATTTTATATCGCACAATGCATTCCAATAGTGATACACTTATGGTTAATATTTGTAAAAACCAGGTCATAGACTAGTTCTTAGATTTTTTTGCCTGTCTCTTGTACAGCTGTTCGGGAGCATCTCTGCGGAGTGTCCAGCAGTAGTCAGCCAACATTGTAGTGGACCATTTTTCCTGGTATCTTTGCTCCATTGTTGCGATATCTTGATGAAAGCGTTCGCCATGTTCGTCACTAACCATACCACAGTTGTCAGGGAAGAAATCCAGATGGGAGTGAAGGAAATGCATCTTCAGCGACATATTGCAGCGAAATTTCTGGTACTGCTTGAGCATGTCTTCTACTAGTTCCTTGTAGTTTTCTGCCCTAACATTCCCCAGAAAGTCTATAGACACTAGACGAAAAGCATTCCATGCTTGTTTCGCATCACCCTCCAGCAAGTTGTTGAAGCGGTCATCTTTGAAAAGTTCTCTAATCTGAGGACCCACGAAAACTCCCTCTTTAATCTTTGCTTCGCTGAGTCGAGGAAATTTTTCATGCAGGTATCGGAAAGCTGGCGAAGTGCGGTCCATGGCTTTCACGAAGTTCTTCACCAAACCTAGTTTGATGTGAAGGGGTGGTAGTAGGATTTTGTGAGCCTCGACCAGAGCTGGGTGCTGGATATTCTTCTGTCCAACTGCCACGTTTTGTCTGGGAGTCCATTCCTTCCGCACGTAGTGCAACTCTCTTGCCCGACTATCCCACTCACACAAGAAACACATATATTTTGTATATCCTTGCTGCAGTCCCATTAAAATGGCAACTACCTTCAAATCACCGCACAGTACCTGTTATAGTCAATGTAATGCAGTAGCTGTTTTAGGTTATCGTATGTCTCTTTCATGTGGACAGCATGCGCTAATGGAATAGATGGAAGACGGTTTCCATTGTGCAAAAGCACAGCCTTAAGACTCAGTGTCGAAGAGTCTACAAAGAGTCTCCATTCTTGTGGGTCACGAGTGATCTGTAAGGCATTCATGAGGTCGTCAAAATTGGAACAGAATACCATATTAACTTCCTTCATGAAGAAAGGTTCCAACTGCCGATGGCGCTTTCTATATGAAGTGATTGTGACATCTGCTTCTAGAAGATTCCATTGTTGGAGTCTTGATCCTAGCAACTCTGCCTTGTTTTTGGATAAGTCCAAATCATGAACAAGATCATTTAGTTCAAAACAAATGCTAGTTAACCAGCATCTCTGATTTCTTTCCTCCAAAATGATCTATACAGATTTGAATTTCTCCTAAAGTTTTAAAAAATGATGTTACCAAGACACTGCCTACAGGATGCTTACCAAGTTTTTCGGCAGTAACTTAAACTGTCTCGCACAAAGTCTGTAATATTGTAAATGCTCAACCGTTCCGACTCGGCTTTATATAGTACACTGCTGACGTCATCTTACGTCAGCAGCCGACTGGCTGTACTTTTACATTGCATCAGAAAATGAAGTACTGAAAAAAATCAACTGTGCATGATGTGTCCATGATGGGATTATGCAATGAGGTGGAATATTACATCATTCTAGACTTATTTAGGATATTGTCGCAGTTCTACTGCATAAATTTACATGGTGAAACATAAGAAATGAACTATATGAAATATTTTCAAAACGAGAGCCAATAAAAACTTTTTATGGTTATATTCGTGTTCAGCACACCAAGATGCTACACATTAGGGCCTTTTCCAGTCGGTAACGATTTCTATGTTGACCAGTGGAATCAGCGTGGAGCTAACTAGTAGCGCTAGCTGGCATAAACAATACAATCATCATCATCACTAGTTATAATTAGGCTATAGATGATTGTATTATGGATTACAAATCCAATGATCATTTCGTAAACCTTTGCTAACCAGTAACCAGTGACATGTTTACTTTTAGTCAGAGCACTTTCTTAAAATACAACAATGTATGTAGCGTAATTTCTCCACTAATGGACGTTTTTGTAGCACAGTAGGCCTACGTTCATAGCACCACTGACATAAGCGGCCCGATATCCCCGTGGTGCGATAAACGTGCTATTCTACAGTTACGACCATTAGTATAAAACATTAACTTCATATTTTTCTCATTCTAATTCAAATTTTTCATTTCCAATTCTACTGATGGACACAAAAGTAATTTATTTAAGAAAATATCACTAAATCCGGAAAAAAAGGGGGGCGATTTTAGTAGGGGGAGACTTGTATCGTAGAGGGGGAGAAACAATGGGGAGACTTCATGGGCGGAGTTTGGTTTCCGTTCTTGGAGGGGCTAAAGCATTCTTGGGGGGTTAAGCCCGGGTAAAGATACCATTTACACAGTAAAAAATAAATCTGGGTCTTCTTGGAGGGTGATAAACTCCGCCCATGGGAGACTTTGTTCGGATACCGAGTCCATCCCGGAGACTCTGTATCAGCAAAGGGGAGACTGTTTCGGGGTGAGGGGAGACTTTATTTCGTGACACCGGCCGTTGTGCTACTGCCGATCTCAAATCGGGTGATTTTAAGGAGAAGGGCGACGTTAGTTAAACTTGCAAAGACATAGTTTTGTTAAACGTCAATTTTCCTCTTTATAGAAGTTTTGTCCTTAAGCAAACACATATATGACAGGCCCTACTGAGGTCACGGTGTGAACTGCGGTTTCCATATACTGGTGTTAACTTCCGGTCATGGTATAAAATAATTATTGCCGATGATATTTGAATGATGCTGCTCTGACCGTTCATAGAATGATTGCCCCGCCGCTACTCCTGCGATTTTCTTATTTGTTTTCATTCAACTCTCTTGCGCATTTATAGGCCTAATTAATTTATAAAATATGGAAAACGACAAGCCCAGAGTGAGGCCTAATGTTAATGTTATTGTCTTCCCTCCCAATAAGAAACTTCAATATTATAGCAAGGTCCATCGCGGGTATGATTGTCGACATAATGACTACCACGAAGTAGCTAGCTACCTCCCGGTTATTAGCGGAGGGTTTTGAGAGAGCGGAATTTAGCGGCGCTGTTATGTATTTGTGCGACGTGTTGGTACGAGAGCTACTGTCGGTCTCAAGTCCCAACCCACATGTAAGAAACAAAAAAACAACAACAACACAGCAGCATGCTACAGAAATAATTCCGTTTGTTTCAATGGTAACAGACGTGTTAGATATTTTTTACTTTTAGTCAGCATTCAAGGCAAATATTGGGATTTCGACCGTTGCGCAGAGAGCCTGATGAGTAGAGCTTCAGTTTCGTCGCAGAGGTCTTTCTTCTCTGTCTAAATCAAACACAGCAGTTATTTCACGATTGCACACAGAATTTTTTAAAATCATTTAATGCATGTAGGCTTACTACGAGAAAGTCTCTATTCTCTGGCAGGGCTCTAGGACTACAGATCCTAGCGCAATACCTCTGTCAACCAAGTCTACAATGCCTTAGTTCCGCAGGCAACATTAACAATTTTATTTATTTCTTTATAAATCCCATTTTCCATAGCGCCCATTCAAGTTCACTACTCAGCAGTGGCGTTGCCAGGAATTTCTGATGGTTTTTTTATGGCCGGATACTTGTTTTTTCCTGTATAAGTGGACAAATAACCTTAAAAAACGGTTTTTGCCTTGGCCAATGGGGGTTAACCCAAATCCCTTCCTTGTCTACGCCACTGCTACTTAGAGACGTTCCCAAATACAGCGCGGACACTACATTGGAGTTTCACATTGAAGCGCACAAGCAATGCGAGTGAAGAACTTGCTCAAGACCCCTATGCGGCGGCTTGAGGTGGATTCAAACTTGGAACCCTCCGGCTCCAAGGTACCGAGCATAGGCCTACCTGTAGGCCTACATCCCCGCGCCCCACAATAATTATTATAGCAGAAGTTTCAATATTAAATCACGCAAACATTTGGGTAGTATGTTCTGGTTTTCTACCTAACAAGATATAAGTTAGCCCTGGAATTTACATCCACGCGGTGCTTTATCTGTCTGCATTGGTCTCGTCATTTTGTGTAGATCTACGACCCCAAAGACTGTTAAACATCTTTACGCAGATGACACCAAACTCCTCATATCATTCTTTCCCTTCCTTTACACCTTCCTTACCCATTTTACTCCATGTGACAAATCTAACATGGAAATGGATAATGTTCACCAGACTCCTCTACCTTAAGCCTTCACAAAACAGCTTCTGCGTTAGCTTCACTGTCTTTGTTTCTGTCGAAAAATGACTTTCACATTCCTTTCATCAACGTCATTCTATCGACAACCACTCTGACTTGATGCAGCGTTCGTGTAATTATTATACAGCAGGTCGGTGCTATGTGGTGTTGTAAGAACTTGAAGTTACGACTCTCAGTAGGAACTCGGCAATGAACTTAATCGCTTACCTTTGTGTACAGTTTCAGAGGCTGTAAGGACCGTCTTCCGTCGTATAAAAATTGTGGGTCGTAGAACTTGGTTTAGTTGTGGTTGTGATTGTCGTATGAACAGAACAGCTGCACCTGTTAAAAAACCTCAGCCGTAAATTCAATGTTTTTAGCAGAAGATCGTTCCAGCACCTAACAAATCAGAACAATTGTTTGGTGCGAGATATTGATGGACGGTGGAGGACAATGATGGGGCACATTATTTTAAAGCAAATAGCATACCTTTGATCTATATATTATGTCAACCGCAAAATCATCAATCAATAAACGCCAATATTAAATTAAGAATAGTCTCTATTATAAATATGAACTATCTAGTTTTCCACTGACTAAAAGGCCAGAACTCCTTTCCAGCAGGAGCGGCGCAGCGCCAGGGAATGGCATGGCAAATGACAAGGTATACAGGAGGTGTGCTGTTGGTGAGGGATTTGTAGGTTAAGCAGGCCAATTTAAATTTCACCCTGACATCGACAGGAAGCCAATGCAGCTAATGGAGTAAGACTAGTTAACTTGTTAGTAGTGGGACGCGCAGTACAGCCAGAGCAAAAAGTTTTGGATGCGTTGCAGCCTATGGAGCTCAAAGTCTGAAACACCCACAAAATCGCATTAGCATAATCAAGGCTAGAGGCGACAAGGGAAAAGGCTAAAGTCTTTGACATTATCCTTAGTCAGAGTCGACCTAATGGGGCGAATCCCCCTGATGTGATAAAAACAAGATCTACAAAGGTTTGTTGCCACCGAAAAGTGAGCATACAGTCCAGGGTAACCCTAGTGTTTTGACAGTAGGCCTACCTGATATTAAAACCGCAGAGCATGCGAGGTGCCGTGCTGTCAAGTGAAGGGAAAGAACGCAGGCGTTGGCGTGGCCCGAACAAAATTTCCTATGACTTTTCTGGGTTTTCGGCCAAACCATTAAAACAGAACTAAGCATTCAAAGATGAAAGGCACCCTTAAGTTTAAGTTGATCAGACTGATCAGTGTGTGACAGAACAATATGAAGTAGGAATATCGTTCGCCTGCTGCTGTACATGTACATGTAATTGCACTCCAAAGTACATGTAATTTGCTATGCCACTGATTGGGAAGGTAAAGCGGAATGGCCTTCACAATAAACTGACTGATATGGACAGAAGTTGAGAGAGGAAGTGATGTGTTTTTTATACGAGTAAGAAAGAGGCGTTCAACTTCAATGATCTCGGAAATGTTAGTGAGGTTCAAAAGAGTTCTGAAATAAGAAAGGTTGCTGGAAGTCAGTCAATCAGTTAAACCAAGTCAGTCAGTCAGTTACGTCATGTTATGTCAAGTCAGGTTTTTATGCAAAAGCATAGGCCTAATCAAAACAGACTTGAAGCATGACGGGAAACATCTTTCAGCAAAAGAGAAGTTGCCCAAGTGCACAATAAGGTGAGAGAAAACATCAGAACAAAAAAGTGTAAGTGGGGTAGGCATGAAGTCCATTGGGGATGATTTAGGCACCAAACCTCTGAGAAGTTCACAAACTTTGAAGTAGGTAACAGGTGGAAGGTCGTTAAAGGCAAATCCAGAAGGTCCCAATAGAGCAGCAGGTCATACCATCCTACACCGTGTCTCAATAAAAAAGGTGCAAAATTGTTTTTGTCATAACTTTGTCAAATATCCACCAATCTTAATAACTTTTGGTAGGTAGACGGCAAAACGGCCAAAATTTCGTGCTATATAGAAATTTTCCACCTCACCTGACTCATTTCACCGCATTACCTTGTTAAACACATATGTACCAATTTTTCATATAACGCTTACATTTTAATACTTCCAACAAACTATCTGACGTCTGAATTAGCACGCAATAAAGTAAATAGCAGAGTTTCTTAATTGCTATGACAGATCTGCTTAAAAGTGTTAGAATTGGTGCTCGAAATGTGCCCCGCATACACGGACACAAGCGCTAAGACGGCGACGCCACTGGTCGATAGCACCATCAACAATCGACTGGTCAAAGCGCGCCCACTCGTCGATCAGACGCGTTTTGAGTTCGTCGACACTCAGTCTGGCTATTCTGGACCGGTAAACCTTCTCCTGCAGCACACTTCACATGCTATAGTCGACTGGGTTAAGATCTGGTGAATTCGGCGGCCACAGAGTTGGAGGAATGAAGTCGGGCGTCTCTCGCTCCAGGAAAGAGACGGTGTCGCGCGCTTGATGCGCCGGGGCGCCATCCTGTTGAAAAACAATAAACTCGCCCTGGGATATCCGGCGTATGTCTGACGGTATCTTCTGGGCAAGAAGGTTGTCGCGATAGTAGGCCTATGACCCATTCACTTTGACATCCGGCTCGATGCAATGGATTTCAGTGCTGCCAAGTTTCGAGACGCCGTTATATGAAAAATTGGTACATCTGTGTTTAACAAGGTAGTGCGGTGAAATGAGTCAGGTGAGGTGGAAAATAAATTTCTATATAGCATGAAATTTCGGCCATTTTGCCGTCTACCTACCAAAAGTTATTAAGATTGGTTGAAATTTGACAAAGTTATGACAAAAACAATTTTGCACCTTTTTTATTGAGACACGGTGTAAATTAGAAGTGCAGAATAATAATTTTACATTCAATGTTATCAATCTTGTTAGCAAATATGCAGCATACCCGGTAGTTAGAGCACAAAGACTGATTCTCAGAGTCTGAGCTTTGGCAGCTGAAAGTTTCCTTTGAGTCCAGAAGTCGTTGTGAGATAACTATGTCAAGCATCATTGCTTCATTGTCCAGAGTAAATAATGATGGTAGGCTATAGGCCAAATGCGTTTTCAAAGAAGGACGAATGTTCCGAATAGGCCCTAAAGGCGCAGGTATCCAACGCGATAGGTGTTGATGTGCTGAAACTTATAAAAGCTAATAGTCGTACATGGAAGCAGATTAGTTTATCTATAGAAAACTGGAATGATGACTAAAATGTCTTCGTAATTGTTGCAAGCTCGTCAGGCAGAACTTTCAATTTTTCACGTTTTAATATTTTATTTACTGTGAGTAGCCTACGTGTAATTTACCTGTAGATAGGTACTTCAGAACATGGTCCAGTATCTGTATAGATTTTGCCATGCTCTATAACAACAAGAGAAAAGTTGAAATCTGTAACGGGCACTTGCAGGCCAGGACAACCCAAACACAGGTTGTTGAAGTACACCGCCCCAGTCGTTGAGTTTGTATATTCGATTCTTGAGATGTCTCCCAATTCAACAACTTCAGGATTGCACTACAATAGAAAAATAACAAAAAGGCTTCATTATGATCCGATTAAATTAAATTTAGGTTTGGATTGCCGTGGTGGAAAATTCAATGTAGTATTTATAGTAGGCTATTTATTTCGTAATCCTTCGCCCGATCACCGTCGCAAGACCTGCTGCTGCCCAGGCCTTCGCCGCCCACGTTAGCCAGTTTTTCGGGGTTCCAGCAGAGCCTTCCCACCCCGCGTAGAGCCCTAGGTGGTACTTCGGCATACGCCTTCACCACTGATGGTATAGCCCCTGCAGGCGAGCCCTTACTTGACTGTTTACACCCCCTCACCGCTTTGAGGTGTGGATCGGACTTTGAGGGGCAAGGCAAGGCATTTAAAAGTAAGAAGCCTAGGGCAGAGCTTGGAAACAAATTATCCAGATATCCCAGAGTAGGCCTGATGATTTTCATAGTATACATGTAAAACCGTTTTAAAAACCTAAATGACATCTGATAAAATCATTTAAAAGTACTGAGCATATCAATCAATCAATCATAAATTTACATAGCTCCCCTTCAAGATCTAACTCAGAGGCGCTCCCAACATAGGCCTTGCCAAAAAGAAAAGCCTTAACCCTCGGAGGCTAACCTATAAACAAATCACATATTGGATAACCTGGGGTATATTTTTCACCCCACACCATATGAGGTCTATGATATAAAATTTGACAATGCTTGATCAATAATGACACTTAATACAAGTTCAGCATTAAATTGACAAACTATGAAACCTAGCTAAGTTAAAATATTAGCATAATCATCGAGTCTACGGTCATCTATACACAAGTAACGCTTTGTTGCATGCTTTCCACACACAAAGTGGCAACTCATAGGCTAGGTCTATGACATCATCGATTTCAATATTACCTAGCTCCGATAGCCTACATCATTACAATCAACAAACTCTTCATTATCATCATCACTATCATCATTTTCAATACATTGATATCAATTCTGGTATCAGTTTAGCTGCATTTGCTGCAGATAACCGTCGAAAAGTCTTCCAAACAATTAAATTATTAATGGCAATGGCCATTATATGACGTCAGTCACGTGACCATGCATTCAATATAAAAAATATAAAAATGTGGGATTAAGCAAAAATCATCTATGAACAGATACATAAAAGCGCATGGCAAAATTTCAAAGCAGTAAAAAAATTCAGGGCAAATACTGGCAGTGGGGTGAAAAAACACCCCAGGTTAGCCTCCGAGGGTTAAGAATGCGATAGAAACAGCCAGTATAATCTCGGGGAAGCGACCGGAGATGTCTCTTTGCTGCATAGTCGCAGTGCCTTTTTAGGCCCTATGCGAAGCATCAGTCAAAATCCATCATCCAATTTGTGGACATATTTTTTATTTTAGATAAACTTTTTACATGTGTGAAAGTTTCGTTTTCAACGTCAATGATGATAAGTCCAGTTAATGAAGATCAAGAAATGTAAAGTTCACAGTAAGATTCACAGTATCGGAAAGTCATAATTATTTCTAATTGAGATTCGTCGCGCAAATTACTGACTAAATTAATTCACTTGTGTTTTTGAGACCTTCTTCTTCCTCTTCTTCTCTCCTCCATCCTGCGCAGAATCTAATCTGTGTAAAATAATAAAGTGAAGATTCTGTGTGTCTGTGTGTCTGTCTGTTTGTTCGAGATGCATTTCGACAGTTGTCCACCTTTTCGCTCCAAACCTTCACTACTGTGTCCGTCTCGGCATGGGACACGCAGTGGATGGGCTCGAAAAACTCTCCCACCATGGGAGCTAGGGTGAGGAGCAAAAGTCCCAATGTTTCTAATTTTTCAGCCGTTTTCATGCACATAGTCACACTTATTCACCGGAAACGTTACAGCTAGACAGGTGGGTGGGGTGGGTGGGAGGGGATGTGGAGAGTGGGAGTGTGGGGGAGAAGGTGGGTGATTTTTTTCTCAAACTTTTCACGGTTGGCGTGCCAGTGGAGGTCGGAATGTGGTGGGGTGAAGTGGGGTGGGGTGGGGTGGGGCATGGTGGAGGGGGGTGGAGTGAGGGTGGGGATTTTTTTCAGAAAACCCAAATTTCACAGATGGCGTACCGGTGGAGGTCGGAATGTGGTGGGTGGGAGTGTGGTGGGTGGGAGTCGTGGGGTGAAAGAGTGGGGTGGGGGTGTGGGTAGGTGGGGTGTTCGGGTGGGGTCGTGTGTGTGGGGTGAGGTGGGGTGGTGTGGAGGGGTGGGAGGAGAGGGTTGGAGGATTGGGGGTGGAGGTGGGGTGGAAGTGGGGTTCCTGGAACGAGGAGATTATCCCGAAAACCGAAATTTTTCGGGTAGCGTACAGGTGGAGGTCGGAGTGTGGTGGAGTGTGATGGGTGTGGTGTGGCGGGGTTGTGGCCGGAGCGGGTCGAATCCTAAATTTCCCGGGCAACTCGGGTATCCCAGCTAGTAGGCCTAAGTAATATAACGGAACGACTCACAGTGCATTGTTTCAGCACAGTGGCTGCCGTTGCCACGCCACGCCACGAGATAGTCTTCTGAGCAGAACGAACTGTCCATGTGGAGTTCATCTTTATGGCTTTCATGACTGCTCCACATCTCACACTGTCCGACGCCTCGACATTTCCTTCCCACTTCAATATAAGGCAGAAGCAGGCGAATAATTGGATGCAGAATTTTGCCATGTCGTTTGTCGTCGCTCTAGGAAGATCTTCAGCTGATGACTGACTGATCGTTACTGTCAATGGTGTCTTATATCTACACTACCCCTGAGTAGCCTTCAATCGAAGAACACCTGTTGCTGTCAAAATCAACAAATGAGTCTCTTTACAAATACTGAACTAGGAGATAACAAAATTTCATTAGTATGTGAATCAGATTTAAACCTGAACTTCAAAGAACGTACGATTTCGTCTATACTGCAGGTGTTCATCTAATATTAGGAGTCTCATGGTGGGTGACAATAGAAATTCGCTATCAATGAAATGCGTCTCAGTCCTCACTCCTCACTTTAAACCGATTCATTTCCTGTATGCCATTCAAAGTATTTCAAAACGTTTAGGACAAATCGATTCTTAACGATTCATTAAAGTCGATAGAAATGATGACAAAATGCTGCCATTGTGTATTTCTTTAGTTACAATGAAAGGTATTGTAGTGAATATAATGGACGCTTCCTGAAGAAATACGACTTGGTCTAGCAGCAAGACAACCTGCTATTTCTGTGTCTGGGGTTTCATCGCGCATGCACAATGCATGTCCAGAGAAATATGTTTGTGACAGAGGATGACCCTAATTGCCCAGCTATTGATTCAGCTGTGGGAAGTCATTCTTTCTGGAAAGCAGAGGTTAGTCAGAAAATTTCCCTATTCTAGCCTACTGACATGGGCCTTGCTCCGTAGTCTACGTGTGATACGGTGTCTGAGATCACACTGTGAACAGGATATCCAACTGCACTATTTCTTCTATGTAGTCTTAAGTCTACTACCCAGACTTCACCAACTCTTACCTCCTCTCCGACTCCCTCCTCTCACCAATTAAGACCTAGAACACACAACTTCACTCTCCCACTCAAGGATAACTCCCGATTTATTCCACGATCGTTATATAAAAATATATACTAGTTTTTTTTAAGACTAACTAAACGTACTTTGAACTTCAATTATTCTTTATCACTCATGTTAACATTTTCTGCGTTATTGTCAGAATGTCTTTTTCTCAATAAAACGAATATAGGCTACGACGACGACTACCATACTCGCTATAGATTGTTTAATTCACGAAAATCGATCTGAATAAAGTGAATAATGACTATGCTTAGAAGTTGAACAAGTCTTATTACGGCAACGCGATTCGACTATTTCATTTAAGTTCGCTTCGTTGTGCAATTAAGAATAGGTTTACCATCCAGACGACATCTTCTTTAGGCTACAGTTGAAAACAATCAAATGATGCAGTTAAGTGGTTGGTTCCAATCAGTGGCGCAGCAATAGGTGGTGCAGCTTGTGCAGTGCACAAGGGCCCCCGGCTATTGAGGGACCCCCCCGGCGGTCAGAGTCAATTTTTTTATTTTCAGAATTATTCAGAATGTATTTATATCTGCATGTACGGCGGTGGCATTGCAATGGATTGTGCAGACTGCACTAGGGACCCTGATGGTTGTCAGAGTCAAGTTTTTACATTCAGAATATTCAGAATGTAGGCTAATCAAGTCTACCTGTACTGTAGTGATCAGTGCTGATCAGTACTGAGGTGGTGGTGGATGTTGACACCGAGCAGAGAAGCGCTTCGGAAACTATGGTGGTTAGTGGTGTAGCCAAGGGTTTTCGGAGGTTAAACCTCTCCAATGGCTTAGGGGAAAAGTTTTTTTTAAAGGTTATTTACCCACTTAAATAAGAAAAAAACAAAATAATTGCTTGAAGCAACAATTGTTTTTTTACACTTTATTCTCTTTGTTACTTTATTCTCTTTTTATTTACTGTAATACTGTTGGGTTGGTGTCGGGAGGGGCATCCGGCCAGGCCATAAACCCCACCCCCATCATAAATTCCTGGCTACACCTCTGATGGTGGTATACCAGCTGCATTACCAAAGGATTCAGGAACGAGGGCTTCTCAATTATTTTTGCGCAAGACTGTAGTAATGCAAATAGAGTCTATCGAAAAAGAGCCTGTTGTTTTTGCACAGCCTTTTTGTCTGACATCGAAAGGGCCCACCACCGATCGAAGCCCTGCTCAAGGGCCCCCCCAGACCTTGCTACGCCACTGGTTCCAATGGACATCATATGCTGCAAAGCATCGTCGATGAACGAAAAACTATTCATCTGAACTATCAGCGTGTCGATGTTCTGATGACGCTTGACCATGGAAGACTGTTCGTGACGGGTCGTGACTCCAGATCCCCAGCCATAGAGTCGACACTGACAAGGTACACTTTCTGAAGTTGTGATTGCTTACCGTATTGTTAGATTACCACAGTTATCCTCCTTTACCTAGTTGCACCTTGCTCCGCAGTCCACGTATAGCTGCTATAGCAGCTTAATTGGGATCATAAATTATTGTCAACAGAGAACACTGAATTTGACAATTCTTCCATGTTGGCCTACTACCCAGGCTACTGTTATTGCTCTGGATTGTTTCACGAACGGAGACATGAAACGAAATCGATTGAGGGATTATGAATGTTTCTAAAGAAGTTGAGTATTATTGGCACACGATTCAACTATTTTAATTGAGATCGTTTCATTATGTAGCCTAGTTCCGAATAAGCTTAAACCATCCAGACAGCATCGTCTTCAAATTTGAAGACGTTCAAACGCTAAACCTGCACCAACCGAGTTGCTATTTTATCCTAACTTCAGTCAACTTTGCTGTTAAGTGTTGTTGTCCTTTAGACTTCTCAATGTCGACTGAACCAATTCCCATGTTAGTAGGCCTATAGCTTGTAGGCTATGCACCTGGAAGCCTTTCAGCATCAGCGCGTCTACGTAAAAGACACGAAAACACCAAACAATCATCTTCTAAAAGGTTTTTAGAGTTTCTAATAGTTTGAGGTGAGGTAGGTGACCCAAGGCCGTAGCTAGGGGGGTGTTTTGGGTGTTTGAACACCCCCCGAAATGGAAAATGTGAAAAATAATATAAAGCATTTACGAGCACATGATGTAAAAACCATGAAATAAAACCACGAGAACACCCCCCGAAATATGCCGGATGACTAAAAAAGGTCATCAGATGTTTAGGAAGGGAAATTGGTGAGTGAAACACCCCCCGAAATCAAATCCTGGCTACGGCCTTGGGCAGGTCTATGCCTATAAACTTTTCAAAGATGCACTCAGCCGCTGCCCAGACTACCCTAACTGTACTACTGCCAGTCTAAAACCCGAAGAAAAGAGGAGGGCGACGATGGCCATGTTTGCAAAGTATGTTGCTTAGCAGCAACGTTCGTCTTTATTAAAGCAGTGGCTTTAAGTAGGCTAAGCAAAATATGCCAGGCCTTACTGCACTCACGGTGTAAACTGCGATTTTCATCCTCTGGTGCAAAGTTCCATAATGGTATAAGATTATTGCCAATCAAATTTGAATGATTCGATTTTGACCGTTTACAGAATGGTTGCTCTGTTAGTCCTGCGATTGACTGAGTTGTTTCCATTCACTGTTCTTACACATTAAAATCAATTTATAAAATAAGAATGATGGAGAACTAACTAACTTTCCACCTCGTAAAAATCTTCGCAATTGTTAGCAATGACAATCGCGGGTATGATTGTCGACATAACGACTACCACGTGGTACCTTTCGGTTATTTGTAACGCTGTTTCGAGAGCATATTAGGCCTATTATTTGACGGCGCTATTATGTGTTCGCGGTGTTGGTGTGAGACATTTTTTTTTGTTAATCTCAAGTCATTGCTAAGAGAACGAATATGCTATAATAAAAAACACAGCTGCATGCTGCAGAAAGTCTTTTTATTGTATCAGACGTAGGCTATTAGAAACTTTGTAAATTCGTTTAAAAGTCATTCGTGGTAATCATTATTTAGATCGATGTGCAGAGAACTTGATTCATAGTTTCGTCATCATCTGAGAGATCCCTTTACTTGTCCTAGCAAAAGACAAGGGTTGAAAGAGAAAACGAATTGAAAGTCTTTCGCTGTGTGAAATCTTCCAGTTCGATCCATGGACGTGTCACTCCGGGCAGTCATCTCTCCAATCAATCTCGATAATGAAGATCGGTATATTTTAATCTTTTCCGTCCAAATAACAAAATAGCTGTGTCTTTGACTAGATCAATCAGATCATTTTATGACTGATGTTATTAATTTATTGTATCGTATTGTATTGCATAAAACATTTAAAAGCGTCCCTACTAGGGTGAACCATTCAGAGACGCTCCCAGTGCGCAAGGCCGCGAGACGAGAAATACGCTTTGAGAAAAGAAAATGAGGAGGAGGGAAGTTTTAGGTGAGGTACATGTAGGTCTATGTCTATAAACTTTTAAAAGATTACTCGACCAGTCAGAAGTTGAGATCGAGTTACAATTTTTCTCGACGTCTTAGAATCTCATCCTGCATAGCAGCCTCATCAATCTGGTCACTTTGGGAAAATGGCATGGACATCATTTCGACCAACATCTCTTGGCAAACTATCTGATACGATGCAACCATTGAAGAGTTTATGGACCAGTTGGTGCTCTATGCCGGTTCTCAACCGGTGTGTCGCGACACACTAGTGTGTCGCGAATAGACCAGCGGTGTGTCGCTTAAAAATGGTGTGTCGCTGGTGTGCCGCGAAGAATTGACGTGTTGCGAATTCTCTCTATATACACTTTCTCTGGTATGCAGCATCTCTTCTTCCTTCTCTCGTCTTAAAACCTGTCTCTTCGCGCGTGGTCTTGCCCGAAAAATAAACCCAGAATAATTGACGTCGTGCACACATAGCCACCTCTTTTCTTGCATCCACATCCGGGGACAAGGGGCAGAGGGGCAATTACCCCGGGGTTCGGCCATATTATAGGGACCAGGCTGGGTAATTTTAGGCATATATGCAAATTTCTGATGTAGCCTACCAGGTATGTAAGTTTACATGTATAATATTCCTGACACTTAACCAGTTCAAACTTCACACGAGCAACTGCTTAAATTCACAATTATGGTATTTTGTTTTGTATTGTATCGTATTTAATCATCTACAAAGCGCCTCAGTAGGGTGAACCGTTCAGAGGCGCTCCGCTTCTTGCGCGCAAGACCACGCGCGAAGAGACAGGTTTTAAGATGAGAGAAGGAAGAAGAGATGCTGCATACCAGAGAAAGTGTATATAGAGCGAACGCTCATTACAAAAGGGTATAGGATCAATTGAGACAGAGGACCAAGATTGAGCCATAGCAATTCTAGGAGGAGGAATCAAGGGTCAATTGAGTCTGTTGGATGAACGAAGTGGACGGTTGGAGGAAGCTGAGTGAGGCCTTGGTATAACGTCGGTCAGATTAAATTCATAATTATTATGAATTTAATCAGTTGCTCGTGTGAAGTTTGAACTGGTTAAGTGTCAGGAATATTATACATAGACTACATCACAAATTTGCATATATGCCTAAAATTACCCAGCCTGGTCCCTATAATATAGCCGGGCCCCGGGGTATTTGCCCCTCTGCCTCTTGTCCCCGGATGTGGGTGCAAAAGAGGTGGCTATGCACGACATCAATTATTCCGGGTTTATTTTTCCGGGCAAAAGTAAAATTTTTGCCCCCCCCTCACTGCTGAAATGTCCCCTACGCCTATGGTGCTGTGAACTCTAGGAACCAGGCGTAGCTGCCCTAGCACAGTATAGAGCTCTTTCCAGCTTTTAAGACCAGCCACAGAGAATGAGCGCCGAGCATAATAATAGTCTCTGAGAGCAAAGGACTAAAAGAGTCCTGCTTGATCAGGCGATCGGAGAGCAGATCGCCGCAGAACACCGTTGGTGATACGCCGTGTGACTAATTCAAGTTTAAAAAATTTAATACTGACAAAGCGGCAGTAGGAGATCAGTTATAGTCGAAGCTTACTGTTGTGTTAAACAAAAAGACTGTAACTCAAACAGATGAATTTGCATAAAACGTTACAGAATAAATCGGTTCAATTAAGCAAGAATCGAACCTACAATCTTTCTGAATTTTTGCAAACAGTTATATCTAAACTATTGATTTAGGAAATAAACTATTTTTTGTAAAATCTGTGTTAAAATGACATCATCGTCAGATAGGCCATGGGTTCTCAAACTTTATTTTTATTGTACCCCAAGAAAAAGAATCGAATGATGGCGTACCCCCAGCAAAGTCAGATCCGAAGCAAAATGCCATTGCGAAGTACCCTTGCAGTGACAACTAAATGTTCATTTAATCCTTGCATTGTGACATCGTTTTTTAGAGTCGTATATAGGAGCAAAATTTAGTTTGAATCATATAATCTTATAAAAAAAAAACTTTAAAAGGGAACATTGTTCTATAACCACTGTAAGAAAGAATCAACCTGTATGTAGTGCTGTAGGCTTGTTTAGACTAGAACAGATTTAAAATATCTTAATTTTAATATAATAATATAATAATATATTTTAATATTTGTCAATTTCACATGCAAATTTACCCCATTTGTAAATGTGTGCAAAGTTCCGTTAAAGAAGATTATTAAGCGTAAAGTTAAATGTTTTGGAATATCACGCCAAAGTGTCATTCCCTGTGACTCGTCGTTAAAAATTACTGATTAAATTAATTCACTTGTGTTTTTTAAACACACATAAAATTATAAGAACTAATGTAACAAAGCAGCAAAGCAAGGCAAAAGCAACTCACAGTGCATGGTTTCAACAAAGTGGATGCAGTTGCCATGCCTCTCCAAGTGATGACCTTCTTGGCAGAACCGTATGGCCCTCATAACGTTTCAATGTAAGACCGAAGAAGACGAATAATAATGGATGTAGACTTTGGCCATGTCGTCTGTCGTCGCTATGCGAAGATCTTCTGCTCGTGACTGACTGGTCGTAGCTGTCGATGGTAGGTCTACCTTATAATATTACGTAGCCTACACTAAGCTTACCTCTTTGGTAGTCCTAAATAACTAACCTATTTCTGTAAAATAAAATAAAATTGTTTTTTCAGACTGATTCCATTTTTCAAAATCAAGTCTCTAGGTCTAGTAAGTAAGTAGAGGAAAGTCAACCGTTTTCAACTTTCGTGGGGAAATTTTGACCACACGACGAATTGCATTAATTTCATTATTATCCTAACCAGAATTGAAACGTGGACACCAAAAGACATACGACTTCCTTAATAACGCGCATTTATCTCATATGAGTCTAGCAATGGTCGGTGATAAGAAATATTTGAAAGCACTCGAATAAATCTCAGTCCGCTTATTAAATCCTTTAATTTCCTATTTGCCATTCAAAGGATATCAAAATGCTTACAACAAATAATTGATTTATAACGATTCATTAAACCGGTGGGAATCATAGCCAGAATATTTTCACTGTGTGTCTCCTTACAATGTAGGGCAGTGTTACAGTGAATACAAAGAACGCCTTCTGAAGACAGTATTGACGAGTAAAATGACGGTTTTCTACGTAGGCCTACTAAGTCTACGTCTAGCACCTTAGTTGAGGTCGCATTGTAAGCAGTGAACATTGGAACTGCGCTGTTTTTTTATGTTAGCCTGCTGCCTACAGTAAACTGCCAATTGCCAAAGCTACCAGTGTTGCTCTAGGTTGTTTGATTCAAAGATGCAGAACTGAATTGAAATTGATCTAGGAATTATGCTTAGTCGATTGGTACTGCCACACGATTCAATCATTTCACTCAGATCGTTTCATCATGTAGTCTAAAATAGCCCAACCTCAAGGCAAGCCACTCTGTTAAAAGTTGAAGGCGATCAGAAGTTGTAGTATAGTTGTCGAGTTGCGCTTTAAGCCTAACACAGGTCAATTATTATAGAAATGAAGGGAATTTCGAAGATGGGATCACCTATAATTATAGGCTATAGCCTAAGCTTAGTCACTTAAGTTGAGTTGTTTTGATACACGTAAAATAGTCGTCGTCTTGTCGTTTGAGTTTATTTGCTACTGCTGAATTTTGAAGAAAAAATACGAGAAACGTGTCGATGATTTGTATAGAAAAGTTAAAGAACTGTAGATACTTGTAACTAGCCATTAGCTACCAAGTTGTGAAGTTGATTTAGGATAGGGTTAGGCAGCGCTGAACTTTTGAAGAGACTGGAAAGGCGCGAGGGAATAAGCTCGCAATATATATATATATAGGCTAATATATAATATAATTATACAACTTATTAGGACTTAGATGTAAATGGATTGCAAATGGGCTTTAATATATCCACACATAATGCGAAAATCAAAATTGATTCTTTCATCACCGGGTGGGGTCCGTAGCTCAGTGGAGAGAGCGTTGGCCGATCAGGAGCGTTCCAACACTTAGGCCATTAGTGTTAAGTTACCGAACCTGTTGTAGCCGACCTGCGTGTCGTGCGAAGCTGGCCGCATTTCGTATAACTTGTAGGCTACCTGTAATCGTTCTGCGGTGTGTCAGATTGAATTTGAATAAACGAATATTATTATCACCGGTCCGCTCCCCCTCTCCCGTACGACAGCTAGAGCTCACGAGAGATTTTCACATTATAGTTGTCATACATGTTCACCAAAGTGACTATGCTGCTTTTTATTAATACCCTATTCAACATTCAAATTGACACATTAATAACTTGCGCGTCTCTTAGAAATGCATGAGACTTTTTCGCATAAATAAGTTTAATAAGAAATAAAACGTTATTAAATCTGTCAGTACGAATACGTGGGCTTAAAGATGTATGGAGACAATAATATGATTTCTCATACACAGAAATAAATCGCTTTCGCTGTATAATTAAATCGTATTATTTCCTGTTGTTGGCCATTCAAATGCTATCAAATTCATTCATTCATTATATGCATTTATATAGCGCCTCTTCAATGGGCTACTCAGAGGCGCTCCCAACCTCAGCGCGGCCAAATAAAACTGTCTTTTAAGATGAGAGAGGAAGTCTGAGAGGGATTTTTTACAAAGAGAGCGGAGGATCAGAGGAAGATCCTTCCAGATTGAGGGTCATACCACCGGGAAAGCAAGGTTCAGCATAGTGGAAGTTCGAGCAACAGGGACTGAGAGCAGACTTTGTTCAGTCGAACGAAGGGAGCGGAAATGGCGAGAACTAAGAGTCGGGCTACAGAGCTCACGAAGGCAGGCAGTAGCAAGGCCAAGCATGCAGCGCCAGCCAAGAGTTGTAGAGATCCTCAATTGGCTGCTTGAGTGGAAGCCAGCGGAGAACGACACGCATATAGCTGGATATGTGATTGAATTGAGGTATGCGACCTATAAGGCGGGCTGCAGAGCGCAGGACGCAATCAAGGCAACTTAGACAAGCAATTGGTAGGACAGCACAGAGCAGTAGCAGCAGTAGTCAAACATCTGGAACACGTCGATTTTAGAGCCTCAATAAACCCTTCAAAAATGATAATTCAATACTTTAATTAGGCCATTAATTTCTTCAACCGTAAAGACGTTTGGAGACAATAATTATGAATTCTTCACAAGAAGTAAATGTCTTTCGCTGTATAATTAATTCGTATCATTTCCCTGTTGGAGTGTTGATCATTCAGATGCTGTCAAAACATATAGAACAGGTCGATTTTAGTACCTCATTAAACCATTCAGAAATGCTAACACAAGACTGTAATTATTAATTTCTTCAACTATAAATAAGGTCACATATATCGAGTGCAGTAGAAGCCTTCTGAAGAGATTTGAAGTTGTCAACATGACCGTCTTCTATCTTCTTTGTTTCATTGCCTTCACGGCGCAGGACCAGGGAAGAAGTCTTGTGACAGCTGAAGACCCTCGATGCAAAGCGATCACTTGGGCTCTTTCAGGAGATGCCTACTGGAAGGTAAACGTTGATCTGAAGAATGTCCAGTGGAGCAGGCCTGAAGGTCGACCCAGTGCGGTTCCAGCTTGCTCCGTAAGTATTGGCCAGACGGTGCAAACAACACGCAGCGTTAAATGAGATCACTAAATTAATTTAATTAATTAAATTAAATTTGTTTATTTCGCACAATTATCATCAGTCTCTCCAGAAATGCATCGCACACTTTAATTTGAAATTAAGTAGGTCTAATGCTTACAGGCTCCAACTTCAACTTGTTTATTGCAATTCGTGATTACAAAGTATGCTGACACATTCTTATCAAAAGAGAAAGGAATCAAATTTATATTATAGGCGTACCCTAAATTTTAGGACGTATATTGTTTGCTATGAATATGGGCGTCGTAATCTGTTTATTTGTTACTCAATTAATCCAAAATATTAGTACGTAAATGTTGCACGATTCATCGAGACATTTAATTGAAGAGCTGGTTTAAATTTCCAATAATTTCAAGCTGAAAAATTAAGGTTATAGAAAGCCTACGCAATACACGCTATGTATTGCATATTATTTAGGCCTACTGGTTAAAATATATTAAACTGCTTAAGAGAGTGTAAATCGAGAATTTTTATTGCACTATATTAGGGCTGGTCGCTCCGCGCATGCACCAATGGACCTATAGAATCATTTTGTGAAAAATGTTAAACCGATGGGGACCGAAACTTGTCGTTAGCGCATTATATTTTCTACTTAACCAACCAAGGCGCAATGAGGTCGTGTGTATTCGACCCTGAGTTCAAATATTTTCAAATTAAATATGTTATATATTGTGCAATTAAGACATATTTTATTAAATTATTTTATTTTGAGCTATGCGATTTTGCAAAATGATAAATCGGGTCGAAGCAATCTCAAAGTTTTAAAAATGTGGAGAAAATTTTGAAGTTCATTTTTCCAGAGTCGGATTTTGATCGCAATAGTAGACTAGGTCTATGGTTTTATAACAAACAGTTCAGCTACACTGAGTATTGCTATGACAGTGTGTTTGAGATTCCTCCCAAAATTAGTTTTCATTCTCGATTTGCGACAGTTCTATTGAGCAAATTAATGTGTAAATATCAATGCCATAATTTCCCCTATCACAATACAGCATAAGAACTGGTTTGAGAAATCTGCATGTTCAAGCAAAAACGTTCGGATCCATTTAATAAACGTGGCGGTACAATTTAATGGAAGCGTTATAATATTATTATGTTTCGAACCCAAAATTAAAAGGCGTACGAGTGAATCAGACGTCCGTCAACAAATGAGCCATTAGAGTAGATAAAAATAGATCAGTCTGGTTAACCAGTTATGATGACCATGTAGCCCAATAAGGCTATGTCATGTGCTTCTGCCTTACGCGAAGTCAGATCAAACTTATTGGCATGAAACTGAGTAGGCACATCAAAATGAGTGTTCATTTTTGTTTTATGGATGACATTAATAGCGATAATCGATGTCTAGATTTTGTTTGAAATTCAACGGGACCAGAGGTTTAGAATGATCAATAAATTATCATCTGACGCTAGTTACTGTTCGCTGCATTGAAACAAGTTGAACCATTCATTCATAAACCATTGGAACGCCGAAAAGCGTCATCTAACCAAACGCCTATGTTTCATATAGGCCTATAATGCATTGACCTATTAGGCTACCTAGGATATATATAATAATTATTTGTTCCAATAGCAAATACAATGTCAATTGAACAGTGTGGTTCTCCTGTCCTTCGATTGGGTGACGTAAGCAGAATCGATGCAGCCGTTGGAGGCACTGTCATTTCAAACAACGTCTGCGCTGGCTGTCCTGGAGTTGAAGAAGCAGATTCAGCATACAAATTTTCTATTGAAGATCCCTTGGATGGAAATGTAGTGAACACCTTTGGACCATGCACGGGAATAACAGTTTACAGGTTTGAAAAATAGCGAAATTTACTGAGTCTAAAGACGTCCACGTACATGTAGTTTCTGTCTCACCGTCTTGATATTTGTATCTGCCATAGGCTATACTCTGACGATAGCTGAATCTATTAGTGGTCACAGCTGCTAAAAATCGATAGAGCGCTTAGTAGGTCACACTGTCTTTTGACCTTCGCTCAACGCATCAGTATTCTTCAGGCACATTTGCTCAGCATTACTGCTACATGCCCATGGGTGCACGAATGAACTTCGGAAAGATTAGGTCTACAATCAGGGCCGGATTAAGAAATGCGGTGGCCCTGTTCCATGGGCGGAGTTTATCAGGGGCTAGGGGCCTAAGCCCCCAAGAAAACCCCGATTCATTTCTTGCTGTCGTGTAAATGGTTCCTTTTTTGGTCTTAGCCCCCCCAAGAAGGTGTTAGCCCCTCCAAGAACTGAAACCAAACTCCGCTCATGCCCTGTTCGGGAAATTTTTTGCGGATCATCGGCCGAAAATTTTTATGATTGTTTTAGTCGTTTGGTTGAAATTTGTTAAAAATCTAAAAATGTTCGGGAAATTTTTCCCGCATGTGTGGGACCCCCTAAAGTGTGGAGGCCCTGTTCGGCCGAACATGTTGAGCATGCCCTAATCCGGCTCTGCCTACAATTCCGAATGCAGTTAAATTGCAATGAATAGCAATCATTTGCAATAATGCCTAACTTAGAAATAGCATAAACAGAAGCATCCGTTCTGTTCATACTCACATGTCTTCAACTTCAACTTCAATTTGTTTATTGATAACCAAAATATCAAACAGACAATTATGCATTCATTATAGTACACAAAGTGATTAATTGCAGTTAATAATTGCGATGGTATAGCTTAGTGTGCAATCATTACTGTGAAATGTAGGGAGCAATAGGCTACCCGAAAGGAGTGATCCGGCTATTGGGGTCTATTTGGAGCACTTGCTTCAGCCCGTGCACAGATATCGATCGCGCGACTTATTTGCAGATATAATTGTCAATTTCTTATCAAAACGATGTAGACTACATCAAACGTAAGACCAGAATCAGAGGCGCATGTTGTATCTGAAATTAAAATCTATATGTTAATTATTCTAACGGCAATGAATTTAATTATTCAGATGCAACTGTTCAAGACAACCCACAGTGATTGATCCTCTTCTGAAGTCTGTAAACAAGAAAACATCTGTTTATCGTACCGATAATGACTTCAAAATCGATAGATAGGCATAGGCCTACGCCTGACTCCCAAAATTAGACCTTGAGGTATGTAGGAATTTTGCAACTTATGAAAATAATAATAATAATAATAATAATAATAATAATAATAATAATAATAATAATAATAATAATAATAATGATCTATATAAATAAAAATGTAAAAAGTTTCCGTGCGTAATCAAAAATCTCGGAAACTTCTTGACCAATTGCTTTGAGAATTTTCGCAAAACGTTCCATTCGAATACGAGCGGGTTTATATATGATTTTTTGGAAAAAGCGCCATCTTCTTGACAAAAAAACACAACTTTGCATTCGATTCGGCCGATTTCGATTTCAATTTTCACACATCCGTCCGTCGATTTGCATTCCAATGCGGCCGTGTTTTTATGGCGCATTTCCGCGCGTGTTCTTATGGCGCATATGTAGCTGACGGTTTGTACAAAATCAAGGATCTCGGATAGTTATTCACCGATTGCATTCCAATTTTCACACAACGTTCCATTCGAATTCGAGCGGACGGGTTTTTATATGCTTTTTTGGAAAAACACAACTTTGCATTCGATTCCAGAGATTTAAATTTATTTGCATTCGAATGCGGCCGTGTTTCTATGGCGCATATCCGCGCGTGTTCTAATAGCGCATATATCTATGTAGCTGTCGGGAAGGGAGGGGTGAGGGAGAAATGGAGGGGAAGGAGCATGAGTAAGAAGGAGGAGAGGGAGCGGACGGGATGAAGGGTGGGAGGGAGGGGAGGGATGGAGGGAGGGGAGAGAGGGACGGAGGGAAGGGACGAACGGAGGGATGGAGCGGAGGAAACGGGAGGCATGAAAAGCAGGGGAGGAAGGGAGGAGAGGCACGGAGGTCAAAGGAAGGGAGGGAGGGAGGGCTGGACGGTCTTTTCAGTCACAGCAACGCGTGGCCGGGTACAGCTAGTAACTTTAATAAAAATGATGCCGCTGCTGCTGATGATGTCGACGACGATGGTGACGACAATGATGATTCTACATGTATACAACAATCATGAATATAATATAATATTATAATAATATTATTATTATATATTAAGGGGCATCTTAAGATGGAATAATGCGTTTGCGTTGCTTATCATTTCTGCTATAGGCTACTGGTTTGGTTTAAGGAAAAAAAGATTTCTCCTTGGTTGAGTGTGGAAAATAATGGCTGAGCAAATTCTATTTCTGTTTTAGGTGTGTGAACTATCGGAAACGACTAGCACCAATTTGGCCGCATCGGAATGAAACTCGCTTTTCTGCTTGAAATGAACTTTCATTTATATTTTCAAATCTTTATTTAACTCATGCTTATCAATGAAGCTGATAAAAAAAACACTTTGAAGATTAATCATTTTTGGCTCTTAATTAAAATGCACGAAGGTAATTAAATAATTATTAGTTAATCAGTTGAACCAAAGAGCGCCCCAAAACCATAAGTAAATGAAATTATGCGAAATACTCATACATAGACCTACACAGTATACCCTATGCATAGAAATAACTTATAGGATTAATTAGGCAATGCATAAGCACTGTATAGGCCTACATTTCATATCTACGTATATGCCTAAAAGACTTGCTCTGTGGTTTTGGTGCTGACACGACTGAGTCACATATGCCTGTGTGTCATCAGCATATTGATGTGCAGCAACCCCCACAGAAGACAGAATCTTATTTAGGTCAGCCGTATATAAAATGTAAAGAAAAGGCCCTAAAATGGAACCCTGTGGAAGACAAAAATAAACTCTGGACCAGTCAGACCGGGTGGAACCAAAAACCACAGACTGGCTGCGCTCAGAAAGAAAAGCCTGCAACCACAGCAGCGGGCGGCCAAGGGCGATAGCCGGGAGAATCGGGGTGGGTGTGCAGGGAAGGTGTTTTGGTGCGGGAGGGTCTGGGAGGGGCGAGGAGAAGGGTGGGACCGGGTAGAGGATGGGAGAGGGATTGTGCGAAAAGCTAAAAAATTTCCAGACAACGCCGGGTACCACAGCTAGTAACAGTACTTTTGTCATATGAAAGTGAATTTCATCATTGAATATTATAACAAGTTCATTAAATGCAACAATGTAGGCCTAAATTGCAAATACAAACTATCGTAATTGTGTCAAAATTTTGGGAAGGCAATTTCTATGGGATAGCTTCTCATCTGGAGATTGTAGAAAACAGTCGTCCCGTGGCGGCTTTCCCCTCACGATGTGAGATTTTGCTCATTTCTGATTCCCGCGTTATTCTCTGTTCTCAAGTTGCGCCCGCCCTGTATACGTTTGGAAGCCTCTGTCACCAACCGTCACAAAACCTTCTTTCCTGGATATGCGCAATGGAAAAAGCGCAACATAAATATCAATATGTCTTGTTGTTGGTCATACTTCTTCAGGAAGCGTCATCAGTACCCTACATATTATAACTGTAGTATTTCACAATGGCCGAATTTTGGCTTTAATTCTAACTGGTGAAATGAATCATTAAAAACTGATTTGTCAAAACTTTTGATGTCTTTAGAATGGCCTGCAGGAAATGAAAGGGTTTGATTAGAAGACTGAGATTAATTTAACTGTTTTCGATTTTGCATTGTCTCCGACAATTGCTAATATGAAATCAGAGCCTGCATTATTACGGAAATCATTCGTCTTTTGGTGTCAAAGTTTCAATTGTGAGAATATTAATGAAAAGTATTTGTAAGAAAGACTCATTATTGGGTTTTTGACAGCCAACAGATGATCCTCTATTGAGAACAACTGAAGGGTAGAGTGGATATAAGTGTGGCGTTAACAGCAACGACCAGTCATCAGCTGAAGATCTTCCTAGAGCGACGAGAGACGACATGGCAAAGTTCTACTTCCAATTATTCGCCTACTTCTGTTTCGCATTGAAGTGGGAAGGAAATGTTGAGGCGTCGGACAGCGGGAGATGTGAAGCTGTTGAGAGAGCCATAACGTTGAACTCCAAATGGTCAGTCAATTTGGACAAGAAGATTATCACTTGGAGTGGCATGGCAACTGCATCCACTGTGCTGAAACAATGCGATGTGAGTCACATTCCTTTAGCCTCTAAAAGTCCTTAGATTTTGCGTATGCTTCAAAGACACAGGTGAAATCATTCATTCAGCAATTATTGAATACCTAATATTAAATTTATCAGATCTAATGTGTCCACACTCTGAACTTTACGTGTGTTAATGAAATAATAATAATCGACTTGTTATAATCGACGTTTTATAATCTTCAGCATGCAAAACTTTATTAATGTTTGGACTGGTGAAAAATTGAATATAGCCTAGTGCTGCTCGGGACTTTTTTAATAGGCTAAATTTCTAAGTTTGCCATTTGCGAAGAGCTCAGCATTCTGAGGTCTAATAGAGAGCCTGCATTTGATAGAATAAGTTCTATTCACTTTCTATGGAACAGCCTACCGCTGTATATTCTTATCTTTACTGGCTTGTCATGGCTCAGGTGTATGTGTCGAGCATGCATACTTGAGCAAGCATTATTATAGTCGTTAGTTAAGTTAGCTAGGGCCAAGTTAGTTATTAATTTTGTATTTTCTATTACTTACTCGTTGTCAGACTAAAGTTGGTGTTCCATTATTTTTTGCCACTTAAAGCATCTGTCATCTTCATTTTTCTCCAAAGATAAAACGCCCCTTTTTAGGGGAAATTTGCCTGTTGCTCCCAATTAGCCTACTCATTGCGCCACTAGCCTATATAGGCCTATGCGCAGTGCCTAAAGTGTGGAAAAATAAGTGCCTGGACGCCCCTTACCTCTCCAAAAGAAGTGCCTGGACGCCCCTTACCTCTCCAGTATGTGCTCGCCAATAAGTGGCTGGACGGCGTTCAGATTTTAAAACAAGTGCATGGACGCCGTCCATGACCGTCCAGGCTCACTTTAAGCCCTGCCTATGCGCCATTAATTTGATTAATGCATTGGTTTACAAACCTTAATTTCTTTTTAAAAATTCTTTCTCCATAACTGAATGAACCACGCATAAACTTTGGGGGGCGGTAGCGCAATGGATAACACGCGTAGAGTGCGAGAGGTAGCAGGTTCGAGCCCCTGTTGGGCGGACATGCTTTGTAGGCTGCTATTAGCGCCGTGTAATTGCAAAGCTGTCTGTTCTGTTAGTAGTTAAGTTTAATTAAGATTACTGCATAATTTGTAAATGTAAAGCGCAGTGCGTTTGTAAGCGTTGAATTAAAGAAAAATATTATTATTATTATTATTATTATTATTATTATTATTATTATTATTATTATTATGTTATACGGTTACATCTTGTACATTGTTGGGAACAATAATTTGATTTGATTTCTTTTGATTTGTATAGCCTATTCAGTTTGCTAGCATAGCGATAACTACATTATGTTGCGGGTGGCGGTGGTGCATTGGGTATGTTCGTCACCTTTGCAGCCGGAGGGTTACAGGTTCGAACTCTCCTCAAGCCGCCGTGTAGGGCCCTTGAGCAAGTCCTTAACTCGTAATTGCTCAGCGCTTTGGCGTGAAACTCCGATGCAGACTATATGATCAGCGTATTCGCGAGCGCCTCTGAGTAGTGAGCTTGAAGGGGCTTTATGACAAGTGCGCATAGGCGGAGACTTGGTCTGGAATTTGAAGGCAGCCTACAAATGAGGGCCGAGGGACCATTTTTGCGCGGAAGGCTGAGTCTCCGACGAAATTTTTCGCCTTTCATTTCTGACCACCTTTTTTAAAAGTCGTTTGGTCGAAATTATACGAAAAATCATACCTTGTTTCTGTCAAAATAGCTGCTGACTTTTTTTAGTCATCAGCTTCTGTTTTTCCCTGAAAACTTTCCTTGCACTGTACAAATTTACGTTACTATTTTATTTCTGATTATCATTTTTGTCTTAACTATTGGAGGGACCGTCCCCCTGCTTCCCCAAGTCTCCTCCCATGCAAGTATGCATACCATCGTTATTATCGTTCCCATTTTGACATCCTGATACATTCTATCTAAAATATCATTGTTCTTGGCGCAGTTGGATAATATAATTTCGACAAATAATAAAGCTTGTTGCCTAGCGACTCTTCATTCGTACTGAAAGGCCTTCTCTTATGGATGACTTTAAAAAATATCTTTACAATCCGTTGGCATTGATTAAAATAAAATTCTGTAGTTGAATGTAACACGTCTTGTCGTGATTTTGTGGAGCTGGGACCTTCACCACCTTTACTGAGCATGGTCACCACATCTATTTATCCGGCCCTGATTTTCGGAAACGTTCAGTGCTTGAAAAACTCTGTCAAGATCAAAATCCAAAAATTTCATGTAGGCCTATTGTTTCGGGTTTGCTGTCAATACGTCATGCATAAAACCTCGCGTACAAAGCTGTGCATATCATAACCGCGATTGTTAGCGCATTTTTTGAAGTTTGATATTGTAACACACATTCGAGGGGCTAAGAACATTCCTTTGAAACAAGTTTAGTCATCTAACATCCGTCAGCCTCTTTAAGAACATTTTAAAGTAGGCCTGGTGTCGTGAAGTTAAACGACAATCTGTGGAAGACCTTCGTTTAAAAGTAGATGTTGAACTCTTCGAGACGATTGGCGCAATGCAACAAACAAGATTAACTAAAATAATTACAAAGAGAGCCATTAGTTGCTTGTTTCCAGTAGTCTATCATTGCGCGATTATGATCGCGCATGGCTTTAAATGCGCGGTTTGTGAGCGTGGTTTTATGCGCGCGATTTTGACCGGATAGCTATAGCCTAATATTGCTTCTTGAGCTGCTCATCAGTATTGTTGTAGATCTGTCTATTATCGCACACAAAATCTGGGTGCGGAATGTATCGCAAGTTCTCTAATAATTATTATATAGGCCTAGTCTTATATCAGATTAAATCTGATCTTTTTTTGGATAAGTTTTTGGATAAATTTTATCCAAAAACTTTGCCATGAATTATGTGAACACGCAATTATGCGTTGAGCTTGCAATGCAAATATTGTTTTTTGGGTCCAAAGAATGAAAGTGTCTATTGGTCACAAGACGACATAATAAGGCTCTGGATATTCTGGTTGACGCTCGGAATAAACTGCATATTTCGAAATATTTGGAATAGAAGTCAATAAAGAAGGCTATTTTTCTATTACATTCCGAAATCGATTCAAATGTTTGAAAATCATTTCCTCGTTGGGAATATCTAGGTAGGCCTATAGGCTACGTTTTGCGAAAATACTGTCATAGGCTTCGTTTTGGATATACTATAGGAGGTTGAATTATTTCAGAATATTTGGATCAGATGTCAGTCCACCCAAGACGGTTTCAAATATTTGAAATTCGTTTGAGATATTTAGTTTTACTTTTTACCAAAAGACCCTCAGAGGCTGCAATGCGCTGCATTTTGGATATAGACTACTAGGAGGTTGAACAATTTCAGAACTGCTGTATAACCAAGACTGCATTGAATTTAATCGGACAGCGATCGAAGTTTTTTGTCTTGCTTTTCTATTGCAGTGCAATCCTGAAAACGTTGATGAATTGGGAGACGTCTCAATGATATCCTATACTAACTCAACGACCAAAGAATGGCTCTTCAAAAAGCTGTGTATGAAATGTCATGGCAAGTACATTCCCGTTACAGATTTCACCTATACTGTCGGTGTTTGGACAAATGGCAAGACCCATAACGAAAACGGACCATGCTCTGAAGTAGAAGTTTACAGGTAGTGCATTTACACCAATCAAATATCAAGACTTGATTAGGGAAAGTTCTGCGTGAGGAGATAGCCAACAGCCCTAATGTTTACCCCAGACATCACCTGAAATTCTCTAATGACCATTGTAATTGTAATTGTAATTGTAATCGTACATTTATATAGCGCCACTTCAAGAGAACTCCTCAGAGGCGCTCCCGACCTGACACCAAACCACAATCAAAGAGAATGGTTTTCAAACGCTTGCGGAAAAGGGGCAAAGAAAGACAAAGAAGTTCATTCCATGGCCGGCGGCCGCCCACCATCATGTTCTGAAATCACCGCGTGGATTTCTTCAGATTCTGCAGTCATAGATAGACCTATACAACTGGAGAAGTATATGGCTGAAGACCAGTCAGTGATGCGACATTTGACTGTAGCCTACTTCAGCAGGCGGTGATGCATCTAGCGGCATTTAGGCCTACACATCAAACTGCTATTGTAGGCCCTATAATCGAAAATCCACTTACATATCATAATTGACGTGAATTTCCTAAGTATTCTTTGCCAGACTGTCACTGTTGTTAATGGTGCTTGTCGTGGGTGTTTATGGTGGTTTGGTGCAGTTCTGCTGTTATTATTTTATTGCTGTTTCTAATAATAATATTATTATAGACAATTATCATAATTTTTATTGTCATTTTATTATTATTACTACTATTATTATTATTACTTTTTTTCTTTTTTTTGTTGCCCTGAGGTACTTCATTCCCCCAGGGACTTATGGACTATTATTAACTGAAGAATGTATGTCTGGTGGGTCAGGCCTCGTCTTCAGGGTATGAGGCAAAAGTACCTTTGAAAGCGACCAGGTTGTAGCGTTGAATGCAAATGGACAGACGTTGAAAAAGAAAGAAAGCTTCACGTCTGTCGCCAGTGATAGAAGAGATGCGGCTGCCAATTTCACTTACGAAGTCTGAGGCTGAAGGATTGAGTGGACCCAATGTCTCTATGGCCACCGGCTGTAAGATGTAGGAGGCGGGCAACCCTCCGTATTTCTGTTTTTTGCGGATGGCCGCCTGCACTGATGCAGGCCCGACCAAACAGTTTGGGTGGGTTATGTACGAGGCGGCACAAGTGTGAACAATGATGGCATCCCACGCCAAGTACTTCCCACATGACCAAGGTATGAGAGTTGCCCCGTCCGGCCTCTTTCCATCGGATCTAAAGAGACCCGCCGGTTCCTTGATGCTTGGGATGTCAGCTCTGAGGAGGGCACGCCAAATGATGTCATTTATGGCGTGGTGACGAAGGGAGCGACCCATAGCTGTTTATTACTATTATTATTATTATTATTATTATTATTATTATTATTATTATTATTATTATTATTATTATTATTATTATTACTGTTACTATATTATTATTAGCATTAATAGTTTAGGTAGCAGTAGGCCTATAAGTATTAGTATTTCATTATTCATACTATAATGAATGTTATGTTTATCACTGTTGCATTATTAATTAAGTCTTAGTTAAGTTATACGTATGCTATGAAAACATTCATGATTATTAATTGGGAAGAGATGTCAGAATAGTATAAGCTATTAGCTTTTGCTGGCACTTAATTGCATTGTACTGTATTAAATCACTCATGATTGTGTAACCTGAGTTGAACGTGCAATAAAAGTATATAGGCCTACAGTGGCGTAGCTACCATGTGTGCAATGTGTGCAAAGCACACGGGCCCTCGACCTCATTATTATTATTAGCCTATTATTAAATAAATTTGTAACGCGCGCAATGTCACACCGAAATGTGAATCTGAGGCGCGGATAGTCAGCCGCCAGAGGAAGATGCAATTAAAGATCCATATGCTTGAAAGCCAAGGAGAAATAGTAAGTTTTTAGCCGCTTTTTGAAGGAAGGAAGTGAAATTGAGTTCCGAAGAGAGAGCGGAAGCCGATTCCATTCCCTGGGTGCAGAGGCATGGAATGCACGCAAGCCCATAACTGTTTTGCATCGGGGTTCAGATAAAAGACTTGTGCCAGATGAACGCAAGCAACGAGGAGGAATGTAAGGAGTTAGTAGTGACTGAAGGTAGGAAGGTGCGTTGGTGCTGAGAGATTTGTAGGTCAGACATGCCAATTTGAATTTTATCCTGTACTGAACAGGAAGCCAATGCAATTGATGGAGTAGGACTGAGGAACTAGTTTGTATTGGGACGCGCAGCACAACACGCGCTAAGGAGTTTTGGATGTGTTGTAGCCTTCTGAGCTCAGTGACTGAGAGACCGACAAAAACGGCGTTAGCATAATCAAGGCGAGAGGAGACAAGAGAACAAGCAATGGTTTGAGACATATCCATAGTCAGGGCCGACCTGATGTGACGTATTGCCCGAATGTGATAGAAACAAGATTTACAAATGCTAGTTATGTGAGGTCGAAATGTGAGCTTATTGTCTAGGGTTACTCCAAGTGTTTTGACAGTATCTGACAGATGAACAGCAGTGCCGGCAAGGTCGATATTAGAAAGTGGAGGAAAAGGGCGCAGGCGCTGGCGTGACCCAAACAAAATTGCCTCAGACTTGTCAGGATTTATGGCCAAACCATTGAAACAAAACCAGGAATACATAGATGAAAGGCAATCTTCAAGTTTTAGTTTGGCAGACTGATCAGTGTGTGATAAATAAATATGGAGCAGGGTATCATCCGCATACTGTTGTAATTGGATTCCAAAGTGATTAGCAATGCGACTGATTGGGGAAGTAAAGACAGTAAATAGTAAGGGGCCAAGGACAGATCCCTGTGGAACTCCAGCAGTGCAAACAGTAGGCTCAGACCGAGCGATCCCAATGCCGACCTGCTGATTGCGGTCACGCAGGTAAGAAGCTAACCAGTTTAGGGCTGTCCCAGAGACACCGAAGCTATTGGCAAGTCTTGAAAGGAGTAACTGATGGTCAACAGTGTCAAATGCTGCACTGAGGTCAAGACATACTGAGAGGCAGGCTTTCCCATTGTCAATAGACGAGAATATGTTATCAAGTGTAGAGACGAGGGCAGTCTCAGTGGAAAAGCCTTCGCGGTAAGCTGACTGATAAGGACTAAAGTTAGGACAGGAAGTGATGTGTTTCTTAATGCGAGTGAGAAAGAGACGTTCCAAGATCTTAGAAATGTTATTAAGGTTGGAGATAGGTCTGAAGTTTGAAAGGTTGCTGGAGTCTAGGCCAGGTTTTTTAAGCAAGGGTGTGACTAGAGCAGATTTGAAGCATGACGGAAAACGCCCTTCAGCAAAAGACAGGTTGGCCAAGCGCGCAATAAGGTGGGAGAAAACATCAGAGCAGGAAAGTATAAGTGATGTTGGTATGAGGGGCCCACAGTGATTGCTAAATTAGACATAGACATAGACATATTTTTATTGATCCCATCAATTCAATTGTACATGTATGTTTAACAAAGTATAGACATAATTCGCAATAAGAAAATACTCAAAGTGAATAGGTATTATAAGAGTGAGGGAGCAAATAGGCACACCAAAAGGGACAAGTCCCGCTAAGCAGGGGCCTAATTAACAAAGTGAAGTGAGAAAGTGAAAGCTGAAGGGAGTATTGGAATACAGAGATATTACTTAACTAGGGAAAGAAAAAAATTATTATAAAAAAAAAACTAATGTAGTTAACACTACATGAAAAACTCAGAGAAAGAACAAAATAAAAGCAAAAGCAATCAAACAATCAAATAAATCAGCATTAGCATGGGTAACCCCTCATGCTATATTAACAGAAAACATTACATAATGTATACACACGTAACAGGTGTTTAAAATGAGTTAAGTTAGTAGCCTTACGAATGTGAATCGGAATTTTATTCCATATGACAGGGCCTTGGAATTTAATGGAAAATTTCCGAACATTTGTTTTTGCAAAAATAATACTGAAGTCTCTATTACCTCTAGTGAGTCCAGGATGCAATGCAGGAGAGAAGTAAGATGCAAAGGAAGAAGGGAGGAGGTTATTGATGTATTGATACATAAATTGAGATGTCTGTTCAAATCTAATCTGCTTAATATTTAGGAGTTTATGCTCAGCAAATAAGGGACCAGTATGACAGTTAACAGTGGATTTAGTGATAACTCGTATGGCTTTTTTTTGTAAGGTCCTTAAAACATGGAGATGGGTATCATAGGTTGAAGTCCAAATTAAATTAGAGTAAGTAAGGTATGGATAGACTAGGGTGAAATATAGATTGATAAGCACATGAGAGGGAAGCAAGTAAGAGACTCTCTTAATAATGCCTATGCTTTTTGAAATTTTTTTACTTATTTCGTCTATATGAACTTTCCATTTTAGGTGCTGATCAATATGAACGCCAAGGAATTTTGTCGTGTAAACTTGAGGAATTACTTTATTGTCAATAAGCAGCTCATTATTTGTTATAGGTATTGGTTTTTTATTTGAGCGAAATATGATATAATTAGTTTTAGATAGATTTAATGAAAGTTTATTTGCCTTGAACCAATCACTAGCTGATATTAATTCATTATTGACTAACTGAAGAAGTTGATCATAGGAGGCATGCGATAAAAATACATTAGAATCATCGGCAAATAGAATATAGTGTAAGATGGATGATGAATTTGGGAGGTCATTGATATAGATTAAAAACAGGAGAGGACCAAGGATAGATCCTTGAGGTACTCCAAATTCTATAGTTTGAAAGTTAGACAATTTTCCATTACAAAGCACCTGCTGTAGACGATTGTCCAAATAACTACTAAGCCATCGAAGTGCATTATCTCTAATACCATAGTGTTCAAGTTTATACAAAAGTATTTTGTGGTGCACAGTATCAAATGCCTTTGCAAGGTCAAGGAAGATACCAATTGAGTACTCATTATTGTCCATGGCCTTGGTAATTTTGTCCTGTATATCAATCAGTGACATGGAGGTAGAGTGACCCGGCTGAAAGCCATGCTGAAACGGATATAATATGTCCTTATGCTTTATGTATGAAAGTAATCTGTCATACATTACTCTTTCAAATAATTTAGAGAAAATAGGTAGTATAGAAATGGGTCTGTAATTATTAATTTCATTTTTGGCACCTTGTTTGTGAATGGGGAGAACTTTGGCAAGCTTGATTTCTGATGGAACAATACCATTTTTTAGTGAACAGTTAATCACTTCAGCCAGCGGACTGGCAAGAAGTTCCATAACCGGTGATAATATCATAGGATTCAAATCATCAGTGCCAGAACTGTGGGTCGATTTAAGAGAGTTATTAATTGCTAATATTTCCTGGGAGGTAGTTGAAAGTAGGGCAAAGGAATTAGAGGAGGATGGGTGGAGATAGTCTTGAAAGCATTTCTCAGATGGAGGGATTTTGGATGATAAAGATTTTGCTAAGCCTGTAAAATATGAGTTGAATTTTTCAGCCATTACTAAAGGGTCATTTGTTAAATTTCCATCCAGATTAATTTCATTAATAAGTGTGTCCTTCTTAGCTGACTTAATTACTGTTCTAATAACCTGCCAGGTTTTTTTAATGTCCTTACTATGTTTCATGAATTCACTTGAATAGTAAGAACGTTCTATATTTGTACGAATTAATTTATATTTGTTACGGTAAGTAGTAAATTTGTTTTTATTTTCAATGGTAGGCTTTTTTATATATTTAATGTATAGTGCTTCCTTTTTTTGGTAGATTTTAATAGGCCTCGTGTCATCCACGGTTGGTGAAAGGTATTGCTTTTTGAGATTTTAATGGGCTTAAGAGGAAAGGCTTCATCATAGCTTATCCTGACCATTTTCAAAAACAGATTATATGCCATGTCCGGTTCATTTTCATTACACAAATGCAAAACTGGATTCCAATCAATGTTAGATAAGTTATTTCTAAAAGTAGCATTTTCATTTCTAAAAGAATAATATTCGCATATTTTGTTAAAGGTCTAGTTTTGTTGACACACTTGCATTACTTAGTTGCATTAGGCTACTTATGACGCCTGTCAAACAGTACTGAACTACTTTTAACTTGTTTTTCGTCTCGAATCATGACGGTCAAATTGCAAGATGACGTCAGCGTGTGTGAACGATAATAGAGAATAGGTCTGCTACAGTCTGTTGAGAACATGAAACGAATCATACGGGCGTAAGCTAAGATTTTCATTTCGCTGATTCGCTTTCCTTTGCAAAGGGTAAGGGCGTGCCTGTGCTATCTAGGATAGGTGTGATAATTAGGTTATATTTCCGTCTATAGATCTGTCACACATGTGTATTGTAATTAAACGGTGTGAAGCAAAAACTTTACTTGTCACAGGCATGCTCAAGCATTCCGGTCCTTTGCTGGATATGGTAACGGTATAGTAATGACATCTCCCTGATCCAAGATGAGAATTGCCGAGGGTCTGAGGTGTTTCCGCCCTTACTATAATTTTTCTAAGAGTCACATATTTAAGTCTTTTGTTTAGCCTACCTGTTTACACCCCAGCTCCACGTTGATCATAATATTAAAGTCTGATCCATAGTTATTTTTCCTCAATTCTAATACTGTTCTCAACTCCTCTCGGCTTTCACCCCCAAATCAGAGATACACCAAATTTAACAGTGGCGGATAAGGGTTTTAAGGGATTACCCCAATTTTTGTGCTTTCAGGAATATTGCTAAAGTTATTTTCAAGTAGGCTAATATGAAAAATTGATGATTGTGTTGTTTTGGTGTGCGAATTGCAAATCATACAACAATTGATACGGTAGATGATTGACATTTTTGCAGAACAAAATGCTAAAAAGAAAACTCTACGATGCCATGGCATTGTTTTAAGATGGTTTACCAGTAGGCCTACTAATACTAAGTGGATGAGTATGCTGCGTGATATTTTTTTTAATTCGACTGAAATATCAATGCAGTCATAACACTTTAATTAAATTTTATCTGTCATTTGTGAAGCATTCATGTTTAGGTCTACTCTGTAAGTGAGTTTTGTTAGACCCACATGTATTAGGCCTAAAGCAAATGCCATTGATTAATTAGTAATAGGCTAGTGATTTTTGATTGCAAGAACGCAAGGACACCGGCTTTCAAGGCCAAACAGGGGCCCATGCGGGACCTCTGCACACGGGCCCATTAAAAGCTAGCTACGCCACTGAGTATATAATATATTAGACTGGTCCACAAACCATAGGCAAAAAATTAAGTTGTTAGAATTCTTTCTCCACAAGGCTTATTTGTGTCCACTTGGGTTAGATAGTCTCCCTGTAAACTTTCAGCGTGATTGAGCAACATTAAGAGGTCAACCCATTCTGAACATTTTTCTTGAGCGCTGATAATGTCTTTATGTCATGTTAACCGTCGTTATTAGACTAATATGGCTTCGTCTAATTTGAGATCTGACCCATAGCACTGGCTATGGAAAAACCAGTCTCTCGATTGTCTACTGCAAGATTACCAAGCAGCCTGGATGCACAGCAACTGTTTCAGTTTGATAATATCACTAAAGGGAGACCCTTCCGGAAAGCTACAAAATGGCCTGTGATGCAATTGTTTGTATTTGGGTGCTTGTCAGAATACCAACACAGTGTGTAAGGAAACTGTCAAAGCTTTACCAGAACTACCTACCTCTGAAGATTCAATGACCACTATAAAGAGAAAGTGACAGGATGAAGACGACATGTTCAAGAGTGATCTTCAAAAATTGTTCGATATTGCCTCAAAGGATGTGATGACAGAAATCCAGCAAGACTATAATTATATAAGATCGTGATATCATTCGAATAGGTCCTACAAAGAGCAGACGTATTTTCCAGCAGCATGAGTGGAGTAAACTCAAAGACAGCAGCAAAAGAAAGCAGAAAGAGGCAACTGCAGGAAAAGAGAGAATGGTGAAAACTAAAATGAAGAACGCAAGACAAAAGGCAGTTATGAAGCAGAAGCAGCAGGGGAACTTTCTGCGTTGGCATCATTCTGTACATGTAGAAGTACTTGATTACATTGATGAGTATCAGACAACAGTACTTAGTCCTAGTACGTATGCAATACACGTACGCTCTACAATGGCTGCATAAACAGCTGCTACTAACTGCCTCATTATTAAAAAAAGATACAAGAACATCATCCAGTCCTCTTTAGTTTAGTTGTTGGTTAGGGTGGTTGCATCTGTAATGGCAAATTTTCAACTTCAGTTTCATTCTTTCTCCAACCCCCCATTTGGTGGGTCTTGGTAAAAGACTATTGTAGCCCAAAAATTATGCCGATTGAAAAATATTTAGGACTAGCACAACGTGTTTGAAGTTTTGGATTTTACGAAATATCATCGTCTTTTTGAGTCTAAGGATAATTTAGTCACATTTTTACCTGTGACTAATTTTAGCAGAAAGACTACATTATTTTACTCAAGCACAACTGACAAGCATGCCTAACTTCTATAATAATGGTAGTGGTTTATTATAATATGTCTATGAACAATTGAACATCACAATAGTATTTGACGCGTGAGTCCCTGAGATCGATGACCATAAACCTATGCTAGTAAGCCAACACATTGCTATGTTCTTTTCGTAGGTCTGATTTCTATCTACAGGAATCCTTTGTTACACTAAACGCTCTTTATTACATGCTTAACTTTAACACAAATTCTGATAGAATACGGACAAGGACCTCAATAATAGTTGAAATAGAGAAAAAATACTGATGATATATTTCGTTTATTGTGGCAATCAGAGCAGAATAGTATATTCGTTTTATTGAGAAAAAGACATTCTGACAATAATGCAGAAAATGTTAACATGAGTGATAAAGATTAATTGAAGTTTAAAGTACGTTTAGTTAGTCTTAATAAGCTACCAGTAGTATATTTTTTATAGAATGACAAAGCGCATCACATATAAAATTTATCAAGAGCTGCTGTAAAGAAATGAATTAAAATAGATGTTGAAATTATTGAGATCATAATTTTTATAGATCTATGAAATTACTTATTACCAAACAGGAGTCAAAGAGCAGCTTTTAAACAACTTCTAAAGAGAGCATCATACGCATGTAATTGAGTGCCTGGATTTTTATAGATCTATGAAATCACTTATTATCACACAGGAGTCAAAGAGCAGCTTTTAAACAACTTCTATAGAGAGCATCATAATTGAGTGCCTGGTGAAGCCTACTCACATTGTCACATTGTCACATTTCATAATATCGAATTTATCCCATTAAAAGTATACTTTTAGAGTTGAAAGAATGAACACAGAGTCAAACAATTGCCACAGAAAGTGCTGTCAAGAGTGGACACAAATTACACTGCCTTACCTATTATAAATTTGCATGAAAGGCGATGGTCTCAAACCCATATGCTATGTGCTACTCAAAATCTCAACATCATCCTCAGCAATGGATCCAGCTGAAATTACAGTGGCCCCCAAACCAGGACATCACAGACGACCAACCAATCCAAGGGAATAAGTATAGTACCCTCAAGACAACACCCATTGCTACACTCTTGGTGGCAGATGAACAACTTCTTTGGGCAACATGCCAGAGATTTCACTTTGAGGGAAGTGCATCGTGAAAACTACACCATAGCTCAAACCCATTCAAGCACCAAATGCAATTTGAATTGTGAGACAGGGCAATAATGCCTCGGGTTGAAAACATATTAGCCTAAATCTGAGATAAAAATTCGCATCTAAAATGGGTTGCTACTTTTAATATTACATCAGTGCCTGGTACCAAGTAACCCCATGAACAATGACGGTAGAAAAAGAAAGATTTCTGAGAAAATCAGACCTCATTATGAATGTTGGCGATTTTGCAGACTAGATTAATTACGTAGGACACAGATGAAACCACACATTTTTTATATTTATCCCTATAATTGTATACTATTACTATTCCCTTGCTGTAACAGTCTAAGAGCAATAAGCTATTATTATCAATGAAGACAACAAGGCAAAACAGGCAGCATTTGTAAAGACTTAAGATATGATAGATGCTATATGTGATGCGGAGTGTTATACAGGTTTTCTTGCCTTTGAGGAATTTCTCTTGAAGTGGTGCTATATAAATTGATGATTATGATTACGATAACAGTGGCATCATTATGTTTAAGTGTGGACCAACTACAAGTAGTTGAATTAATTCCTGGTTTGAAGATTCCTGGTTGATTACGACCATATAGCTGCTTTTGAGCATTAGAAGACTTGCTATTATAAGGGTAAAACTTTGATGGCGTTGTGCTAGTCCTAAATATTAATATTTTCTCTTACAACTTTTTCTGTGATGTTTCTGGGGAGAATGGAACCAAATGGCGCCTTGGAGAACACTCAATTCAAACTTTCATTTTTAACGACCACCCTATTGTTGGTGCTTTGTATCATGTTGGCCTTCCAGACCGTGATCCTTGGTCTGTAGATAGAGATGTCACACAGGCGATTGGTTATGACATTATTTTCAGAAATAACACTTTCTAGAAGTTCGGAATAAAAGAAGGACAAGAAGCAGCTAGGTGCAATGAAAGAACAAGAGCGCACATTGGCAGGCCGGCTATTACCTCACTGAGAAGGCAAACTGTTGCCCAGCATCGACGGATCAAAGGAAAATATGGACCGCAAAGCTACTATTGTCACTGGAAATTGTCAGGAAAAACTCTTGGCAATCCCAAAAATGGTGAACGGCATTCAAGAAGGTGACTCTCAGGTCAATACCAGTGTTGAAGTACGGTAATTGAGAAATGGAATATCCCCCCACATCGTTCAATGTCGCTGAGGTCGTAGGCCTACATTAACCATTTACCGAACAATAATATTTATCTACATCTGTCCATATAGCATAAAAGTGTCAAATGGGTTGACCTCTAAATTTCATTCATTTTCATTAAAAAAAATTGTGATTATTATAATCATGACAAGAAACAAAACAAGCCTTGTGGAGAATTGAAATCTGTAAGATGAATTTTGTGGACCACTCTACTGCTACATGGCCATGGGTGCACGAATGAACTTCGGAAGGATTAGGCCTACAATCGGGGCCGGATTACGAAATGTGGGGACCCTGTTCGGGAATTTTTTTGCGGATCATCGGCCGAAAATTTTTATGATTTTTTTGTCGTTTGGTTGATATTTGCTAGAAATCTTTTCCCACATGTGTGGAGCCCCTAAACTTTAGGGCCTAAAGTGTGGGGCCCTGTTCGGCCGAACATGTTGAACATGCCTCAATCCGGCCCTGCCTACAATTCCGAATGCAGTTAAATTGCAATGAATGTCAATCATTTTGCAATATTGCTTATAACTTAGAAATAGCACAAGCAGAAGATTCCGTTCTATTTATGCTCACATGTCTTGAAAGGTAACATCGAGATTACCGTTTCGACACAGCACCATTCTGACCAAATGCAAACCAGCGGCTATATTAAATTATATGTAAAATATAATATTATATACACATATATACTAATATTGGTTGAAACATTCGATTGTGCTGACCATTTGAGCTTAGAGCACTTGCTTCAGTCCGTGCACAGATATCGATCGTGCGACTTATTCTGGATATGATTGCCAATTTGTTATCAAAACAATGTAGGTTACATCAAACGTAAGACCAGAATCAGAGACGCATGTTGTATCTGAAATTAAATTCTATATTTTAATTATTCTAACGGCAATGAATTTAATTCAGATGCAGATGTTCAAGACCACCCACAGTGATTGATCCTCATCTGAAGTCTGTAAACAAGAAAGTATCTATTTATCGTACCGATAATGACTTCAAAATGGATAGATATGCATAGGCCTACGCCTGACTCCCAAAATTAGACCTTGAGGTATGTAGCAATTTTGAAACTTATGAAAATAATAATAATCATAACATTCAGCTGAACGACTTTTCCACCTGTTGGAGTGATAATAATAATAATAATAATAATAATAATAATAATAATAATAATAATAATAATAATAATAACAATGCGGTGGCATTCCGCGGCTCGTTTCCCGCACTGGATTTCAACGACGACTAGGTGCCGTTCCAGATGTTTTTATCTTAGCATTAGGGTGTAAGTCCCTGAGGGATCATAAGTACCTCGGGGCAAAAAAAAAATAAACTAATAAATAAATAATAATAATAAATAATAATAATAATAATAATAATAATAAAATACACTCATCTCGCAACCGTCCATCACTTTGTTCCTTTGGCCTGCGAAACCATGGGCCCGGTGAGTGATGAAGGCATGACCTTTCTTTTATCCTTGGGACAGAACCTCAGCGCCATTTCTGGAGACGCTCGCGAGACGTCTTTCTTATTTCAACGTCTTTCTCTTACAATCCAGCGATTTAATGCGGTGGCATTCCGCGGCTCGTTTCCCGCACTGGATTTCAACGACGACTAGGTGCCGTTCCAGATGTTTTTATCTTAGCATTAGGGTGTAAGTCCCTGAGGGATCATAAGTACCTCGGGGCAAAAAAAAAAAAAAAAAAAAAAAAAAAAAAAAAAAAAAAATAATAATAATAATAATAATAATAATAATAATAATAACAATAATAATAATTGCAGTACCTGAGGGATCCTAAATACCTCGGGGCAATTTTTTTTAACAGAAAAAATATATAAAAAAAATAATAATCTATATAAATAAAAACATAAAAAGTTTCCGTGCGTAATCAAGGATCTCGGAAACTTCTTGACCAATTGCTTTGAGAATTTTCGCAAAACGTTCCATTCGAATACGAGCGGGTTTATATATGCTTTTTTGGAAAAAGCGCCATCTTCTCGACAAAAGAACTTTGCATTCGAATCGGCCGATTTCGATTTCAATTTTCACACATCCGTCCGTCGATTTGCATTCCAATGCGGCCGTGTTTTTATGGCGCATTTCCGCGCGTGTTCTTATGGCGCATATGTAGCTGACGGTTTGTACAAAATCAAGGATCTCGGAACGTTATTCACCGATTGCATTCCAATGTTCACACAACGTTCCATTCGAATTCGAGCGGACGGGTTTTTATATGTTTTTTTGGAAAAAACACAACTTTGCATTCGATTCCAGCGATTTCAATTTATTTGCATTCGAATGCGGCCGTGTTTTTATGGCGCTTATCCGCGCCTGTTCTTATAGCGCATATATCTATGTAACTGTCGGAAAGGGAGGGGTGAGGGAGGAATGGAGGGGAGGGAGCGGGAGGAAGAGGGAGGAGAGGAAGCGGACGGGATGGAGGGTGGGAGGGACGGGAAGGTATGGAAGGAGGGAAGGGACGGAGGGGATGGAGGGACGAAGAGATGGAGCGGAGGAAACGGTAGGGAGGGAAGCAGTGAGGCAGGGGAAGGGAGGGAAGAAAGGGAGGGGAGGGGAGGTATGAATGGTCAGAGGAAGGAAGATATAGGGAGGGAGGGCTGGACGGTCTTTTCAGCCACAGCAACGCGTGGCCGGGTACAGCTAGTAACTTTAATAAAAATGATGCCGCTGCTGATGATGATGTCGACGACGATGATGACGACAATGATGATTCTACATGTATACAACAATCATGAATATAATATAATATTATGATCTCAAGGGGCATCTTAAGATGGAATAATGCGTTCGCCTTGCTTGTCATTTCTGCTATAGGCTACTGGTTTGGTTTAAAGAAACGATTTCTCTTGGTTGAGTGTGGCTGAGCAAATTCTATTTCTGTTTTAGGTGTGTGAACTATCGGAAACGACTAGCACCAATTTGGCCGCATCGGAATGAAACTCGTTTTTTCTTCTTGATATGAACTTTCATTTATATTTTCAAATTTTTATTTAGCTCATGCTTATCAATGGAGCTCATACAAAAACTTTGAAGATAAATAAATGTTTTTGGCTCTTAATTAAAATGCACGAAGGTAATTAAATAATTATTAGTTAATTAGTTGAACCAAAGAGCGCCCAAAAGCCAAAGTAAATAAAATTATGCGAAATACTCATACATAGACCTACACAGTATACGCTATGCATAACAATAACCTATAGGTTTAATTAGGTTACGCATAAGCAGTGTATACATTTTCATATCTACGTATAGGCCTAAAAGACTTGCTCTGTGGTTTTGGTGCTGACACGACTTAATACTTCAATAAATATAACCTAATTATAATAATTTCCTTATTCATAAAATTTGGCAACTCGGTTCTGTGGCTGCCCCAATGCAATTGTATTGCATCTGAGAATTTGTAAAGTGCCTCTAGTAGGGTGAACCGTTCAAAAGCGCGGCACCCCGTGCATAGAGCCCCGTATCGCAGTAGGCCCTATCTGAGGAGAGAATGTAGAAGAGGTAGTAATGTAGAGCGAACAGAAGGGTAAAGTATATTCAAAAATTGAAGCAAATGATAGACAATGAGCCATAAATAAAATTTCTGAAATAAATAAATAAATAAATAAAAAGCAGTTCTAGTCCAGGGGACCAAGAGGTCAAGTCTATGCATCTATAAATGTAAGCCATTAGTCTGTTTGGCTTGATGCCATTTAACATGTTCACTGTGTCACGACAAGGATGATTTGCCAGCGATATCCTTTCTAAACCCCAATTGATCGTCTCCAACCACTTGATTGCCTATGTCTTGCTCGCACTGCCGTTGCTTGCATTTTTATCATGACTTTTCACAGTTCGCATGCAACGTCCCGCGAAAGGAGGAAGATTTTGAGAAGAGAGAAGGAAGAAGAGTGACTGCCATGATGGAACTATTCGTTCGTTTTTAAGGTATATCTACAAACATCCTCCTGCCACAATTTAGCAACAAGCAAAATAAATTTAATGTTGACATGTCCAATTTGTCCATCCCCCAATAACGTCACAGCATAATCGTGCTCATGATACATGCCTCGCGATATGGGTTATTCGTAATATGATTCCCGCCGTCCTCGACATCCCCGGAGTCGCCACTTCCGGATCATCGTTCGAAGAGGCCACGTGTTGCTGTGGAAGGTTCCTAGAGATACAGCGAGGAAAGGAGGAGGCGACCTCTGAATTCGAAACCCACGGAATCGAGGGCGGCCAAAATCTCTGCTCCCTAGCTCGTTATATGAAATTAGAGCTTTGCTAGATAACCTTTCACTCCGTCGTAGAATACCAGGATTGGCCGGAAATGACCGGTCCCAAACTTTCTCCCAGACCGATGGTCGAGTGGCATACGTTTCATATAAATAATGCAGCGCATCGCAGTAGTCCCTATCTGAGGAGAGAAGGAAGAAAAGGCAGTAATGTAGAGAGAACAGAAGGGTAGGCCTAAAGTATATTACAAAATTGAGGCGAATGATCGACAATGAGCCATAAATAGCCGTGTCAAGTAGGCCTATGTCAACGTCATATCTGCGACAGTGGAACTAAGTCCAGGGTTCAAATCCATTTCCACAGCAAGCTTCGGGATTAGCGATGATTCCAGTCTTTCTAAACGGAATACAACTTCCGACAGTGCTTCCCTAACATTAGACTGTACAGCCGAGATTTCCTCTCTGACATTTAATTGCACCGATGAAATAGCATCTCTAGTTTCCCTAGCCTGCGACTGTATAGCCGACTGCATAGAAGTCATGGCTTCTTGTGCACTCTTAGCATTAGTCTGCATTGACGAGTGCATAGAGGTTATGGCCTTCATTACAACCTCCAATGATGAGGGAGGCCAAGACGGTTGTGAATGAGTGGCAGCCCTGGAATCTTCCATAGCTCTATACCAGTTACTTTTATCCATAATGCTATCAATGATCAAAGTCAGTAAGTTTAATTAAACCTTCTTATGTTTCAAAAAGACATTCAATGAAAATTCAAATACATGCAATTCAATACAAACACACTTCCATCGGAGTAGGCCTAAATTAATCTCCGATTTACGCTCAGGACACTCAGCCAATTTAGAAATAGCCCAAAGTAAATCTAAAACCGATCGTCTCAAATTTCCAATAAAGCGTACCTTATTTCCGGAGAAATGGGACAACGACGACAGAGCACGAAGAATGGCGACGATGTGTGAAGTTCCAGTGAAAGCGACGATAATACAGGAAATGCGACGATAATGTAGCCAGTGGCGTAACTACGGGGGGCAAGGGGGGCAGCCGCCCCCCCCCCCAAATGAAAGGGCTGCCCCCCAGCTGCCCCCCCAATCCCTGCGTTTGTTTTACTTTTTACTCTTACGAGTGATAAAGAATTAAACAATGTTATATAATTTCAGACTTATTTTATTTTTTATACAACTTCCTGTACAATTTCTTATAGGGTGGGTGATGGGAAAGTGGGACAGGCCACTATAGTGCACTGTGGGACAGACAAGCTAGTGAGGCTTGCTTGCGTATTATGTGCAATACTGTTATACATCCAAAATCTAAAAATACATAGTCTATGGCAATATACCGATGCCGATGCACGCTTTAATTGCCAACGGTAGCCACCCCATCATTTTAAGCTGCCACCCCACTGCCCCCCCATGAAAAAATAACTGGCTACGCCACTGAATGTAGCGCCCGAATGAGATCAGCTGGATCCGACGCCGCTGATTGACCGCAATGACAGATGGCGCTGAATAAGTAATCCCACAGAAGGACGCCACATAGGCCAGAATGCAGCAAAGATATAAAATTTCAACCGATTTGAGACAGACGCCCTTAGACCGCAGATTTCAACATCGAACACCTCGCAAAACGATTTCGAGTGAAAGGAATAAATTCGCTCCATGCGAAACGAATAGGCCTCCATCCAGAAGTGAACCGACGCGAAGATCCACAGACAGAACTCACAGCGTTGACGATTCGATGCTCGCTCCGAACAGAGAAGGTTAATATAAAATCGACCTCTTGTCGAAAATGAATCACCAGCAGAAATAGGTTTTAACCAGAACCGATCGACGACGCAATAACTTGTGCAGCGGGCGCCGTATCCTGGCCTCACTTCACTAAAACGCTCGCCTCGAACTAGAAAACTTCCATCGACAAAGATACGTCTACTTTTTGTGAAATTCTGACCGTTTCTCTTTTTGCCGACGGCGCCGTCGCGTGCTCTTTTTACAGCGTCCTCGTAGGCGCCGCGTACTGTCGTGCTGAAAGAAACCCACACGTACAAAAGTAGGCGCCAAATCTACACCCACGTGAACCCTCGTCTCTATCTTTCCTGTCTGTCTGTCGCTACCTGTCTTTGTCTCTCTCTTTTCCTCTCAAAAAGCGCCACCTGACGTCGCACACGTGCGTCTCCCCTTCCCTTCAATGCGCCGATTAAACCGTGTGAAAACATTGCGATTTCAACACCTGCAGGCCTGAGAGAAAAGATCACATGAAACAGTCAACCTGTGTTTGACGACTAGGCGCTTCTATACGCCGGCAGCGTGTCCTTCTCTGCCCGTCTCATGTACGTCTTCATATCCTTCTCCTATCTCTCCCTGTATCAGCGTCTGTCTGCGCGACTAGGTCGGTCGTGACAATCGCCTGTCCGGCTAGATGTAGGCCTACGTCTCCTTCACTCTCTCTATCAAACATGCTTAAAGCTGAAACCGTGGGATAATTTCCTGACAACCGGCGTTCTCTTTGAAGTCGAGGCGACGACCGAAACGTGGGAAAGTTTGCCCGACATCGATCGCTCTCCGACGACGACAGCGACCGCCCACTCAGCAATCGCAGCGTCGACAGAGGTCGCTAAGCATTAAAACGCGGCGGAAGTACAAAAATGCAAATGACCGAACTCAAACCAAAAAGGGCAACCAGAAACCACAACCCAAGTTGCAGGCGTTACAGTAACACCCGGCAGTGCTCACTACTTTGATAGCTAGTCCATGCGATATTTGAGAGGTGTCAAATAATTCCTTTCCATTATATATAAATCATATATAATTATATATCCAACATATTAGTACATCGATGTAAATGGATTGCAAATGTCATGTCATGTCACTACGCCGACGTCGCATCGCGACGGTAGGATGCATGAGTGGACCAATTTACTCCAGCAAGATCTGTACTTTACCGTCCTCAATAGCGTCGCTCCCGATAGACCAGTCCACAACGTGATGTTATCGAGCCAGCACATTCTAGGTCTACCGCGGCTACGAACACCCTGCACCAATCCTGTCATGACACTATTTTCAGTATTGTCCTGCTGTCGCAGGATATGACCAAGGTATCGTAATTTCCGGGTTTTGACATGGCCTAGTAACTTGCATTTTGTTCCTGCTAATTTGTAAACTCGTTCATTAGTCAACATTTCTGTCCATGAAATACGTAGTAGGCTAGTTTCCACATGCATTTGCTTTCGAAAGTTTGTATAATTCTTTCCTCCTCCTTCTTTATTGCAAATGGGGTTGTAATAAATCCACACATGATGCGAAAATCGAAATTGATATTTTCATCACCGGTCCGTTGCTTCCCCCCCATCCTCCCTATCCCGTACGACATCTAGAGCTCACATGAGATTTTCTCATTATGGTCGTCATATAGGCCTACGTTCACCATAGTGACTTTGCTGCTTTTCATTAATAGCCTATTCAACATCCAAATTGACACATTAATAACTTCCGCGTCTCTTAGAAATGCACTAGTCTATAGGAATTTTCGCATAAATAAGTTTGATAAGAAATGAAACGTTATTAAACCTATCTGTACGAATACGTGGGCTTAAAGATGTATGGCGGCAATAATGATTTCTCATATAGAGAAATAAATCGTTTTCGCTGAATAATTAAATCGTATTATTTCCTGTTGTTGGCCATTAAAATGCTGTCAAATTCATTCATTCATTGGATGCATTTATACAGCGCCTCTTCAAGGGGGCTACTCAGAGGCGCTCCCAACCTCAGCGCGGCCAAATAAAACTGTCTTAAGATGAGAGAGGAAGCCTGAGAAGAATTTTTACAAAGAGAGCGGATGGTCAGAGGAAGATCATTCCAAGGTTGAGTGTCCTACCACCGAGAAAGCACGTTGCTGCATAGTGGAAGTTCGAGCAAAAGGGACTGAGGGCAGACTTTGTTCAGTCGAACGAATGGAGCGGAAATGACTAGAACTAAGAGTAGGGCTACAGAGCTCACAGGTAGGCAGAAGCAAGGTCTAGCATGCATCGCCAGCCTAGAGTTGTAAAGATCCTATACTCAATTCGCTGCTTGAGTGGAAGCCAGTGTAGAACGACACAAATATAGCTGGAGATGTGATTGAATTTCGGTATATGCGGCCAATAAGGCGGGCTGCAGAGTGCAGGACGCGGTGCGTGGACGATTGATCACCGGATGGTTGATCACCGGACGGTTGATCACCGGACGATTGATCACTGCGGACTTTTGATCATCGACCGTTTGATCACCGGACGATTGATCACCGGTCTAGTGGTCACTGCAATAGTGAAATTTATTAACTGAGGATGAAAGAGAAATGTCGTAATTTGCACTAGTACAGATAAACATTTAAATAAAACGATATGACACAGACTCAATCTACCACATAATGTATTAAATTTGTGAATGAAATTATAAGAAGGGAAAATGTGAAAATATACTGAAACGGCTGTCAAGCGCTATTAAACAGGTTTGGTAACTAATCAGATAAATCTTCAACTACACGCAAGTAGGCTAAGTAAGAGCATTTGTTTGTCCTTTTTGCAAAACCCTTTATATACAACAACAAGCACTGAGGGTTTGGGGTAAAGCATAAGACAAGCACAACAGGTCTACTTTGACTTAACACATTGTTAGACTGCGATAGGCCTTTAATCGTCACGAACAAAAGACGTTTATTTGGAATACGTAGGCCTACTTAATATTCTGATGTGCTATTTGCTGTGTGTACATTTATAAGAATAACAGAAGCCGACGATGTTTATCTTTACTGGCGGGCCATTCCACGGTATTCAAAATGTTACGGACTCTACATTTCGGAGACTTTGAGCCTCTCATACAGAGAGATGACAACTGTTTAAATTATTTAAATATTTTTCCCAGATGCCGCTTCAATCATAGACTAGTTTGGTATTAGTTAGACTTTGCTGGCTGTGATGTATCATTTTTGGTGAATTAAAATGTTTGCGTTACGGACTCTACAGAAAAGTTCCCTCAACTTTTTTGATGATTGAACTATCTTGATTTCCTGTGAAGTTATAATATACAAATTCTTTTAAGACACAACCTTAGATTTGCCAGCCATTTCTGTTGATATAGTCATAGTTGCATTTCTTTTTTTTGATAAGTACTGATGTTGAGCACTCACTTAATGAACACACTATGCGTTACGGACTCTACGTTACGGACTCTACAGTTATGGATCATAAACAAAAACTGATTAATATCCATGAAAACAGTTAATTTATACTTTTTATAGCAATTATTTTCATCATTTCAATTGCTTGCAAGGTACTACGGGAAGTTTCAGAGCTCAAATTGAACAAATATGGTGTTTTATTGTCACCAACAATCAATGGAATGCTTGTACAGTTCAAAGATCTGTAATGTTGAAGCTCTTAATGTTTCAGAAGCTTAGGTCATTCTGTAACACTAGTCACAGGGTCAATGAACTTGAAAAGACCTCTTTCATCTTTTGCTGCAGGTGCATAGCTTTTCAACAATCCGATCATTCCATAATAATTCCATGTTATCCACATTATTTATTGCTCAGTGGAGAGAGCACTGGTCGATAAACTGAGAGTCATTATCGCGACCCGGGTTCAAGCCTCGCTCAGGGCAAACATTTATTTGAATTTCTGTTAGCTGCCAGTGGCGCTTTCTGTTGTGTTGTCTGCCTCGGGTCTGTTGAAAATAAGATCACCCCTCCCACTCCTGGCTTGGCCGAATCAGGAGCGTTCCAGCACTTAGGCCATTAGTGTTAAGTAACCGAGCCGACCTGCGTGTCGTGTGAAGCTTGCCGTATTTCGTATAACTTGTACGGGTAATCGTTCTGCGGTCTGTCAGATTGAATGTCAATAAACGAATATTATATATATATATATATATATATATATATATATATATATATATATAGGCCTATATATATCAATAACTGGTCAATTCTGTCTGGAAAGTAGAGCAGATTGCCCAATTTGTCATTCACAACATGCAGTATTCACCTTTGTAGCTTAGTCTTGTTTCAGTTAGCACTAGTCTTCTTCTGGGCACATGGACCAAAATTTAGACAAACCAATTTTTACACCTTATCCAGTGCAAAAATCTGGTTTACTTAGAAGGTTGAGGAGCACCACCCGCTTCTCGTGGCGCTCTCGCCCTAGACTTGCTCTGAGTTAAACACTTATAAACTCTTGCTTTCTTGAACATATACAGCTCATGGTCTAAAAAAATCATGATTCTGATTCTGTAAGTACTGGTACTTGAATATGATTCTGTAAGTAGGTGCAGATTCCATGGCACGAAGTACATTGTTGTAGACTTTCTGCCTGTGCTCTCCACATGTTCTTTAACTGTTTCCACCATTTCTATGAATAATCGAGGAAAATTAACTAGCATGGGCCTACTATTCATTTAAATTATTGATTACGTAACCTTGTTTTAACAGCGTTTATAAATCAATATAAATGCAATGAATATAATAATAAAACGCATAGATACATCATTACATCATGCTATATGTTGATTTATGTGTGTTAGATGTCAGCTAAATAAAATCTCTAAATGTCTTAAAGTTGACTAATTCTATGCTTTCCACATGGTAGCTTAGAAAGTGATGAATAAAAGGAATCATTTAAACAAGATACATGTTGAATGTTTAGCTTCCATGCATAATTTCTGGCAATTTTAGCCATTATCTCATGAGCTGAATTTGTGCTTGGTAGAGTCCGTAACGCTTTTTGTAGAGTCCGTAACGATATTCAACTTCGCATAAAAATTTTTAAAGCAACATTAGGAAAAGTAATCTATGCTTACTCAGTAGCCTACAATGGGGAATCAGAGGAATAGAGATAACAAGTTTGCTGCTCAATTCGAAATGCCTGCAAAACAAATCAGAAGCCCCAGAATGTTACGGACTCTACAACTCATGTTTTGCCCGAGCAAATCTGGACACAAGATGAGGTGAATTTTTGGTCACGAAGTATTTATCACTTACTCTCACCATGGTCATGATGTCCAGCTAAAAATATTCGACATTGGATTTACATTAGAAATTTAGCATTTAAAAATTGCATGTAGAGTCCGTAACGCAAAAAAATCAATTAGCCACTTTGAAGCAAAGTCGACACAAAACGATAAGTGCAGAAAGACAAATTCTTTTGGAATCTTATACTAGAACCATCTAGCTATAACAGAAATTAATAACAATTTATAATTCCAATATTTTTTATTGACCCTTCATGGACTCCAATACCGTGGAATGGCCCTGGCGGTAATTACGACATTTCTCTTTCATCCTTAGTTAATAAATTGCAGTGACCACAAGACCGGTGATCAATCGTCCGGTGATCAATCGTCCGGTGATCAATCGGTCGATGATCAAACGTCCGCAGTGATCAATCGTCCGGTGATCAACCGTCCGGTGATCAACCGTCCGGTGATCAATCGTTCTAGAGTCCAGGACGCGATCAAGGCAACTTCAGACAGGCAATTGGTGGGCCAGCCCTCAGAGAGAGAGAGAGAGAGAGAGAGAGAGAGAGAGAGAGAGAGAGAGAGAGAGAGAGAGAGAGAGAGAGAGAGAGAGAGAGAGAGAGGAGAGAGAGAGGGAGATACAGAGAGACTCTGAGAGAGAGAGAGACAGAGAGAGACAGAGAGAGAGAGACAGATAGAGAAACAGAGAGAGACAGAGAGAGAGCAGCAGAAGTAGTCAAATATTTAGAACACGTCGATTTTAGAGCCTCAATAAACCACTCAAAAATGATAATAATTCAATACTTTAATTAGGCTATTAATTTCTTCAACCATAAAGACGTTTGGAGACAATAATTATGAATTCTTCACAAGAGAAGTAAATCGCTTTCGGTGTATAATTAATTCGTATCATTTCCCCGTTGGACATTCAAATGCTGTCAAAACATATAGAACAGATCGATTTTAGTGCTTCATTAAACCATTCAGAAATGTTAACGCAATACTGTAATTATTAATTTCTTCAACTATAAATAACGCCGCATAGTGACTGCAGTAGAAACCTTCTGAAGAGATTTGCAGTTGTCAACATGGCCGTCTTCTACCTTCTTTGTTTCATTGCCTTCATGGCGCATGATCATGCAAGAAGTCTTGTGACGGCGGGTGATGACTTTCGATGCAAAGTGATCAGTAGGGCTGTTGGTAAGAAGTCCTGGAGGGTAGACAATGTTCTGAAGACAATCCAGTGGTACAAACCTAAAGATCAACCCACTGAGATTCGAAGCTGCGCCGTAAGTATTCGCTAGACTGTTCAAACGATAGTAAGTATTACAATAATTAGAGCATTATTTATAATTATAGTTGTGAATAGTGCAAAGTCATCATAGGCCTTTTGAGGCGGCAGCGGTCAGGTGGGCAAGTGTTGAAGTGCCCCAATTTCAGGCGTTTACCTGGTAAGTTTTTCGGGCAAGTTATCCCAGTTAAAATATTAAACAAACTACTTGAAGCCATAGATGTAAAAAACGATGGAAACCGAATAAAAAATAAAAAAAAGTTGTTTCGAACAAAAACGGAAAAAACGACAAATAACGGAAAGTGAAAAATAAATGGACTTTGTTACATCTTGTACTACAAGTCAAAATTGAAAACCTTGTTTATGCAATTTAATTTTATTCAACGAGCAAATAACCAGGGATGGGCAAATTACAGGGCAACATGTAATTGAGTTACAAATTACCAATTACTGGAGAAAATGTAATTGAATTACAAATTACAAATTACTTTAAACCAGACCCTCAAATTACAAATTACACATTACGTAATTTCAATTACATCAATTACAAATTGCTTTGTGGCTGAAATCCTTGGAATAAAAAACTCAGGCAGGAAGTGCATGCCTTTTTTCCTATTTCTATGTGCATTATTATTTATTGTGTAAGAAAAATTAATGTCTATTTAAATATCTTTAAGAAGCAGCAGCTGTTCAAACAATTCAAACCGTCTGTTGGGCCTTACAATCATGCCTGTAAAAACTAAAGAGCCTCTCTTCTATTGCAGACCAAGGCATGGCAGCATTAAATTGTATAAACAATAATTTGTTAGCAGTTGGCTGGCAATGAGGCACTACCAGTTCCATTTCTGCCATCTTCTATAGCCTATGCTGCAAGATTTCTAAATCGTTTTTGTTTCTGCTGGTCGACTTTGTGGTCACTGCACACGGCACACTAAAACCATAAAGTTCTTCATCTTCATCTCCTTCTTTATGATCACTAGATTCTCAATATTTTGTTCGCTACTGGTGGCATTTTCAGATATTGTTACTAGCAATTTGTATATATTCCTTTAGTTTGATCTGCAATTTGTGCAGTCAGCCAGCATGACTTAAAATATGGGTGAGTCACTGTTGCAAGGATCGCTTGATTCACCAAAGAATCTTAGCATATTCATATCCAAAGTAATTTGATTTTGAGGAATGTAATTGAAATTACAAATTACAGGGGAAAATCTAATTGAATTACAAATTACAAATTACTTTGATGCAGAGCTGCAAATTACAAATTACCAATTACAATATTATTGTAATTTAAATTACGTAATTTCAATTACTCATTTAAATTACTGCCCATCCCTGCAAATAACACAGCTTACCTGCTAGCAAATAACACAGCTTACCACGTATCTCGTTAGTAGCTACTATCTCACACACCTCCATGGATAGGGATAGTTGAAATTTTCTGGTTTTTTATTTTTGCTGGTTCAAATTTCACAGTAGCATTTTGGTTTTAAAAAAATTGCCAAAAATCGCAGTAAGCTTTCACGAGCTCAAAATTGCGGCATTTCGTGACAGACAAGAAAATTTAACAGCATTGAAGCCAAATTGCCACACATCAGAATTCACGATTTCCCTGAATTCGAAAATTTCTACTATCGACACAATCTTGCGAATATCAAAATTCAACGTTACTTGAATGGTGCTCTTCTGCAGTTGCAAACCACCGTGCAGCTATACACGGTGTTCTGCAACTGCAAAAGAACACCGTTATCGAGACATTGGTAGGCGCAAACAGTGCAGAGGAGAGAAATTGCTGGTCACTAGGCAAAGCTGTCACTGGTCCCTGTGAACTAGAGCCTACTTTAAGGGCTCCGGCTGATTGTATTTAGGCCCTACATGTATAAGTGTCAGCAATATTACACCTTGAAAGGCATAAATAAAAACTTTGCATATAGCCTACAACCACCCAGCCTTTCCGAAAAAGTAGGCCTAGTTGAGCCCCACGGTATTTATTATTATTATTATTATTATTATTATTATTATTATTATTAATATTATTATTATTATTATTTTTATTATTATTATTATTTTAGTTTAATGGTAACAAAAACTGATAGACACACCGCTATCAGGTACAAAAGGCAGTTTATCAAATACAATATAATACCTATTGCCCTGCCGACCTTTCTCCGCAGAACTGTAAGGCGCAAGGACAGAAATTATGCTGTTGTTGAGACATCAGTAATTGGGCCTATAGGCCTAAGTGCACGACGCTAATAATTCTGCAGTTCTTCGGACAGAAGTAATATCTTGAGCAATACTACTAGAATTTTCCCTACGCCTATGAGTGTAATATTTTCAGTGCATAAGTATTTCAAGATTTTGTTGTGGCAGTTTAATGATTGGTTTCAATGGCCAGTGATTAATTTTCGCATTGAAAAATTTAGGTTTCACGGAATAGGATCTGGGTGCGATTATTAATTTTTATATCCTACTAGCTGTACCCCGCAACGCGTTGCTGTGGCTGTAAAGACTCTCCCTCCCACCCTCACTCCCTACTTCCCTTCCTCTGTCTCCCTTCCTGCCTCTGTCCTCCCGTCCCGTCCCCTTCCCTGCCTCACACCCTCCTCCCGTTTCCTCCATCCCTCTTCCTCGCTCTCTCCGTCCCCTTTCTCCCTCCCTCTTCCTCCCGCTCCCTCCCTTCCACACTCACTCCTCTCTTCCTCTCCTTTGCCCATCCCTGTCCGTACGTCCGTTGTCCGTCCGTCCGTAAAACTCCGAGATCCTTGATTTTGTAAAAATCGAGATCGGTCAAATCGTTCGCATAGTTGTATTTTTTGGTCGAAAAGATCGCGCTTTTTACCAAAAGGCATTATAACAACCCGCTTATGTTCGAATGGAACGGTTTGCGAAAATCTATATAAATAAAAATGTAAAACGTTAGTTTTTGTTAATGTAGAAATCAACAGCTAGATAAATATATGCGCTATAAAAAAGAACGCACGTAGCCTATATGTGCTATAAATAGACGGCCGCAGTCGGAAGCAACATCGGTTTGAAATTGAAATCGAGATCGGTCAAATCGTTCGCATAGTTGTGTTTTTTGGTCGAAAAGATTGCGCTTTTCCCCAAAAGGTATTAATACAACACGCTTATGTTCGAATGGAACGGTTTGCGAAAATTTTGAAAGGAATCGGTGAAGAACTTATCGAGTTCTGAGGCCACAAAAAGTAACGTTTTACATTTTTATTTATATAGATAGGGCCTGACTGACGGATACAGCGAACTGAAGAGAAAAGCACAGTGAAGAGAAAAATGGCGTCATTGGAAGTTGAGACCTGCCGATGGGCAGAGACCTTGAAGATATCAAGATTGTCAAGACATCAGCCAAATTTGGCAATCTGAATAAAAAAATTTGATTCCATTGTGATACAGTGGGTCATTCCAAGCATGTCACACTAAATCGTTTCGCGATATGATAATCTGACGGGGACAGAAGATTGTTGGTCTAATACCGCATCATAATTTCGTACATTAGCCTGTACATGTAGGCCTATCTCGCAACAAGAAAAGTATGAACACAAACAGTTCGTGAGACTGAGACAACCACTATGATTAAGGTAACTTGGGGTTGCATGGACCCTGGGGTAATGTGGACCATCGTGAGAAAACAACTATTGCAAGCAACCACTCGCATTTAATTAAGTTGATATGTTTGAATTTTTTTAAAGCGCAAGTTGATCGTACGGGTCCACCGGACGTTGCTTGGCCAATTCTCGAATTAAAAATGATATCACATATCTTCTTCTTCGTGTTCTCTGCCCTCATGCAGGCAGGTTCGTATGTCCAGTGACGCCATTTCTCTCTGTTCTGAGCTTCTCTCTTCAGTCCACTGTATCCATCCTCCTCTGTCAGCATCCAGTCCAGCAACATTGTTCTTGGTCTACCTCGCGTCTTTTCCCCTCCATTCTTCCCTCAATGATGTCTCTTAGTAGGGTGTCGCTCCTTAAGATGTGTCCTATCCATTTCTTCTGCCGTCCACGTATAGTTCCCATCAGTGATCTCTTTCTTCCACCAGCTGTAAGATTTCCTCATTCGTTCTTCGCTCAACCCAGCTGATTCTATCACAAATGAAGCTCCTCAATTGTTATCATTCTGTTTCTGACATTTTGTCAACCGCCATGACAACGAGTCGCAGGCGTCGGAAACGGTCGGATATATGCAACCAATATATCATTTTTTCTCAAATATCGCGCTTTGGAGACGATTATATTTCCATGGAACGTGAGCGATACCATGTTGTTTATCTGTGGCTAAAATCGTAGCCCATGTTTGGTGTTGTATGGATCCACGGTCCATGGAACCCATGCATGATGAGAGTATGCAATTCGAAGAATACCACGGGGCAATGGTCAGTGGACAGCATGGAGGAAGCTGTCTTAGCAGTCCTGAAGAGTGACGGTCTGCTGAGAACAGTTAGTTCTTCTAAACAGTGTGCGTACCACAAAATGCGCTTGAAGAATAGATAGCTGGAGACGATTCGGCACCATTGTTCCTGAAACGCCGCTAAGAGTTGTATCCAAACCCCGTAAGCTGTGTGGCCTCGATGCATTATAAATACTATACACTTGTTTATGGAATCATCTTAAATAGCTAGTTCAAATTTCAATTGAACAGTGTGGTGCTGCGAACCATGGATTGGGTGCTGTCAGCAGAATCGATGCAGTTTTTCGAGGTGCTGTAATTTCTAACAACGTCTGCTCTGGATGTCCTGGAGTTGAAGAAGCAGAGTCGGCATACAGATTTTCCATGAAAAGTCCCAGGGGTGGAAATGTGGGGAAGACTTTTGGACCATGCAAAGGAATAACAGTTTACAGGTATGAAAAATAGCGAAACTAATAGGTCTACAACGCCCGCGCTGCTTTGTCTCGAAGCCGGAATCTCTAGATATAGGTCAGGCAACTAGCCTATTTACTAGAGAGTGCTGGTTCTTACACAATGGTCGTCGCAATAGCCAATCACGTGAAGCGGAGAGCGCTGTGTTTCCGAGCGTTATGAAAGAACCTTGAGCAAGGTATTCTCGCACAGTAATTGCTCAGCACTATCGATGTTCTGACCGGTAGGCCTATCCGTTCAATACCGCGCACACAATATCGCGATGTTCACTACCGCGCACGATCATTACCGCGCACGATCATTACTGCGCACGATCATAATCGCATACAAATATTTCAATATCCATCCAGCTTCTATTTCTTATCTAAAAATACCTTCATCCAGCTTCTATTTCCCATGCGTTATTTTCATCAATCCAGCTTCTATTTCATATCTAAAAATACCTTCATCCAGCTTCTATTTCTCATGCGTTATTTTCATCAATCCAGATTCTATTTCATATATAAAAATACCTTCATCCATCTTCTATTTAAGCGGTGTCACGACAACTGTTCTACAGACAACTCGTCAAACGACAACTGGTCTACAGACAACTGGTCCAGCGCTTGAGAAATGGAAGCTGGATTAAATTATTTTAAAGAAGAAATAGAAGCTGGATCGATGAAAATAACAAAACCGAATCAAAGTCACGTTGTTCATCTTAATTAAACTCCTATAATGTAATGATTCTGACACTTGTTAACTTCATTCTGTGACAGATGTAACTGTTCAAGACGATCCGCCGCAATTGATCCAATTCAGAAGCCAGCGAAAAGGATGGCACCAGCAGCAGTAGTTTATGTGGATCGTTACGGCTACTCTGCATAGTTAGTCTGTAAGAGGCGCTTTATAAACGCGTACAGGCTAAACAATACAATAAAATAAAATACAATACTTCTAAGCTCCAAGACGAAGTCTGACCCTCAACTTCGCGGGTGATTGTTTCTTTTGGCCACATAATGTTCACGGTTGTCATACGAGTTTCTATCGCTGCGACTCTTGCACTCGACCAATAGGCCATCACCGCCTCATTGTGTCTAAGTCTGTTTCTCCATATCTTTCTCCATGTAGTCGGCTTTACCGTATTCAAAATTTGACGTCACGCGTTCTCACCAAACTTAATTTTTTCTTTGGGTTTTCAAATCGTCCTGTGAGTAGTCCGTCCTTTCCTATGCCACTCTTCCAGTAGCCTATTGTGTGAACCTGATGCGTCCCGCGTCTCAACAATGTCCACAAGTGTTTCAATGGTCGTTCATGTAGGCTTTCAAGGCAGCAGCTTCCCTGAAGTCCAAGACCGTTAGGCCGACATAGGCTATTCATTTTGCGCAGCGCAATACAATTCCTGGAGTGCATGGCTCTTTTCCACGGTTCTGCAGATCGAGAGCTTTGAACACTATTCATATCTCTACATTCGAATGATCCCAATCACGGTATCAACACGAAAGCTGACCTTTCTCAATATGACTATTATAAATCTAGTTCTGTAATAAATGCACCGCATCTCTCAGTATTGCATGATTTCAGAATTGGACTTCATTTATAGTTTTCCGCAAGTCTAGTTTGGTTTATAAGAAGAGGCTTCTGCTTCTCGGGATATTGGAGTGTCGGAAATACATTCGTTTATAGGCCTTCATTCCATGTTTTTATAGGTCTTTGAAATGATGGAAACGTTCAGCACCCATTTGCCTGCATCTGAAAGAACTCCTCTTCTGCTTTAAATGAACTTTCATTTGTATTTAAAAAATCTTTTTGCCTTAAGATTATCAATGGAACTTCATAAATAATAAACGTTGAAATTTTTTAATGTTTTAATAAGTCTTTTCATAAAAATGCACGAGCAAGGACAATTTATAGGTTGCTCGGAATAGTTAGAGAGCGCACCAGCAACTACGGTATATAGGCCAGATGTAGCCCTAAATCATATCAAATAGTTATACATATGCAGCATGCATTGCAACATGCGTGCACATTGCACATTGCACATAAACATCTATATAGGCCGATAGTCTGCTTGTTTAAATGTGCATACATAATTCCAACGGCAGCGATTCTCATGGGCGGAGTTTGGTTTCCGTCCTTGGAGGGGCTAAATTGAAGGGACTAAATTTGTTGGGGCTGAGACTTGGACTAGAACGAGCGGCGCCGACAAATATTTTCTTCGCCCAAAAAAGTTTTTTAGTCCTCGAGCTGAAATCTCGCCGAGAAATACTGATTTTCAGGGATAAAAAAAAGTGTATGACCTTTTTTTAGAAATTCGGAAGTTTCGCGGAACCCTTTTTCCCGAACAGATTTCTAGGTCCGCGCCTTCTTGGGGGAGAGGCTAAGTCGAGAAAGGATACAATTTACACGCTAAAAATTAATCTGGGTCTTCTTGGGTGGCTTGGCCACTAGCTCCTGATAAACTCCGCCCATGGCGGTTCTCAATTTGTGGATCGCGACCCCACCTGGTCGCCTTACGATTGGCTAGGGGTTGCCTGAACCCTTCATAAATTTGAAAAGATGTAGCCTACACACGCAATCACAATTTTATCGCCATATATTCCTACGTATTCACTATAGCAACTCAAAATAAATTTCACGTATAGTATACTTTTGCTATGATTCATTCGCTATTGATTGTGGAAACTAATTTAATTTCTGCCATTGTAGATTTCAAATGTAAATTCCACTTTTCCTTTAATAAATAAAGCAATATCCGGTTTGCTCAAAGAATCAGCTAGTGAGGCCTATAGTCGATATTGGAGAAAGCCTTTGGGGAGCATTCAAAATTGTTGGTGGGGTACTGAGATTCTTATACCCCCTCCCATATCTCGGAAATATATAATAAATAGCATTATAAATTTCTACAGCGTCAGACGCTGATTTTTCCAACAACGAGCAATTTTGTTAAGATGACAGACAGAATAAAGTTCTGCCATTAGTGTGCAAATAAAAGTGGTGGTGGTGGTGGTGGTGGCGGCGGTTGTGTTGGTGATGATGATGATGATGATGATGATGATGATGATGATGATGATGATGATGATGATGATGACGACGATGATGTTGATGATGATGATGATGATGATGATGATGATGATGATGATGATGATGATGATGATGATGATGACGACGGCGACGGCGACGGCGACGATGACGGTGAAGACGACGACGACAATGACGATGACGATGATGGCGATGACGATGATGGCGATGACGATGACGATGATGACGATGATGACGATGATGATGATGATGGCGATGACGACGATGATCATGACAATGATGATAGCTATATATAAATTTTCAACATGATTGAATGAATAAACCCTTCGCAAAGGCATATTGCAATGGCCTTAAATCATGATCATCAGAGCAGCAGCAGAGTCAACTGTCACTTGTAGCTAAGATGCAGTCTGATTCGTGTCTGCATTTGACGGCAAATAACCAGGCATTCTTCTTTTATAATTATTGTCTATATATATATATATATATGGACAATATAACAGAAGAACTAGCAGCACTGAACATGGATATGAGAGATGCGGTGGATAAAATCAGAAACCGAGCAAGCTGGCGACAGCATATTGAGGCTTCATCGTTGGCGTAGGACATGCGCCTGACGGAAGAGAGACCAAGAAGAAGAACCAGACATTTATCAAATTTATTATTAATTCTAATAAATGCATTCAATTTCCAGGAACGCCGTTTTTTAGACAAACAAAATGTCTTTAAACACCCTACCACCAAGTGGACACCCTTAAAATGATTCTGGCTGAAAAGTTTCGTGATGACAGTGCTATGGGGATGCTACCATTAGGCTACATTGAGTAAATTCTAAAATTTGTGTAAAAAAACGGCAGGGAATGCTGCTAAATACACCTTAAAAATTATGCGAAGTTCGAAATGTGCTACATTCATCACCGCTCACATCCCATTTCCCCCGTACAACATTATAGCCTAGAGCTCATAATGAGGAAATTTTTCGATTCTAGGACGATTGATCACCGGACGGTTGATCACCGGACGGTTGATCACCGGACGATTGATCACTGCGGACGTTTGATCATCGACCTATTGATCACCGGACGATTGATCACCGGACGATTGATCACCGGTCTAGTGGTCACCACAATTTATTAACTGAGTATGAAAGAAAAATTTCGTAATTACCGCTAGTAAAGATAAACATTGTCGGCTTCAGTTAATTCTTAAATATACACACAGCAAGTAACACATCAGAATAAGCACGCAGCTGTTTATCTGATTAGTTACTAGTTTAATAACGCTTGCCGCTTCAGTATATTTTCACATTTCACTTCTTATAATTCATTACAAATTAAATACATTATGTGGTAGATTGAGTCTGTTTCATACAAATGTTTATCTTTACTAGCGGCAATTACGACTTTTGTCTTTCGTTCTCAGTTAATAGATTCCTATGACCACTATACCGGTGATCAATCGTCCGGTGATCAATCGTCTGGTGATCAATCGGTCGATGATCAAACGTCCGCAGTGATCAATCGTCCGGTGATCAACCGTCCGATGATCAACCGTCCGGTGATCAATCGTCCGCGCACCAATTTTTCATTATGATTGTCATATTATGTTCGCCATGCTGACTATGCTGCTTTTTGATTAATAGCCTATAAAACGAAATTCAAATTGACTCATGAATAACGTCCGCGTCTTTTAGATATCCCAGAGCCCCCACTATTTCTCATAAATAAGACTAATAAGAAATGAAGCGTTATTAAACCTGTCAGTTCGAAAGCGTGGTCCTAAAGTTGTATTGAGACAATAATTATGAATTCTAACATAGAGAAATAAATCTCTTTTCGCCGGATATTTAAATCGTATTAATTCCTGTTGGCCATTCAAATCCTATCTGGAACAGATCGATTAAACCATTCAGAAACGCTAACACAATACTGTCATTATGAGTTTCTTCAACTATAAATAAGGTCACATATATCGAGTGCAGTAGAAACCTTCTGAAGAGATTTGCAGTGGGCAACATGGCCGTCTTCTACCTTCTTTGTTTCATTGCCTTCATGGTGCAGGATCAGGGAGGAAGTCTTGTGACGGCTGAGGACTCTCAATGCAAAGCGATCGCTTGGGCTATTTCAGGAGATGCCTACTGGAAGGTGAGCGATGATCTGAAGAATGTCCAGTTGAGCAAGCCTGAAGGTCGACCCAGTGAGGCTCCAACTTGCTCCGTAAGTATAGGCCAGACAGTGCAAATAACACGCAGTGCTAAATTAGAGCGTTATACGGCTGTGTATGGTGCAGAATTGCAAATGAAATGTGCAATATATTACTAGTGCATGATTATGTATTGCAAAACATTTTTTAGCATTTGATTGACTGGTTTTAATGCCCAATCATTTTTGCATCGAACAATGTAGGTTTTACAGAATAGGACCTGCTTGCGATTATGTTATAATTATTAGGGTCAATTGGTATAATAATATTCGTTTAATTTAGGAAAAGAGACAAACCCAGGTGACATAGCCTACCGCACCCAGTTACACGTCAAAGCACATTAAAAATCAACAACGGCAAAAATATTGTGAACTAACAATGTCTGCAAATAGAACCCTCGGAATAAAATTTCTATCATCTTTAAATTGTAGAACAAAAAGATGCAGTCTATAGGGCCCAACTTATAGGTGGTTTTTGCTAGAGGTGGGAAAAAGCTCCTCAGGACGTAATTGACATTTAGCATTACATTACGAAGCAGCCCAGCATCTGCTCCTGCAGCTAACTTCTGTTACCATGGGCGCCCGCACATAGGGGCAAGGGGGGGGCACTTGCCCCCCCTGGAAAATTGAAACCCATTTTTCTAACTACTACTTTTGGGGGTTTAAGAAATTTCTTCCCATTAAAATACTACTGTTACGAATGATACACTTCAGTGAAAGTCAGAAATTTAAGTAATGAAATCTCTTTAGAAATGAAGAAGCTCTTAATTTTCTGCCTTGCATTTTTTCAAGCTCTTCAATGCTGAAAACGGTAACAATGACTTTTAGCCCTCCCATGGGTGCCCATACAAATAGTATTCCTATGGATTATGGTCTGCTTGTCTGGAATCTCGCTGTAGGCTAATGCAATTTTTCACAACTACACAAAAATTAATTATCAATAAATTACACTGATGTAAAAATTTGAACTTTATCAACAGCTCATTGAAATTAAGTAAAAGAGATCTACATATTCGCCAGCATTATATATGGAATCAAGTCTGCTTTAGGCCTAAGTCAGGCTGCATTTTGTCCATTTTTCATGCTGCCAGTACAGAATTTAGGTAGGTCAAGCTGTAGAGAAACTTGGATAATTGGCTCTGGTTATCACGCCTCGAGATTTTCTCCCAAAACCAACGTCTCGTCTGTTCAAAAGAATTGATACCTCATTCTTCTGATCCTCGGGATCCTCCACCTTCCTAAACGACACCTGCATTAACATCTGACACTCATGGCTACCGGACTCGGACCTCTTTCTTGACTACCCTTTGAACAGCCTGCTGACTCGATGCAGCGCTTCTGAATAAGCTGGTGCTCTACAATTGACTTTGGAGTGGCACTTTACAAGTTTAGCAATTACGATTAAAATATAGAAGTAACTCTTGCCCCTTTAAAACTGATACCTGTTTTTCGTTCATTTATTCATTCATTCATTATATAGCGCCTCTTCAAAAACCTACTTTTTAGCATTTTACTTTTGATTTTTAATAAATTTCTTCACACTAAGAAAACTATTCATATTGAAAATTATAGGCCCACACAAAATGAAACTCAGAAATATGCATTAAGAAACCTCTTTGAAAAATACCCATGTTCTCACTTTCCAGTTTTGCAATTTTTAAGCTCTTGCGACTAGGAAATTTAACCGTGACCACCTTAAAAATTTTGCCCCCCCTTCAAAAATTTCTGCGGGCGCCCATGTCTGTTACCTATGTTCGGGAACAACGCGGGAAGGTATACAAGTCGTTGCATGCAGTTCAACATTCGTTCTATTTAGTTCTGTCATCGTTAAAAATATCGGCTGCATTTCGCGTTCTTACATGTAGGCCCCTGGGCCTAAATAATAGGTGTGATTCCATTCTGATACAGTGGGTCGTTCAAAGCATTTCATACTAAATCGTTTCGTGAGATGACAGAAAATTATTGGTCTCATACCACGTTATATTATTTCGTACGATAGTCAACATTTCGTAACAACACAGGCCTAAACACTTTGTGTATACCTTAAACAAAAAGAGTTCGTGAACCTGGGGTCATCATTCGAAATATCACAAATGTCGTATTTGCAAATAAGCAATGATTAATAATAATTTGCGTTTCTGAAATAGGGCCGCCAACCGTCCCAGATTCGGCGGGACAGCCCCTGAATTGGCCCTGTGCGTCACGTGTCCCGGATTAATCCCAAATTGCCCCGGAATTTGCCGCTAAGACCCACATTCCACAATATTGTTCTTATTTTGCACACTAAACTTAATAGATTGTTCGATGAATTTGACGTTGTTGGCTGACCATCAAATGTTGGACAGCGCTGGGTTGAAGTCTTCAAAACATTACAAACCTCTGATACTCAGTATAGCATATTTTGTCCTTCGTAGACCTACTCTCTTTCCGTTTCAATGCTTTTTGCGAGAGAGCGTTCAGCGTTATGGACGACCGGTTGTCTAACAATCGCAATTAAACCTAGCTGAGCATCGACCTTGTAAAAGCGGAACTGTTAATAGGCCTATTGCCTAAGCATCAATTTTGACATAACATGTGTTTTTTCTGCGACTTTGTCACCAGTGTTCTGGAACTGCTTAAAGCTCAGCAGAAGTAAATAGTTTGGGCTAAGTTCTGCTGTCCGGCCACCGACCTAATAATTTCATAAATGGCATTAAATTTTGTAATCTGCATGCACGATGTCGCCTATAATTTTATAGGTTCATTCATTCATTCATTCAGAGCATTTATATAGCGCCCCTTCAAGAAACTACTCAGAGGCGCTCCCAGCCCAACCACGAACAAAGAAAAAAGACTTGAGAGACTTGTAGAACCTAGCCGGATGGACCACAAGTAGAGAGCGAAGCGTAACCGGGAGGTCGTTCCAGACAGTAGGCCCCACGACTGAGAAAGCACGGCGCTGAGGTTAACTATCAACATCGCTCGTGCTGGGCTCATAAGTCTGCCTACCCTGGTGTACGTAGGCCGAAGTTACTGGAACTTACGTTTATTTTAAAAAATCCCTTCTTGAGGTCGATTCTAATCCTAAATTAAGGCAACTTGTCTTCTGACAATTTATCTACAAAATTATTAACTAGGCCTACTAATTTTTGTAGATTTCAGGTTAGATCGTATAATTGGACTGACACAACATTAATTTTGTTAGCCTACAGTAGGCCTATGCGGTTACACATGTGGACAGTGTTAATTTGTAACGACATATCGAGTGACAGAGGGCGTCCCGGAATGACAAAATCAAAAGTTTACAGCCCTATAATTGTGAAACAATTTGTTCGACAGACCGCAACCAGTTACAGTGTACAGTTATAATGCCCTTGAAATAATTCACAAGAACACAAATCACAAATCGCAAATCTCAACTACTAAAACTGCTAAGTAGGTACTGCAGCCAGGGCCGTTTTGAAAGAGTCAGATGACAGGAAAGGAGGGAGAAAACTTGTCCATGAAGCGATTAACTCCCGGACCGAGGTAGGTTGAAGACAATACATGGCATGACAATTACATACAGATAGATTATTTTATGGGCAGAAACTGAGTTACCACCTCAGGACGAGCTCCTCATTCGTTTTATGGATGGCAATAAGCGCGACAATAATTGATTTCAGGACTTTCAAAGCCATCTGGGTCCGAGGTCCAATATGAACATCGAATGTAGGATACTATTTGCAGACATTGAAACGCGTCGAACATTTCTTTAAAATATACGAGGAACACCCAGACGCGCTATCCGACCAGAACTTTGATGCATTAGAATTGCACTCCTTCAATAGAATCACCTAAAAATGGTTAATTCATATCTTTAACTAAACAGTGTGGAAGAACTATTTTCCGTGGATCGGGTGACATCAGCAGAATCGATTCATCTGCGAGCGGACCTATGCGATCAAACACCATCTGCTCCGGTTGTCGTGGAGTTGAGGAAGCAGACCCGTCGGTCACGTTTTCTGTAGAAAATCCGTATCCAAATGTGATTCCCAGCTCCATTGGACCGTGCGCGGGAATTACAGTCTACAGGTATGAAAACTAGCGAAACTATTATAGGTCGAAGACGTCTGTATTGTTTTTGTCTCAAAGCCGGAATCTCTATTTTAGGCTATCACAAGCTGCCAACGAGCGCTGATCGAGTCTTTGAGTGGTCGTCGCAATAGCCAGGCATGCAAGTGAAGCGGACAGCGCTGCGTTTCCGAGCGTTATGAAAGAACCTTGAGCAAGGTCTTCATGCACAGTTGCTCGGCACCATCGATGCAGCGATGTTCTGACCACTTAACTCCTGAACCTTGATAGAAGGTCAACATCAAATGCAGTCATCATGGTTAATTGCGATCGCTTGCAGAAATGCATGATTCAGAATTCATGCAAACAGAGGAATTCGTTATGTTTATAAATAAGCTTACTCCCATGTTTCGATAGACAACATCAAGTCTACTGATATAGCATAGAACCATTCTGACTAAAATAATGGCAATCAAACGCGTCGATATAACATATGATGATTATTTTGTAATAGTAATCGTAATCATAAATTCATAATTATATAACGCCAATTCAAGAAAAGCTAATCAGAGGGACTCCCGACCTGACAGCACAAACCACAATCAAAGAGAATGGTTTCGAACCCTTGCAGAAAATGACCAGACAAAACCGAAGAAGTTCATCACGGAGACTGTTAGGTAACTTATTCCACAAACATAGACCGACCATGCCGAAGCTTTCATGCATCACCGTGGAAGTTCGAGCCATTGGGACTGCATATAGGCCTACATTGTAGTAAATGTAATCGATAGAGCTGGCCATCAGAGGGTTGGCCTATAGAGCACTTACTTTGGTCCACGCACACTAAGCCTATCCGAACTTTGTCTATAGGCCCTAAAGAATATAGGCCTAATTGACAAATCATTATTGTAGGATTTTCATATCAGACCACAAAATCGAAACAGAGGCACATTGTAGGCTACATGTTAATAATAAATAAACTCCTGATGTAACGATTCTGACACTTGTGAGCTTTATTCTGTGACAGATGTAATTGTTGGAAACAATCCGCCGCAGTTGATCCAACTCCGCAGCCAGTGAAAAAGAGAGCACTTACTACTCTAGCAGTTGATCCCTATTATCATTATGGGGGCTGCTAATTCCAAGACGATGTCTGAATCCCAACATAGATGTCGCTCCGTAGGTAATTGATTCTCTTAACCACATAATGTAGCCTACATGGTGTCCATACAACATATCTGTGTTGATTTCTATCGCTGTGTCGCTTGTCACTCGACCGAAAGGCCAACGCCATTGTCCTTCTAGTATTTTGTGACCCTGGTGTGCCACACATCTCAACAATGTCCACAAGTGTTTCAATGGTCGCTAATGTACATGTATGGCTTCAGGGCAACATCTGAAGTCCAAGACCATCAGGGTCTACACAGTACAGTATGCACATTCATTTACGCAGCGCAATACCATTCCTGCTTGCTTTCAATAAGGTAATTTTCCTGCGCCATATGTAGGCTACTCTAGCCCGTATATCTTCCTACCTAATATCTGCCTATGCACTGTTTACTTGTTCTACTTAGTCCAGTCAACATCTACCATCTACCGTCTGCACATCTGCTGCCCACCTATCTAACTCGACACATCTACCGTCCATTGTAGCACATCTACTGCCTGCACATCTACCGTCTACGCATCTACCCATCTACCTGGTCTACATCTGCGCATCTACTTAACTACTGTTTACTTTGTCTGTACATCTACCGACTACCTATCTACCGTGTACAAATCTACTGTCTAGAAATCTATCTAGTCTACATCTACGCATCTACCTATCTACTGTTTACTTGGTCTACTTAGTCTACCGTCTACCTCATCTACTTAGGCTAGCATTCATCTACGCGCTGGCCTATTTAAGAGGGTATTATACAGAGGGTTGAATGCAACACCAGAGACACTCCGCCACTGGTTGTTCTCTGCCAGTGCCAGTCCCAAGCCTGGATAAAGAAGTAGAGAGACACTAATTGTCTTTGATAATGATGGTAGTGTCGTTAAACATGTAACAAGAGCCACAATAGAGGGTGGTGGTCTGAAGAGAAGTCTTGAGTCTCGGCCTTGAGCTAGGCATCGGTATTGAGCTTCGGCTTCCGAATACAGACTCTAGTCGTCAGTCGTCGAGTTGCTGTCGTTGTTACTCTTCGTTGATTTGGCGCTATAGAAGCTACCGCGGACTGAGTTATTTTATATGAAGGCTACAGACTGTTGAATCTGTTATTAGTTCCTTCCAAAGCATAGTCCTTCTTGTATTGTGTGAGCCTGGTGCGCCCCACCTCTAAACAATGTCCACAAGTCCACAAGTCTTTCAATGGTCGGTAATGTATGTTTTGAGGGCGTCAGCTTTCCTGAAGTCTAGAACCATTAGGATCAGCACTGCATGTAACATTCATTTGTTTAGCGTAATACTCTTAACTCGACCCGGACCACTACGGACTACTCTCACAGACAACCCTTCTAACTCAACCGCAGCGATCGTGAATAAGCTGGTGCCCCGCGCTTGACTTTCGAGTGGCGCTTTAGAAAATTCGAGTTTATGATTACAATTACGATTACGATGCCAGTCCAGGAGTTCAGGACACTTTTCGACGGTGCTGCAGAGATTTTTGAACACTATAGGACCTACATGTTTCTACTTTGATTGATCCCTATCACGGTATCAACACGATAGATGACCTTTCTCAATATGACTATTATAAATCTAGTTCTGTTCTAAATACAGTCTATTTCTCGGGGAACGGACATTAGCCCCCCTGGACATTATCCCCCGGACATGATCCCCCGGACATTAGCCCCGGACATGTTCCCCCGATTTTTCGTAGGACATTATCCCCGGACATGATCCCCCCCAGTGTGCAAATCGTAGAATAATGCCGTCACGATAAGACTTCGAAAGTTGTTAATGTCAGTTAACTACACCTGAGCTTCGTAGCCTTATTAGCGTCGTTTCCATTCAAGATTAGATTCAATACAGTAGAATCGTAGATAGCCTGTCAGTAGGCCTACGAAGGTCTGTCAACGTCATAGGGCCTATACGCATGAACTTCGTAGACTTATTAGCGTCAATCCGATATCCCGTTCTACATTTAAGACCATTAAATGTTTTACCATATACATATCAAACCTGGAATTAATTGACCTTTTTACAAAGATAAACTATAGTGTGATGTATAGATATTAACTTCACATATTGCTATATTTTGAGGATCCATCAGTTTTTAGGTAGGCCTAATGATATCTTAGACTGGGGGGATAATGTCCTACCCCGAGGGGGAATATGTCCGGGGGCCAATGTCCGGGCGGATCATGTCCGGGGGGATAATGTCCAGGGGGGCTAATGTCCTACACCCCTATTTCTCAGTATAACAAGATTTCTGAACTTGGCTTCATTTACTAATTCTGCAAGTCTGGTTTGGTTTAAAAGAAGAGACTTCTGCTTCTCGGGATATTGGAGTGTCGGAAATATATTCGTCTACATTCCATTTGTGTTTTTTCTTATAATTATAGGTCTTTGAAATGATGGAAGCGAACAGCAACAATTTGCCTGCATCTGAAAGAAGTCCACTTCTGCTTTAAATGAACTTTCATTTCTATTTAAAAATCGTATTTGGCCTAAGATAATTATTAATGGAACTTCATAAATAATAAACGTTGAACATTTATAATGTTTTACGGTTTTTCATAAAAATGCACAAGCAAAGACAATTTATAGGTTGCTCGGAATAGGATAGTTAGAGGTCGCACCAGCAACTACGGTAGACCAGGTGCAAATCATATCAAATAGTTATACATATGCAACTTGCATTGCAACATGGCATGCGTGCACATTGCACATAAACATCTATAATTTATAGGCCGATAGTCTGCCTGTTTAAATGTGCATACATAAATCCAACGGCAGCGATTCTCCTGGGCGGAGTTTGGTTTCCTTCCTTGGAGGGGCTAAATTTGAGGGCCTAAATTTGTTGGGGCTGTGACTCGGTCCAGAACGAGCGGCACCGACAAATATTTTCACGGCACAAAAAAAGCTTTTTAGTCCTCGAGCTGAAATCTCGCCGAGAAATGCTAATTTTTATGGATAAAAAAAGTTGATGACCTTTTTTAGAAATTCGGAAGTTTCGCGGAACCATTTTCCGCGAACAGATTTCTAGGTCCGCGCCTTCTTAGGGGGAGGCTAAGCCGAGAAAAGATACCACTTAGGCCACACGCTAAAAAAATAAATCTGGGTCTTCGTGGGTGGCTTGGCCCCTAGGCCCTGATAAACTCCGCCCATGGCGGTACTCAATTTGTTGACCGCGACCCCACCTGGTCGCCTTACGATTGGATAGGGGTCGCCTGAACCCTTCATAAATTTGAAAAGATGTAACCTACACACGCAATCACAATTTTATCGCTACATAGGCCTACGTATTCACTAGCCTATAGCAACTCAAGATAAATTTCACGTATACTTCTGCTATGATTCATTCGCTATTGATTGTGGAAACTAATTTAATTTCTGCCATTGTAGATTTCCTTTAATAAATAAAGCAATATCCGGTTTGCCCAAAGAATCAGCTAGTGAGGCCTATAGCCGACATTGGCGAAGCCCTTGTGGAGCATTCAAACTTGTTGGTGGGGTACTGAGCTTCTTATATCCCCCTCTTATTTCGGAAATATTTAATAAATAGCATTATAAATTTCTACAGTGTCAGCCGCTGATTTTCCAAAATGAGCAATTTTGTTAAGATGATAGACAGATTAAAGTGCTGCCATTAGTGTGCAAATAAAAGTGGTGGTGGTATTGGTGTTGGTGGTGGTGGTGGTGGTGGTGGTGGTGGTGGTGGTGATGATGATGATGATGATGATGATGATGATGATGATGATGATGATGACGATGACGATGACGACGACGACCACGACGACGACGACGACGACGACGACGATGACGTTGACGATGACGATGACGATGACGGTGACGATGACGACGACGACGACGACGACCACGACGACGACGATGACGATGATGACGATGATGACGATGATGATGATGATGGCGATGACGACGATGATCATGACAATGATGATAACTATATATAAATTTTCAACATGATTGAATGAATAAACTCTTAGCAAAGGCATATTGCCATGGCCTTAAATCATCAGAGCAGCAGCAGAGTCAACTGTCACTTGTAGCTAAAATGCAGTCTGATTCGTGTCTGGATTTGACGGTAAATAACCAGGCATTCTTCTTTTATATTGTCCATCATTTATCAAATTTATTATTATTTCTAATAAATGCATTCAATTTCCAGGAACGTCGTTTTTGAGATAAACAAAATGTGTTTAAACACCCTACCACCAAGTGGACACCCTTAAAATGATTCTGGCTGAAAAGTTTCGTGATGACAGTGCTATGGTGATGCTACCATTAGGCTACAATGCTACATTGAGTAAATTCTTAAATTTGTGTAAAAAAACGGCAGGGAATGCTGCTAAATACACCTTAAAAATTATGCGAAGTTCGAAATGTGCTACATTCATCACCGCTCACATCCCACTTCCCCCGTACAACATATAGCCTAGAGCTCATAATGTGGAAATCTTTCATTATGGTTGTCATATTATGTTCACCATGCTGACTATGCTGCTTTTTGATTAATGGCCTATAATACGAAATTCAAATTGACTAATTAATCATGCGCGCGTCTCTTAGATGTCCCAAAGCCCCCACTATTTCTCATAAATAAGACTAATAAGAAATGAAACGTTATTAAACCTGTCAGTTCGAATGCATGGTCTTAAAGTTGTATTGAGACAATAATATAAATTCAAACATAGAGAAATAAATCTCTTTACGCCGGATATTTAAATCGTATTAATTTCTGTTGGCCATTCAAATCCTATCTGGAACAGATCGATTAAGCCATGCAGAAACGCTAGCACAATACTGTTATTATGAGTTTCTTCAACTATAAATAAGGTCACATATATCGAGTGCAGTAGAAACCTTCTGAAGAGATTTGCAGTTGGCAATATGGTCGTCTTCTATCTTCTTTGTTTCATTGCCTTCATGGCGCAGGACCAGGGAAGAAGTCTTGTGACGGCTGAGGACTCTCAATGCAAAGCGATCGCTGGGGCTGTTTTATCAGATGCCTACTGGAAGGTGAGCGATGATCTGAAGAATGTCCAGTTGAGCAAGCCTGAAGGTCGACCCAGTGAGGTTCCAACTTGTTCCGTAAGTATAGGCCAGACAGCATAGGCGCAACCACCCTATGGGACCCACGTGACGCGTCTCCCCAACTTTTGAGTGGTCCCCTAACTTTATTATGATGTTCTCCCCGACATTTAGGACGGGATTCATTTGGTCCCCAACTTTTAGGACGGGATTCTTTTGGTCCCCCCCCGACTTTCAGGACGTGGTTGCACCTATGCCAGACAGTGCAAATAACACGCAGTGTTAAATTAGAGCGTTATAGGCTGTGTATGGTGCAGAATTGCAAATGAAATGTGCAATATTAAATTACTAGTGCATAATTATGTATTGAAAAACATTTTTGGGCATTTGATTGACTGGTTTCAATGCCCAGTCATTTTTGCATCGAACAATTTAGGTTTTACAGAATAGGACCTGCTTGCGATTATGTTATAGCCTAATTATTAGGGTCAATTGGTATAATAATATTCGTTTAATTTAGGAAAACAGACAAACCCAGGTGACATACCGCACCCAGTTAGACCTACACGTCAAAGTACATTAAAAATCAACAACGGCAAAAATATTGTGAACATAGCAATGGCGACAATAGAACTCTCGGAATAAAATTTCTGTCATCTTTAAATTGTAGAACAAAAGGATACAGTCTACTAGTCTAGGGCGTAACTTATACATGTAGGTGGTTTTTGATAGAGGTGGGAAAGGCTCCTCCGGACGTAGGCCTAATTGACATTTAGTATTACATTACGAAGCAGCCCAGCATCTGCTCCAGCAGCTAACTTCTGTAGCCTATGTTCGGGAACAACGCGGGAAGGTATACAAGTCGTTGCATGCAGTTCTATTTAGTTCTGTCATCGTTAAAAATATCGGATACATTTCGCGTTCTTACATGTAGGCCCCTGGGCCTAAATAATAGGTTTGATTCCATTCTGATACAGCGGGTCGTTCAAAGCGTTTCATACTAAATCGTTTCGTGAGATGACAGAAAATTATTGGTCTCATACCACGTTATATTATTTTGTACGATATTCAACGTTTCGTAACAACACAGGCCTAAACACTTTGTGTATAAACAAAAAGAGTTCGTGAACCTGGGGTCATCATTCAAAATATCACAAATGTTATATTTGCAAATTAGCGATGATTAATAATAATTTCCGTTTCGGAATCTGAAACAATTTGGCCGATAGACCGCAACCAGTTACAGTGTAGAGGAGAGTGGGGCAAGAGCGGCCTGCGGGGCAAGAATGGACGGAAGGATATCGTAAAGCAATACGTATGCGTAGCGATTAAATTAAGCCACGTTGAAAGACATTTATCGGCCGCATCGAATGACTAAAGATAGCCTATGTTAAATTTACTTGCAAACTCTACGAGTAAATAATAATTGTTCGATTTTTCTAAAATCATTATAAATCGGAATAGTTAGGATTTTTTTTATAAAATCAAAGTTTTTGATGCTAAATTTTTCGATAATTTTATGTTGCAAAGACATCAATAGCGCATTGATTACGCGTATTAGATTGAATGAATTCGAAAGATGTCAATAGTAATTAGAAAAAAATTAATTGCTAAGGTACCGGGGCAAGAGTGGCCGTGACAGCATGGGGCAAGAGTGGCCTCAGCTACAAAAATGATTAATACAGCATGGGGCAAGACTGGCCGTTCATGCCACTCTTGCCCCACCGGTGGGGTAAGAGTGGCTTTTCAAGAGCATGCGAAAAATGTTTAATACCAAATAATCAGATTATTTTTTCTGAAATAGTTTGTGCACCCTGCATAGCCAGATGGTTGGTCTATGACATGGTATAGTTGAATGTTTCAATATTGTCTTCTGCTCAGAGATATTTGGACGAAATCCCTAAGGGGCCGCACTTGCCCCACCTTCCTCTACAGTTATAATGCACTTGTAATAATTCACAAGAACACAAATCACAAATCGCAAATCTTAACTACTAAAACTACTAAGTAGGCACTACAACCAGGGCCGTTTTCACAGAGACAGATGACAGGAAAGGAGGGAGAAAACTTTTCCATGAAGCGATCAACAACTCCCGGACCGAGGAAGGCTGAAGGCAATACATGGCAAGACAATTACATAGGCTACAGGTAGATTATTTTTATGGGCAGAAACTGAGTTACCACCTCAGGACGAGCTCCTCATTCGTTTTATGGATGGCAATAAGCGCGACAATAATTGATTTCAGGACTTTCAAAGCCATCTGGGTCCGAGGTCCATTATGAACATCGAATGTAGGATACTATTTGCAGACATTGAAACGCGTCGAACATTTCTTTAAATATACGAGGAACACCCAGCGCGTTATCTGACCAGAATTTCGATGCATTATAAATTTATACTTACACTCCTGAATAGAATCACCTAAAAATGGTTAATTCATATTTTCAACTAAACAGTGTGGAAGATCTATTTTCCGTGGATCGGGTGACATCAGCAGAATCGATTCATCTGCGAGCGGACCTACTATGCGTTCAAACACCGTCTGCTCCGGTTGTCGTGGAGTTGAGGAAGCAGACCCGTCGGTCACGTTTTCTGTAGAAAATCCGTTTCCAAATGTGATTCCCAGCTCCATTGGACCGTGCGCGGGAATTACAGTCTACAGGTATATGAAAACTAGCGAAACTAATAGGTCGAAGAAGACGTCTGTATTGTTTTTGTCTCAAAGTCGGAACCTCTATTTTTAGGCTATCACAAGCTAACGAGCGCAGATCGAGTCTTTGAGTGGTCGCCGCAATAGCCAGGCATGCAAGTGAAGCGGACAGCGTTGCGTTTCCGAGCGTTATGAAAGAACCTTGAGCACAGTTGCTCAACACCATCGATGTTCTTAACACTCCAGAACTTTGATCCGTCAATATCAAATGCAGTTTGTAGCAGTTTGCTAATAATAGCTCTCGCTTGCAGAAATGCATGATTCGGAATTCTTGCAAACAGAGGAATTCGCAGTGGCGGCGCCAGAATTTGAGTTTCGGGGGGCTGAAGCCCCGCGGCAAAATTTGAGATTTCCATCCGCCAAAATTTCTGACGACCTTTTTTTTAGTCATCGACCAAAATCTCATGAAATTTCGCCGCCAAAATTTCTGACGACCGTTTTTTTTTAGTCATCGACCAAAATCTTATGATAATTTACCATTTTCGCCGCCAAAATTTCTGACGACTTTTTTTAGTCGTCAGTCGAAAATCGTGGATATTTCAATGTCAAATAATTAAGATGGACAATTTTTTAGGGGGGCTGAGCCTCTTGTAGGGGGCTTAGCCCCCCAGCTCCCCTAGAGCCTCTACTGGGAATTCGTTCTGTTTATAAGTTGACTCCCATGTTTTGATAGACAACATCAAGTCTACTGTAATTATGGCACAGAAACGTTCTGACCAAAATAATGGCAATCAACGGCGTCGTTATAACCATCGACGTATATTGATATATAATTTATATATATACATGTATGTGTATACAGGGTGGGCCAGCATAAATGTCCCGACTTTGCACGCGTATAACTTCGCCAATTTTTAACATTTATTTGTACTTGATGCATCAAATTAAAGGTATTTCACTCTAGTATTGGGACATTTATGCTGGCCCACCCTGTATATATATATATATTAGGGTGTCCCAACAAATATTTTTCTAGAAACTTGAAATGCAGTCCCCCTAAAAAGTTTCCATATGGTCCCATAATAACACCTGTAAAGTTTTATGACACTAAAAAAATATTTAGGGGTGGCTCAAGCCGCCCAAATTTAACCCATATTGGCATAATTTGCGCCTGATGTGTCCAACTTCTAAATGCCTTTATATCCCAATCGTTGATCCTATTATAACAAATTTACTACCCTTGGAAAGCTCGTGAATGGTAGAATTAACAGGTATTTAACTTTATTGGATACAATGGATATTTTGGGCATAGTCTTATGCTCAAAAAATGCAAAATCGAGAAAAATTTGAGATTTTTGAACTTTGGACACAATATCAGTGCACACACAACTAATCATTGGGAGTAGTCATTACAAACTCTTGATAATGTAACAAGTCGTGGTTTTAGCTCCTCCATACCTTCATCTGCTTCATAGTAAGAAATTCTGAGGGGGCTGTGAGGTTCAACCCCTATTTGTCCTAGGACCACACAGTAAAGTTTTAATTGCACACCCCATGCAGCTACACAACAAATCAACGTCTGGACCGTTATTTTTTTACTATTCTCATACTGATCTGCTGATTCTACATCACTGCACTCAAATTGTTCTTCAGTTCTACGTTCTACATTTACACATGTCAACAAGATTGTCACAATTGTGGTTAGAAAACATGTGCCTGTGTTTTTCGACAACCTGTACGAGAAATTGTCTCCGATCTACGTTCTTCGTTATCGTTGAGCTGAAATTCTGTATCAAAGCTGCGTCATGTTTGTTCAGCACAGTCATTTACACAGACCAACGTTATGAAAAATCACACGTGGTCTTATACGATTGGCTATCTCGCCACTCTTTCACCGAAAGATCGAGAAAACTATATTTGAACGCAGCATGGTTTGGGAAAAACTTTTAGGAAGAGATAACCCCGTTATTCCACATTAATGAGAACTCACTGAAAGAACAGAGAGAATTGCTATCTCTTATATCTTAGGTGCTGGTATACCAAGAATGATGTTGCATCATTTTCAGACTTGTCATCTAGAGCAGCATTGCCAGAATTATAAAGCTATGGATTAATTCAAAGAGAGCAGTGACTCTACATGAGAACACCGCCTGACTGTAGATGTCAATCACAAATCTGAGACTTGTTTGGGTTGGATGCCCTGTAATTCACGGTCGTCAACTGTATATGTGATTCGTTTCCATCATAAAGCAATTAGATCTATATTGCCTTACCCATCCAACTTGCTCTGTGATGGCAACAGGCTTGCGAAATGCTACCGAATTGTTCAATCCAACCATGAATACCAAGAGTTTTGAAAATTCTTGATAGTCATATTTCGAGTATGGCCACGCTAAAGCTGTTCAGTAATGAATTCTTATGATTTGTTAGATGCAGACTGCAGTAGCATTGGTCGAGGGTTTGGTTGATGGTGAACCAGATCGGAGCATTCATCTTTAAATGGCTTGCAGAGCTTAATTACAGACCATTGATGGACAAATTTTTACCAAGGACACAAAGAATGCACCAGGCAACTGGACTTAAAAGATTTCTGTGATGTTAACAAGATGTTACGACTGATGGCTGATGTAGAAGGGTGCAAGGCATTGCAAACTCTATTTAATATGCAGTTATTGAAAGCCGTTGTCTCAAAGCATTTGCCAATAATTAGGCCTAATGCATCACACTTTCACGACTTCAAAAGGTTCAAACTGCAACCGTTGATTCCTGTCCTGGTCCAGAGGTCAACTTTAGCACACCAACATGTTTGTAGGCTACTTCCACCAACTAGAGAAAAATCAGACTGACAATCTGTTAACCTTATTCATTTCTACTCCACTGATGATTGCCATGTGGAGGTAGCGACCTGCAATCCTAGTGCACGACATTTACATCATTCGTTTGCTCGAGAGCTTAACTGTCGTCCTTATGCTTGAAAAACCTCATTCGCAAATACAATAAGGTTGCATATTTGTAGATTTTAGTATTTCAGAGCAATATAAGGTTATTAAGCAATACATAAGCACGCTAGTGGGATCAAAGTGTGGACCTCCGAAAATTTCAAACTCATAGGCCTATATGTCGCACGTATAATTTGTGACAACTTACACATATTATATGTGAGCTTTGAGCGGCCTCTAAATATTTTCAAAATGTCCAGAAATTTGGCAGGTACTATCATAGGACCATAAGGAAACTTTTTGGAGGGACTGCATTTCAAGTTTCAAGAAAAATATTTTTCCTGTGCAATCGTGGGACACCCTAATATATATATATATATATATATATATATATATATATATTAGGGTGTCCCAACAAATATTTTTCTAGAAACTTGAAATGCAGTCCCCCTAAAAAGTTTCCATATGGTCCCATAATAACACCTGTAAAGTTTTATGACACTAAAAAAATATTTAGGGGTGGCTCAAGCCGCCCAAATTTAACCCATATTGGCATAATTTGCGCCTGATGTGTCCAACTTCTAAATGCCTTTATATCCCAATCGTTGATCCTATTATAACAAATTTACTACCCTTGGAAAGCTCGTGAATGGTAGAATTAACAGGTATTTAACTTCATTGGATACAATGGATATTTTGGGCATAGTCTTATGCTCAAAAAATGCAAAATCGAGAAAAATTTGAGATTTTTGAACTTTGGACACAATATCAGTGCACACACAACTAATCATTGGGAGTAGTCATTACAAACTCTTGATAATGTAACAAGTCGTGGTTTTAGCTCCTCCATACCTTCATCTGCTTCATAGTAAGAAATTCTGAGGGGGCTGTGAGGTTCAACCCCTATTTGTCCTAGGACCACACAGTAAAGTTTTAATTGCACACCCCATGCAGCTACACAACAAATCAACGTCTGGACCGTTATTTTTTTACTATTCTCATACTGATCTGCTGATTCTACATCACTGCACTCAAATTGTTCTTCAGTTCTACGTTCTACATTTACACATGTCAACAAGATTGTCACAATTGTGGTTAGAAAACATGTGCCTGTGTTTTTCGACAACCTGTACGAGAAATTGTCTCCGATCTACGTTCTTCGTTATCGTTGAGCTGAAATTCTGTATCAAAGCTGCGTCATGTTTGTTCAGCACAGTCATTTACACAGACCAACGTTATGAAAAATCACACGTGGTCTTATACGATTGGCTATCTCGCCACTCTTTCACCGAAAGATCGAGAAAACTATATTTGAACGCAGCATGGTTTGGGAAAAACTTTTAGGAAGAGATAACCCCGTTATTCCACATTAATGAGAACTCACTGAAAGAACAGAGAGAATTGCTATCTCTTATATCTTAGGTGCTGGTATACCAAGAATGATGTTGCATCATTTTCAGACTTGTCATCTAGAGCAGCATTGCCAGAATTATAAAGCTATGGATTAATTCAAAGAGAGCAGTGACTCTACATGAGAACACCGCCTGACTGTAGATGTCAATCACAAATCTGAGACTTGTTTGGGTTGGATGCCCTGTAATTCACGGTCGTCAACTGTATATGTGATTCGTTTCCATCATAAAGCAATTAGATCTATATTGCCTTACCCATCCAACTTGCTCTGTGATGGCAACAGGCTTGCGAAATGCTACCGAATTGTTCAATCCAACCATGAATACCAAGAGTTTTGAAAATTCTTGATAGTCATATTTCGAGTATGGCCACGCTAAAGCTGTTCAGTAATGAATTCTTATGATTTGTTAGATGCAGACTGCAGTAGCATTGGTCGAGGGTTTGGTTGATGGTGAACCAGATTGGAGCATTCATCTTTAAATGGCTTGCAGAGCTTAATTACAGACCATTGATGGACAAATTTTTACCAAGGACACAAAGAATGCACCAGGCAACTGGACTTAAAAGATTTCTGTGATGTTAACAAGATGTTACGACTGATGGCTGATGTAGAAGGGTGCAAGGCATTGCAAACTCTATTTAATATGCAGTTATTGAAAGCCGTTGTCTCAAAGCATTTGCCAATAATTAGGCCTAATGCATCACACTTTCACGACTTCAAAAGGTTCAAACTGCAACCGTTGATTCCTGTCCTGGTCCAGAGGTCAACTTTAGCACACCAACATGTTTGTAGGCTACTTCCACCAACTAGAGAAAAATCAGACTGACAATCTGTTAACCTTATTCATTTCTACTCCACTGATGATTGCCATGTGGAGGTAGCGACCTGCAATCCTAGTGCACGACATTTACATCATTCGTTTGCTCGAGAGCTTAACTGTCGTCCTTATGCTTGAAAAACCTCATTCGCAAATACAATAAGGTTGCATATTTGTAGATTTTAGTATTTCAGAGCAATATAAGGTTATTAAGCAATACATAAGCACGCTAGTGGGATCAAAGTGTGGACCTCCGAAAATTTCAAACTCATAGGCCTATATGTCGCACGTATAATTTGTGACAACTTACACATATTATATGTGAGCTTTGAGCGGCCTCTAAATATTTTCAAAATGTCCAGAAATTTGGCAGGTACTATCATAGGACCATAAGGAAACTTTTTGGAGGGACTGCATTTCAAGTTTCAAGAAAAATATTTTTCCTGTGCAATCGTGGGACACCCTAATATATATATATATATATATATTGATACTCAATATACGTCGATGGTTATAACATACGATGATTATTTGTAATCGTAATCATGAATTCATATAGCGCCACTTCAAGAAAAACTGATCAGAGGGGCTCTCGACCTGACAGCACAAACCACGATCAAAGAGAATGGTTTCGAACGCTTGCAGAAAAGGAACAGATAAAACCGAAGAAGTTCATTACCACAAAATCGATTCAGAGGCAGATTGTACATATTAATAATTATTAAACTTCTGATGTAACGATTCTGACACTTGTGAGTTTTATTCTGTGACAGATGTAATTGTTGGAAACGATCCGCCGCAGTTGATCCAACTCCGCAGCCAGTGAACAAGAGAGCACTTACTACTCTAGCAGCTAATCCCTATTGTAATTATGACTCCTGGGGCAACTGCTACAGGTAATTCCAAGACGATGTCTGAATCCCAACATAGATGTCGCTCCGTAGGTAATTGATTCTCTTAACCACATAATGTAGCCGACATGGTGTCCATACAACATATCTATGTTAATTTCTATCGCTGTGTGGCTTGTCACTCGACCGAAAGGCCAACGCCATGATTGTCCTTCTAGTAAAGGCTATTTATGTGGGTCTGGTGTGTCCCACCACTCAACGGTGTCACACGTGTTTCAATGGTCGCTCATGTATGGTCTCAGGGCAACATCTTCTCTGAAGTCCAAGACCATCAGGGTCTACACTCTACACCTGTGGTTCCCAACCTTTTTTGACTGTCGGGCCACTTTTTGTAAGTTGGAGGACACGAGGGCCACTTTTTCTTAGTTGAAGGACATTAAGGGCCACAAGGTTAAAATTTAACTAACTAGAGGCATATAAAAATTGTTATAATAAATATTGAACCAAAATAGAATGCTTGATGCGATTTATTAACGTCCAAATAAAATAATTTGTAATAGAAAAGAATTATATATTCTATCATGTCCAAATTGTCAATTTTAACGTATATTTTTCTTAATTTTTTGAGATGCTCCGGGACATTTTTGTAGGCCAGGCTGGCAACTTTTGGCCCGCGGGCCACGGTTTGGGAACCGGTGCTCTACACAGTACAGTAGGCTATACACTTTCATTTACGTAGCGCAATGCCATTCCTGGAGTTCATGACACTTTTCCACGGTGCTGTACGAAGTTTTGAACTGTATTCATGCCTCTACTGTCACGGTATAAACACGATAGCTGACCTTTCTCAACATGACTATTGTAAATCTAAATATGTTCTAAATACATAGGATCTCTCAGTATTAGGCCTACTTGATTTCAGAATTAGGCCTGTGTGAAACTATTCGCATTGGAAATTCTCTTTGAATTATTGCCTGGCTTATTGTAATAGCGGATAGATCTATTGTAATAAAATTAGGCCTAAATGTCTAATTCGTGTTTTGTTTTTAACTGACTGTTACAATTGGTTGCAATACAAAAATCTTGAACCTCGAAGATAAAAACAGACAAATCAATGCGTTTCGTTTGGTATGCGGACGTTTCGTCAACGGACGATTCGTCAAAGGACGTTTCGTCAACGGTCGATTCGTCAAAGGACGATTCGTCACGTGGACGATTCGTCACGGGATGGTTCGTCAACCCGTCAACCGGGCAAAGTAAACATGTAAAGAAGCATATAGACCTAAGTAATGAATTAATAACACAGGTGTAAAGCATCCTAGTAATCTTTTCTTTTGAGAAGGTCAGAACGTGAAATCGAAAGGTTGTATGATGGCAAGAAGGTCTGCTTTAAAAGTTTTCATATTATAGAAATCCGCATTTTACAGTTCGCACTTCTGCTTTTGTCCTTTCAGCTCCCCGACTAAAGCCTGACAGGGTAAAAATTTAATAGGCAATGTAAATTTAGAGCAAAGGGGTTCGCTGTCGTACAGTTCGCACTTCTGATGCGCAGGTGTCACAGTAGGCCCTAAGTACTGTTTTCCAGCATTTAAAAGCCCAGCATTCTTACCATTTAGCCAACATATATTGAACATTCAATCTGCTCTGAAATTTAAATTGGCGTTGGACTAAGCATGCCGAGATAACTTAGTATATTCGTCTAATTTCAAAGACAATCAAGGTGACACACTGCACCAAGTTACAGGTCAGACATGTAAAATTATACACAGAAGTAATAACAAAGCTTAGCAATAATGAGTAAGTAAGTATATTCTCTAATGTACCAGCTGCAAAACGCACTCTGGCTTACAAGCAAATATAAGAATGATATATATATATATATAATCATATATAACTGACGAACAGTCCGGTGACGAATCGTCTACGTGACGAATCGTCCGTGGACGAAACGCCCTTTGACGAATCGTCCACTTGACGAAATGACCCCCAATTTTTCGTTTATTACTTCTTCTAGTCTCGTTTGGTTTAAACGACAAGGTTTTTGCTTCTCCATGTAGCCTATTGGAGTGTCGGAAAGGATAATCGACAACGGTCTATTTGTGTTTCTTTTAGATAGCCTACATGAACTGATGGAAACGATCATCACCATTTTGTCAAGCATCCGAATGAAGTCCACTTCTGCTTTAAATAAACTTTCATTTCTATTTTGAAATCCTATTTGTCTTAAGATTATTAATGAAACTTCATAAATAGGCCTAACAAACGTTGAAAATTAATAATTACAGTCTTTAATATAAAAAAATTGCACGGGGCGAGAAAATTGGTTGCTCTATAATTAGCCTATAAGACTTAAAATGCTAAAATCTAACCCACACATCAATAGGCCAAACCGGGTCTCCAAAAAAGTAAAAACTGGACAGTGATTTGCTGCTGTCGCTGAATCCTCATAACATGACAACAATAAGCGCTACTGACATTCGATTCACGATGATGATGTTACAATTACATACACAGACTAATTCAATGACGGATGTTACGCCAGCAAGATCCCGACTCAATTAGCCTACCAGCATGGAAGGTGGTCAATCAGTCTATAGCTGGTGTATTGGGCACCGACTGAAGAGGAGAGTGACGAAGCTGAGTAAGACCAAGGAGAAGAGAATTTCAGTAGGCAATACGAGAACATTTAAGAGCATTAGGCCTAAGTAGAGCAGCGTTTCCCAAAGTGGGTTCCACGGAACCCAACTTTTACCCAAAGGTTTCGCGAGAAGTTGAAAAAATTGGAATGAGCATCTCTAGACGCAAGTTTAGAAGGTAGGCTATCCATTCGCCAAGTCAGATCTTGCTGCATTTGTAACAAATAGGCTTACTACTTTTAGCTTGTCTGAGTACAAATTTGCCAAAATTGAGCGACTTCTACGTAGGTTCTAAGGTTCTAAACCACTTGTATTGAATTTAGAATCGTGAAACGCTTTCCAAACTCACACGAATTTTTTAATGCAATAGGGCCTATGTTCTGGAGGGACCATGGTTCAGAAATTGCATATTATATTCATTATTCACTCCCTGAAAATGAACCTGGTTAGAAGCTTTCTTATATCGAATTACAATGACAATAATAATAGGATACGAAACCACTCGATCAATGAAATTGAAAAGCAGTCAAATCTTCTAACGGAGAATAACGCGAAAGAAGCAGAATCCAGTGAATCGTCACATTCTAACATACATGCAGGGCATAGCCTACTCTCAGCGTAAGAAACAAATCGTGCTTTTGAAAATAGCGGACTTTAATTTCTCATCGTATTGTAAGAAAAATAAACTATAATTATTGTATTTAGGTAGTAGGGCCGTGCGTTCTGCATGATTCAATGCGTTCAATTGAGATTGGGGTTCCGCCAGAAAATATTAGGACGCGAATGGTTCCGTGGTCCAAAAAGTTTGGGAAACGTTGAACTAGATTAATGAAGATGGCGCAGTCATGGCCGTAGCCAGAAATTAATTTCGGGGTGATTTTCTCGACCAAAGGAAAGCCCACTGGCAACCGAATCAACAGTACTGGCTAATTAATGGGTTTGGAGACGCGTCGTGAGACTTGTGACTATCGGGAGCGTTCATGGCGTGTTCTGTATGTATGTATGTATGTATGTGTGTATGTATGTGTGTATGTATGTATGTATTTATGTTTGTAATACGGTGGATACTTTATTTCGTGACACCGTCTATAATTAGGAATTTGTTCTGACGACCAATGCATTGCACAACTGTGGTTCTTACATCACGAGCTGGTAAATGCATTATTTTATTTTTGCATTTTTTTCAACTTCGGGGGAGGGTTCAAAACCCAAAACACTCCCTAGCTACGGCCTTAGGCGAAGTAGACAGACAGCCTAATGCCTGAGGCGTCTTAAATGAAAATAAAACGAGCGATAAACAAGATAATTAGATCCACCAATTTTCCGGTTTTATACCAGTTCGAGATCTTATTTGTAAGCCGTGCTGGGCTGGAAGAACCTTTGAGTACAGGCGCGGATTTAGAGGGGGCGGAGCCGGCGTACGCCCCCCCCCTAAATCTGCAGCAAATGTTCTCAAACTAAACTGACCTAAAACTAATATAATTGCAATTTGGGAATATGATGTCTGAAGTAGCTGGACCGGCAGAATGGAGCTCTCTTAGTATTCGCCAAAGCGCAGCCGACGTCTAGAAGAGGCAGTACTTGATGCAAACCAGACCAAATGCAGTGAGAATGAGAAAAATTGTTAAACGAAAAGTCGTAATTTTCTCTGAGACGAGATGGATTGAAAAACACACAACTCTGTCAAATTTCATGGAGCTGTACGAACCGATTGTTGCCTGCTTAGACGCAATCGGATCCATTGAAGCAGATTTGGACAGTAAGACGAGCACTGCTGCTTACGGACTTTTGAAGAGCATTACAGATCATCATGCATTTATCGTAACTCGTAAGCTTTCATATCGTTCGCCGTTTCTTTGGCTACGTCAAAGGACTCAGGGCAAAGGGCTCATCTTTAGACGTGATCCAAGGATATGAAATGGTGACGAGTGTTAGAGCAGCACTAAACAATGCCCGACAGTATGACAGCGAAGGGAGCATGTTTTCCAGAAAGCTACTAAAATGGCAGAGACAGCTGGCGCTGGACCAATTACTGCACCAAGAATATGCTCAAAACAGATTCACCGAAGCAACACACCCGCTGCAACGCCATATGAACATTTCAAACGAAACATTTATCTTCCATTTCTGGACAGTCTACTTCAGCAGTTTAGCCTACGATTTGGAGATCTTGCAAAACAAGCAATTCGTGGTCTAAGTCTCATTCCATCTAATGTTTCAAACATCGACGCACTCACTGCTGATGGTATACTTCATTGCTATCATGATGACCTGCCTTCGCCTTCAAGAGTTAAAGCTTTGGCAGCAGATGTGGAGAAACGCTGACAGCACACCAAGCACCCTGTCGGACACCCTCGCTGACAGCCGCTCCTGTCGTATTATGTATCCAAATATTACCACAATAATTCACATTTTGCTGCTCACTTCTGTCACGGCTTGCAGTGTTGAACGAGCAAATTCTAGTCTGCGATTTGTGAAGTCGTGTTTCCGAAGTACAATGAACGAGGACAGATTTAATGCACTCATTTTATTGTTTGTCCACAAGGACATCAAGTGAATGAATGAATGAATGAACTTGTTTATTGCACACACACACCCACAAGTCAAATAGTATAAACAAGCCTCAAAAAACATAGTGCAAAAGGAATCAGGAAAAAGCTAACAGCTTATATAACCCTGACCCTAGCTCCAAGACTATTTTAGTGCAAGTCAGTATTAATACTTAACTAAGACTTAATTAATACTTAATTAATTAGAACATAACTGAAAGTAATAGGGATAAACATACAATGCAATAATGATAATAATAATAATAATAATAATAATAATAATAATAATAATAATAATAATAATAAAATTGTAATATTAAATCATATTAAAAAATCATATTAATAAATGGTAATAATAATAATACTAAAATAATAATAATAATAAATAATAGAAACAGCATATTATTGCAGCAGTAAATCCTCACAGTCTGCAAAGGATTAGAGACTCGAAAACATCATAATAAACAGTCAGGATACTAACATACAATGTCTAGATTGCTGCAAGATAAATGCAGGTATAAAGAAAGACCAAAGTTAATCAAAATATGCAATAGATTGAAAACAAAGTCTTTTTAACATTTTTCTTGAAGGCACATACACTATTTTCCCTCTTCACATCATCTGACAGAGAGTTCCATAAACGGGGACCTAGAATTCGGAAGCTATTAAAGCGACAGGTGGTACGTGCAAAAGGAACAAAATATTTACTCGATCCACGAGTATTAAACGAGTGAAATTGAGCCACTGTCATAACATAATTTTTAAATATGGGGGGTAAGAGATTATTTCCAAATTTGTACATAAGGACGACGATAGACAAATAGTACAGGTCATAAACTTTGAGAATATTAAGTTTACTGAATAAAGGGTTGGAATGGGCTAAATAGGGAGAGTTAGAGATAATACGACATGCAGCTTTCTGAAGCTTTAGAATTCGGTCCAAGTTGCAGGATCTGTACGGAGAAGCCCAAATAACACAACAGTAATTGATATAAGGTTCTAGTAAGGTATGGTATAAAAGCTTCAATTTCTCAGTTGGTAGCACATGTCTGACCTTACGTAAAATGCCCACAACCTTGGACACTTTGTTGGTGACCATTGTTAGACATTGATGACATTATCAATGCCTACGCCAGAAAGCATCAAAGGAGAATGACACTGCTTAATCCACTGGCATGTGACACTTATGTGACACTTAATTATTTCCTTTTTGGATCAAGGGTTGCATGATCAAAACCGATAACTGATTTATAATCGTTTCGCTGTTAACCTTCAGTGGAGACCAGTGGTTTTATAGGAGAAACTATATATTTTTTAAAGTTCCATAACATTTTCTATAAAAAGGATCATTATAGTTTTGCGTGATCTAATTTCATATACTGTATATATATATATATAATTAATTTATATATATATATATATATATATATATTTACGGGATTGGATTGATAGTAGGTCTATTTACGCCCCCCCTAACCAGAAATCCTGGATCCGCCTCTGGAGTAGGCTTCCTGAATGCGCGCAATATAAATTTTAAGAATGAATTAATGAATAAAACTTGCACATGGGCGGAGTTTATCAAGGCTAGGGGGGACTAAGCCTCCCAAGAAGACCCAGATTCATTTTTTACCATGTGAATGGTATCTTTTCTCGGACTTAGCCCTCCCAAAAAGGTCATCACCTCAGCCCCAACAAATTTAGCCCCTCCAAGAACGGAAACCAAACTCCGGCCATGAACTCGCAGCCAGGCCATAATGCAATGGGGTTAAATCATCAGAGCAGCAGCTAAGCCAACTAAGATGTGGTCTGAGTCGTGTCTGAGTTTGACAGCAAATAACCAGGTATTTGTCAAAAATTAGTATTATTACTATTAACTGCATTCAATTTCCAACAACGCCGTAAGGTGAAGAAAATTTCGTTAAGGCCAAAACACTCTACTAACATGTGGTCACTCTAAAATGTTTCTGGCCGAAAGTGAGAGTGTTAGGAAGACAGTTCGGAATGCCACCATTATTTTGTGGAAATTCTAAATTTGTAGCAAAACTGGGAAGGGGCTGCAGAAGGCCAAAGTCTAGGTCCAACTCGGTTCTCAACATGACAACAGTAACCAATGGTGCGGTAACCTGGCCATGCTTCTACGTGTTTCATGTTATCTTGCTACAGCCGTCATTCGCACATTTTCTCTTTCTTGACGAGAAGCTACAGGCCTACCTAAACATCCAACATAGCGCTATGACACACCTAACACGATGCACTATTTTTAAGGAGAATTCAGCAGCATTCTCCTGCCACAATTTATCAATTAAGCAAAATTTAATGTTGACATGTCCATCCCCCAATAACGTTGCAACATGTCCGCGCTCATGATAGGCTACAACATACCCGCTTTTGGGGATAGCCTATTTGAAACACGCATCGTTTTGATGGTCTATGCTACTACATGTATAACCTACTTGAGAGACTATATGTGTTCTGTTCTGTTCTATTCTCAGCCATCCTCGTTTCGAGGCTCGGCCGCATCATGAACATTATTTATCCAGCGTCTCCTGTCTTCCACCAGTCTTATCATTTCCTTCATTTCCAATCCCGTCCAGTCCTTTATGTTCCCCAACCAGTTTGTTCTCGGTCTTTCTCTTTTCCCTGCATGATGCAAATAACATCTTTTCAGTGTCTATATCCAACATATTACGACTCAGATGCAAATGGATTGCAAGTTGACTTGTAATATATCCACATTCCACAACCATGCGAAATTCGAAATTTGCTTTCTTCACAGGCCATCACACCCCTCCCACCACCTCACCGTACAACATCTCGAGCTCAAAATTTGAGCTCGAGATGTTATGATGCGGGGGAGGGGGGTGAGAGCCTATGATGAAAGTATCAAAAAGCGGCATAATCACAATGGCGAATATAATATGACAACAAACATGAAAAATTTCCTCATTTAATGAGTCTAATAAGTCTAATAAATAAATAAGTCTAATGATAAACGAAGCGTTATTAAACCAGTCAGTTCGAATGCATGGGTTCAGGGATGTATGAAGACAATAATTATTAATTCTAACACAGAGAAATAAATCTCTTTTCGCCTGATAATTAAATCTTATTATTTCCTCTAGGCCATTCAAATGCCATCAAAATACCTGGAACAGATCAGAAAATGTTAACACGATAAGCTTACTGTCACTATGAGTTTCTTCAACTATAAACAAGGCCAAAATGTCATAGCGACTGCAGTAGAAGCCTTCTGAAGATAGGCTACCATGCAGTGGGCAACATGGCCGTCGTTTTCACATCATGTTCGCCATTGTGACTATGCTGCTTTTTGATTAATAGACTATTCAACATTCAAATTGAGACATTATTAACGTGCGCGTCTCTTAGATATGCAGAAGCCAAAGACTTTTGTCTCATAAATAAGTCTAATAAGAAGCGAAACGACATTAAACCTGTCAGTACGAATACGTGGGCTTAAAGATGTATGGAAACAATATGAATTCTAACACAGAGAAATAAATCTCTTTTCGCCGGATAATTAAATCTTATTATTTCCTGTAGGGTGTAGGCCATTCAAACGCCATCAAAATACCTGGAACAGATCGATTAAACCATTCAGAAAATGTTAACACAATATTGACGTTGTGAGTTTCTTCAACTATAAATAGCGCCGCATAATGAATGCAGTAGAAGCCTTTTGAAGAGATTTGCAGTTGTCAATAATAATATGGCCGTCCTCTACATTCTTTGTTTCATTGCCTTCATGGCGCATGATCAGGGAAGAAGTCTTGTGATGGCTGAGGACTCGAGATGCAAAGCGATCGCTTGGGCTATTTCAGGAGATGCCTACTGGAAGGTAAACTATCAGTTGAAGAATGTTCAGTGGCGCAAACCTGAAGATCAGCCAAGTGCGGTTCCAGCTTGCTCCGTAAGTAGAATTCAGACAGTGCAAGTCTCATGCAGTGTTAAATTAGGGCATTGTATCTATTACAGGCCTACATGTGGTTCCCGGACAATTCGTCGACGGACAATTTTGACCCGGACAATTCGGAAACGGACAATTCGTAGTGCATATACAAATCTTGCACTGCTAAGAAACACTTAGGCCTACGGGGATGAAACTTTTATTTATCATTGGCATAAAATATTTACATGGCACCAAGAAAATGCTGTCTGATCTTCAAAAATTGGTTCAATAAATGAAAATAAAGAACTGAAATTAGTAGTTAAATGCAGTAAATTCTCAACTTATAGGCAGTTCATTTAGAATTTTGGATCAATGTAATTTTAATAGGCCTACCTATATTATAGGCCCATGGCATTTATGCCCGCTAGTCAGGCGTCAGATTATTATTAGTTTGGACAGTAATACATTTTGGGTGATGGCGATGTGTAGACTACGAAAATCTGACCTAAAAGTGGAAGTCCCATCATGAATTTTGGCTGCTAAGAATTGTCCGGTGCGAATTGTCCGGTCCGAATTGTCCGCTCCGAATTGTCAATCTCCGAATTGTCCGGTCCGAATTGTCCGTCGACGAATTATCCGTCGACGAATTGTCCGGACACCTCTACATGTAGCTGTATATAGCCTAGTGCAAATTCAATGTGCAATATTTTGGTGCAAAAGTTTTGCAAAAGATTTTGTGGCAATTGAATGACTGGTTTCAATGGCCAATGATTTCGCATCGGAAAATTTAAGTTATAGGTCTACTAATGGGACCTGCGTGCGGTTATTAAATATCGGCTACATAATAGAATTTTAAAATCATTAGAAACTAGAAAGTTTTCATTGTCTGCATTGTCATTCATTAGAATTATACAAATTTAAAATATGGAAACTATTTTAATTTTGACATAGGCCCATTTTGATTTTTAAGAGATTGACATAAATTATGACAATTGCATGGTGTGTCGCGAAATTTTGTTGCATGTTTAGGTGTGTCACGACTCACGAGCAGAAAAAGTTTGAGAGCCTCTGGGCTAAACCACATTTAGAAGGGGCTTAGCGTTATCTGACCAGGACCTCGATGCATTATAAATACTATGTTAGAATCATCTTAAATAGTCAATTCAAATTTCACTTAAACAGTGTGATGCTGGGAACGATGGATTGGGTGACGTCAGCAGAATCGATGCAGCTGTTGGAGGCACTGTCATTTCAAGCAACATCTGCTCCGGTTGTCCGGGAGTTGAAGAGGCAGACTCAGCTTACACATTTTCCATGGAAAATTCCTTGTATGGAGATGTGGCGAAGACTTTTGGACCATGCACGGGAATAACAGTTTACAGGTAAGAAAAATAGCGATGTTCATAGGTCTAAGAGTAGTGTGGTTCACAGATACATGGTAAAAAATAAAGTTCAAGCTAAAAACCAAGACACCCTCCCCGTTTGTTAGACCTATCAATAGTATTATTGAGACAAAATTTCAGCTTCCTATTCCAACTGAAAAGCGGTGCTCAACGACTGTGTTACTTTGCATGGGCCAATGCATAGACGTTAATGTAGAAATACATGTGTCGAGCATTATATTCCCATACGATCGAGTTTTATTTCGAAATAAATCAAACATTTCTGTAACATGACAATATGTGTGATACTTAAAGAGTTGGTCAGCTTGAAATCGAAAATTTCAGTAGGTTTTAAATTTGGAAAGTGTCAAAAAATGTCAAAAAACATCATTAAATCCACAAATGTCTATAATTGTTCTTATTTTATGACACCAACACCCGATGCAGTCTTATACTCAAGAAGGCCTTGCAGTTTGCAAGCACGGTGTCAGCAGCAGATTTCTTGATTGATTGAGTGAGGGCAACTTTCCTATTTGCCTTGACCACTCGGAGAAAGCACAGCTTTTTTCTTCATCAGCGATGAGTCAGTCGAATTCCTCGAACAACTTCACACTTCTCTCAGCCGTGTTGTTGACCCCTCTTAATTGCTGACTTCAGTCTCTGCCCTGCTGATAATACTCATTCTCAATCTATTGCTCAGGTGTAAGTGCAAAAAGAGAATCACCAAACTTCAGGTGTGGCAGTAGTGTCAGTGTTGACTGGGTTACAAAGTCGCCCAGGAAATCCCTCTCCTTCAGCACCACATCATTACGGTACTCCTCAACATCCTTTCACCGAGGATTTGCAGTCATTACGTAAAGTATCTTCACCTTATCTGTAGCAGGCAGTTGGCAACATAACAGTGTCAGACCTTAAGCCTCACCTGAAAGGTAAAATGTACTAGTAATTTTCTAGGACATTCATGACAGCAACGCTGATCTCCTATAGATAGTAGTCACCTGAATCATATTTCCTAGATGAATCAGAATTGACAGATCTTGTCCTGGAGTTTCAGCAGCACGAGGAGGTTTTTGCTCATGCCTTTGAGAGAAGAAGGGAACCAAATCACACAAATGGATGAATCTGAGTTTCTTCCTACTTTCTTAGATTGAATACGTCACGTTGACTGCTAAATCGGTATGTTTTGATGGCATACAGTAACCTCGCCAATCAACGTGTATGGTAAATTGGGCTATCCAGTTTCTTATTGAGGGCTGACTTCCAAGGACAACCATTGACACCTCAATGATTTCTTGGTAGTCATCTCTTAAACTGACTTTATTTTCAGCAGACTACTTGAGAAAACCGAATGATCTCTAACGGGAGGCTTCAGTAATGGATACGACTTATAGAACTCGGATGTTGTCACGTGTTACACCATCCCACACATTCTTAAATCTCTTAAATATTGGATTATATTTTGAATTACATGTAGATGGACCACAGCACAAATGGAGATTTTCCCTAAAATCAACTTCATCCCTATGATGACAGCAGGCCAGCCACATAAACTTGTTTCCTATTATGTCTTCTTGAAAAACGTTTAGGCTACTCCTCTAAAGCACCCGGTGTTGTCATGTGTTGTATCAAAGATCAAGGCTTGAACATTATCAGTGAGTCTTCATATTAAGTTCAGAAGATAATGAAAGACCTTGGATTTAAATTATATCCGGCATAGAGGGAAAGTTGGGCACAATAAAGAATTTATCCACACCATCACCTGAAACTAGCACTGACAGGCGGTCAACATATCCAGTGTGCTGCAAGTGGGTACAAATTCAGATCTTACAGTTTAAGCATGCTCCATCCTGGTCATCGTAAGCACTCCATGTGAATGGTATTCCGTGAAAGTGACAGGACAAAAGATCGCACACAAGCGCTGCTGCGCAGTGATTGACACCAACAATCTCAATGCTTCATGATCAGATCAGCGTATAATATGCCATTGCTATCAAGTACATTTGTCAATTGATGGCTAAACAGCAGTCTAGTCTTGACTGCGGTAAGTATAATAGCACAACAGAAACTATTTCAAGGTCATCTACACGACAATGGTTGAGGTTTTTGATCAAGCTACAATGAATTAAGATTTCTATCCAATACAACTCTATGGTAATATTTCTACGTCGTTGAGCACAATCTTCTAGTTGGACTAGGAAGTTGAAATTTGGTGTCAATAATACTATTGACAGGTCTAACAAATTGAGAGGGTGTCTTGGTATCTAGCTTGAATTTTATTATTTTGAACCACCCTATCTAAGAGTCTGTATTGCTTTTGTCTGAAAGTCGGAATCTCCAGATTTCTTCCATCACATCCTAACGAGCGCCGAGTCTTATTATAGGCCTAGTGCAGTGGCGGCGCCAGGATTTTCGTTTTGGGGGCTGGATTTTCAGAAAACAATTTTCGTTTTCAGTCGCCAACATTTCTGACGACCTTTTTTAAAACCAAAATCTAAAGAAAATTTTCCATTTCCGCGGTCAAAATTTCTGACGACCTTTTTTTAGTCATTTCATCGAAATCTTCGAAACTGGTCCTTTTTCGTAATCCGCCAAACTGCCTGTCAAACCTCGTGCGTACCATTACCTTTATTTGGGGGGGGGACTAAAGGGGGCAAATCGTGCAAATTTTTTTACATGGGAAAAAAATGGATAGCCTTTTTTAGGGGGCTTAGCCCCCTAGCTTCCTCCTAGCGCCGCTAGTGGCCTAGTGGTCGCCGCAGTTTCAAGGCGCGTGAAGCGGACAGCGCTGCAAGGCCCGAATTGGAACCTTAGACACAGCAAGACAGACAGTTGCCTTTTGCATCGCAATATTGGGGTTCCAAATTCACACAAAAATATGTTCGATAGTTTTATATTATTTATTTGTTGGCCATCCGTTTAATTCCAACAATTTTTTCATTTGAATTTACAAGACCTTTCGGGTATTGTCTACTAATAATAAACGACTACATTTAATAAACGACTACATTTAATAAACGACTACATGTAGACCTAGGTCTATTTTCTCACTGGTTTATCATTGCGTTGTAACGTGTGGTGAACCGTAGAGTGGGGTTCAAAGGGCTCCATTTGACTGCTTCCTCTGAAGCGCCAGATGCGGGCCATACCCTACCTGAGGTGCCATTTTGACTCTGAGCGCTGCAGGGTTCAAGCGCAGTGTTAGAATCTTGAACAAGGTCTTCACGCACAGTTGCTCAACACCATCGATGTTCTGTCCACTCATGAACATTGATAGAAGGTCAATATCAAATGCAGTTTATCATAATAATCGCTAGCATTTGCATAAATGCATGATTCGGAATTCGAACAAGCAGACGATTTCGTTCTGTTCATAAGTTTATCCATAATAATGGTTTGATTGAAAACAATAAGTCCACTGTTTTAGCACGAAACCATACTGACCAGATGATAATCAACCGAGTCGATATATATATATATATAAATTATATGGAATTTTAATTATTTTCTGAATCATGAATTCATATAACACCACTTCAAGAAAACACCAGGGTGGGTCTCCCGACCTGACAGCACCGAACTACAATAACAGAGAATGTCTCTCAACACACACAGGAAGAGGGAAAACGGCGAAGAAGTTGATTACGGAGACTGTTAGGTAACTTATTCCAGAAAGATGGACTTACCATATCGAAGCTCTTATGCAGCAATGTGGATTGTGGAGGTTCGAGCTATATAAACTGCACATTATAAGCATATTAAATATGCTTATAATGTGCAGTTTATAAAAATATGCCGATGTCCAACTCTACCAATTAAATTTTAGCCTAATTGGTAGAGTTGGACATCGGAGGATTGGCCTATAGAGCGTTCACATTGGTCAATGCACACTGAGCCTATGCGAACATAGTCTATAGGATATTATTGACAATTCATTATTGTAGCATTTTCATATCAGACGTTAAACTCAAATCAGAGTCACATTGTACAATGTACATCTTAATTAAACTCCTAATGCAATGATTCTGACACTTTTTTACATTATTCCTCTCAATTACAGATGTAATTGCTCCAGACGATCAGCCGCAATTGATCCAATTGTGAAAACAGCGGAAAAGAGATATTATTATTATTATTGGAACCACAACACCATGTGGTAAATTCAAAGACGATGCTTGACACTCACATTGATACCATTCCGTAGGTAATTGATTCTTTTTACCACATCATAACGTAGACGGTTATTTTGCAACATCATTCTGTGTTAACTTCTATCGCTGTAGGTCCTATCACTAAACATTCGACCCATTGGCTATATCCGCCACCTGTCTAAGTCTGTTTTTCCATATATCTCTCTCTGTGTAGTCATCTTTACCGTATTCAAAATTCGACGTCACCTGTTCTCACCAAAGATGACCTTTCATTCGGGTTTCAATTAATTCAAATCGTTCTGTTTGTAGTCCTTTCCATTGTTCGTCTAGTATTATGTAAACCTGGTGCGTCCCACCTCTCAGCAGTGTCCCCGCCACTCAACAATATCCACTAGTGTTTCAGTCATGTACCGTATGCTTTCAAGACAGCAGCTTCCCTGAAGTCCAAGACCATTAGGGCCGACATATTCAGTTTGCGCAATACCGTTCCTGGAGTTCAGGACTCTTTTTCACGGTGCGGCGGAGAGTTTTGAACTATATTCATGTCTCTACATTCGATTGATCCCAAACCCTGGCATCAACACGATAGCTGACCTATCTCAGTTTGACTATTATTAATCTAGTTCTGTTCTAAATACATCGGATCTCTCAGTATTAAATGATTTCAGAATTAAGCTTAGGCTTATGTCAAACTATTCATATCGGACATTCTCTTGGAATTATTGCCTGGTTTATCGTGAGACAAAAACAGACGAATCAATCCGTTTCGCTCATTATTTCTACTAGCCTGGTTTGGTTTAAGAAGAAAAGTTTCTGCCTCTCGGGGGGACACTGGAGTGTCGGAAAGTATATTCGTCAACATTATATTTGTGTTTTTTACGCACAGGCCTATGAAATGATGGAAACGATCATCACCAATATGTCAAGCATCCGAATGAAGTCCACTTCTGCTTTAAATGAACTTTCATTTGCATTTGAAAATCTTATCTGGACAAGATTATTAATGCAATTTCATAAATAATAAACTTCGAAATATTTATGATGATTTACGCAGTGGCGTAACTACGGGGGGGCAGGGGGGCAGCCGCCCCCCAAATGAGAGGGCTGCCCCCCCAGCTGCCCCCCCCCAATCCCTGCGTTTGTTTTACTTTTTACTTGTTACGAGTGATAAAGAATTAAAGAATGTTATATAATTTCTGACTTATTTTATTTTTTATACAACTTCCTGTACAACTTCTTATAGGGTGGGTGATGGGAAAGTGGGACAGGCCACTATAGTGCACTGTGGGACAGACAAGCTAGTGAGGCTTGCATACATATTATGTCCAATACTGTAACACATCCAAAATCTAAAAATACATAGTCTATGGCAATATACCGATGCCGTTGCACGCTTTAATTGCCAACGGTAGCCACCCCATCATTTTAAGCTGCCACCCCACTGCCCCCCCCCATGAAAAAATAACTGGCTACGCCACTGGATTTACGATTTTTAATAACAAAAAATCAGGAGGCGAGAAATGGTTAGCTCCGAATAGTGAAATAGCGCATCAGTAACTACGGTATACCTAATGCAAATCATATAAATGGTTATACATAGTTATGCAACTTGCATTCAAACATGCTTACACGCATGTGTATACATTCTATTTATGTAAATGTGCTCACATACGGTAACATACCTTCAGTCTTGCAGCCTGAATTACATTTCGTGCTCCTGCGTGACCTTAAGTGCGTTGAAAATGTGATCAATAATGATAGTGATGATAATACTGATGCTGATATTGATGATGATGGTGATGCTGCTGCTGTTTCTGCTGATTGTCAGTGCTATGATGACAATGATGATGATGTTGTTGTTGTTGATGATGACGATGATGATGGTGATGATGACGATGATGATGATGATGATGATGATGATGTTGTTGTTGTTGATGATGATGATGACGATGATGATGATGATGATGATGATGATGATGATGATGATGATGATGATGATGATGATGATGATGATGATGATGATGATGATGATGATGATGATGGTTATGCTGATGGTGATGGTGATGGTGATGGTGGTGGTGATGGGGATGGCGATGGCGATGGCGATGGCGATGACGATGACGATGACGGTGGTGGTGGTGGTGATGATGGTGACGATGACAATGACGATGACGATGATGATGATGAAATAGTTGCTCCACTATAATAAGCCGATGGATATGACAATATTAGAGGAAGGAGCAACGGGAGGAAGAAGCCTTAATAACCATTATAAGCATTATAAAATAATAATCTATACATGCTGTGATGTGTCATCGACGTCGTTTTCGTAGCCTCGGCTTATGAAGGCGAGCGTTCAGTCGACCGCTGGCTTTGTCCTTAGCTTCGTGTGGTACAAAGTGCAAAACATTGTGTGGACTCGGGCGAGCCACTTGAAATCACACCGCCGGTTGGACAGCACTGACTTAAGAGTGTCTCTCAGAGTCGCTCGTCGATTCTTCCGCAGTCTTCTCTTTCTCCGCATCTTTTAGGCGGGACTTTTTAACGTGCAGTTGTACACAAAATGTGCAGTTGTAGAAGCACTTCTGTACAGTTAAAACTAGCAAAAAGGTCATTGTCCTCCGATTGGAAGTAATTTACCCTGGATGATGGGAAAGGAAAGAAGGAGTTGTGCAGTTCTAAAAATTCCTTAAAAACAGCCCTGCCTTTAGGGATTTAAAGATTCAGATTCTGACCCTGCAGCTGGTTTTTCAGTTTATGCAAACTTGCATACCGGAAACAAACGTAGGCCTAAGCACAGAACGAGACATTCCTGTATTTTCTCTTACCTAAGTCTTACACAATTCACGAGCTTCTCTGTTTTCCTCAACTTTACATTTTATTGTCGTCTACACCACATTAACTTGACGATGGGCTCAGAGCCCTGCGCCGACATGACAGTGTCGGCGGCGGCGCGCCGGTCATTTTTGGTCGGCGGCGGCGGCGCGCCGACATACAAAAATTGGCGGCGTCGGCGCCCTCAAAATGTCGGCGTCGGCGGCGCAGCGCAACGTCGTGGAATAACTGCTCCAGCGTCGCATAATTATTTTGAATGCTGTTACACAAGAACCCTATATTATCAAGATAAGCGTGTTCAGCCATTATTTTGGCAATTATCTTGTCTTTAGTCAGCATTGATTAGAAACAATTAGGCCTATTTCCTGAATTAACGTTCAATTACAAAACTCTGCAAAGGCTTGAATAAGAAAAACACACGACAACTTTTTCAAATTCAGGCCGCCAGCTTACGTAACCTACTAATAACACTTAAAGAACTGTTTGCGCTACCTGCCTATTTTACTCTTGACCTGCCTTATGACCCGTCAGAAATTATAGAGGCCCATTTTTCTTGACGCGACCTGCTGAAATTGTATATCTGCATGCATGCAAACATGCATACATACATACACACAGACATGCATAAATACATACATAGATTATATGCATGCATGCATACATACATACATACATACATACATACATACATACATACATACATACATACATACATACATACATACATACATACATACATACATACATACATACATACATACATACATACATACATACATACATACACACATACATACATACATACATACATATATACATACATACATACTAGGGTGTCCCAACAAATATTTTTCTAGAAACTTGAAATGCAGTCCCCCTAAAAAGTTTCCATATGGTCCCATAATAACACCTGTAAAGTTTTATGACACTAAAAAAATATTTAGGGGTGGCTCAAGCCGCCCAAATTTAACCCATATTGGCATAATTTGCGCCTGATGTGTCCAACTTCTAAATGCCTTTATATCCCAATCGTTGATCCTATTATAACAAATTTACTACCCTTGGAAAGCTCGTGAATGGTAGAATTAACAGGTATTTAACTTTATTGGATACAATGGATATTTTGGGCATAGTCTTATGCTCAAAAAATGCAAAATCGAGAAAAATTTGAGATTTTTGAACTTTGGACACAATATCAGTGCACACACAACTAATCATTGGGAGTAGTCATTACAAACTCTTGATAATGTAACAAGTCGTGGTTTTAGCTCCTCCATACCTTCATCTGCTTCATAGTAAGAAATTCTGAGGGGGCTGTGAGGTTCAACCCCTATTTGTCCTAGGACCACACAGTAAAGTTTTAATTGCACACCCCATGCAGCTACACAACAAATCAACGTCTGGACCGTTATTTTTTTACTATTCTCATACTGATCTGCTGATTCTACATCACTGCACTCAAATTGTTCTTCAGTTCTACGTTCTACATTTACACATGTCAACAAGATTGTCACAATTGTGGTTAGAAAACATGTGCCTGTGTTTTTCGACAACCTGTACGAGAAATTGTCTCCGATCTACGTTCTTCGTTATCGTTGAGCTGAAATTCTGTATCAAAGCTGCGTCATGTTTGTTCAGCACAGTCATTTACACAGACCAACGTTATGAAAAATCACACGTGGTCTTATACGATTGGCTATCTCGCCACTCTTTCACCGAAAGATCGAGAAAACTATATTTGAACGCAGCATGGTTTGGGAAAAACTTTTAGGAAGAGATAACCCCGTTATTCCACATTAATGAGAACTCACTGAAAGAACAGAGAGAATTGCTATCTCTTATATCTTAGGTGCTGGTATACCAAGAATGATGTTGCATCATTTTCAGACTTGTCATCTAGAGCAGCATTGCCAGAATTATAAAGCTATGGATTAATTCAAAGAGAGCAGTGACTCTACATGAGAACACCGCCTGACTGTAGATGTCAATCACAAATCTGAGACTTGTTTGGGTTGGATGCCCTGTAATTCACGGTCGTCAACTGTATATGTGATTCGTTTCCATCATAAAGCAATTAGATCTATATTGCCTTACCCATCCAACTTGCTCTGTGATGGCAACAGGCTTGCGAAATGCTACCGAATTGTTCAATCCAACCATGAATACCAAGAGTTTTGAAAATTCTTGATAGTCATATTTCGAGTATGGCCACGCTAAAGCTGTTCAGTAATGAATTCTTATGATTTGTTAGATGCAGACTGCAGTAGCATTGGTCGAGGGTTTGGTTGATGGTGAACCAGATTGGAGCATTCATCTTTAAATGGCTTGCAGAGCTTAATTACAGACCATTGATGGACAAATTTTTACCAAGGACACAAAGAATGCACCAGGCAACTGGACTTAAAAGATTTCTGTGATGTTAACAAGATGTTACGACTGATGGCTGATGTAGAAGGGTGCAAGGCATTGCAAACTCTATTTAATATGCAGTTATTGAAAGCCGTTGTCTCAAAGCATTTGCCAATAATTAGGCCTAATGCATCACACTTTCACGACTTCAAAAGGTTCAAACTGCAACCGTTGATTCCTGTCCTGGTCCAGAGGTCAACTTTAGCACACCAACATGTTTGTAGGCTACTTCCACCAACTAGAGAAAAATCAGACTGACAATCTGTTAACCTTATTCATTTCTACTCCACTGATGATTGCCATGTGGAGGTAGCGACCTGCAATCCTAGTGCACGACATTTACATCATTCGTTTGCTCGAGAGCTTAACTGTCGTCCTTATGCTTGAAAAACCTCATTCGCAAATACAATAAGGTTGCATATTTGTAGATTTTAGTATTTCAGAGCAATATAAGGTTATTAAGCAATACATAAGCACGCTAGTGGGATCAAAGTGTGGACCTCCGAAAATTTCAAACTCATAGGCCTATATGTCGCACGTATAATTTGTGACAACTTACACATATTATATGTGAGCTTTGAGCGGCCTCTAAATATTTTCAAAATGTCCAGAAATTTGGCAGGTACTATCATAGGACCATAAGGAAACTTTTTGGAGGGACTGCATTTCAAGTTTCAAGAAAAATATTTTTCCTGTGCAATCGTGGGACACCCTAATACATACATACATACATACATACATACATGCATACATACATACATGCATACATACATACATACATACATACATACATACATACATACATTCATACATACATACATACACGCATACATACATACGTACTGTGTTTGCGTAGAAATATTTATATGCCACAAAGTGGGAGTTATCATGCAATCTTATCAACAGATGAGGGTTCATGCATTTTAAAAAAAATTCCCTTGTCAACGCACACTGAGTAGTAAACTTGATCAGAATTCACCACCCTTTTGATTTTCGGCCAATAATCCGAACGACTTCCAAGCGAAACTCTTAGCATCTTCTTTAAATCAAAAAATTGCTATGTACAAGTCTTTCCATCTAAGCAGGCCAAGTCACCCTAAGTTACACTTATTTTGTGCGGAAAATGTTTTTATTTTCCTAATCTGATCCCATTTATGAGACGTTGGTCAAATTGTTGACAAAATAGGATCTATTGTTCAATTGCCTAACATTATTCCACTGTGCATATAGACAAGCCTATTAATGTTCGAAAGCGTAATTAATCACCAATTTCACATAGGTCACGTTCAGCGTAGGAGTTTAGACACGACCAATCGCCTGCATAAAATTGCAGAGCGCCACCTCTTTGCAATATAATAGTAACGTGTATCCTAATACTAGTGGGCAGACGGTTCTGTTCCATCCTAGCGGACTATCAGGAATTAACGCACACACGGCATAGCATTCACTTAGGCCAGAGGTCTCAAACACGCGGTCCGCGGGCCGCATGCGGCCCGCGAACCCGATTAATGCGGCCCGCGAACATTTCCTGGTTTTTGATTTTTTTAAAGTTAGAAATCGGTTTAAAAGAATTTTGCAGTTCTTTAACGTTTGAACCAATGTCTAAACTGCTTTCTACTCCTTTTGATTGGACATTGAGTCCACAACAGCAGATATAGGCTAGGCATTATGCAGATGATTTTAGTGAACCTTCAGTGCGATGCAACGCCGAAGCAGAAGAATGTTCTGCAAAGTTTGTATGCCGGTGTCGCAAAATATAGGATCCCGGAATAATCGTATCTCCCGAGATGATGAGAAGTTGAAAAATGTCACTTCCGCGTGTGTTTATTTTTGCAAGTTAACTTCCATTTGCTTGGTTTTGAAGAATGACACTAACAGAATGGCCCTATGTTTATTCCTATAATTTTTGGTGACTTTGATTTAGAGGACATAGAGCATTTAGAGTCTCTAGGCCTAACTAAATTCGAGTTGAATTACTCTGAACATTGCTTAGGATACTTTAAAAACTTAGACTCTAATTTAAAATTTTGACTACAGCATATATAACATTATATAATTTCTTCAATTATAGCGCCCACGCATTTTTCGATAATTAAAAAAATATAATTGGGATAGAATGGTTTCCAATTTTGTTTGCAGTACCATTATAGTTACATTTAAAATATAGTAGTATGTGAATTTTACAGAGGTGTGTCATCATTCCAGTATTGTATGCTGCAATGACACATAACTAATTCCAGTTTCACGTGCACGATTAGCCTATATTTTTATGTTGCGGCCCACGAGTCATTCAGAATTTCCAAATGCGGCCCACATGTTGGCTTGAGTTTGAGACCTCTGACTTAGGCATACCTGGAGTTCTTTTTACCTTTGTTGCTGCCATAATTCAAATCAAATCACAAAATCCTCAAAATTTTAAACGTTAAGCGCACCGTTCGAAAAGTCCAAACAAATAGGTAGCATCATAGGTTTCATAGCATTGATGCAAAAACGGTGTTGCCAGGAAAAATCAAAGTATATTAGAGAAAGATTCTATTTTCATTGATGCAGCAATTTTTCATGCAACAGATGAAAATGCAACGAAAAGAAATAACCGAATCCACGTGGCATCGGCGGCGCGCCGACAAATTTTCGGCGGCGGCGGCGTCGGCGCGCCGACTCAAAAAAATCGGCGGCGGCGGCGCCCACAAAGAGTCGGCGGCGGCGGCGCGTCGCGGCCGGCGTAGGGCTCTGGATGGGCTTATATAAATGCAAGCGATTGTATAAAATTTCTAAAAATACATTTGTTTCGTCCTCAAATGTAAAAGTCAAAAAGTTCGCAGATCTACTAGACCTACCCCTCTTCTAAACGCATCCTATTACGCCAGCTCATCAATACTTGAAGCGCCATCGACTGAATAATGGTCATAAAGAAAATTATCAGAAGACAGATCAGTTTGATCTTACATTAGACGCCGAGATTCTTTGAGATAGACATCACTTTTCCGTTATGTTCATGCAGACTAAACGCAAGAGGTCAGTGAGTTCAGAATGCAGTTGCAGCTGCTGGTCTCGTGTTTCTGAGATCATAATTTATTTATCAAGTTCTCATATGCACATCAATCACGAAAATAGGAAACCACGATTTCAAAGACGATTCGTTTTGTGTCGTATAATTTAAAAGTTTAATTCACCTCTTGGGTGTTGATAGAATCTTTATATCATTGAGATAACGATTGCTAGCGTCTATTTGAATCAGATTTTTATTTAAAATTCATAGTCACTATACGATAAGTGAAGATTGCTAAACCTATATAACAAGAGAGTCAAGTAGAACAAGGCATATCTTCAGAGGAAGTCTAACGAGCAAGATGATGTCCTTCTATCTGACGTGCTTCATTCTCTTCACGGCGATCGGTCTGGGAAGATGTCAGTTGCTACCTGCTCTCACTGGCAGCTGTGCAACGCTGCTTTCGGCTTTGCAAGCAACAACTTACTTCTGGGCAGTAGATCCAGGTCAGGATATCTTTCGGTGGTCTCTACCTGGAAGTCGTCCCATTACGGTTCCACCGTGTTCTGTAAGTGTTTTCTGAGTGTCTTTTTTGTCGATTTATTTAAATGTTTTACTAAAAGGTCACATCCCAGCAAAACTTTCAAACAGTGCCGTGCATGGTGGATAGTTCTAATCCACGCAGACACTTAAGATCTTTCAGGACAGTAGCCTATACCTATAGCGTTGTATTTCTGACCTCGGAAGAAGTCTCCCAAACCGGTTGCTGGTGAAACCAGCGGTAGCTGATATCACTGGCGGTTGTTCAGTGCTGGTATCGGCTTTAAACGCAACAGCTAACTTCTGGAAAGCAGAGCCGATTTGGAAGGTTATCCAGTGGTCCGACCTGAAGATCGGTCCATGAAGATTCCACCTTGTTCCGTGAGTAGGCTACACCTATAGTTTTTGGCTGATTGATTACAACGTTTGATTAAAACACCACACAGCATGGAAACATGCTTCTCCTGCCTGGTGGGCCTAGAGCAACATATGAGGGCCGTAACAAGCTAGAGCGCTTCTTGCAGAGAACTTGGAGAATAGGTTCCACCCAGACCTGGAGTCTGGAATGCCCGATATGGTGAATTCCGCCAAGAACGGGCTTTTTCGGGATATTTGCGGGAATACATCCCATGTACTGCTTAGCTTATAACCTATCCACCGACAGGTCTGACACTGATGAAATCCTACAGTATTCGCCCCAAATCTCACTGTTCTCACGACTTTGTGCCGCCACTAAAAGGTGATAAAAATTGAATACCTAGGATACGCATTAAAGGCCCAGATCTCACGACTTAGTGCCGCTACTAAAAGATGGCAAAAATTGCAAACCTAGGATACTCATTAAAAACCTGGTTACAAGGAAATAGATCTAGTGAATAGCATCAAGTACAAACCGCCACCCAAGTAGGAATCGGTGTACATTTTAAAACCTCCTGATCATCTTAAACTATAATAAAGCAAAGCTCAATCTGTGGCGATGTCGCGTTGTGTGTTTGTCTGCTTGAAGAAAGGCTCTGAAACCGAATGGATTTCAATGACGAAACAATTTTATTTTTTTAAATCTTCAACAAAAGTGGGCTCTATTTTATAGGTATGATTATAGTTATGGAACCTTGATACTGACTCCGACTTATCAACATTTGGCATTTACTGCAGACCTGTCAGCTACGGCAACCGTCGGCTGTTTCTAAACGAAATATTTTTAGAAGCCTGCAGTTATAACCTCTTTGTAGATAAATATAAAAATAATACAGATTTCTTCTTGAATTCCTAACGACTTCAGCCAGGACAACGTTTTTAGTAGGGCCTGAAGGCTGTTAGGCTCTGTTTTATTTACAATTCAATTCGACAGTGTGGTGACGTCAGTAGCATCAAACAGAAGCTGCTGGGAATCGTGACGTTTTCGAAACCCGTGTGTACCCGTTGCCCTAAACAGGAGGTAGCTGACAACGATTTTAAATTCTCCACAAGTCAACTGATTAATGGAATGAAGGTGAAACCTTTTGGACCATGCCCAGGAATAACAGTCTACAGGTAATAAAATAGCGCAAAAATACCAGCATCACTTCAACGTAGAGCCAGCAACATTGTCAAGTATGTAGCTGTAATGCTGAACATAAATATAAAATAATTTATGTAATTTAACATTGTATAATTAGGCGGGTGCACGGTCAAAAGCGCGCAGGACAAAAGCGCGCAGACAAATGCGCGCAGACAAATGCGCGCAGCGACATATGCGCGCAAGACAAAAGCGCTAATCGACAAATGCGCGCAACAAGAACAATGAAATCAAAATTTCGAGTATTAGAATGACCATTTAATATAACCACAACATCGTCATATATATACGGTTGTTAAAAGTAGATGAACAAGAGCATGTGGCGTAAGGTTCAAGACCTCTCTCTTGCCGCAACCTATCGATCGTGACGACGAAAATATACGCCTTCAGAAAAATGGAAGCTGGATGAAGGTCAGAGAAATGGAAGCTGGATGAAGGTTCGCTATAAGTGAAATGGAAGCTGGATGAAGGTTCGCTATAGGTGAAATGGAAGCTGGATGAAGGTCAGAGAAATAGAAGCTGGATGAAGGTTCTCTATAGATGAAATAGAAGCTGGATGAAGGTTCGCTATATAGTGAAATGGAAGCTGGATGAAGGTCAGAGAAATAGAAGCTGGATGAAGGTTCTCTATAGATGAAATAGAAGCTGGATGAAGGTTCGCTATAGGTGAAATGGAAGCTGGATGAAGGTCAGAGAAATAGAAGCTGGATGAAGGTTCGCTATAGGTGAAATGGAAGCTGGATGAAGGTTCTCTATAGGTGAAATGGAATTTCGATTTCATTGTTCCTGTTGCGCGCATTTGTCGATTAGCGCTTTTGTCTTGCGCGCATATGTCGCTGCGCGCATTTGTCTGCGCGCATTTCTCTGCGCGCTTTTGTCCTGCGCGCTTTTGTCGGCGTGCCAATTAGGCGCCTATGTAACAGCGCTACTGTAACAGCGCCATACAGAGTACCATATTAATGATTGCTAAATGCTAACACTATAACAAGGATAGTCACGCACATTTTGATCATTCGCATAGTTTAAACTGCATAGCAGCTTTTTAAAGCTAAGTCCTCTTTTTTAGTGGAATCGGTGACATTCTCATGACACGATGCAATTAAAGAATACATGCGAGAACTTACATGGCAATTAGGCTACTTCATTTCATTGCTTTACAAAATGAGCGTAACAATCTTACGTATTAGGCTGAACCTTAAGGACTAGCATCCGGCGTATGTGAAAACAATAGTTATTTAAACGGCAGTGGCAATTTACATTGCAGTTATTATTTTCTTGCAATAAATTTAACATTGTGTCGTATCATGGTGTAGGTGCCCTTGTCAAGCGACTACAACTATGGCAACAAAAACTCCAATTAAAACAACTACAACGACAACTGCGACAACTACGACAGCTGAGATGACTACGACAGAACCAACTGAAATATCAACGAGTACAACTAAAAGTCCAACTTCGAAGAGAAAAGGAACACCTTCTTTAACCTTTGGCTATGGCGGCTATGACTACTAAGTCTTCAGGATGGCGCTTGATAATTCACGTAGGCTAATCATCAAATCTGTTACCAACTAGATTCTCGGCTGATAGGCTGCTTACATTCAGCGTACATGAAAACTCATAATTATCCCAGATTGTGTTGCAGCATAAGGCGTCGCTGTTGCATGTGGCAGCCCAATTCATAGTGGGCCTTATATACATTTATGTCATCACCAGTCTACTTTCTTTCGCCTGCTACTATGACTTGCGCGGTATGAAAATCTCTTGACCCGCGAGCAAGGACTGCCACATCAAAAAACCCGAACCTATGCCTTCATCGGCCATATTATGGAAACAGTTACCTCATTCGACACGTTCCTCCTTATTACCTGGTGACCAAAAATGTTCCTTTTCGGGCACCCCGTCAAAACAGCACGGTCAAAATAGCCCCGTCAAAACAGCACGGTCAAAACAGCCCCGTCATAATCGATCACCGACACAATTATAGCCCCGCCAAAATCGATCTGCGACACAATAGCCCGTCGAAATAGCCCCTGTCAAAACAGCCGATGAAAGTAGTCCTCACAAAGTCGCGCAGGAATACACAATTTTAGTAAAAATGTAGCCTAATGTAAAAGAAATCGGTGCAAAATAAAATTGGTCTAACCTACACTTCAAAGCGGTTAATTGGAAATCGAGTCAGAGGTTCCAATAGCAACATCGATAGCTACGATCAAAATGATCATCTGAATCATGACAAGAGCTAAGGGCAATTATAAGCAAAGCATTTCCGAAGTATAGGCCTATAATCTACGAGACAAATGCCACACTCGTTTCCATAGTGGCCCACAAAAGCAGTTCGCATAGTATCAGTCATGTCTCACAATCTATCTCGTCAGTGGAAGAGGAGGCTTAAAACTTTATGGACTGTGATAAATAAAAACGTCAGTTGAAATCTCTATGCAGGACACATATGCCTACTTATTTAAACGAGATTTGTCTATTGCTGCTAGTAGACCTATGCTTTGTAATAATATACAGTTTTCTGATTTGTTTAAGAATGTTCGCCAGTTGAAGCATGTTTTTCCATCGACAGACCGGCATCTGCTTAATTGCTACAAAAGTCTCATTTCTGATTTTGATGGACTACCTATTTGAAAATTTCTAAATTATGCAGGTTAATGCTAATTATCACTGAATCTGTGAAACAATAAATGTTGACCGAAATATCGTTTCATTGAATGAAACATAGACACACACACGCACACACACACACACACACACACACACACACACTTTTGCCAATTAGCCTAATATCACGGCACAATAAATCCGACATTCAAATAGACTTTCAAAGCATAAGCAACAGAGTAGTCGGAACTTTAGCCAATTTAAGTGCCATGGACGCTGACTTTGTATTCGCTCCACTCTAGTCCTTTAATTATGTACTATTCCAATGCGCCATATAGATGTACGGTGGACTTCCGGCCTGTCGGGTATGGTCTCTAAATATGGTCCTGCGCACCGCTGCCCGCCTAATCGGCCGCATTCCCAAGTTTGGCCGTGTCTCTGAGTACATACGGGCCGTACTCCACTGGCTCCCATACGCACAGCGCATTGCTTACCAAATTTCTGTCTTGGTCCGGTGCTGTTTTGAGGGTTTAGACCTTTATACTTGCAAAAGCTCTGCTATTCCACCTCGTGCACGGAATGCAACCAGGCAGCGCCGTACCTGTTGGTCTTTCTGCATCATTTCTCTCGCTTCCTAAAGACGAGCGCTCCTGATTAGAAACCTTGAAGGAGCGCTATATTAAATTGCAAGTAAATAAATTATGACGATGACGATGACGACGACGACGACGACCATGATGATGGTGCCATGGTGGTGGTGCCAGTGGTTGTGCCAGTGGTTGTGCCAGTGGTTGTGCCAGTGGTTGTGCCAGTGCCGGTGGTTGTGGTTGTGCCAGTGATTGTGCCGGTGGTCGTGGTCGTGGTTGTGCCGGTGGTCGTGGTCGTGCCGGTGGTCGTGGTTGTGGTCGTGGTCGTGCCAGTGGTCGTGGTTGTGCCAGTGCCGGTGGTTGTGGTTGTGCTCATTGCTACATATAGAATGTGGCTTTCATGAAATTATTTGACCAAGAAATTATTAAATCATATTTTCATTAGATACAGAACTTTACTGATAGCCAATTCAAGAATCTGGTCGCCATTTTATCCCAATTGCGGTTTCTTTGCAGTGCCACATAAGTGAAAATGGTTCCATCGCATTCCTTGACCTCGAAAATGCTGATTCAGACCCTGAGATCATGTTTCCATTGCACATATGACTTCACTAATAGCCATTTCAATATTCTGGCCGCCATTTTGTCCGCCATTTTGATTTTCGTGCTGTGCCACATATGTGACATTGGTTCCATTGCATTCCTTGACCTCGAAAATGTTGATTTAGACTATAAAATCATGTTTCCATTGCATACATAACTTCACTTAATTATAGCCATTTAAGACCCTGGCCATTTTGTCCGCCATTTTGATTTCTCTGTAGGGCTGCATAATTGTGCATATGTTACTTTGGTTCCAGCGCATTCCGCGAACCTTCTATTAATAACTTCTGTTAGTTTTATACTTGAAAATCGGAGTTTATCATAGGAATCATGCGAATCACAGTGGGGTATTTTTTACCCCCCGGTGACCAAAATCGGTTGAAAAAAATCGTGACCCTATAAGGGTTAAGCAACAAAGTAGTTACATATTAGTCGAGTTTAGTGGATACGAGATGCTTCAGCTGAAAATTCTCTGAATAAGAGTTTTCTTAGTTGATCAGCATTAAAAAACAAGAAACGGAGAATAATAGTGTCATCTCATCTTGCCAACGTATGTAGGCTATACAAGAACTGAGAGTTATTGTTTTTATAATTAGACTATCCAAAGAATAAGTCCAGGACCAAGAATCCATTCAACCGTTAGACTTAGACCCACTTATAAGTTCGCGTAGAATCGTGGAATTAGATCAGAATAATCAACTTTTTTAGAATCCTTAGGAAGTAAAGGGCTTTTTCATGCATTAAAATGTCAGCAATTTAAAATTTTAAATAAATAAACTACAACCTTTACTACCAGTTTTCAATTTTTACGAAATACACGTTAGGCATAATTATAACGATTGCACATTGCGTCAAAAATTTTGATTGGAGTTTCGGTTTGTCGTGTACCAGAAAAGGTTACGAACCTCTACTCAAACATTAACCTCAGGTCATAATTGCTCATCTTTTCCGCCCTTAAAATTAGGCACAACTATCTTCTACACAGTAGCTTTATCTTTATTCGTATATTCATTGCCAGACAATCCGAAAACAGTTTTCCGTCATAGGCTACATGAAAACAAATCGAAGTTCACTGCTTCTTGTTTCAATACATGTACATATCATTACTTTAGCTCATCAGTGCTACAACTTGGTGGTGTTGGCGGTGGTGGCGGCAATGACGACGACGACGATGACGAAGACGACGATGGTGGTGGTGATGATGATGATGATGATGATGATGATGATGATGATGATGATGATGATGATGATGATGATGATGATGATGATGATGATGATGGTGATGATGATGATGATGGTGGTGGTGGTGGTGGTGGTGGTGGTGGTGGTGCTGCTGCTGCTGCTGCTGCTGCTGATGGTGGCGGTGGCGGTGGCGGTGGCGGTGGCGGTGACGATGACGATGACGATGATGATAAGCCGATGGGTGGACAATATTAGAAGACGGAGCAACGAGAGGAAGAAGTCTTGATAGCATTGAGGCATAATAATATGTGCATGTATATTGTATAATTACATTCTATGATGTTCTATCGTTTTCCTGGCCTCGGCATATGAAGGCGAGTGATCAGTATTTTCGATAAAGAAGCTAGATTGTGGATGCGACGACATAAAACCATAGGCGTAAGATTCTATTGTGACGGTGGTGTCCAGTCACCACCACTTTTTTGGTCCGACAAAGAAATATTTTTTTAAATCATTAAAGCATTTGGCTGTCTAACATAAAAAGGCTATTCATGATTAACATCGCAATGGCGTCAACGCTAATATACATTAGGCCTCCACCGTACTGTCCACAGTCATGTCCGTTGGCCTAAATCCTAAAATCCTAAGGAGAGAAGGGAAGGAATTCCCATTCCACTATAAACTTGGGGAGGGAACGTGATGCAATTCCCTTCCACAAGTGACAAATCGTTATGGCTTCGAGGCACTGGCTCACACAACCACTCAGAATCATTGTTAGGCTACTATCACAATAGCATTGATGGAACCTCCGTACCCTAAGCCGGAAAATTGGCTCAGAGTTTTAATTTTAGGGAAATGTCAGCAGGCTATACCATTGTTTCTTGGATGATATAATTGCGCGAATGAATGGATACTGGGAATCTTATACTCTTTGGGACTGATTCAACTGAAGACCACAACACATAGTTATTCGAAGTTGGTCGCTGACAGCAAACCTTTCTGCACAATCGAATCATGGACGGTTTTAGGAGGAGTGTGACGCACAATAAGGGGCCGTCCATAAAGTACGTCACGCTCCAAGGGGGGGGGGAGGGGGGTGTAAGAAAGTGTGACAGTTTGTGACAGGGGGAGGGTCAGGTCATGTGTGACGTCACACATTTATTTTTTTAAATTCTTTTTTATTTCTTTGTTCTTAGTACCTAAAATCCGACCCGGCCAGGCGTGTCTAAAACCCGGCCTGGCGGGATAAAAGTTGATTTCCCGTCACAATCAAAGCATTTAGGGACAAACGTCGCTATCAGAGGGATTAGGGATAGTATCCTAGGGTTTAGAGGGTTAGGTAAATGGTAATGTTTTTAAATTTTTGGTTCGAAAGTGTGACGTACTTTAGGGGGGGAGTCCGAGATTTGTGACAGTTTGTGACAGGGGGAGGGGGGTCAAAAATGGTCAAAAATAGTGTGACGTACTTTATGGACGGCCCCTAATATGCCATCCTATTAAACTGGTTGGTCAGATAGGAGATCGGGCAACTAATTATAAAGACAGCTGTGACTTATGAAATATATTCATACCGGTACATAGGCCTATTATTACTTAGATGGGAGAGGAACGCCTCTAGAGAGGGAGAAGACAGTTCATCTTAGGGCCCAATATTACAATCGATTTTACTGTTTTTACAGAGGATATAAGTAAATTTTAATTGAATAAAATTGATAAGTAAAGCGCTGTGTGTAGAGGAGCGCCTTTGAAATCACTTCAGCGATCTTATCCGTCGTTTTCCAAGTTACAAGCAGGATTGGCGTGATGCAAATTTTAATTATTTCGTGACGAAATCGCTGACGTTAAATAATTGCAAACTGTAAAAACATTTCGTAAATCTGTTATTAGTTGTAAAATTGAAAAGTTGTCAACACTCGACAGTATAAATTGTATCGTAACTCGTTACTAGTAGGCCTTAAGTCGTAATTCAAACACTAAAACCTACAAAATCTTTTAATATTCATGAATGTAATTTTAATTATTGTTCTTATCATCGGATTCACTGTAGATAGTGTTTCATACACAGTACACTATATACATTCTTACTTTCTTAGTCTCTTAGAGCGGTGGTGTATAGCCAGGATTTGAAGTTTGGGGGTAGTGTAGAAAATGAATGGGCCCTGGGGTGGTGGACGAATTCGAGCGGAACGAGTGCACGATTAGGGGTTAATTTGTTTTTAGCTTTTGAAATGGATATTTAATCTACATTAATTAATTAAAATAGTTTTAACAATATCAGTCAATTTGACAAAAATTGACCAAATTGTCAATTTTATTGAAAAAATAGCAAATATTCCCTGTGGGACCCTAAATATTAGTCCATTATATTATATAAAAAATTATTTTAATCTAATCTCTTACAGAAAGATGAAGAGATCATTCGAAAGTGGACACGAGAAACGAACAAAATTGACTCGACAAAAGGAAGCTGCTTCAGCAAGCCAAAAAAATCACATTTTCTTGCACATCCTGATAATAGCAATAGGCTCAGCCAGACTGAAGATCTTCAAGAAATAAATTAATCACAAACAGAAAGTAGGCTATCTTGTGTGAGAGACTTCGAAGACTGTAACAACTGTGACTGACAGAGAATGGAGTTTTGAACCAAGAAAATGTGAAATTATTGTAGAGCTTTTAACAATTGTCAATGAATAAGATAATTCAAATAATTTTCTTTTTAAACCCTTCAAATATTATGAGACATGTTGACATTGGAGGTAACAAATCCAGAACTTCGACCTAGATTCTTGAGTGAGAAGGCCTCGAAAATTAGTTGTGGCCCTGGGCCTCCAAATCCTGTCCTAGGCCCTGCTAATAAGTGCTATATAACCAAAGCGACAAAAAGTCTATTGTAGGTATAAACATACATGTCACTGTCATTGTTCAAAACAGAGCAGATGGAAGTTAATTTGCAAAAATAAATACATGCGGAAGTGACTTTTCAACTTCTCTTCAACTGGTAGGATACGATTATAACGGGGGTTACTCTATCTCGTGACAACGGAAGTCAGGTCGTCATCGCTTATACTAAGAACGTCGAGCAAGTTCTTCACTCATAATTCCATCAGTGTAATGCTACATTGTCGATCAGCGTTTTATCTTGACGTATCTGGATGAAAATCATCTCCCACAAGAATAAGAACTTGCCCTCCAGAAAAAAATCGAGAGGGGCTGCTCACATGAATATAGGCTACGTACCATATCCACCGAAAAAGTTATATACACGGAATGTGGGGCACGGTGGCGTCGTGGTGCTTTGGAGCCGGAGAGTTCCAGATTCGAATCCACCACAAGCCGCCGCGTAGGGACCTTGAGTATGGCCTTCTCTCGCAACTGCTTGGGCGCTTCTGCGTGAAACTTCGATGCAATGTCCGCGCTGTAATCGGCCGCCCCCATGAGTAGAGAGCTTGAGGGGGCGCTATCGAAAGAGAGAAATAAATAAAATAAATAAATAAAAATTCCCTTGCAGAAAATTGTCACAGCTCCGGTAAACATGCATGTATGTCAGGCATACCCTTCCCTCCTCTTAAACCTGAATATCCCCACAAGCAGGGGAACTAGATCAAACACAGATTGTCGTTTATGCACTTCTGAAGTTTGTAATGGGGCAAAATTCCAATATTATTATAGACCCTATGGCATTGCATGCAATAGCCTAATTATATTGTGTGCCATGAAGATTTGACTAAATACTTGGCCAGGAATAAGAGTTATTAAAATCGGCAAGAAGTCGTGCGTCAGCCTCATGGAGAGACTACAGGAACCTAACTAACCCCAGTGATATAGAAAGAAGACGCTAGTTGTCGATTGGTTTTCCTGGTTGCTGTCCATACGCCGGTGTCATGAAATAAAGTAGGCCTATCCCCCCGTATTATTCGTATCCCCCCAGATGAAGAAAAGTTGAAAGTCACTTCCGCGTGTAGGCCCTATTGTTTTTCAAATTAATTTTCATCTGCTTTGTTTTGAACAATGACACTAATAGGTATGTTTATTAGGGCATAGTGACGAGAAAGAATTATGTTTGGCATATATTAATTTGTTGCTCCTATGCATATAATAGTGTCTGATATAAAAATTTTGTTTCTGACATGCTGCTTAACTTTGCCGCCATGGCCCTGAAGTTATTCGAGTACACCGTACTATTGAGCATTGCATTAACACTGCTGAAATTTGACGATTTTCTTATCTCAGGTAGTAATTAGGCCCAAAAATAGGAATATTGTGAGCCTCATTTTAAGGCACAGCATGCAAATTTGCTTGGCAAATCCGACATCCATGAGTCAAAAGCAAGGGGCCGTCCATAAAAGACGTCACGCAGTTTAGGGCGATCCCCAATTACCCCTCGTCATATGTTAAAACAAAAGCCACATGATATCTAGCAATGGACTGTCACAAATCGCCATAGATGTGTGACCACTGACCCTCTCTCCTTCCAGTTACGTGACGTCATTAATAGACGGTACCAATGCATTATTCTAACTTAAAAAATGGAATGAATTATTAAAGCTGAGAAAAACTTGTGGTCCTTAGTTACGCTTCACAAAATGTTCACATGCTGACAATGCGTTTCACTCATATTATATAGTCCACTCACTTTTTGTGGTTATATTTGGCCATGTTTTTGAGGAATTCACGCTTTCTTCAAAATATTGTGGCCTTCTCTACATTCTTTGTCACAAACTGACCTTGCTGCGTCTGTACTACCGGTTGCAACTTTGACTGCATGCTTGTGGCAATGGCATTTTTCAAGATCTAACATAGGCTTACTGCAAGTTTTAATGTGTTCATTAGGATCATTTTCTTAAACTTGCTTATTGGAGGCTCAAGTATAGAAACATCCAACCAGTTAACTAGAACACAGAAGACAGTGGCTTCAAAATTTAGTTTTGGGATTGTGAATGTTCTAGTATCACATGAACTGCTAATAGACAAAGATCAGTTTCTTTTGCTATTTTAATTCTTCTGGCTACCAGTTCTGCACTTTTTTTCTCATAAATCAGCATATTCACTTAAACATTTTCTGGGTAACCATAGTAGCCATTCTGTTGAATACATTTATCAACAACCTTTCTCTCGAAGTAGCCTATGGTAGGAAGCTTGATAAATGATGAGCAAATAAATATCGTAACGTCAACTCATTGAAATGGAACATGCAGATGAACCACTGGAGAGGAAGCCTTGCATGAAACTCCAGTTTTCTTATTATACACCATTGTTCCAACATGCATTCCTGTATTTACCGCGGTTCCATCACAGCCAGAAGCTATTATTGAACTGAAAGAAGTATCATTAGGTCTATCAGACAAGAATTCGCGCATTACTTCGAAAATTCCTGCGACTAATCCACTCTTTGGTGAGCTATGCCCTAAATGAAGTGATCCCAGTTCTCGTATCAAACATGCATACTCTTTCATTATTTGATATTTACGACCAAATGTCTGCAAACAAGCAGTTATATCATTCTGTCCTATACCATCAAAATACAATACTCTAGCTTCACGCCTTTCTTCTCTTCCATCGGATAATGTTTTACAAAACCTTTCTCTCTTTCTCTTCCCACAATCTGTCATTAGCTGAACTCTGTCATCTCAGTCACAATTCCATAATTCACAAGTAAGCCTACTTCTGTTGTAAGTGCAGCACCAACTGCATTGAAGAAACTGCATTCCCTTGACAAAGCTGAGAGTGACTTGATGTAGCGAGAACATGTTTTCCCTTCAGATCGCATATAAACATAATGATTCTGACGCTGTGGAATCGGAGTCAAATGTATTGTGGCGGAAAGCAGCCCTGTGAAACACCCCGACTGCGGAAACAGTTGCCCTCTCGGTCCGTAGGATGGCCGATTACCGATCGGGCGGGTGCCAGTCCAAATATGCCCGCGTGTCGCCTCAGGAGGGAGACGCGAGTCCGCCTTCGTTGTATTTCGAAGGAAGTGCAGCCCCTTCCGACCGATACGCCTCACCCAAGAAACACACGACGATGAAGAGAAGAAACACAGTTTATTCACGGCAGTACGACACTCATCAACTGTACATCACGACTCGCTCTACGACTGACTATATCTCTGGCTAGAACTTGAGGACTGACTCTCACTCTCTCGATAACTGGATGACTGCCTCTCAGAGCAACAGGCTCCCTTATATATACTACAGGTCGTACACGCCGGCGACCGACTTCAAAGAGATGGCGGTGGAACATAAAGGATTCGCGACCGCGGGGGAGAGAGGCACATAAAGCGATGCCGCCAATACACTCAATACAGTCGGCGGTGGAACATAAACGATTCGCGCTGCGGGGGGAAGGGGCACATAAAGCATACCGCGGTCGCGGCCGATAATACTAGGCCGAGCGGCGACCGACTTCAAAGAGACGCCGCCAATACACTCAATACAGTCGGCGGTGGAACATAAACGATTCGCGCTGCGGGGGGAAGGGGCACATAAAGCATACCGCGGTCGCGGCCGATAATACTAGGCCGAGCGGCGACCGACTTCAAAGAGACGCCGCCAATACACTCAATACAGTCGGCGGTGGAACATAAACGATTCGCGCTGCGGGGGGAAGGGGCACATAAAGCATACCGCGGTCGCGGCCGATAATACTAGGCCGAGCGGCGACCGACTTCAAAGAGACGCCGCCAATACACTCAATACAGTCGGCGGTGGAACATAAACGATCGGCAAACCCAAGTTCGCAACATCCCCCACCCACTACGATTAATAAAATGTCCTCATTTTAGTCACCACGATGAAAACATTGGCCAACGGGCCCACCAAGAGTCTATAGCTAAGAAAGTCTCTAACAGCAATACCCTAACTCTGGCACGGCCATCATACAATTAATCTAAATATGCCCTGAGGCTACAGAAACCCGTCCTTCAAGGGACAACTGAAAAGCAATTCCTCCACGGGGACCTTTACTCGTACGACTTTTAGTCAATAGCTAATAATATTAATTAGCCAGTAGGCAACAACGATCTTAACTATGCCCGTAGGCAACAGAACAAGCGTGAACTCAAACGGGCGGAGGCGACGTTCCGCCCGTAACACATTAACATGTGCCCAATGGGCAACCAAGCTACAGAAATTTGTTCCACAAGGAACAACACATAACAAGGATATTTACGTCCAACGGACCTAAACCAAGTTCCTGCACACTGTCAAAAATCGGGACTCAACCTCAACGGCACAATCAGCAAATCAATCTAATTCTGGTAACGGGCCGGCCGACGCACCGTTCGCTTGGGGCGCCGTTCAGTCCAACCAGCGTCCTGGGCCATTCTCTCGTCGCCCACATCATGTGGGCGGGGATGCGAAGGCGGGATAGGTCCGGTCGCCTCGTCAGGTCCATCTTCGTAACATGGCCGCAGCTTGTCCACGTGAGCGACAAACTTCTTGGAATTCGGTGTCTTCCGCAATACGTAATTGACAGGACCCAGTCTTTCCACAACGACGAAGGGTCCGGAGTACATCCGGGACCATTTCGGACTGCGGCCTTGGTAGCGACGAGGAGTGTAGTACCAGACGCGCTGACCAGCGGTGAATTCCGCCGGACGTACGCGAAGGTCGTAAGCGTGTTTGCGTCGTTCGGCAGACACTCGCAACTGTTCCCGCACCAGACGATACGCCTCGTCTAGGCGTTCGGCCAGGTCCTGCGTGTAGGCCGCGTAGGAGTGGATGCGGTCCTCAGCATCCGGAGGTCTCCCATAGACCAGATCGATAGGCGCTCGGGTCTCGCGCCCGAACATCAGGAAGTTAGGCGAGTAGCCGGTCACTTCGTGCTGCGACGCCCGGTAGGCGGCAAGCACCATAGGGAGCACCTCGTCCCAGTCTCGCTGATGGCTGCTAACTACTTTCCCTATCATGGCGTTAAGGGTCCGGTGGAATCTCTCGATTAACCCATTCCCACTCGGATGATAGCTAGAGGTCCTAACCTTATCGATTCCCATTAACTCACAAAGTTCCCGGAACAGGTGCCCATCAAAATTGGTCCCTTGGTCAGTCAGTATTTGCAGAGGGGCCCCATAGCGCACAATAACCGTTTCGACCAGCGCACGGGCAACAGTAGTGGCCTCTTGGTTAGCCATTGGTATTGCTTCCACGTACTTAGTAAACCCGTCCATTACGGTCAAGATATAAATGTGCCCCCGGCGGCTACGCGGGTGAGGTCCCGTTATGTCAATGCTTAGACGCTCCCATGGTTCTCCACACGTCAACGGCTGGAGGGGACCCTGCCTTGGAGGCTGTCCACGATGATACTGAGCACAGGGGGAACACCGCTTGCAGAATCGCTTTACATCCCCTGACCAGCCCACCCAGTATGCCCGGCGTCTTACTTGCCCTCGTGTCCTACGTACTCCAAGGTGCCCTCCCGTTAATCCCGTGTGAGCTAATCTCAAGAATTCCTCCCTCTTAGCTTTTGGAATTACGATTTGATCCACGCCCTCTGGCGTCTGGCGGTAAAGCACGCCATCTCTTAAGCTCATTCGTTCCCGTTGGTGCCAGTAGATCTTTATCGCTTCATTCTCCTGCAAAAGTTCTACAAACTGCGGGATGTCCGCTCCCTCCTCTAGCCATGTACGAACAATCCTCAAGTCGGGGTCGTCCCGTTGAGCTTGCTCCATCGAATCGCTCTGGCTAGATTCCGTACTCGGCGTTGGAGTCTCAAGTGACGTGACTGCGGCGTTCACCAATATCAAATCATCCAGGCCACACTGGCGGCACGGGCGACGCGAGAGCGCGTCCGCATTCCCATGCTTCCGCCCAGGACGGTGTATTATCTGAAACTCGAATTCCGCCAGTCGCTCCAACCATCTACCTTGCTGGCCGATAGGTTCGGGCGTCCGCTGTAACCATTGCAATGCAGCGTGGTCTGTCCTCAAGAGAAAGGGCCGGCCCAGCAGGTACTGGCGATACAATTTGGTAAAGTGAACTATTGCCAGCAGTTCCTTCCGGGTCACACAATAGTTTCTCTCCGCGGCGGATAGGAGGCGACTCCCGTAGGCGATCACTCGCTCCTCGCCGTCGATGTGCTGTGACAGTACCGCTCCTATTCCCACGTCACACGCATCGCAGTCCAACACGTATGTTCCTTCATCCCTTGGCAAAGCTAAGACAGGATCGGTCGTCAAGGCTGCTTTGAGACGATCAAACGCCTGCTGACACACGTCATTCCAAATGAATGCTCGGCCCTTCTTCGTCAGCTCAAACAGCGGGGCCGCCAAAGTCGAAAAGTTCTTTACGAATCTCCGATAATAGGAGCAAAGTCCTAGGAATGCTCTTACGTCTCTCAACCTTTCTGGCTCCGGCCATTCCACTATATCCCGGACCTTTTCCGGATCCATGGCCACACCCTCTGGCGTCACTAGGTGGCCCAAGAAAGAGACAGTCCTTCGCAGCAGCCGGCACTTGCTAGGCTTTAACTTCAGATTAGCACTTCTCAAACGCTGAAACACTCGTTCCAACCGCTCTAAGTGCTGTTCCGGCGTACTCCCAAAGATAATAACGTCGTCCAGATAGACCAGACACGTCTCGAAATTTAATCCGGATAAAACTATATCCATTAACCTCTGGAACGTGGCCGGAGCGTTGCAAAGCCCAAATGGCATCACCTTCCATCTGTAAATGCCTCTTCGGGTCACAAAAGCAGTTTTATCGGCGTCCCGGGAATCCATCGCGACCTGGTGGTACCCGCTCCTTAAGTCCAGGGTACTGAACCACCCTCCGCCTGCTAAAGCGTCCAGACACTCATCGATTTTTGGCAGTGGGTAGGAATCCTTCCTCGTCCGATCATTCAACTGTCTATAATCTATGCAAAACCTGAGGGCGCCATCTTTCTTTCTGGCCAGCACCACGTTGGAAGCCCATTCACTAACTGCCGGTTCAATTAGTCCGTCGTTTAGCATCCTATCAAGTTCACTGTCGATAGCTGTCCTATGCGGCAAGGGATGGCGTCTTAAGGGCTGCCTAACGGGGCGCGTCTCGTCTGTCTCGATTCTATGCATAGCGGCAGTCGTTCTCCCTAAATCTCGGTCGGTCACTGAGAATACGTCCCGATATTCAAGAAGCAACTTGTCCAACCGCTCCCGAATCTCGGAGGGAACTTCCTCCGGCAAATCTGCCATTAACATATCTCGGGGCGAAATCTCACTAACAGGTGCGGTCCCTTGTCCCCTACCTGTACCCAATTCCACCTCCACTGGATGCAACCCTCCTAGGAATCGATCCTTCGTTAGCGTAACGGTCTCGTCGCTCAGGTTAACTACTCTAACACTAGCATCCGCGCGGTCTCCAACGACGACGCGAGCGAGATGCACCCCTGGCTGTATCTCTTGGGCTTCTGTCATCCATGCAGGCGCTATAGTAGTCAGGTCCCCGTACAACGTCTTCACAGAGACTTCACTCTGGCATTTAGGAGGCACTACAACCTCTTCAGCAATTATCACTCTACGGCACCACATAGATCCGTTCCCTTTTACGAGGGGTACCCGTCTACGTCCTAAAAACAATGCCCCGTTACCAAAACCAATTCTACACCGGTGTTCCCTCAGCCAATCCATACCTAGCATGGGCTCGGTAATCTGGTCAGATACCAAAAATACGGTGGAAACCTCAAATCCGTCCCTTATCTTAATGGGCAAACGGACCTCCCCAAGGACATTAATGCTAGTGCCATTTGCAGCCATCAGAAAACGAGAGCAAGATTGCAGTGCTAACCCTTCGACGACTGTAGACGGGATCAAGCTGACCTCGGATCCGGTGTCGATTAAACACATCTGTTGTCGTCCGTTGATGCTCCCTCGAATGTAAACGGCGTTGCTGCTGGCTCGGTCCGGCAATCTTGGGCGAGTCGTATGGTTCATCAGAGGCGGCGGCGCCTCTGTTTCTGTGGTCTCGACGTCGTTCCTGCGGTCGAAGGGGCGACGAGGCTGGCGGCAATTCCGGCTAATGTGACCTGCGCGGTTGCAGTTGTAACAGGTCACACTCCGTCTCGACCGGTCCTGGTCGTTGGCGCTGCTGTTTCCGGGGCGGCCGTTGCGCCCCAGATCGTCGTCGGTTGAAGCACGGTTTCGCAGCTCCTGGAATTGGCGGTCGATCCTTCGTTCCATATCCGTCTGCCATCGTCTCTGCTCGTCGCGCTGCGTCTCTAGGAATCGGTCGAGCGTAGACTGGATCTGAGTACTCGCATCGGTCTCTTGAGTACTCCGCACGCGGTTGGAAGGCCTCCGTCTATCGTCAGAATCGTTCGTCCGTTGGTAGGCGTCCAGACGAAGCGCCGTCCTGTAGGCCTCGTCCAGGTTCTTTGGCTCCCGCTCACGTACTTTGAGTGACAGGTCTCTGTCGCTCAACGCCTCAAGGAAAGCATCCTTGGCGATGATCTCCGTGGTCTCGTTCGAAGGTACTGGATACGCCAACACGACAAGGCGACGAATGTCGTGCAGCAAGTCGCTCAAAGTCTCTTGGGAACGCTGGCGTCTGTAATAAAGCTGAGCGCGAAAGCTTTCCGCCTGGCCCTCCGTTCCATACCTCTGTCGAAGGCGTTCGACAAGCTCCTCGTAGCCGACGTTCGGACGAGCACCGAAGTCCCACAAAAGCTGCGTGGCAGCTTTCTCCAGGCTGCATCGAAGATAGTCGACTCGGTCAGCGGCAGTCCATTGGTTGTGACGGGCGCAGACTTCGAACTGCACCAGGAACGACTCCAGCGATCCCGTGCCGTCAAACTTTCCCGGCTTCATTGGAGGCGGTCGAGTCCACGGCCGTCCTCCGGTAGTCTCCGGCATTCTCAGGGAAGTCTCCCGATCGTCAGACGTCTCTCGGTGGCTCATCCTAGTCGGCCTCCGCAGCTCCTCGATGAGTCGGCTCCGGTCCGTTCGCTGGTCTGCCATTGCACTCTCATCGGCCAATGGCGTGAAAACGTTCGCCCGTAGATCGGCGAATTCTCCAGCGGCGTAGGCGACTGTGACTTCCTCGTCTTCTTCCATCGTCGGTCGATCTGCGAATGTCGATCAGAAGGCGACCACACACCCCACTTGCTGGGTACCAGTGTGGCGGAAAGCAGCCCTGTGAAACACCCCGACTGCGGAAACAGTTGCCCTCTCGGTCCGTAGGATGGCCGATTACCGATCGGGCGGGTGCCAGTCCAAATATGCCCGCGTGTCGCCTCAGGAGGGAGACGCGAGTCCGCCTTCGTTGTATTTCGAAGGAAGTGCAGCCCCTTCCGACCGATACGCCTCACCCAAGAAACACACGACGATGAAGAGAAGAAACACAGTTTATTCACGGCAGTACGACACTCATCAACTGTACATCACGACTCGCTCTACGACTGACTATATCTCTGGCTAGAACTTGAGGACTGACTCTCACTCTCTCGATAACTGGATGACTGCCTCTCAGAGCAACAGGCTCCCTTATATATACTACAGGTCGTACACGCCGGCGACCGACTTCAAAGAGATGGCGGTGGAACATAAAGGATTCGCGACCGCGGGGGAGAGAGGCACATAAAGCGATGCCGCCAATACACTCAATACAGTCGGCGGTGGAACATAAACGATTCGCGCTGCGGGGGGAAGGGGCACATAAAGCATACCGCGGTCGCGGCCGATAATACTAGGCCGAGCGGCGACCGACTTCAAAGAGACGCCGCCAATACACTCAATACAGTCGGCGGTGGAACATAAACGATTCGCGCTGCGGGGGGAAGGGGCACATAAAGCATACCGCGGTCGCGGCCGATAATACTAGGCCGAGCGGCGACCGACTTCAAAGAGACGCCGCCAATACACTCAATACAGTCGGCGGTGGAACATAAACGATTCGCGCTGCGGGGGGAAGGGGCACATAAAGCATACCGCGGTCGCGGCCGATAATACTAGGCCGAGCGGCGACCGACTTCAAAGAGACGCCGCCAATACACTCAATACAGTCGGCGGTGGAACATAAACGATCGGCAAACCCAAGTTCGCAACAGTATCACAGCTGGAATCATTGTCTGTTGTATCATCTATACTTCACACAGTCCTTGAGATTTATAACATTTCTTGCTATTCTCTTTCCTTTCTCTTTCTTTTCTGTCTATTTCTCCATGACCATAGTTCTCGCGTTTGCACAGTATGTGTTTTTGCCATGGTTTGCAGCGACGAAAGTAGACTAAACTTCAGGTGCTCGGCGGCAAAGTTAGATGCAATAAATTTGATGCAATTTTTCTTCAGTTCTTTCATTTAGGACCTGGAGCAACCTTTTAAGTTATGCCAAAGTTCATTCTAAACGAAAACATTTTTCTTGCTATACCCTAATGTTTATTCCTATTAGATAATTTTTGGCTTTGGTTTTAGAGCACTTAAAACTTTTAAAACACTTAAAAACACTCAGAGTCATTAAATAAATTCGAGTTGCCTTTCTCTCAACATTGCTTAGGACACTTAAAACAATTAGAGTCACTTCAAATTTTTATTAGAGCAAAAATTTCAATTATACGCATTTTTCAAAAAAGAGATAGACTGATTCATCCACCCGGATAGTATAGACCGCTTAATTCCATCCGGAGGGATAGATTAATTCATCCCTCCGGGAGCATTCAGGGGTACTCCGTTTCGTGACACCGGCAACCGTTGAAACATCATTAGGACTAAGCGTTCAAGTCGACCACTTACTTTGTCCTTACCTTCGTTTGGTACAAAGTACAAGAAATTATGTGGACTCGGACGGGCCACTTGAAATCACCCCGCGGTTTCATATCAACTTAGAGTGTCTCTTAGTGTCTCTCGTCGATTCTTCCGCATATCTATCTCCGTTCCCTTTAGGTATTTAAAGATTCAGATTCTGACCCTGCAGCTGGTTTTTCAGTTTAATGCAAACATGCATAGGGCCTACTGGAGACAAACGTAGGCCTAAGCACGGAATGAGATATTCCTGTATTTTCTCTTGCCTAAATCTTGCCCAAGTCATGAACTTCTCTCTTCTCCTCAACTTTACATTTAGGCTAATTACCTTCTACGCCACATTAGCTTGACGATGGGCCTATATCAATTCAAGCGATTGTAGATTTCTGAAAAAATACATTTTCATTCTCAAATGTCAAAGTTCGCAGATATACTAGACCTATCCCTCCCCTAAACGCATCCTATTACGTCAGCCCATCAATAGCCTACTTGAAGCGCCATTCTGACGCCATCGACTGAATAATGGCCATAAAGGACAGAAAAACATATTTGCAATACGTTAAGAAGCCAAAGGAAATAATCAGCTTGATCTTACATTAGACGCCGACATTCTTTGAGATAGACATCACTGTTTCGTAATAGTAATGCAGATTAAACCCCAGAGATCAATAAGTTCAGGCTGCTAGTGCATTTGCTGGTATCGTGTTTCTGGAATCATAATTTATTGATCAAGTTCTCAAATGCACATCAATCACGAAAAGAGAAAACTACGGATTCAAAAACACGATTCGTTTTGTATCGTATAATTTAAGCGTTTAATAATTCATTCATCTTCTGGGTGTTGATAGGATCTTTATTATCACTGAGGTATCGATTGCTAACGTCTAATTTAATCAGATTTTTATTTAAAATTCGTAGTCACTATACGATAAGTGAAGATTGCTAAACCTATATAACCAGAGAGTCAAGTAGAACAAAGCATGATTGTCTTCAGAGGAAGTCTAACGAGCAAGATGATGTCCTTCTATCTGACGTGCTTCATTCTCTTCACGGCGATCCACCTCGGAAGAAGTCTCCCAAACCGGTTGCTGCTGGTGAAACCAGCGGTAGCTGATATCACTGGCGGCTGTTCAGTGCTGGTACCGGCTTTAAAAACAACAGCTAACGTATGGAAAGTAGATTCTATTCGGAAGGTTATCCAGTGGTCTCGACCTGGAGATCGGTCCATGAAGGTTCCATCCTGTTCCGTGAGTATAGTCTGAGTGCTCTTTTGGCTGATTGATCACAACGTTTGATTAAAACACCACACAGCATACGGACATGCTTCTCCTGCCTGGTGGGTCTATATATAGCAACATATGAGGATCGGAACAAGCTAGAGCGCTTCTTACAGAGAACTCAAAGAATGGGTTTCACCAGACCTGGCGTCTGGAATGTCCGATCTGATGAATTCCGCCAAGAACGAACTTCTTCGGAATGTCTGCGAGAATACATCCCATGTACTGCTTAGCCTATAACCAATCCACCGAATGGTCCGACACTGATGAAATCCTACAGTAGGCCTATTCGCCCCAAATCTCACCGTTCTCACGACTTTGTGCCGCCACTTAGAGATGATAAAAAATTGCATACCTAGGATACGCATTAAAGGCCTGACTACAAAGAAATAGATCTAGTGCAGTGGTTCGCAACCTTTTTTGACTTGAGGGCCACTTTTTCTAAGCTGGAGGACACGAGGGCCACTTTTTCTTAGTTGAAGGACATTAGGGGGCCATATGGTTAAAATCGTATCAAATAAAAGCATATAAAATTGTTATAATTGATTCAAAATATATTGTTTTATGCTATTTATTCACATTTACATAAAAAGAATTTGTAATAGAAAATAATAATGTGTTCTATCATGTCCAAATTGTTAATTTTTTTATATATTTTTGATAATTCTTTGAGAGATGAAGGCCTTTTTCCGAGGCTGCGCGTCATTTTCTGAGGCCTGGCGGGCCACTTTTGGCCCGCGGGCCACGGGTTGGGAGCCGCTGATCTAGTGAATAGCATCGATTACTAACAGCCAACCATGTAGGAATCGATGTAGGCTACATTTTAAACCTACATTCTGACCATATAAAACAATAATAAAGCAAAGCTCAATCTGTGGCGATATCGCTTTGTGTGTATGTCTGCCCGAGGAAAGACTCTGAAACCGAATGAATTTCAACGACGAAACAATTTTTTTAATCTTCGCCAAAAGTAGGCTCTAATTTATAGGTAGGCCTACGATTATGGTCATGGACCCTTGATACTCATTCCGACATATCAACATTTGGCATTTACTGCAGACCTGTCATCTACCCGTCAACAGTTTCTAAACCATATTTTTTTTAGAAGCCTGCGGTTATAACCTCTTTGTAGATAAATATAAAAATAATACAGATTTTTACTTGACTTCCTGCCGATTTCAGCCAGGACAACGTTTTTAGTAGGGCCTAAAGGCTATTAGGCCATGTTTTTACAATTCTATTCGACAGTGTGGTGGCGTCAGTAGCATCAAACAAAAGCTGCAGGGAACCGTGCCGTTTTCGAAACCCATGTGTACCCGTTGCCCTGGAACAGAAGAACTTGTTAAAGATTCCTATAAATTCTCCACGGATCAACTCATTAAGGGAAAGAAGTTGAAACCCTTCGGATCATGTTCAGGAATAACAATCCACAGGTAATAAAACAACGCAAAAAATCAGCATCACTTCAACGTAGAGCCAGCAATATTGTCAAGTAGGCTATGTAGCCTTTATGCTGAACATAGACTAAATATTTTTTAAATGCCTGTAATATAACATTGTAATCTGGCGCCTATGTAATACCGTTACAGCGCCATACAGAGGGCCATAGGCTATTAATGATTGTTAAATGTTAACACTATATAGCAAGGATAGTCATGCACATTTTGATCATTCGCATATTTTAAACTGTATAGGCCCTAGTAGATTTTTAAAAGTTAAGTACTCCTTTTTTAGTAGAATCGGTGACATTCTTATGGCAAGATGCAATTAAAGAATTGATGCAATCGTGAATGCGAGAACATCTATAACATGGAGACTTCATTACATTGCATTACAGTTGGAGCGTAACAATCTTACTCACTCAATCTTACTCACTTATTTGGCTGAACCTTGAGGACTAGCATCCGGCGTATGTGAAAACAATAATAAAATTATAGTTATTTAAAGGCCTAATTGTTATTTTCCTGCAATAAGTTTAATAGCCTACTGTGTTGTATCATGGTGTAGGTGCCGTTGTCCAGCGACTACAACTAAGACAACAAAAACTCCAACTAAAATAACTACGAAAACAACAACAACGACAGCTACGACAACTACGACAGCTGAGATGACTACGACAGAACCAACTGAAATATCAACAACTCCAACACCGATGATCTCGACAGAAGTAACACCAGCGTTGTAGCCTTTGCCTAAGTCTTCATGATGGCGCCTGATAACCCACGTACGGTAATCATCAAATCTTTTACCAACAGACTAGATTCTCGAGCGATAGGCTGCTTACATTCAGCGTACATGAAAACTCATAATTATTCCAGATTGCATTGCAGCATAAGGCGTCGCTGTTGCATGTGGCAGCCCATATCATAGTAGGCCCTATATGTCATCATTGTCTACTTTCTTTCGCCTGCTACTATGACTTGCGCGGTATGAGATCTCTTGACCCGCAAGTAAGGACTGCCACATCTAAAAACCCGAATCTATGCCTTCATCGGCCATATAATGGAAACAGTTACCTCCTTCGGCACGTTCCTCCTTATTAACTGGTGACCAAATGTCTCTTTTCGGGCACCCCGTCAAAATAGCACGGACAAAACAACCCCGTCAAAACAGCCCCGTCATAATCGCCCACCGACAAAAACAGCCCCGTCATAATCGCCCACTGACAAAAACAGCCCCGTCATAATCGCCCACCGACAAAAACAGCCCCGTCATAATCGCCCACCGACAAAAACAGCCCCGTCATAATCGCCCACCGACAAAACAGCCCCGTCAAAACAGCCCCGTCATAATCGCCCACCGACAAAAACAGCCCCGTCATAATCGCCCACCGACAAAACAGCCCCGTCAAAACAGCCCCGTCATAATCGCCCACCGACAGAACAGCCCCGTCATAATCGCCCACCGACAGAACAGCCCCGTCAAAACAGCCCCGTCATAATCGCCCACCGACAGAACAGCCCCGTCATAATCGCCCACCGACAGAACAGCCCCGTCATAATCGATCACCGTCGATATATATCCCCCGCCAAAACAACCCATGAAACTAGTACTGACAAAGTCGCGCAAGAACACACAATTTTAGTAAAGATGTAGGCTAATGTCAAAGAAATCGGCACAAAATAAAATTGGTCTAACCTACACTTTTAAGCGGTCAATTCGAAATCGAGTCAGAGGTTCCAATAGCAACATTGATAGCTACGATCAAAATGATTATCTGAATCAGGGGTTCTCAACCTTTTTCGTCCCGCGACACACTTAAACTTGTTATCAAATTTGGCGACACACCATTCAAATGTCATAGGGGGCCTATGTAAATGTCATAAAAATATAAAAAGTGTCAAAGTTAAATATGTCTATTTATTTCAAATTTGCTTCCAAACTTATTTATCCTTCTAAAATGCTAAACTGCCGACATTTTTAATAAAGGAAAAAAACTATAATGAATATTTCTTTTCAATTTTTTTGATTCTAAAATGCTAAATTATTCTTCTGATTCCAATCTATAGTCGTTTCTACAACTCGACGTCAATTTATTCACCTAATTAGCCTACTAAAACCTTGTAGTCCTAACAGTTAATGGGATCTTTGTTCTTGAATTTTTCTTTGGATCATATTAAAACGCGGTTCCACAGTTTTTGTAAGTGCAATTCGTGAGCAGGCTGAGAGGGCACCTCCCACAAGTTTGTTCCGATTCTTGTTCTTTATGTTGATCATCTGAGAAAATCCCTGTTCAGATAAGTAAGAGCTATGAAAGGAAACCAATTCCTTGATAGCTTTGCTGGCAAGTGATTTGTAATGTTCTTCCTTGTACGTCTTTGCCCAGAACTGAGTTCAATTATACATGTCCTTCATTCTGGAATCACATTGCAGCTCAACAAGTGTTTCCTGTTCATTGTTGTTCAATTCTGCTCCATTGATGTTTTCTCTGAGGAATGGGTTCAACATCCACCTTGTCTTCTTAATATCAGCATCTGAAGAGGATGGCTAAATTTACGTTTTCTTCCGATAAATTTTTCCATTTCGATTGCTGACTTATGTTAACGGGTAAAAGTTTTATAACAGGTGCGATCGCAAACGTGTTTATGTTTATGTCATAGGCCTATCCGTTGAACATAAACGTCATAACTCCAGTCTCCAGACCGCGGTAAAATAGATAGATAAATAGAGCGCAACAAATCCTCATTGCAGTCATACGCTAAACTTCTAAATTACACGTAGGTAAAGTAAGTCAGTGTATAATGCAAGAATAACGGACGTGTGCTGTGAGAATTTAGTAGACTGCTGTTATTTAGGATTATTTCATGTAATCATAGGCCTACTGCGTTGTGTCAGTTTGGAAAAGAAACAAAGATAATTTATTATCATTATTATTAATTCGCGACACACCAATTCTTCGCGACACACCAGCGACACACCACTTTTACGCGACACACCGCCGGTCAAGTCGCGACACACCAGTGTGTCGCGACACACCGGTTGAGAACCCCTGATCTGAATCATGATAAGAGCTAAAGGCAATTTTTTTTATTATAAGCAAAGTTATTTTCGAAGGTCCTTGCTAAGGAAGAGAGCTTAGCAAATAGCGGCTCTACAAACGGGCCACAAGAACTTTTGTGCAGCCGCACAAAACCGCCAGAGTATATAAAAGATGACTGATCTATGAGCCTACAATAATTACAAAGTCGAATTGTACCGTAGTTATGAAACGAAGCTAGTGGACAGGCCTTGTTTAAACTAACGTTGCATTTCTAATCGATAGCTGGGATAAAATGATTTTCTGAATGATGATAAGAAGAACTAAGGACAATGAGCAAACAGTTTCATTCATTTGTCGTACAAACAGGTTTACATACACCTAAGTAGTTTCGTAGTAGTTTTGTTCACATTTTCGATGAAAACATTTAAACTTTTCTTGCTAGTAGTTTGGTTATTAAATGAGTTGGTCTATGTGTCCTACATAGAAAGCCAAACGTGTGTAAATGGTCCCGACGACCTGCCATCCAACATAAATGGGGCCTACCCCGGTACCAATGTTCTCCGGTAAATTATATCAGAACGCAACTGAGTGCCAATCCGAGCTCAGCATACCGAGCCCAAGTCTCCCAGATCTAAGCAGTAAGCATCTGTTAAACGGTTTTGTGAATGTGTTTGACCACTCGGCAATTTAAGCTTGAACTTTCCGATGAATCCTTGAGATCCATACACAAATGGCATCGCCAACAAGACTTGTAATAATAAATTTCTTGAACGAGATTACTTTGCCTATTGCTGCTAGTAGACCTAGGCTTTGTAATAATATACAGTTTTCTGATTTGTTTAGGAATGTTTGTCGGCTGAAGCATGTTTCGCCATCGACAGACCGGCATCTGCTTAATTGCTACAAAAGTCTCATTTCTGATTTTGATGGACTACCAGTTGAAAATTTCTAAATTAGTTAATGCTAATTAAATGCTCTTTAATTTGGAAAAGTGTTCAGTGATGCATATGGGGAAAAGAAACCAGGAGTTTGCATATGAAATGGGAGGTAAGGTACTGAGGGTTAGCGAGGAAGAAAGGGACTTAGGAGTGATTATGCACAAGAGTGCAAAACCCTCAAGGCAATGTGCGGAAGCATCAAAAAAGGCAAATTCAACATTAGGCATGATAAAAAGGACAATAGTTACTAGAGACAAGGACACGTTACTGAGGTTGTATAAATCACTGGTTAGGCCACAGTTGGAATACTGCATTCAGGCATGGAACCCATACCTGAAACAGGACATTGAAAAATTGGAGAAAGTGCAAAGAAGAGCTACGAAGATGATTTGGGGCTACAAAGATTTGAGCTATGAAGAGAGGTTGGAGAGGTGTGGGCTAACAACACTGGAGAGACGGAGAAGCAGGGGAGACCTAATTGAAGCATATAAGATCATTACTGGAAAGGAAGCACTAGGTTGGGAGACATTCTTTGAATTAGCACCAAACAAAGCAACTCGGGGTCATAGGTACAAATTGTTTAAGAAGCCAAGAGGAACATTGGGACAGAAATTCTTTAGTGCTAGAGTTGTAGACATGTGGAACGGCTTGGATGACAGCACTGTGTCGGTGGACACGGTCTCAGCATTTAAAAGGAAACTAGGAAAATTGGGCTACTAGATGTTCCAGGTTAATTTGCAGTGGTTCTAACACAGACCCAGTGTCTTCTGAACCACTTAAAACCCATGTTATGTTATGTTATGTTAATTAAGCTTATCAATGAATCTGTGAAACAATAAATGTTGACCGAAATAACGTTTCATTGATTGAAACCCAGACACACACGCACGCACACACTTTTGCCAATATCACGGTACAATAAATCCGACATTATAATAGGCTTTCAATGCATAAGCAGCAGATAGACTCTATTTTAGATTTTCCGTGGTGTCTGTCATATTTTGTGGGGTGTGGCGGTGTCATCAAATATTGGTGTTGACTATAATTCTATTGCAACTCTGCTCACCATAGGCGCAACCACCCTATGGGACCCACGGGACGCGTCTCCCCAACTTTTGAGTGGTCCCCTAACTTTATTATTACGGTCCCCCAACTTTTAGGACGTGATTCACTTGGTCCCTCCCAACTTTTAGGACGTGATTGCACCTATGCTGCTCACTACTCTTTCCATCTCTTCTCGCATCTCACCCGCAGAGTAGAATAGTATATATTATGCAAGGCTCCGTTCTTGGCCCCTCCTTTATATAATTTAAACTGCCGATCTGGGTTCCCTGCTGACAGCTATCATGGGTGTCCACAGCCAATCTTATGCTGACGACCTGCAAGCTTATGTCCAATGTCTGGGGGTCCAGGCGGACGCAGCGGTTGGAACAATAGACTAAGTCAGATTATATAGTGACCTTGCAGTCCTGGATGTCCTCAAACCCCTGCACCTTAGCCCTAATATTTTGTATTGTATTGTATTGTATTTAAACATTTATAAAGCGCCTCTAGTAGGGTAAACCGTTCAGAGGCGCTCCCAGTGCGCAAGGCCCCGCGAGAAGAAGCAGGTTTTGAGAAGAGACAGGGCAGAGGAGAGACTGACAGACAGAAGAGTTGAGCGAACAGAAGGAGAAAGAGAATTCCAGAGAGAAGGACCAATTGAGACAAAAGACCGAGACTGAGCCATAGAAGTTCTAGACCGGGGAACCAATAGGTCAAGTCTGTTGGATGAGCGAAGTGGACGGTGGGAGGAAGCTGAGTGAGGACGAAGTAAGGTTTTAGTCAGATATTTTGGGGCAAGACCCCGTTGAGACTTTAGGATCAGAGTGAGGATCTTGAACTGTGTGCGAGCACGTAGAGGAAGCCAATGAAGTTCATCAAACATAAAGGTAGAGATGTGAGAGTACTTGGGAAGGCGGGCAATCAATCTAGCAGCTGAGTTGAGAACTGACTGAATCGGTGAAAGTCGAACTTTAGGAAGACCAATGAGAAGAGAATTGCAATAGTCAATACGAGAGCATATGAAAGCATGAACTAAGGTAGTGAAGCTTGTCTGGCTTGGAACGACCCAGCAGCCCCCTAAAATTGATTTATCTTCCCTATCCTTGAAATATCGACATCTCACTTTTTCCACTTCAGTCCGGGATTTGGGAGTCATCCGAGACCAGGAACTCACATTAACGCGGCACATTAACTCTCTATGTCGCAGCTGTTACTATCAGCTTCGGCAACTTAGGGTTATTTTACGCTCTTTGACTCTTAGCGCACCCTCAACAGTCTTGTTCATGCTTGTGTAGCTTCACGTTTGGACTACTGCAGCGCCATATACGGTGGACTTTCAGCCTGTCTGGCAGGGTCTCTAAATAGGGTCATGCGCACCGCTGCCCGCCAAATAGGCCGCATTCCCAAGTTTGGCCGTGTCTCTGAGTACACGCGGGACGTACTCCACTGGCTCCCATACGCACAGCGCATCGCTTACCGAATTGCTGTCTTGGTCCGGCGCTGTTTTGAGAGTTTAGCCGCTTTATACTTGCAAGAGCTCTACTGTTCCACCTCGCGCACGGACTGCAGCCAGGCAGCGCCGTACCTATTGGTCTTTCTGCATCATTACTCACACTTCTTAAGGCTGAGCGCTTCTGAGTAGAAACCTTGAAGGGGCGCTATAACAAATTGCAGGTAAATAAATTATGACGATGACGATGATGATGATTATTATGATTATGATTATTATGATGATTATGATGATGATGATGATGATGACGATGACGACGACGACGACGATGACGACGACGACGACGATGACGATGACGATGACGATGACGATGATGATGATGATGATGATGATGATGATGATGATGATGATGATGATGACGATGACGATGACGACGACGATGATGATGACGAAATTTGCGCTTTCGATTAAAGCGTGGGCGAAATGCAAATTGAAAGAAGGCATAAACAATAAACATTCCATTGAAACATTTGAAAATGAACGACAACACATCATAATTTATTGATCTTAGAGTGAAGTCACGAGGCCAATATCCAGCCATGAGATAGATATCACCGTTTCATAATAGAATGCAAATTCAACACAATGGATCTATAAGCTTGAGTACCCGTTTCTTACAAGTGCTGCAAGTGCAATTGCTTGTATCGTCTTTCCGAATTAATAATTTCTTATCCGGTTTTCGTATTATGCGCATTAATTACAGTACACGACATAAAATACGAATTGAATTAAGCGAATCGATTGATTCATATAATTATTAATGAGTATAATTCTCCTCCTTGTTTTGAAGTAGGCCTAATCTATAAATCTTTGAAACATTGATTGGTGGCGTTTAATTTAATAAAATTTCCATTTAGAATTATTAGACACGATGCTGTAAGTGACGACTTCAAGAACTTTATATAATATCAGAGAGACAAGTGAAAGAGTGAGCTACGCGTCTTCAGCAGAAATTTAACGTGCAAAATGTCGTTCTTCTATCTGTCGTGCTTCGTATTCTATGCGGCGTGTGAAGTGGGAAGTCGTGCGAAAGCGGCACCAGGTGTCTCTGGTTGTAAGGAAGTGGCCTCTGCTGTCACAAGAACTTCTTTCTGGAAGGCGGATGAAAGTCTTAAGGTTATCTGGTGGTACCGACCCGTGGATCAGCCCATGAAAATCGAGCCTTGTTCCGTAAGTACATGTGCCCCGAATGATGGTATCCTACACGACTGTCAAACGCGTGGTAGCTATAGAATTCAAACCTGTTTACCTCTGCAGCATGGGCGGAGACCTAGGGGGGACAGGGGGGACGGTCCCCCCCAATGAAAGTGTTGGGGGGACGGCCCATGCATTTGTCCCCCCCCCACCAATGTTTGAGCGTCAAGACTTTTTTGGGCGGCGAAAATAGACAATTTCGTCGAGATTATGACGGGATGACTAAAAAAAAGGTCATCAACTTTTTTGGCGGCGAAAATAGAAAAATTAAAAAAAGGTCTTCAACTTTTTTGGCGGCGAAAATTACTTTTTTTTCCCGAGATTTCGCCGGTCGTCAGAAATTTTTCTGAAAATCTCGCATCTTTCCGTCCCCCCCCCAATTCTTGGCCCAGGTCTCCGCCTATGCTCTGCAGTAGACTATACCTTGAGTCCTTGATTATTTTTTGAAAGTATTAATAGACATTCCAGAGATGATGACAACGCGGATTAACTTTTAAAAATAGTTTTACAACCAAATTTGAATGACTATTTACATTATACAGTTCAATCATAGTTATTAGTAGTAGTTTGTCCATTTACAATGTTCCTCTTCTCACACTTTCGCTGATGCAGTAGTTTTTCAACTACTCTACAGACTGTAATTTATATTGCGTGTAGTTACACGAATAGGCCTAATGGTCTACTACCATCGCTAAACGGGCACAGTAGGCTATGTGGAATTTTCTTCTATATGACTACATTATTTTACTTCGCTAGGAACTTAGGTTATTTTACCAGTAGTCTAAGCTGAATACCACAAAATGCACGTAACATTGTAAGCTACCGGTGAGCTACCGGTAAAATTATACAATCAATTAATAGGTCTATATAATTATTTTAACATGGGAACCCTATAGGCTCATTTTCGAGACAACATCGGCTAAGAAAGGATTCGAGGCTAAACAGAGTGCCGTATTATTATAGGCCTACACTTTGCATCAAGCATAAACTTCGACGAAAAAAAAAATTTCGATGCATGAAAATGTGTAGGACTAATGATCGAAAAAAATTGTCTAAGAAAGATTTATCTCCTGTTCCACGCCTTTCCGGCTTTTACTAATTCAGTTGTCATAGCAATGTTTGACTCAATGCAGAATAACCGGAATGAATGAATGGATAAAATCAGCAAAAAGTTCTCAAGACGTTTAGACTTTTCAAAATCCTTAATCAGCTTCAGTTTGTTAATGATCCTTCAGATGACGCTGGAATTGTCAACAGTGTTGCAATCTAGGCCCCCTCGTCCAGTAATGAAGGTTTCTGTGTGTGGAGGCAGGACAAACGAGCGTTTGGAGGACGAACGCCGAGGTGTGTAGCGATGATCAGGGGTGAGGTTTGGAAAGTACCCTCCCCACCAGAATTTTTTTAATTTCCACATTGCAATGAAAGCAGTTTAACCCAAGGCCGTAGCCAGGATTCTATTTCGGGGGCTGTCTCACAAATTTCCCTCCCAAAAAATGATAACCTTTTTTTAGTCATCCGTCCGAAATCTTCAAAAAAGGTCTCAATTTCCCTTCCCAAAAATCTGATGACCCTTTTTTTAGTCATCGACCGAAATTTTCACAAAATATGACTAATTACTAATTAGTTATTTTTTTACCATTTTTCATTTCAGGGGGTGTTTTCATGGTTTTATTTCATGCTTTTTACATCACGTACTCGTAAATGCATCAAATCTTTTGGCATTTTCCATTTCGGGGCTGTTCAAACACCCAAAACACCCCCTAGCTACGGCCTTGGTATAAGCTGTCATATTAAGAGAATTTCCCTACTACTTCAGTGCTGATAAGAGTGGGCTTAAACATCAATAAAATAATGTTCTTTCAATAGTAGCAATTTCTTGTTGAGTGTCCACATTGTAGGTAACATTTTCTTATGCCATATTAACAAAATTATTTTATCATTTCAGCGCTGAAAAAAGAATGGTTTAAGAGTTCAACTAGTATACTTATTATTACAATAAGAATTTCTTTGTCACGTTCAGCAACTCAATTCTGCTGCTGCTGGGCTGTAATAATGAATAGGCTAATAACTACAAACTGGAATAACTTATAGACTATCCTTTGTTGCACTGAAATCAGCTGTTCTCTGTTATTCGAGATGGTCCTGAATTGCTGACCAGGGGTACAAACATGGGCGCCCGCACATAGGGACAAGAGGGGTCACTTGCCCTTGGAAAATTGATTTCCTTTTTGTTAACTACAACTTTTAGTTTTTGGACAAATTTCTTTGCACTAAGCGCAAATGTTGCTACAATACACAAAGTAAAACTAAGAAAATTTACATTTAGAAGACTCTGTGAAAAACATACTCGTGGTATTAATATTCTGCTTTAAATTTTTGCTACAAAATTCAACCGTTGCCATCGTGTTTTGTCCACTCCTGCAAACATTTCGGAGGGCGCCCATGGGCACAATCAGAGCCACCTTTACCGCTGTTGCCTCATGCACGTCCGTAACCTTTGCATGATCCGCCCTATAAGTTACTTGACTTCTAACCTGCATCTAATCGCCACATTTGTAGTTCACACCAAATTAGACCACTTCAATACCTCTTTTCTTGAGCGTAGACATCACCCAATTAAACAGACTCAAAGCTATTCAGTCCGATCTCCGATGATCAGTGTGACTCTGTGACCTATATTTTTGTACCACATAGGCCTACTTCTCCATGGTTATACCACGGTTTCGTTGTTTCGCACAATTAGGTCTACAAAAATGTAACTGCACAAAATCTCATTTTCAACTGCACAAATTGCGGTACTTGTGGGTTTGACGACCACACAGAAATATAAATTCGATGAAAAATATTTCCTTACGAAATAGAAGCGAGATTTATTGCGTGAGGGTAGGTTAGGGCTCAGGTTAGGCGTCGTGAGGGTCGGTTGGGTTAGTTTTAGGGTTAGTGCAGTCATTCTGCTGAAATTGAAGCTGGATTGATGAAGAATAATTTTCAATGAAAAATTGATGAAAAATATTTAGTGACAAAATAGAAACGGGATTTATCGAACAAATTCTTGTCTAAGCAGAAGCTGGATCGATTAAAAGGGTTCTGGACAAACTAGAAGTTGGATTTATTAAAGATAACAACGCTACAACGTTAGTTCTTTCGTCGAATTTATATTTCTGTGTGGTCGTCAAACCCACAAGTACCCAAATTGCTTTCCCAACTACACGCCTTGGTGTGCAGCTGCACGTTATAATAAGCCATGATCTTTGCGCCTATGCCAGCATGCAGCAAACGCCCTCTTTCGCAGTCTGGTCATTGGTAAACCATCTTCCTCCCATTTTAAACTCTGACTTCAACCGATAATGCCCTATGGCCTTTTCATAATAATTATTATTTGAAATGGTTTGTTTACGATCGATTCAATTCGACAGTGTGACGTAGAAGGCGGTGACGTCAGCAGCATCAAACTCCAGTCGAATGACATCGTGGTTTGGAATCGTGTGTGCAGCCAATGCACAGGACGGGAAGTATCGGACACAGAGTACAGATTTTCCGGCGACGAACCCATGAGTGGAAAGGAGACGGCAACTTTTGGACCATGTCCGGAAATAACAGTCAACAGGTTCGTAAAAGTAGCGCAAATCAATAACTCGCCAACGAATGACGTGCAATAGAATCTGGATGATTTCAACCTTCATCAGACATTTATTCCTAAAATCTATGTCGTGTTCCTTCAAGAATCTTATTTAGAGGCGCCTCAGCCAGTCGCGGAAAATATTTAATTGAGCATATTAGGCCTAAAGCGAGAAATTTGTGGAATAGCGGAATTGCTCAGAAGAACAGCTTAATCCGCGCCGGAGAATAATCGAGTTTGTTTAAAATCCGTAAAAATTGATTTGAAAAATTCTTATTTTTGGCCTAGATATTGGCAAAAAATCATAGGCATAACTTTTTGTATGACCCACCCTGTATAGTAATGAAGTTGTTTCATTAAGCGTTCAAGGAATAAACCATTTTGCAATTTTACAGTTTTAAATTTTAAGAATGACCGCGGAAAGAAGACGTCTAGTTCTAAACACCTAACGCGTGACAATTACACTAGGCTACTACTCTCACCCCCTCTGGCCCAATGGCAGCTGCACTTGGACCCCTTCGTACTACTCCTTCGGAAGCCCTCTGTCTCGACGCAGCGCTCGTGAATAAGCTGACGCCCTGCTCTTGACGTTCGAAAGAAGCTTTATAAGTTTAGAGTTGGCGATGACGATTAGGAATTTAGACAGAGTCACATCTTAAATCATTTTTTTCTTTCAATAATTTCGATAGTGTATTGAATTATGCGCAGGTGCAGTTGTTCAGGAGAAGCAGCTCAAGTACCTGAAGCAGCAGTAGCAGTAGTTCAAGTACCTGAAGCAGCAGAAGAAGCTCAAGTGCCTGAAGCAGCAGAAGAAGCTCAAGTGCCTGAAGCAGCAGAAGAAGCTCAAGTACCTGAAGCAGCAGAAGAAGCTCAAG